>JAOXJM010000001.1:94527327-94539019 GCA_026413425.1 Tringa solitaria | reverse complement strand
ATAGTAAAAACCCCCCCCCCCCCAAAAAAAAAAAACAAACCCACACCACAACTAACCAACCAACCAACCAAAAAAACAGAAGAAAGAAAAAAAGAAAAAAAAACTAGGCTAGGACAGAAAAGGAAATCATCTTTCTTTGGATTTGTGTGACTTTTTCTTTTCTTAGAAAAAGGCAATAACTTTGGAATAAGGAAAACAAAATTAAGCTGCTGCTGACATTTCAAAGTTGTTTGTCAGTAAGAAGGTACCTGCAAGCTGATGTCTAACAATTCTGTAAGTAGCAGGTAATTTCCATTTGTAATATCTCAGTTTACTGAGTTTAAGATGTGCATTGATCTTGATTTTATTTTTTATGATATGCTGCAAAATGCTTTAACCACTACCTTGCAGACACATAAACTAAAATTAATACATAAAATGACTTAAAGGCAGCACAGTTAAGGGAGATGTCCTGAAAAACTGCAGCTGTGGCCTTCTTATAGCTAATAAAGTCTATTTATTCAACCCATACATGCTTTCACCCCACTAGATGTTAAATTTAAAGCTTCTTAAGCCTTTAACCCTCTTTTTGAAAACTTCGGTCTGATGAGCATCAACTGCAAACACTATGCCAACTACGCAAACACCATGATTACAATAAACATACTGTAATCTAAGGGCAACTGAATATCTCTTAACATAAAATCTTCTATAAACCCAGGTGTCATAAATTTCCATAGCAGACATATTCTTAAGGACTGACAGTGAGATACTGAGTGAACTTGGCTGAAGTGTTGGCAGACTAATATAAGTGCAAGAGATTAAATTCAGTGGTCTTGGACTTCTCTAATAGGGTGCTACTAGTAGGTCCAATTGATCTGCTATACTTCAAAAGGTACATACAGCTTCCCTAATTTGCAAGTGATAAATTGTGCTTCCACTGGGTGAAGTGTTTTACTCCTGCCCTCATCTAAGCAAGACAATGAGTTGCAAATTTGTTAATAATATTACATCTCTGCTGCATGTTTTAATTGGCATAGATGTCACATGTTTCTCTCAGGGCTATTCAACTCTGCAGTATGATGGGCAAGTTATTCTATCACTTGTAGAGAAAGTGCAGCACAGGTAGTGGCAAGCAGCTTGATCATGCTGAACCACATAAGGATATTAGAAGATATTAGAAGGCTTATTGCAATATATTAATTTCTAATGTAAGTGAAGAAGAATGCTGAGTTCAATTATGGCAGTTTACTACTTTAGTGCAGATAAACATATATTGAATAATGTGCATGTATAAATTAATAGGGAGAAGACAAGTTATTTATTAAATTAACATTTTGTGGGTTTAGATGAAAGTTTTAGACTGTGGAGTACTAAAACTTGTTTGAGCCATCTGCCCTTCCATGATGTGTTCAAACTACACGGAAGAAATGACTCATTTTGTATTTTGACTTAGTTCATTTAGCTGTTAAGTTTTCAAAGAATTCTGCTTAAAGACATTTCATCAGTTTAATTCTGCTAAGATATTAAGGATTTGATGATAGCTGGATAATCTGCTTTGCTTGACAACATGGCTGAGGAGCGAATGACTAGATAAAATCTCAAGGAATGTTCAGGGGAGAAAAACAGTAATTTCATTGCAGGAAGAAAGAAATCAAGTATAGCTTCGACAATAATTTTCAAACTAATCCTTATGAAAATATGTTTAAGTATTGCATATAAAAAAGTAGGTAGACTACGCCAATCTAACAAAACATATCCTTTGAACTGAGACAATTTCTTACCTTGATTGAATTACTGAGATTTTGAAACGCATAAATTAAGAAAACAGCACAGTACAGATACTGGCTATTAAGAGGAGTTACCAAGAAACACTTCAAATTTCCTTGCTCTTAAAATCTTCTTACATCTCTGTTTACAGCTGTTATCATACATAATTAGTTTTGTAAACTGTCCTGCTGTCAGCATCTGATAGTTCATATCACAGTGGGTAAACTAAATGCTTAAAAAGCATTCATAGCTTGTGACCTGAAAGCTTTTAGAAAACATGCATAAAATTCAGCCTATGTTTTGTCACCCTACCTCCACAGCCATGGAGAGCTACACATATTTTAAAAAGACAGAAGGAATGGGAGAGGCACAAATGTCGGACCAAGCAAAAAGCAGTCCACAGATGAGGTGTGAAAGGCATTTATTTTCAGTTGGAACTGTGGAGTGAAGTTTTACCATATTGTGCACTTAATATAATGGAAAGCAGTTAAATTGCAGCAGAGCACCAATCTGCTGTGCAATGCAGTTGCTGATACAAAAACACTTCATGAGCTTCTCTTGGTACTGGTGCACTTTGTATGCATGACGCCATCACTGTCTACATGTGTAGCATTCTGATGAAGCCCCTAGTAAACACTTAATTATCATCTGTGAATAAAATGAAAGGTCACTAAAGACCACAGATGCAAGGCTAGCCTAGCAGAAAATGGGAGACAGAGTCCTTCTTACTGATCCTTTTGGTTTATTGTCTATATTACCCTGAAGCATCCCCATGTCTCCCATTCTGGGGGCACTGGGGCTTTTGGCTACAAGGACTGAAGTTCAGAGAACAGGAGTAGCATGTCCACTTTGGGGGCTGCCATGGCTGGGTCAGCCACACATGTGCTGGAAGTGGGGCTGGAGCCCCAGACTAGCTGATGGCAGAGGTAGCCAGCCCTGCTCTGCTTCCTTCCTGTTCTCTCCATGTGGGCAGTGGATGTTGAACACAAGCCCAGCTTGACCCCACTGCCCTCCTTCACTGGGTCTGTGAGATGCCCTTGCTCCTCCAGCACCTGGCAGGCACCAGCCCTGGCAGAGAGAAGCAGCATAGAACAAGATGGGGCACCCCATCCCGATGCCTGGAAAGGCAGCTGCAAGGCTTGTGAGACAAAAGTGAAAACCTTAACAAGGGAGTTCCTGGAGGCTGTCGTTCCTCTTTGCATACCTGGCAAAGCACAGAGTGCACCCAATACCTTACCTTTATTCACATGAGGAACAGTTTTAAAATAATGGCTTGGGAATGTATCAATGATGAGAAAAGCTCTCTGGACTGATCGGCTTTACCTGTCCCAGGTGGCTTAGATGAAAGAATATAACAAATGATTTTTCCTAAGTTGTAATCAGTGCTTTTTTTTGCAAAATAAAAGCCTAATGCGAAAACAAACTTTAGGTTAATGCATTAAAGCATCTTGTCTTTTTTATCTCCACAGTTTCTCATATGATTTTGTTCTCAGTATACTAAGAGGGAAAGAAAGAAGGAAAGCCAAGATTAATAAAAATGGAAACAATGGTGATTCACTTATGTGCAAAACTGGAGCCATAGAAGGAGAAGGGATGCAGCTTTGGGTCCTTATACCATATTACAACAGATGAGGTGCCGGGACTGGGTGTATCTGAAATGTGGGATCTTTCTCTAGAGCCCAATGCTTTGCTTTTTTCTTTAATACTGTTTTGTTTGTTAATACTTTAAGAATTGTTTTTTGGCCCTGGGTACACTAATAGGTCTTAATTGCCCTGATCAATCTCACCTGGGACCCCACAGCCCCACCCTACCCAGGAGCCTTGTTTCAGCTCCGCCCCAGGCAGCTACTGCTTTCTTAAGTTGTGCTTGTGACCAGCTCTTTCTTTGGACTGTTTTTTCGTCTCTTTGGGTTTGTCTCAGACCTAACTACTTATGCCTGGTAATCATGCGACCGTTGATGGGATCTGCTGCTGTTCATCCTGCTCAGCTCACCCAGTTCATATCCACTGGGTTAGTACCCTGTTAATGATGGTACTGCTTGTGCTGGCATCACCTGTCGCTTCCAGTTCGTCTGTGCTTCTGGGCTGAACTGCTCCTGTACCTCTATGATAAACCATCAGCAAATGCAAGAAAGGTAAGTAAATTTCTATGGTTTCTTTCCTAGTATGTATTTTGTTTCTAATATGCTTTGAAATGCATGTAGTCAATGTTCCTTCTTAACCTAAAATAATTTAAGGTGATTTCAAGGCTTTTAACCACATGAAATATGGTTTATTTGGGAGGGTTACAATCTTCTGTAGTTAAGTGGCGGCTCTGCCCCTTCAGACTCCTGAGCCTGACTGTATTAAGCATGTGCTTCTGACAATAGCAACTGGAGAAGCAATGTAAAGCTCAAAACAAACATAATGTCAGGGCTGAAGATCAACGAAGAATGATGAGGTTGAGGGGGGTAAGCAGTGCTTTGGTTTGGGGCAGGGTTTGGACTGGCTGCATGCAAGCAGAAGCTACATCTCCCTTCCAGAGAGAAGCATCTCTTTTGTTACTTGTCTGTGGCTGTGCAGTTGCTCAATTTACCTGGTGAAGTGTGTGGTTGTATTCACTATCGTATGCTAGGAGGCTGTGTCTGACTGATACCTTGTGGATAAGAACATGGTAAAGATTAAAATATAATCTCTTTTGAAACAAAGAGGGTCTTTGCCTATTTGGTCTCCTGGACTGGAGCCTTGCATTGCAGCCAAGGGTAGCCTCCTCAGGTTGTCTCCTTTCTTTGTAATGCTGTTTTTGTCTTTGTCGGTCCTTAGAAAGGATGATCTGAAATATCCTTCTAAGGCAGGTATGAAAATATGTTTATCTTCAACTCGTTGCCACATTTGAAATGTTTTGTAACAAATTTGAAATGCAACCCTCATCCTCACATAAAGAAAGAGCTACTCACCAACAGGCCCTTCCTTGGAAGGAAGGACCTGTGGGAAAAATCCTCTGTTGGAAAAGATACGTTGAAGTGCTATCCTTTCTGTAGACTTTAAAGAGGTCCTTTCACCCTGTTCCTATCGCCTAATCTATGTTACTAGGTGCTGGCAGATATATGTAGTAGGGTTTTCTCTGACAATCAGAGACAGAAGGTGTTTTTCGACTGGACAGCTAATAGATTCCACCAGCAAAGAGGAAAATAAAACATGTAGTCAGTGACAAATTTCAGTATATGTTGATACTTGTATTCCAGCCAGGCATACAACCCCAGAAACCATAAAGAAACTGATGAGATGGGAGTGGACTCGTTGCATGGTATCAGTAACATGTGTGTGCTGTAGCTAGTCATCACACAGCTGCGTAGTGATGTGTTTTGTGCTTGATCCAGAAGCTTCCATGACTTTGGCTATACTCCATGCTTGGTGCTCTTGTCAAGGCAAACTGCACCATGTACATGATGCCAAGATGCTGTCAAAATGCTCACTAGTAATTTCAGTGAAACAGTATTTAGCCCAAATAATAATAGTTTCATATATACCTAGTATTTTTAAATCCTAAAAGGAAAGTAATTTAGTCGTTTTCTACATGCATTTCAAAATTTTTCTTGCACAAAGACTTCAGAAGTGCAGGATGCTTTGCTTTAAGACACTGATTTTGGAACACTTGTTTGAGGAAATGAAATTCATTTAAGAAAGAGCTGTGATAACTTCCCAGGAACTCACTGTAAAGGAATGAGTACTTGTGTCCTTGTTGTTCATTGTCCTATAGCCCTTCTAAGAAAGCTTTCATTTTTTAGGCAGAATTTTGATTGAAGGGTTTCAGGGAGTCTTCAACCCAATTCTATTTTCCTTTGAGGGAATCTCTTGAAGGAGTCTGATACCTGATTTCCCTACTAGAAACCTTATGAGGTCCTTTATTATGCATTCTGAGAGAGCCCATCTTTTATTTGCTTTTATTTTTCTTAAACACTAATCTCAAGCTGGGTTACAAGTATAAAAACAGAAGTCCTGGGAGTACAATATATTTTAACACACAAAGCCTCAAGCATGAAATCAGATCCGTAGTGTTTTTTCAGGTATGTGATTTTTTTCTTAGGATGCCAACAGAAGTTCAGTTGCTTTGAGATCTGCAGGGAGCTTTTGTGAACATATGGCTTCTTCAGGGTGAATATACTGCTTAATCACGTGTTGCATAACAGCATTGATTTGCAAAGATTTGAACTGAGCTTTCTCTTATTGCTGTTGTAAATTTGAAAATGTTGGGTGGTCACCATAAAGGGCTATCTAAAGCAATCACAGAGGACACTTACAACACAGGGTGGCTCATCAACCTTCTTCTGTTTGAAATCAACCTATAGTTTTATTTATAGAAGCATAGGTGACTCAAATGAACTGCAACATGAAGAGCAGGTTGTAAAGATCAGAACCCATAGGATGAAGTTCCCTCTCCTTCCTTGCTCTTACACAAACAAAATTTTTTACATCTCAAGCTATTGTTTGCCTTTGGAATTGCATAATCCCTCCTTGATTAATATGTTAAACAGACCTCTATCATGAAAAAGTAGTTTAAGGCTGGTGCACAAAATGCTTAAATGTTGATTTGTGTCTCTGACTTAAACACTTCTCCTTTTTAAGCCTGTCAAATCTTCAAACATAGCACAAATTAACTTTTAAAGCATGTTCAGGTATTTCTGTGCTCTGGGAAGAAATGCGAGGAGGATGTTTTGGGGAAAGGAAAACTAGTATACTTGCAATTCTGTATTTAAATCAAATAAGCTAAAATATCTAGAGTAGCTTCATTTGTTTATGAAACTCATATGAATGTCCCACATAAAGGACCAAAAGAATATGTGTCAAACTTCAGATGTCATAAGATTTAAGTATACATGGAATTGCATAGGGCTGGTGAAAATTCTTTTCTACTCTGAATATTCTATACACACACAGGAGTTTAAAATAACTTCTTTGAACCTACAGGAAAGTATATGCTGTTTAAGAAATATTTCTGTTGCAGGTGACTTAATGAAAAATAACTGTTAACTGATCTGAACTATTCTGATGAATATTTTGATGAATCTTCAATACATTTTTAATAATTTTATACTTAAAACCAGATAAATTGTCAAATAGTATAACTCTGGATCTATCTGGAATGAAATGTTTTCTGTATTGCTCTAAAGACACTCAGTACTCATTCTAGGTAGCACCTTGATATATTAATCTTTTGGTTTTTATACTGTAACAAAATTCAGTAGATAAGTGGAGATCTTATTGACAAGTGTCCTTCCCTTTTCTTGCCCTAATTTAGAACAATCACAACTCTTACACTATAATTTTAAACTTAAATATGAAATAGTTATAAGGCAATTTCCAATTACATTAATTTTTCATCTTTGTGTATAACTTTCGCTTAGGTATGAATGTTCCAACCTTAGCTCTGATAACACTTATTGATGTTTTCATACTTATAAAAATGTTAGTGCAAGTGAAGAGATGAATATCTAGGATTAGTACGTGGATAGTGAAATCATTTGTGTCTACTTCATGCAGATAAAAGTAGCCATGTGGAAAAAGTGTCCTGGGGTAATACTGTATAATATTTTTTTGTTTCTGAAGTGTCTTACATTTAAAACTTCCTGAATGCAGTAAGATGCATTTATTTCCCGGTTTTGTAGGTTACTGCGAAGTAGCTTTTCTCAGAAGTAAAACACATGGCAACTTCAGCTCTGTTCAGATCCATATATGTCTACCTAGGCTGTGAAGCAGCAAGTGATGTCACTAATTCAGCCAATCTATAATTTTTTTCTATCTGTCAATAAATCATTCAAACCAAGTTTGTCTCTCTTCTCTCACTCCTTACTGAACTCTTATTCTTTTGCTATTTTTCCCTTTGGTTTATATGCAGTACTCATCTCCCTGTCTACTCTAATACTTTTAAAACTGCTGTAAAAGTAGTATTATTAGCTATTTAAGCATTAAAGGTCTATGGTTTCCCATCAGTAGTGAATGTGAAGAAAAAGATCATTAATGTGCTGCAGGCTGCACAATTGTTAATAATTGCAGGTTGTTAAAAGTACCTGCAAAATTACAGGTCTGTGATTTCCTTAAATGCCCTTTATAAATATTAGGACATCACTGTATTTTCTAAATCTTAGTTTGCTCAGTTATACCGAGGCAACAGGTATAATGATAGTCTTTGGAAAAATAAGAATGTGTTTTACTTTTTTCGCTAATGTATAATACTGTCCTGTGAGTGCCGAGAGACACGCTAGGACCTGCTGTATAAGGACCATGTTTGTATAAAGTTTCCTTTGAAATTGAAGTAGAGCTTATCTTGGCTCCAAGTAAATTTATTTATCTATACTAATTTCCTTCTCGAGTCTTAAAATTTGATCTTCATTTTTTGAGCCTCTATGTCAGTCTCAAATGAAAGTACTTAGCTCTAAAACCTCTGTAACCACCTAGTACCTAGTGATAGAATAAGGATAATTATGCAGCAAAAATGTAAATTTTTAGGGTTGAGTCAGTTAGACGTGAGGTTTTCTGTAGGAATATTAGACCTTTTCCTTCCATTTGGCACTGACATCTAGCATGGTATCTGAGGTTGTCAACACGTTTGGTTAATGAATTTGGTAGCAGGTGGCAGAACAGACCACTGAGGGCTGAAGCAGCTTGAGTTGTCTGTGATGCTGTGCCAGAGAATCAATTATGTATTAGCAATGCGCAGTACACAATACATTTTTTTATTTTATTTTTAGTCAATAACAATAGAAATTCTCAAAGCTGAAACAACAGTTCATGTTTTGGAGGCACTGTCAGGGCTTACAGATGGACTGTGTTTGTGTGGAAGTCTTAGGGGGTGGACACCTTCACTGCATATAGTGGAAGAACATGCCCAAATAAGACTGGGTGCTTCAACAGGTTCAGGGTGTGATTAGAGGAGCTGGGCAGGAAGCTTGAATGAAACAGATCTCTCTGATGGGAAATTTTTCACTTACCTTCAGTGGTACTGATAATCACTCAGTTTGTGAGACTACTTCCACATGTCCAGCTAATATGTGAAACTGATCTAATCGCAGTTCTTAACTTCACAAAAGAAAAGAAAAAAATAAGTCTGTTTTTCTTGTACTTCCAGTATTTGAAAATATTCTGCTCTTCCTCTGACATCTTGATGGAAAATTGCAGCAAGATTTTAAGAATAACTTTAGTAAAGAAAAATGGACATAATGACATAAAAATTGGATAGGCACCTGATCTCATAAGTAATCGCTAACAGAAACTTATATGGTAGTTGTCATTTCAGTAGGTTTGTTTCCTACAAAGAGCATATATCTTATGCACAATTCAATAGATCCCAAAATTATTTGACTAGTATGAGAGATAGCAAGTTGAATTTGGATGGTAAGTACCTGGGTGACAGCATGTTGTGTCATTTTTTTCTGCAGCTTCCTTTTCTGCATGTTAAATAATTAACTAACAGGGCAAGTTTTCCTATAGTTGTCATCCATTATGTTTTTTATGGGTTTTTTAGTTAATTACTTTATGCACACCCTAAACACATACTTGATGTCCAAAATTTATTACCGTCACATGAATGCGTTTCGAAGGGTACTTGGACACTTCCCAGTTTGCATGTTCACACCGTGCAGTACTGTTAAAAAGGACAGACCACGTGTGACGTGGGTAGAATGAATTAAGGCTTTCAGAGTAGAGGCACTTAAATTGTTAACAAACAGTCCTGCTGTTTCAGGTGCACTTGCAAGCCCCCTGTCCTTCCAGGTGAGCTGCTAAAGTTATTAACTTTCTGTATTTGTCCTGCACAGCCTTGCTTATACCTATGTTAGCTTCTAGAAATAAAAGGAGAAAGCACTGTAACTACTGTGTCAGATGTACGTGCTGCTGGGTAGGCTGGGGTGAACAGCGTAGCTCCTGCAGAGAGACCTGCCCAAGGCTGGGTGAGTCAGTGAGGGGTAGTGAGGGAAGCAGTTTGCATGCCTCCATAATAACCAGGTAAATAGCATGGCCTTCTAAAATCCCATCCTAGGCAAAATGTTTGAAATGAACAAACTGCTGTCTCACAGAATTGTTTTAATAAGCAGGAAGTTATTCTGGTTGAAAGACTGCACTGGGCCTCCTATCAAGGGCTAAGACTATGGTCATTGTATCCTCTGATGTTTTATGTGAATATAAAATCTTATGAATTCAGTAAATGTTTTGTAAATACATTTGGTCTAATAGCTTTTGACATCTCTTATGTGAAAAAGGAAACAATTAAAATAATTGTACACTTGTTCATTTGATTTTTGTCAAGATGTTGATAATAGGATTAGTGTGTGTTGCCGCTGCTGGGTTTTGGTGAACTGGCACAATTTTCTTCAGCGAAGCCTGTTGCTTACCCTCCTAGCAACTGATCAGAGGAGTAGATGCACCCTGTTTCCAGCATGGGGGAAGAAACTGTAGACACCTGTAATGAACAGGCCAGTGCTATGAGGAATTTATAATTGTAGTATCATGCTGGAATACAAGCTTGTACTGCACCTTATGCCAGTTGCTGTTAAACTATTTGACACGAATGGGTCTCTTGCTTCTTTCTGAGTTCTTGAAATACAGTTAACTTATTTTAATATCATGTCTTTAATTATTTCTTTAATTGTTAACCTAGAATAGTAACATCAGTTGGTTGACTGGTATTAGCAATTGGACAGGATGAGACAGAAATCTAGTATGAAGATACAAAACCAGTGTCATATGTAACCTAGTGCATAAGCAGTTTTTATTCAAGAAAAGCGGGAGCATGCAGATAAGCACAACTTCCTAAAGGTGTTCCAGATGGAAAGATCAAGAGAACTACAAAACTGAGGCTGATCCTCTCTGTGTGAGACTTAGTGGTAGAAAGTAAAGGGTAGATTTGGTAGACATGGGCGTATAAAATGAGACGAAGCTTTGTAAAGGAAATTGATTCTCAGAAAGGTGCTGGCTTTCTCTGAGGGAACTTGCAGTACTGATTGTCTTACCATGGTAGATGAAATGTGATAGTTGAGGTCAAGGTCAGCCAAGTGGGGTGTTAGGGAGAAGGAAAAGGAGATGGGCCACAGGAAGCAACTGGATTTAAATATGAAGAAATGGATACCTTCGTACATCGAAAAAGTCTTGGATGTTATTGTGGGTTCAATAAGAAACCAGATGGAATATTAGAACCAAAATGAAAAGGATAAAAATATTTTCTATTTAGTGTCCTGTGCATCTTATTACATACCCGGGTCTTGAACACTGTCTGATTTGGGTCCACATCAGCTCATTCTTTCCAAATAAGAGAAGACCTTTAAAACCTAGAGAAAAGGGTAATTATCGTCACAGAATCAAGTGAAAGTCAAATGTAAAGATTAATTTAGAATGGCATTGAGTAACTTCATGGAGTTCAATTATATAGATGTAGCTGTTTTGGATATAGCTTTACTCGGGCTACTACTGGGTAGTTATTTGCTTGGAAGGAAAGGTGTGCATACCAGAGATTGTTCTATGTACATATACTCTACTGATAATACTTACTTTAAGATTTGTTGATGGTTGCTGTTGGAGAGCTGTTCAATTTGACTCAATACAGAAGTTACCATGGGCTTACAGTGAACATGTGAGCTGTAAATCATTTACTTGATTTAGTTGACTAAACAGTGCTGGAAATTTCATAGAAGATATTTTTATTCTTCGTGCCAGCTGTCTGATAGCAATGTGGAAACTCTTCAAATACTAAATTCTTGTTAATCTGGGCTTGACTAATGAATAGGAAGCAGAGCAGTGTTCAGATTGCTCTAATTTGAATGAGCCATCACAACTGATTTGTTTGGCATAGCCTATGCACAGCAGTCTTGCACTGTAAATGCAGACACTAATATCAAACTTCCTTTGTTCTTGGATACTTCTACTTTCAGACAATGCTGAATCTTTCTTAATCTGACAGCTTAATTTGCTGCTT
>JAOXJM010000001.1:94496725-94517107 GCA_026413425.1 Tringa solitaria | reverse complement strand
AGTTGCTTCCAGCTCTTAAACTCTTAGTAACAATTAAATTCTTTTGAACATTCTAACTGAACAAGTGTTCAAAGATTTACTGTAAATTAAACAGTTTGCATGGAGACATTGGCTAAACCTTAATAATTTTTTGCCTTATTTTAAAGTCTTTATCTTTTTGGTAGACTTACATCAGAAGTGAAGCAGATCACTAGTTTAAAGAAATTTTCATTACCTTGTTTATAAAGGTTTCTATGGAGGATGGAGTGAAAATAAAGTAGTATGATCTGGGCATCCTTTTCCTAACACTGCTAGATCTCTAGCTGTGTATAGATAATTGTCTTGGGTAGGACAGAAATAAAAACTGAAAGGAAGTCTGAGCAAAACACCTCTGGTGACTACTAATTAACAACAAAATAGTCTTTTGGAAGTTTGTGTATTACACTGTAGACTTGCTATATTGGAATCAGCAGAAATATTTTCCCTGTGTGCCTTGTCAATTTGCATAAAACACAGTTCACAAACACGGGGAAGAACTGTGCATACTGACACATTGAAGTCTGTCATTTAACCACATTCTGGGTATGGTGCATTGGTATAAAAGGTCTTCCGCTGTTTCTTGCAGTAGGTCAAATATAATTTCTTGAGTCTTTGAATTTTCTAGATCTTTGTTCAAACCAAGTTCTTTGTTTGCACTACACGAGATCTTAAATGCTTCATAAAACAATGTTGGAAAAATATTTTTCAGAGAAATCTGAAAAATGGCATGGAGGCTTTGAACTATGTTACATCATTTGTTACTTCAGGAATGGCCATAAGGACTTGCATTTTCTCTAGAACAGCAGGTAAGCTATTAATAAGGAAAAATTACTAAAAGATAACTATTAATTAATTAATATAGAGCACTTAATCTCTGCCAATTTAGGCAGCCTACATTTAAACTAATACCTTGTTTAAGAGGAACTGCTAATACCACATACTGAATTTTTATTCTGTTCTTGATGTCTTAAGTGCCCCCAGCTGTGTGATCGACAAGGATATATCTGTCTTGCTATTTTGGATTAGCAATCATATTTTAGAAACATTATCATTTAGGCAGAAGTCATCACACCAATATTTTTAGGTGCTTGAGAAGCTTTAGCGAAACACAAAGCAGCACCTTTATATGGAAAGCAATGCAGGACTTCTTTTTAGGCTTATCTGAGGTACTGCTGTGGAGTTCGGGAAATGGCCATTCACTTCAGCGAGAACATGTAACTATGGCTCTATGCAGCCTCCCAACAGCCTGAAGAGCTACAAACAAGAGCTGGTTATGAGCCTCTTATCAACTATACTCCATGCTCAACCATGCTAGTAAAGAGAGGTGTTTGAGAACAGAAACGTGAGGGAGGCTTGTATTAAAAGAAAACACAGCAATATAGAACAAGATTCAAAGGTCTCTTGTGTAGCTGCCTGCTTGGTACTTTGCTGTAATATAACACATAAAGCTTAAACTGTTTGGGGCAAAAAGCTTACCAACAGTGTGAGACTGCCTTTTGTAATGTCCACGCTAACATTTCCTACGCAGTTCTCAAGACCAAGCTGTAACTTCATTCCAGGACCACCACAAAACATATAGCAGAATCTGGGTGGTTTTTAGGGTGACAATCTAACTGAGTGTATTCCACTCAAGAAGCCACAGGCCAGAGTCTTGTGGTCTTGTGTATTGGATGGCAGTGTGGCACTCAGCTACCTGTTGTCCTTGCCAGGTCTGTGTCAGTGGCTAATGACCCATGATTCATACAGTCATTGATGTGCCTTTGCCAGGCTGGAGCACTGAGGCTGTGCTGTGCTCTTTTCCGTATTTGAGCTGCATTAGGTCATGAGGATCATGGATCACCACATGTCCCATGTCACATGGTTGTTAATGTGCCCTTACCATCAGGGAGACAGGCCAAGAATAAGGTTTCCATCTTCATGAAGTTGATCTCTAGACTTATGCTGGAGGCAGACAATTTTTCCGATGAGACAAAAAAGTCACTAGATAAACTGGCTGCTGTGTTACGGTTCAAAAGGTCAGGCTGAGAACAATTAGGCAGTGGTGTAATGTGATTGGAAATGCTGTGTGAGGTGTTCACAAAACCTGGGGTAACAATGGCTGAACTATCGCCAAGAAGCTGGTTAGATAAGAGAGCAGGGAAGATGCAAAAGTTTGTGGGGGAGTGTGTCCTCTCAGCCTGTAAAACTGTCTTGGTTGCTTTGATGTGAGCCCGAGGCAGTCCTTGCTGGAACATGTATTTAGCCACCTTCCCTTTGGTAGTTCTGACCCCACAATTCCAGGTTGCTAGCACATAGACTTATGATAATGCTTGAGTCCTCTTGGTCTTCCTTGTTGCCTGTAGATCTGTGTACTGCTCTCAAACCAGCTGTCTTTCCTCTGTTTCATCGCTTCTTGCAAGTTAATTAAACACGGTTCAACAGTCAGAGTCTGTGATGGGAAACAACACTCCTTTTCCCATCTGAAAAGGAAGCAAATCATCTAGTATTGAGTTTTTTAACCTTTTAGTCAATGTTTTTAAACCAGAAATCTCTTAGTCAACCTTAGGTTAGATATAGTGACCATTCAGTGTTGTTCTACGTGCTTTGAAGTGTAGATCATATTTTCAATAATGCAAACTCGGATTTTTACTGCACTTTAGATTGATGTAGTATTTTCCTGGAGGGTTATATTGCAGTTTTCTAACATTTGAAAATGCCTGAGACAAAATGGACCATGTTCTTGATATAAAGTAATTTTATGATATTCAGTGAGTCAAGTAAACACACTTTATATTTCATCATTTTCCTTAAAGATACATTTCACCTGTTCAAGCTTGCTTTTTCAGCAAAATGTAAATGCACGTGACCATACAGAATTCTTGTCCAAATTTAGCACCTAATAAAAAATAAAATTTTGGGGTTTTTTCAGAACATTTATTGAAAGCTGAAATTCCTTATGGTGATAGACAAATAAGATTTTATTTTGTATCTCAGATAGGGATGTAGTTGAACTTTAAGTGGTTTAATTTATGTTTGAACTTGTGGTAAGTATTATGGTATATAGCTTTACTACCTTGCCTTCCTATTTATTGTCTTAATAAAATCTCAACTTTTTAGTGTTTGCTGAATAGTAACAATGTTTTATTTTGGACCTGAGTCTTTTTAGCCTGGAGAAGGCTGAGATGGGATCTCATCAATGCTTATCAATATCTAAAGGGCAGGTGTCAAGAGGATTGGGCCAGAGTCTTTTTCAACAGGACAAGGGGAAATGGGCACAAACTGGAACACAGGAAATTCTTTCTCAACATGAGGAAAAACTTTATTTTGAGGGTGACAGAGCGCTGGAACAGACTGCCCACAGAGGTTGTGGAGTCTCCTCTGGAGATACTCAAAACCTGCCTGGATGTGGTGTTGTGCAACCTGTTCTGGTGGCAGGGGGATCAGACTAGATGATCTCTAGAGGTCCTTTCCAACCCCCACCATCATGTGATTAGTTGGAGAGCATGTGGTACCTACCCTTCATGTATGTTGCCTTTTTTCCCCCACGTATGTTGCCTTTTTCCCATGTTGCCTTTACTCGTTATGTCAGGAAAGCAGTACCCATAGATGTGCTGTATGCATAGATGTAGAAAACTCTCAAGCATGAATTTTCATTCCACTCTGAGTTAAGTTGTCACTTAACTGCTGTTGTCTTTGCTTATATATGAGCTTCTTCAATAGTTATCAACACTGTATTCTTGAAAGGAGTTCAAGATATTGAAGCTCCATGAAAAAAGAATGAGTCCAATTAGGGTAAAATGAACTTCTGCATCCTTTTGGCAAGACCCAGCATGGGTTCAGTGAGAACAAATTACTCTTAAAAGATAAACCAGTTAATCAGGCATGTTGCCATTTTTTGAACAAAAATATATATCGAACTTTTGCTATGTAGATAGCTGAGCAACTCTGTATTTCCTTTCCATCTTTGAAAGGGACAAACCATCTGATTTCAGTGACTTTGGAACATTAAGCTCTATAATTTATTTTGGTTTTCTGATCTAAATGTTTTATGTAGTTGTGGAAAGAATTCATAGGCACAAAAACAACTGGAAGACTTAGTCATATAAGTTTCTCTTTTGAAATCTCTTAATTGATGTAAATTGTTAACACATGTGTAGGAATAACTGCTAGGTTTTTATCCCATAAGTGATAAATAATGAAGCAACTGATGTTTTTCTATTCTGGAACTGGCAGATGGTGTGTTATAACATCTAATTGTAACTGGGGCGTAGGAGACTTTTTCATTTTGTTTTTGTGTAGTTTTCTGATTTGTGGGGTTTTTGTTTCCAGCTAAAAACTAATACTTTCTCTTCCTTTTTACAGTATTCTGAAGGGGTGAAAAAGATTGGTGTTAAATTTATTTTTTTGTATGCCTTTACAGCCACTGCTTATATGCTTTTGCCTATATAGCTGTTATGGCTGGTTTTGTCAGATAATGGAACTGATGCTATTGCAAAGGAAATACATAGAGAAAAATCCAATGTGGGGATGTTTTATCAGAATTCATCATTAACTTCTTTGCTTTAGAAATATGGCTAGAGACTGAGAATTAGGCAGTTCTTCCAAAGCCATGATGTGCTAAGATTAGACTGTAAAGTCTCTTATTGGCTAGTTTTTAAACGTGCTCTCTTCCTGCTTTCAGGAGGCCCTGTGATAGTAAGTTGGTAGGTGCTAGGATCCCTCACAAGTAGAAGGAAGTAATTTATTAGTTTCAGTTATGTTTTGATGGAGCCTTACAAGTTTTGTTTGATACTATTGAAGCCCTTTAGTCGTGGCAAGGGGTAAAAGAATTGGTTAACTGGTCCTTAGTGATTTTGAAAGTGTGTAAAAAAAAAAAAAAATTATAGGTAGAGTCAAGGAAAGCATTCATATTAAGTATTTGCGGAAATATGTGTTAGTGAAAATCTGGAATAGGCTGGTAGTCTGAGGATTTCAGAATTAATTGAAGGATATCTTCAGCAGTAATATCATAAACACTTATGGGTTATGATTTGAAGATAGAGGTTTTGACTGGTAACAGGAGGTTTACTGTTGTACATTGGGTGAATAACACAGCCAGCAGTCTAGCTTGAAGGTACCATAGCTCTGAATTATTCAACCAGATGGAGCTTAAGTAGTGTGAATTATTTTTACCCCACATTTTTGCTGGAGACATTTTTTTGGCATTAATATACAATATTGATCTATTCCTAAAATAATTTGCAGGGCTGTAGGACTATATCATATGGTATTGTCCATTTCACTGACTCCTTTTCTCAACCTCCAACTCTACACAATTGCTCCTTGTTTTAGGAGAGGATGTAAATATTAAATTTTTCTTTACTTAAGCTGTAAATCTCTAGAGTTATCAGCTGAGGAGCTGTATAAGAGTTGGTGTAATAATTTTCCAGAGCTTGTGAAGTCACTTTTCTTACTAGCTCTCGTGGCATGTGTCCCTCTGCAGGGAAACGTCTCTAAAGGGGAAAAGGTGGGGAATGGTAACAACCAGGCTCATTGCTGATCTGTGCTGCTCTTACAGGAATGACAAAACCCTCCCAGTTTTTCCTTTCTGAACGGTCAATGCTCCATATTTATGTTTTCAACAATGTAGTCTGATAAAAAAATATCCCGTACTGCTTCCTACTACTGTCTGTCAGATAACAACACATGGTGTTCAAACTGACTTGCCTAGTGCGGACCTATCCATTACATAGTTGGGAAAAGATAAATGACTACATAAAAAAAACAAGTCCTGTAGCCCTACTTGTCATTAAAACATAATTAAAAATAAATAATAAATTTAAAAGAAATGTTAATTTTCACAGGATGAATTGCTGACCAAGGAATAACACGAAATATGGACTGGCTTCTATACAAGGAAGACACTTTCTTTCTCTATGTAAGGAGATGACAGACTATAAAATCCTGGATGAAGTGTAAAGGATAGCTATAGGTTTCTGACACAAAAAATAAGAGTACGACCAAAAAAACCTTGTGGAAAATTGGTCCAGAATCTCAAGAGAAGATTGGAAGATTATAGAAGATTGTTTTAAAAATGTAGGATATTATAGCCTCAGTGAAATTGGACAGTAGTAAAAATGGAGTGAAAAGAAACTGCTACTCATGTCTGAAAAAGTATTAACAGTCTTCAAAGGCTGACCTCATCTCCTTTAGAAACAAAGCCTGTAATAAAAACTCAATGTTTCCCAATAGGGTAAAATATTTCTAAGTACCTGCTTCTTAATCTAAATATTAGCAGCTGAACCTGCCATCCAATTTCTGGTTGGTTTGAGCTTTTTTCCCCTTTACAGGGTCACCTGGCAAGGTATTACTACTGAATGTTACTTTTAATTAACATTTCAGGCTTTTGCATACAGCTTCCTTAGTGTGCTTTGGAAGCCAATGGGTTTAAAGATACATGAGTCTGACACTGCACCAGGGCTGCAATTCACAAAGTCAAAAGTTCTATCCCTTTGTATACTGAATTTCTGGGATCAACTAATTCATACTTGGTTACTGGACTGTAATCTTTCATTGTGAGTATTTCAATTATGTTTTAAGCTGTGTAGCTGAAATACCTCAGCTTTTGGCTCCTTTAGTCCCTCCAGGGTGGCATTTTTGCCTTCTCTAGACTTATTTGTCTCCACCCTTACTCCTTTGAAGATGTCAATGACTCCACTGAAGATACTTGTACGCACTAGAAAACATGGACTGACTTGTAGTTCATGGAGTGAGCAGGGACTGCTGCTCATGTCTGAACAGATCTTGGGTGTCTTGAAAGGCTGATCACAGCTTTTTTCAGAAACAAATGGTTATTTGTAAGTAGCAAGTGCTGTGTGGCTATGGATGGAGAGTCCTGTGTGGCAAACTGTTGGGGACTGCAGTGCAGGGAGTATGGTGGAGAAGGTGTAAACGTTCATGGACATCAGTGACAGCACAGATTGGATGCCAGTCCTGCTTTATCTCTTTCCCGTGCAGGTCGTAACTTCTTGTCTTCATTTTGTGATTCACTTAAAGTAAGAAGTTGGGGAACTAACTGAAGTCACCAGCATATGGAAATAAGGAAAGAGGAGTAATTGTAGTGCCTAGACAGGAACTGAGTTTAAGATGTCAGGTATACTTTAAGCCCTAAACGGTATTCAAAAATGTAGCTTTTTGAAAACCTCGCATAACAATAGGCAGAACAAATAAAAATAACTATAATTCTTTCATGCTTAGCCTTCAAAATTGATTTAATGGTTCAGCTTACTGGCAAGGACACTTAAGTTGGTACTTGATGTAGAAACTGAAGGTGTCAATTCAACAGTTAGATTCATTCAAAAGAATGACTTGGAGGCAAAAACATGCACCTAGAATTCAACAGAAAAGCTCACTAGTTTTAAGATTAAATGGATTTAAATTGATTAAAAGATTAAACATGAATACCTGTGTTCCTATTATGTTGCTAAAAACTTGCTGAACTCTGCATAGCGGATAATGCTTCTTCTTAATTAAGTTTATGCCACACTTAAGAATGCAAGATATATGTAGGGAGGAAGGTTTCCGTGTAGCTCAGGTATGTGAAAATACTCCTATAAATCTTCGTCAGATCTAGTAACTCAATATAAAGAAACACATCTACATGCTACACCTCTTATGTAGTCTCATATGTACTAGATGGATCAAGAAAATGGCTATTGGTGCTAGTAAACGCTGTGATAGCAATTTATCTTAAAAGTTTCTAAAACTTAGTTTTGCTTATCTTATTTTTAAATATTTTTTTTCAATTGCCACTTGCTGTGAGGGCAAAATACCTTGGGTGAAGATCTTCACTGCCACTCTTTGCCTTTCCTAATTTAGCACTCTTTGTTTTTTTCCTATAGTTTGATTCAAGTAGAAAAGCAATAGAAAGTCAGAATAATAGACAAATGCTGGAACAAACACCTGACTTTCTGCTCAAGCAAGAGTGCTTTGAATACTAGTATATGTAAGATGCACATATTTGGAAAATATTTCCTCTGAAGAAAAGGGAGAAAAAGGTGTGAAAAAGATGGGGCTCCTGTGGGTAGAAGAGTGCAGGGACTGCAATAAAGGAAGGGTAAAATGGAGTCACTCTAGAACTCCTTAATATAATGGACTAGAAAGGGAGGGGGGACCCTCAAAATTGATGACATTTGAGTCTAGCTATTTACCATAAAGATTTTGACAAGCTTAGGAAGTGACAATTGTTGATATGACTCCTGATTTGTCAGGAGTAATAAAAGCTAGACTTAAATACATCTTCTTCAGTCAAGAAATTAAGTTAGTATATAATGATAAATTTAATGTGCTATTTTTGCTTCATGAGTCACCTCATGTTGTTCAACATTTGTGCCTCATCCTCAATCTAACATGTAGAGGAGGCTCCTAATCAGAAATATTTTGTTTTAATATTTCTCCTTAGTCTCACTCCCTGACAGCCAAATCTTTACTGATGTAATTGGGAAATGTTTTAAGGCTGCTGTCTGCTCACCTAATTAAGACAATGATTGGGTCTCTGGAGGGGCAGATCTCCCTAGGTGAGACAAATGAAAGAATTGATCTCTTCCTAGAGAAAAGCCAATCTGAAATGAACATTTTGAGACTGTCTCTAAGATCAAAGTATATTTTCAACTTTCCCTTGTGCCTCAGCAGAGTTAAACAAAAGAGGAGCATAGCCCAACATACATATTTATATTGAAGGAAATTAACCATTATTAAAAGTCAGATATAGGGAGTTCTGTGGCATTCACATTGAGATATATTCATTCCTCCTGTGCCTGATAAATAAAATAAACATAATAATTGGTCTTTAGATTCTCAGTTATGTTACAGTATTCACCTGACATTTGCTTTTTAGTTATTGGATTCTTTTTCAGAAGATGGTAATGGTCTAATGTAATTCTATGTAATAAAAACCTACACAATGACAGCTCAGGCCAAAATTTAAATGTGGACAAATAGATGAAAAATGAAATAGTATTCTAATGGAAGTTTCCAAAAGTCTTTGGTTCTCACCGAATTTATGTGAAGTTTGGGAAGTACAGGTGTTAGAAAAGTAAAAGTTCCAATATTCTGCTGCATCTTACCTAGCTTAAAATAACCTGACGTCCCAAAAAGAACAAAACAAAAAACAGCAACATACTAAAACATCTTCACTCTAGCCTGATGCTTTAAACTAATTGCTTTCTCTTCTTATCTAAGACCAGGACAGCAACAGACTGTGTTTATACATATCTAGTGCTGTAATCAGTTAAGGGAAAAAGAACACAAATTTGTTACTTTAATGTTTGGAAGATGGAGTTGAAAAGATGAGAGAGACTAGTATGAATATTAAAACATTGAGATTTCAGAGTCTCCTATTGCAAGAAAGGGTCCATAAAACAAAAATTCTTCGAACTTCTTAGCTGTATCTGTTCAACACTAGAGGTATAAAATAGCTGTGGCATATGGCTTACACTATGATTAGTCTCATTTCTTGAAGCATTTTAAAAATAATCAGCAAGATCTGTGTCCCATCTATACCATCTATCTGGATAGTAAAACGAAGCAGAAAGGCAGTCAGACTTATTGAAGGACTGTGACATTTTGCAAAGAAAAGGGTACAGCCAAGGAGTACTAGGGATAATCAGTATTCAGTTGTTAAATAGCCAGCCAGTGAAATCTAAGTCTTCATGTTCAGCTTAAGCTTATTAAAAAAAAAAATAAAAATCTAGCCATGATACAAACAGAATTGCAAGAAAGCCAGTGGCTTACTGAATGCTGCAGTCATGCTTATATGCCAAAAATCTTGTTACCCTTGCTTTTTGGCAAACTTTGGTTTGACTGTCATTCAATTGACTGAAAATGCTGAGTAAAACCACGTAAGCTGCAGCTTTCTAAGAAAGGGAAATTATGCATTCAATGGGAACCTACTCATTCAAGAGAGTGTACAACAAAATGCTTTTAACTCTACTTGGGTAGAACTAATTGAAATGAAAGTACAGTTTAAATTTTTGTGAAGACTGTAGTGTTGTTCTGAATTAACTGTGAATTAACAAAATATCAAAGGACCATCAGATCATCCTACCAATGTTGCTAGAGTTTCAAATTACTCAAAATATCTGCATTTGAGCAATCATCAAAGAACACAAAATAAATTTATTTGCAAAATTAAACCTCTATTGAAATGAAACATGCATCTCTGACATGTTAGGAATAAGAAAACTGTATTTTGTTCTGTTTTTTTTCTTTTTGCTAGTTGAAGTCCTAGTGATTAGCTTTTTATGATGTATAGGCACACCTAGTCTTAAAGGAAGACTTAAGGAAATAAGAACTATTAATGAACAAAATATACTGGTAACAGCCCTACATAAAGTTTTATGATATTTTACCCCTAAGAAGTGTGTTTACATGTACCTTGAAGGGGAAGAGAAAGACTACAATGTTGAAAACTTATAGCTGGTTTACTTTTGTTGTATTTTTAATACAAAGTACAATTAAAAACATGAAAAGCTAAAAAGACGGGAATCTATAGAGGAAATGACTGTCTGGGGCAAGTAGTTCCATAAACTAGTTGCTGGTAATTTTTTTTTCCTGACATAAAAATTGGCTTAGTATCTTTTATGGTACACAATTTTTTTTCTTATAAATTTAATTAAAAACTGCCATTTAAGAGTATTCCCTGACATTCAGAGAAATGTAACTATAAGTAATTTTTTCTTTTCATGAAACAGTAAGTCATAAGTAATACTAGCAATAAGTAAACATTTCATGAAACTTTATAAGAAATTTGGAATTTCTGGTTTTAGCACTGTCTGATCTTACAGAATAGAGGTGTTAAAATTGTGGTAGAATGATAGTGGGAACCATATGAACTTGAATAAGAGCCTGACAGATTTCTAAACAAAGGTGGATTTGAGCAAGAGTCGAATGTGATTAAAAGGCAACTATGATGTATCTTTCATTTGGGCCATAAAACAAGATTGTTAGTATTAGCAAGTGGTGTGCTTAACCCATTTTTCTTTTCTTTTTCTTCCTATGAGCTACATGTTGGTTTAGATCGTTTACTCTATAACTACTAGCTATAAACGTTAAACTACAGAGGGGATCATTCTCTAGAAAAATATTGCCGTGAAAAATAGTGGAACGAGCAATGGAATTTCACATAACTCATAGCTAGGTAACTGAAACTAGGTCATTAGGATACATTAGAACAACAACAAACGTGTACAACGTGCTAGGTCAAAGAGGAAAATGCAATCAAGATTTAGCCACTTGATTTTTAAGTAGTATACGGTGGATTATTATCCATAAAGTGTGTTTCACATTTCAAGTAAGATGTGAATAAGACTGTTGCACTCTTGCTAATACTGGACATCAACATTCCAACACATTAGATATTCCTATATCGTCATGAAACATTTTAGGTGGCTTCATTATTTCATAACTTCTCCTTTGCAATTAAGCTGGTTTTCAGAGTACAAACTGAGATCAACTAAATGCTACAAGATTCCTAAAAATTCCTACCAAAACTAGATTTAAGCATCCTATCTTTTTGCCTGTTGGTTGGATTTGACAGCTGTGGAATTACAGATTGTATCTCTTCTGCCTCAGTAGCACTTCATAAGATACAAGACCTGAAAACAGGTATAGACTAATTCTCAAAGCATTTTCTCCGTATCTTTGCTCAAAATATGTAGTACTGGAGGCTGAAAGCGTATGGTATGCACTGGGCTGTTCACAGGCTTTAAAAAATATTTGTGGATGAAACGGGACCTGCACTTAAGACTGTAAATGCATTATTAATTCTGATGAGAGTAGATCATACTGTATGTTGTTTCTTGTATTATTAAAGAGATGGATAGCAGAGAAAATGGCGTCACACTAATACATAGTTGGGTTCGTGAATGCAAAATGCTAGATTTTGATCTTTATAAAGAATTTATTGCTTTCATCATTTCAATTACATACTACTTCTGGCAGTCAGTAATTAGGTATAAAATAAAACAAATAGAGAAACAGCAGATGTATCAACAGGGTCTAAGATAGTTGTGTTTGGGATGGGAAGAAGAAAGGGAAGCAGTAGGAATATATATGTGTTCAGGTAAGTCTGAAATGTATTTATTCTAACCTAAAATACCCTAGATCCTGAACACTCTAAATAACAAAATCAAAAATCAATTTTAAAGACAATTAATAAAAGCTGCTGTACAAAGGCACACTTCTGAAAGGAGAGCTGCAGAGAACATGGGATTGCTGATACAACAGACCTGCTAAGTAAACTTCAGTAAATTTGTAAACATAACCAAGTTCTTATTTTTGCAGAAAAGCTTTCACTTTCACACAGTGGTTATATGTGCTTTTGAGTGTGATCACAAACAGTATCCAAAGGGTTACTGGCTCACTTGTGTGTTAGTCACTCAAGCTGGCTACTTCATTTTAATTAAATGTCCCATTTGGAAATTTTGCTCAGTATAAATTAGTCTTTCTACACCTCAAAAAATGTCTGGCATGGATCAAGTACTTCCTTCAGGGGAAGTGTTAAACAAGGATTTGCTATCCTATTTGCCTAGAGTTTAAATTTAAGTGCAACAAAATGATGTTGAAGACAATGACTTGTGTAAAAATTTTTTCCTTTCATGATTTTGTCTAGCAGAAGTTAAGCATAAATTGTCTGCCACCTTTCACTGAAAGCAGGGAGTGTGCCACTATTACACCACTGGCAGTATAGGACAGAAGAAATTCAGTCAAGCCTCTACTCTGAAACATGAATATATTGTGCTTGACGTTCCTGAGAGGAAATTTCCACCTGTTTGCATAGTCATATCTACACATAGAGCTGTTTACTCTTTGCTAATCTAAAAACTCTTTGTTAGAGAAGAAGTGAATTGTAAGAGCAAATTAAGCCCTGACTATAACAGTAGAAAGAAGCAGTTCTCTTTCTACCATGTATAATTTCAGATTAGCTGCGTTTAGCAAAAGGTGTATGCAACACAAGTTGCTGACAGCTGACGAGAAATTCTGTGGTGCGTTGCCAAAGGCTTTACTGTATAACTGTGCAGGTCAAGAGATACCTTCCTGCTAATAACATAGAATTTGTGTGGTGTCTAGAAATCATCTGAAATAATTGATATTCCTAAACACAAGAGGTAAAGCTATATGAAAATGATCAGTTGCTTAGTAGGAGTAGTCAGTGTTTGCTTCTTTTACTAACCAAAGTGTTCTGTGCTTGTCTATCATCTTACCTTTAACACCACTTTCACATATCCTCTGTACAAACAGCTGTAAAAAGCACAGGATGATGCCTTCAAGCTTAAGTGTGGGGTGATAGTGTGCCTTTTTGGTGAAATGGGACCTAAAACAGATGTATCTCTGATACAGTTTGGGGTTGCTACGTCTTAGTATGCTCTTTATTTATCCTGCACAGAATCCTTAATTTTTATGCTGAAATGCACTGGGGCCTTGTTAAAAATGCTTGTAGCATTAGAAATGGGAAAGGGCGAGGAAGCAATTTAGTCAGTTAAGCCTTCCAGGAAAAAGATAGATGCTGCAAGAAATTAGGATTGAAGGCTAATCTAAGGTGTAAAAAGGAATCCAAGCTTTTCAAATTTATCAGAAGGAAAAAAGAGTAAGACTAAGTATCCCATCTATCACATGCATAACTTTAAGATAGCTGAGAGACTTGGCTCTTATTTCAAGCCTAATGAAGAAAGTTTGTACAGTTAAGTAGTAATGAAGATCTTGCGACGGTATATTACATACTGATGAATACTAGATGAAGATAAAATGGGTGAGCTTGAAGATATGCAAATGACTTTCAGGTTATGGTAGTGAAATTACATTATGGACTCATTAAGTTCACCTTGCATTAACTATAGCAGCAAAATTAAAAATAAACAAGTGATATTAAGAAGAGTACAGCCATATACAGTACTTGAACCATCAGCAATTTAAAAGGAACAGCATTAAACAGCCTTGTAAATATCTTGGAATACATATTGTGATTTATAGCCTGGGTGACTTGCACTTGCAATGAAGAACACTGACCTTGCTATTGCTCTACTCTAGCTACTAGGAGACAAGTAGAAACTGTGACAAGTCAAAGTTTTTTTTAATGCAGTTAACTTGTTTTCCTGGCATTAGCTTTGGACGTTTAATAGAAATACCTACAAATTGCACAAAATAAAGGATGAAATTTTCTACGGTGCTAGTAGCTGCAATAAGAAAGGGGGGAATTAAGAAGCAGTGGAAACCAATTTGGATGGCTTTTATTTGTAATTCTTAATCATCTGCTAAAAGATGTTTTTGTTAGATTTCTAGGATTAAAGTGAATGTAAAGTGAATGTAACTTGAACAGTTGAGATACTTTTCAAAAGCTAGAGTATGAACCTCTCTCTCTCTCTAATACTATAATAGTCATGCATTAACCATTTCTTTACTTTTGAGGAGAAATATATGGCAGAAAAATACGTCACTTTCTTATTAGTGAATCAGAATCTCATCTTCATAAATACACAATGAGCTCAGAGGAAGAAACACTACCTAAAACCAGCCAGAATGGGATATGCATGCTTTTAGATGTAATGCTAGAATTGGAAAAATTGTTGTAGTGCAGTGCGTTCATACCTCATGCAAAGTTTTTTTGTTAGCTACTTGATATTCTTGCAAATGAGTTGTTATGAGCCTGTAGAAGACATAGCCTGAAAGCTGTTTGTCCTGTCAGGAGATACCGTGTTCGAATACCAGTGCCAAATTCAGCATGGATTCAACAGGCACTCAGCTGCAAGCATTGTACTAGAGGTAAAGCTGGAAAACGAGGATGTGGTTATCTTTAGCTTAGTTAGACTGCTATTAAGATCCCAGCAGCAAGGTCACAAAATGTCACAAGGCTAGTAAAAAAAAAAAAAAAGCTAAGGAAAAAGACAGCTTAATCCATTACAGTGTTTACTGGAATGCCATAAGGTATTAATATTTGCATAGCTTGGACATTTGTATTTAGAGACAGAAAGCAAATGCTTTGTGTCAGGCTGTGGGAGCTAACAAAAAGGTAATGCTAAATTGATACTCAACTGGCTTAAAAATGTCTCTAATGAAAAGTATTCATAAGAAATATAGCAGCAGTATAAACAGTATTACTGACTCCAGTAAGCAGGAGGCTTTGGAAAGAAAAGAAGGCTAAACAGGAAAGTAAAAGATAACAATGTTTTTATCTATTTTAATGGTATGACTTGAAGTTGTTAGCTCCACTGAAGATCCTTGTAATCAAGAAAATAAAGATATAACTTCAAGGGGAATATTCTGTCATGTGCTTTCTTTTGACTGAGACTATGTACATAACACCTGATTCTATATTATGCTGGGACAGTCCTGTTGCATACCAAGCCATGCATAGAAATAAACGGAGTGAGTTGCTGGTAGAGGCCCCACATATCAACCTACCTTGGCTCCCCATGATTTTAGGATGTAAGGTGCATACTCTGTCACTAATGTAATTTTGCAGCATGTGGTGATTCAAAAGGAAGTTTGAGACTGAAGTGGGCTAACAGTCAGTGCAATGTAAGGTGTGCTGAAATATTTACCTTTACATGCTGCATTAAAGAGCAACAGAAAAGCAAGTGAGCAGGGTAATTGTGACCAGTCATATTAATATTGTTCAAATGGTGTGCAAGTATGACGTGGTAGTAGCAGCATGTGAGCATGCCCAATTACTCACTGTAATTTCTATTTGCAATGCGTTTTGTGGGCAGAAAGAGAAGAGGGAGTAGGAACCTAAATAAATTCGGAGCTGTAACTAAAGCATTGGCTAGGATAGCCTTCTGGACTTGTATGTATCTTGTAAATCCACAATCTTACCTGTTCTATTAATGAAGCATGAAATGAACTGTGACTTCATGTATTCAAAGCAGAATGTATTTAAATGCCTACCAGTAAAATGAAGGTGAAATTCAAATTGATCTAGACTGATGATATCCTCAGGAACCAGCAAGCTGTTTTACAACAAGAAAACAGGCTGAACAGATATGAGAGTAAAAGTAGTGGTTAATGTAAAGCTGTGATGCCTTAAGCAGCATGTTAGACAATTGAAAAAAAATAATACTGTGGAACCCTTGGATTTTTAAACCGGTAATGAACCTGGAGAATTTAGGTCAAAGCACTTCTGTAGTGGTATACTGCATCTGAATGAATGGCTTGCAAGAAGGTTCCAGCTTGAGACCTCGGTCATATGTATGACTGTAGACAGCCTCAAAGTCAGAGATCAGAATTTGAGCAGTTTAATCTCGCTTGGTGATCTGAGGCAGTGCTCTGCTAAGGTGATGTTTGTATAGATAAGGAGTTGAACTCCAAAGACAAACCTTATTTTGGTGCTTTAAAAACTTAAAACTAGCACTTGGCTTTGTGGTACCTCATTTTGTGTTCACCTGATGGCTCTATGAAAAAAGTAATGGAGAGCAGAGTTCAAGAAATGCTTTACTGGGCATTGTTTCACAAGAGGAAACCAAAACATTCTTCACTAGAAGCCCAGCAGGGAATTACCTATGCATTGTGACGTTATGGCAAAATAACCGTTAATAAAAGTAAAAAAAAAATATAATCAAAGCACAAAGCCTTTAGCTGATCAAGATATGTTAAGCTGTGCTCCTAAATTTAGGCAAATCTCTGTGTCGAGTAGGTACAGAATCTCTGTATCTTTACAAAACCTGACAATAAGCTTTTATTTTAATTGATCCTTTCTCTGTGTAGAGAAGGAAGGCAACTTTTTCAACTACCTCTGTTAAGCCCTTCTTCACGGTTTTATAGCTCTTGAGTACAAGTAAGAGTACTCAATTGTACTTTTTGGTGGCTGTTTGTGTTGTCAAAGTCCCTGAATATCAGATCCCTTTAATCAAGATGATATTTCTGATGCTTAACGAGGTAGTCCAAAAATGTGGTTCTGGCTATTGCCAGTTTAGTCTGTGATGTTTAAAGGGTCTTTTGTCGAATGTATTTCCATGAGCTGTACTACTTTCTCCATAAATTCTCCTTCCTTGTGAGGCAGTGAGACATTTTTCTAGTGAGTTGGTAAACTTCTGGGAGGTATATGTTAGTTAAGTTTCTGTTAAAATATGGAAAACAGACTAGCCATCATGCATGAGGTATTTGGAAAGGGGAAAGTAAAATATAAGGTAACTCTAAATGCAGGAGAAGAGAAGAAAAAAAAATTACCAGAACTAAGAACTAACAACCTTAAAATCATTTAAATACAGAACATAAAGGAAAGAAGCATTACAGTATTAAATATCTTGCATGGGTTTCAGCATGTAGTGAACTTTTGGGGTGAAAAATGTTCAGGTTAGTACTTAAATTGTCACATTAACAAATCAATATTATCGTAAATTCTTAAAGCAACTTGTTATAGTTATCATAAGGAGAGCAGTGGGGAAAGGTCAAACCTTTTAATATGACTTTAGAATAATAGGATATTAATGACAAAAATGTGTTTACTTAGATAATCAAGTGTATTTAAAATAAGAGTATATTGGAACCGTTAAGGCTGATGTAGGCTAACCCGTTGTCAAACAGAACAATGACAGGATTGTCATTACACTTCTGCATGTGTGGACCCTGCAGGAACAGGATTAAGAAAAGGGATGAGGCGAATGTGTTAGATTCTTAATGTAAACTCAGTTGACTTCTCCTAAATTTTTGATCAAACCATATTTTGTAATTAAGACAGCATACTAACCAGTTACCGTTTTGCCTAGCAGTGATATCAGTTCAAATACTGAACTGACAATAGTACAATGCAAACATAACTTTGTAAGAACAATGGGTAAATTTATGTGGGAGAAATAAAGCTTAAAAAAAACTGCAGTAGAAAACTTGAATATTGCTGAAATGTCTAGTCTTTTTTAAAATTTGCCACCTCAAAGGTACACAAGAACTGAAGCCCAGCTGCACTTTTTTTGTAAATATCCTTTAAGGAATCAAATGTGCAAGTGCTCATTTGTCGTCTTGAAAATTTCTAACCAAAAGGTTTCATTGCTCTCACTTCTTTTAATGTCATTGGTGCTATCAAATAAATTACCAAGATTGCAAGACACAGGCTAGATGAGTACAGTCATTTGATAAATGCAGACAAAAAAAGTGCTGCAGGACTACAGTCCTTCTGACCCTACAAAGCAATACCTTGTTGCTTGGCAGTTTAGACATGAAGGATGGGGAGAAGACAGCACGACAAAGACATCAGATTACAGGAGAGAAGTCACATTACTGTGACAGGAAAATTGGAACAGGGCCAATGAAAGTCATGCTCCATGTACTGAAGATGGTCACTGGCACAAGCTTACCAGCCTGGGATGCTCTGTGTGTGGTGGAGTAGGAGGATGGTGAGTGAGTTCAGTGAATGGCAACTGAATAATGCTAACCATTCACTAAAAATAAGAAGAGGAATTGCCTGAATGTCATGGCAGTGTCCCTGTGCTTTGGGCAGCAGTGGCTAGTGCTTAGAAACATAGCTTCTTGTTACTTAATGCAATGTTCATTTAGATTACTGATGCTTCATGAAAACTGAACCAGCCACTGCTGGTTGCTAAAGAATCTTTGTGGGGAGCACTTCAAGCAGAAATGAACCGATAAACAAGCTCTGTGCCTGCAGTGGGTTTTACAAGGTACTGAATGGTGCAGCTCAGTGTAGAGCTATTTATCTGGTTTCCGAAGAGGCATACTGACCAGAGTTCATTTGGCACCCTTTCCAAGCAAAAGCTATCACATGCAGATGAACTACAAATTGGGATATAAGCAAAACAATGTTAGTTGTCCTTCCTATTCCTGGAAAAGTAGTACAGGTGGTAGGTTTTGGTGGTATCTTACTGCCTTTGCTCAGTGTTAGAATCAGTTAACAGATAATCAGCAGCTCAGCAGGGAGAGACCTGCTGAGTAAAATACCAGTAGTAAGTGAATGTTACAATATAGATTTAATTGCTTGTGCTCAATACAGCCGATGAGCAGGAAAAAACAACTGGAGCCTTAAGGGAGTAGCAAGATTTTGCTTTATGATATTTGGTAGAAACCTAGACCCAAAAAGTTTGGTCAGTCAAAAAATAACCAATGCCTTTTGTAGTAGAGTTTGTCTATTATTGCTAAGGACTGAATTATGTTTATTTCCATGTCCCTATCGCTATTTTAGCTTTAGGTTATGCTGAAGCAGGAAGGCTTGCCAAATCTCTTGAGATTACTCACTGGCATAATTTGATGGTACCTAGCTTTCAGTCTTAATCTTTTTGATGTCTTAGGTGAACAATTGTCAGTGTTATGTATTATTCTTGCACAGCTTGAAAAATTTAAAGTTTGCAATAAGTATTTCTAATGTTTAAGAATTAGAAGTAACGCACCACTGTTTTTCAATGTATGTGTGCTGGGAAAGAATAGTCGGTTTGATCAGAGTGGAAAAGATTGAGGAAAATCCAGTGAAAAGTGAGGATACTGATAGCACATAAGCAAAGGCAAAGTTCAAGTTGTGTTCTCTCTTTGTTCTTTCAGAGAACATAATGGTCTTTCCCAGTACCCTTGTACTACAAGTATGCTGTTCCTTACCACAGGGCCAACGGAAAGGCAAGAAATAAATTGCTCTGAATTACACTTTATTCTGGCAGTCTGACCTCTTCATGAAACCTGATGGATAAAAGACAAAATTCTGGTTTGTCCGTCTTGTATTCCCCCAATCACCAAAATGGTGTCCTAGATAACTTCCTCTTTCATTTTGTACTAAAAAAATCTTCTTACTTTGAGGTCTCTCTATTACTTAACACTGTATTGAGAAGAAAGCTACAGGTTTATAACTGGCTGTAAATAAGACCTTTTTGCCCAGCAGATTTCTGGCACAAACAGTCATAGTAAAAATCTCTGTATCTTAGTAAGAGGAGGGAGGAAGGGTAGGGGAGGAACTGTCCTCCCTCTGCTGAAAACAATGTCTTCTGACAGACAACACAAATCATTTGTCACTATTTGTTAAATGCAGAATGTGTATTTAAAAACACACACTGATATGATACCACTGTGACTCAGTTTTCATTAGAATGGAAAAAAAAAGCACTGTTTGAAGATAACTGAATATTGGTATAGCAATTACATTCTTGGATGCATACATATGACTTTCTCCACAATTTGTCTAAAGATAAAAATGTGAGTTACAGAGATCTTTTCAAATCTCATAATGAATGCTGAGTGTTATCACATCGTATGATGGATGTGGAATAAAAGGTGGTGTTGTTCCCGTGTCTTTGGGCATACAGAGGTCAGGCTCACCTCTGTACCTGTAAAGATCATGGAGCAGATCCTCCTGGAATCTCTGCTATGGCACATGGAAAATAAGGAGGTGATTGGAGACAGCCAACATGGCTTCACCAAGGG
>JAOXJM010000001.1:94445918-94478690 GCA_026413425.1 Tringa solitaria | reverse complement strand
CTAACTAGACATAATGATGAAAGTCTTTACTTTGTAATGGCTCTTCATATAACTCTTAGTTATATCAAACATATGTATTTCAGCATCAAAAAAGATATTTTTAAGCTTTTTTGTGATAAAGCAATGTGATTACTGTTTTGAAAAATTATAAAACAAAGTTAGTAAACTTTTTGATCCTTTTTAAAAAAAGTCATGAAAGAAGCATACAGTAAGCTTTTCTCCTTTAGAAAAAAGGGTTTTTTTCCTTCCTTAAAACACAGTCTATTAATTTATGTAGCCTGTATTTAGTTAGTGCTGTCAATATAGTATTCTGAATAATGTAATTTAATTTCAGCTTCTTCAGAAGCTGAAAGAGTTCAACTATAATATCTTCAGACATCTAAGAAATATCCCGTAATGAGCTGCAGCATGACCTTTTGTTTTGTTTTCTACTGAATAGATATTTTGCCTCTGTAAAGGCACGTATGCTTCTGAAAGTGGATGCTTTCTTCTTTCTTTTTGATATTTTCAGATATAGCACATATGAAATCCTTTTATATTCAGCATTCAATTAATATCCTTTTATTTGTCTATTTCAAGATTGTTCTGGTAGTGTTGTATGCCTCGTCACTAAACTGATCCATTGTGACTCCTTTTCTTTATTGCCTAATAGGGATTTTCATGCATTCTAAGCCTTCCATGTATCAGAATGAGGAAGTTACCATACAGTATTGGGTTTCACATAACAATAAGTGCTAGTAGAAAACAGACTAAGATATCAGTTACTTGACAAAGCAATTACATAAAGCTTTACGAAAAAGAAACCCAACATTAAATCTGTTGTGTGATTCTTTAAATTAAGTCCTTGCAGGTTTCAGATGCAGTGTCCAGTAAGTCATGGCGTAAGAACACTTTGCAACACCTGATGAGGGGCCAGAGAAAAACTTAATAGTGTGTTTGGGATACAAATACTGTTTTTTGCATAATGACAGCTGGAGGAGAGAGGTAGTATCCTAGCCATTCCCCACTGACTAGTCTGAATGATGTGTGAAGAAAAACATAACCATAACCATTCATATAAACAGCTCACTTAAAGTGTCTGTATTACTTTTCAGACCTCAAGGAACAGTGGTGTTGTCTAAACAACTTTTTCAAGAAATAGAATTATTCTAGTCAGCACACTTAACGGAAAGTAAATCTTGTCAATCAGATCATTGTTACAGAGTTGTAAGCGCTCATAAGACAAGACTTAGTTCATTTAACTTTTCAGTAAAAGGTAGAACATGCTATCGAAACAGTCCAAACTAAGTGGTTAAAGATGTTTCCGTGATGGAATGCATAAATATTTTTTAAGGGTGGACTCATACAGTCTGTGATTTCATAGTAGATCCTGCAGTCATGGGCTCCTGAATGCTTCTGCTGAACATGTTTGCTCTTGGGTTATTTCATGTTAGAAAAGCTTGTAAACACTAAGCAAAGCTGGGAGAGCAATAAATAATGGTGCCGACCTGCTGATGGGTCCATCCAGAGAAGTTGTTGCAGGGCATCCGGGTGAATGTGGGTTTAATTTCTTACAGCAGCTCCACTTATAGTTAAACACCAGACATTAATTGAAAGTGGCACTACCTAAACCTGCGCCACTTGCCTCAGACTTCTGCAAGGACTAGCTCCCCGTTTTGTGCCACTGCTGAAAGGAAAGGACAATTCTCAGTTTTGTAACCTTGGGAATACAAAACAGTCAATTGTGTTAGCTGTACAGGTACGACTACATCATGAGCCTGGGGAAAAAAAAACACAACAAACAAAATAAACCTGCAAGACATTTGAAAGAAAAAAACAACAACCAAAACAGAATAAATGCATGGCATGTCTTTTACCGAGGCTAAGATCTATTGTTTGAAAGGATTAAAAGTTGACCTTGTTCTAATCTAAATATTTTTGAGGGGAAGAGTCTTCTGACAGTAGACTGCTTGTTTAATGCACCAGACAGTGATGAGATTCTGCAGTTGAAAGGTGAACATAGACAAATTGAGTCTAGATATGAGAAATGTATTTAGCAGTGAAAGCAGCTAGACATTGAAATGTCTTAGCTATGAATATGCTTGTTTTAACCTCATCGGACCTTTGAAAAATTGTTTATCTTGAACCACTCTGAGATGCAGGGTTGTCTTACACACTTCGGGCAGAAATATTGAAGTCACTTTTTGTGTTGTACCACAGAGATCAGACTTAGAGTTTTGCAATGTTAAAGCTTTTAAAATATAGGAATCTGAGTTTCAATATATGGTTAGATTGTTTGACCCAGCTCACATCTTGTACACATCCCAATTACTTTTGCATACTCATCTTTCAAATGAGAAAAATTTACTTCAGCTGCTGCTCACCTGTATAAGTGTGTTAATCTTCTTTACACTCAAGTGTTCAAAGCTTTCGAGATTGTTATGGTTCAGAAACATGCAAAGGATGTTAAGTTTTTCAAATGAAAGGGCTTAAAGAAGCATTGCAATTAATACCATTAGGCAAGAAAATATGTAGAATGTTAAATGAGTCTGCTAAATGCTTGTTTAAAGCTGTTTAGGTAAAGCAAAATTCTATCGTGGATAATGATACTTCATGTCAGTATATTTAAATAACTTTACAGAGCAGGTAGTGCTGGAAACTGGCATGTTTATCACAGAATTTCATATGGTCATGCTTCTTTGTGTATAGCATGAATGAAAAATGGTAGCTTAAGGAGTGGACATGAAAAATGTTACTGATAGAAGGTAAAAATAGAATTAAACATATTTAAGTCTGCTTATGGCCTCTCATATGGTACCTTGACTGTCTGCAACATTGCTAACCTGTGGCAGTGTGTTATGCCTGTACGTTTTGCAAAACGTTTATATCCACTGGCTTGCATTTTCCAAGGCTGACTTAAAAATCAGTTTAACTTTTTTTCAGTATAGGTAAGAAAGCTGTAGATCTCGTGGCAAACAGTACTGAATGGCCCTCAGCCAAAAGATTCAACATGAGACACAGTGAAAAATCTTAATGCTAGATGAAATGGTATTTTTAATATGGGCTGTAACTGGTCATGTCTTGATTAAGTTGGGTTGAATCTGAGCAGCTGTTTTTCTACAGAATGATAGTAACTTAGATTCAGTGTTGACAGAATCAGTGTATAAAAAAGAATTACTTTTTTTTTTCATTTTTTTCTTCCTAACAAGAAAATGTACTACGGCTTGGTCAACCAAGTCTGGGTTTTAAACTCAGTTAAGTTCTTAAAATATGTGTGATGGACAAGTCACTCTTTAGGACCTGTAATCATGCAAATTGGAGTTTGCCCCTTGCAACCTTAAAAGCATGATAAGTTAGGAAGTTCATGACTACTGAACACTCCTCAGGAGATCTGGAGAGAAGGGATTTGAAGACACAAAAAAAACCCCAACCCAAAACAAAACACCAAAACCCCCCTAAAACACAAGTATATCAAGTCAGGCCTAAAATGCTCATTCCTTAAAGTTTCTCAAATTTTCTTCTGTTTTTTAAGTTTTCTAGAATATAAACTTTAAAGCAATAACGCGGACATTGGTTAATCTTAATCTTATGCTTCAATTCTAAATAGATGTTTTCTGATGTCAATTTTTTTATTACTAGACTCAGCTTGGTTTCTCACTGAAAATACTGAACTCAAATTCAGCTGGATAACGAAAGCAGCTTGGTAAAGAAAACTTATGAGCTTTTTGACTGGTGATTTATACTGTTAGCCCTGGTTCAGTAAAGATTTCTTATGAACAAGTTTAAATTTTTAGGTTAACTATCATTTGATCTAAATTATGTATACGTTATGTAATTACCAGTATAAAATGATTCTGAAGAAGGCTGAAGATGATAGTAGTAGGAATTTGAATCTTAATGGAAAGCTCTTAGAAGGGAAGTTGACATGCCTAATAAGAAGCTTAAAGAGAAGGACTTTCCATAATATAGTACCTTTTTGTCAGTACTGAGTGTGCTCATTTGAATTTCTGGCTTCTACAATAGATTGCCTTAATATGCTGACAATTATTAATGAAGAATGACAACACAAATGAAAAAAGTAAATGGGATCTTAAATTTATTTGTAGCCTAAAATTGATTTACCTTATTACTGCTAACCTAGAGTATACTAAGACTGTGCAAGTGTGGCTTCTTGCTCCAATGTTGTCTCATACTCAGCCCCATCTGAGTCTCAGGGACAGAACTGTCTGTTCTGGGGTGCAATGGACTCTAATCTGTTTACTATGACAGACTACCAAAAAATTTTTTTCTGCAGACCGTGAGGAAGTCATATGGACATGATGTGGTAGAAAGCAAACCACACAGCAGAATAGCGAAGCATTGTAGCTGCTACTCTGTAGAGTGGTGTTAAATAAAATCTCTCAAAAGCTTGACTTTCATTTATGCCCTGAAGCGTTTCTCAGCTTCTGCCTTGAAAAATTGATCTTTATAGAGAAGATTATTACCTAAACATCAAAAGACTCAGTTTGTATTAGTCAAAAAAAGATCCTAGGTTTTACTTCTTACAGTATGTTCATCAACCTGTTGGCCAAGGTTAGTCCAAAATGGTAGTTGGCTTCACAAATGAACCAGGCGTGTCTGTTACACTTATTACAGGGGAAATGGGCAAGCAAAATGTCCTGTAGCTCAGCTATCTCTTGCTGCAGTCTGACTTCCTGAAAGGACAACTCTAAACGGAAAGTCGGAATATAATGACTTCAAAGAAGCAGGATTTTTCTTTAAGAGTAAAATTTAATGGCTCCAGATTTATCTTTGCTGTGTGATTTGTTGCAGCTTGGTCAAGGCACAGCTTGATATTGATCTATACAAAGTGAGCACTAGTACTGCTGTATTTAAGAAAAAATAATAATCTAGTTTGTTATTCTTTTCTCCCCTTCTCCCCATTTAAAGAGAGCTCTAGCTCTGTTTCAAAGGCTGTAAGAATCTCAACCCTACCCCTGGCCACCAACAGTCAAATTTCTTATTGGATTTCACAGGCGTTTGTTGAAGTCAACTAACATCCATAACTGAATTACATAATTTGATAGTATAAACATACTTTTGAACTCTTTGTAAGTAAGCTTAGAGGGAAATTGTGCTCTTATTTTAGTGTAAAACTTCAGATTTCCATTGTGTGGCCCTTATGAGGCCAGTGTCAAAGTTTTAGACTCCTCCAGTTTTTTGCTCAGAGCTTGGACTGCAGGTCTTAAACTATTCTCTGACAGACTCAATGCTGGATTACTTATTAAGAGTAGTTTTCTTTAGGTTGTACTTGTAATAATAAAATAGTAAATAACACTTTACAACTGCCTTGTTGCCTTTCTTGCCCTTGGCTAGTTTCTTGCTACATGGCTGTTGTCTTTTCCCCATCCACGTGCATTTGTGAAAACACCTGGTGAATTCATCCATGTTAGAACCGATCAAGTAGGATCAGGGCCCCAATTCAGACTTATTGTGCACCCACAAAAATAGCTCTTCTAGCGTAGAGGGGAGGCTGTAGTGGAGGCTCACCCTGAAATGAGTTGGGTTGAATATGTGATTGCCTCTTTAACTCTGCAGTCCCAAAGCATTTCTTAAACTACAGGCAAAAGTTGTGTTAGTACTTTAAAAAGAGAGAAACCACTACAATTTGGTAACTACCCAATGACTGCTTTTAGCCTTCTTACTCAAACTAAGGGTGAAGCACTCTTACGTGGTGGGCTGTTACGTGCTGAGTTGACCGAGTTTCTGTCTACTGGCACAATCTGCTAAGTAAGGCAGATAAAACTGAACTGCATCACTAAATAGGTTTATTAGTGTCTGTTAAAAAAGTTAGCTGGAATTCAAGTTGCTTAGACTTACCTGCACCTACATTAAGTACACTAACTTAAGTACTCGAGTAGGGTTAACTTAGTCGTGTGCAGGTGAGACTTCACCATTAAAGGACTGGATTTTTGGCAAGTTGTCTCCTAGCTGTTGACTGGTGATGCAAGCGGATGGGAGATATTTGCCTATCTTGTAAGACCACTACCCACTGGCTAATGTGCTGTGTTGTCACCAGCTAATGAAGGCAAGGTGGGATGAACACTGGGAGAGGCAGAAGGACAGTGCAGAACTCCACAAGCAGGTGCAGCTGAGGAAGGTGGGCTTAAAAGCAAAGGCACAGTCCTTAAATTGAATGGAAAGTCCTTGAGAGCTGTCAGAATTTGTTGATATATGTAGTCAATTACTGTGAAAATTAGCATGTTGCTTCTCTCTTTAGTCTAATTTTGGCCATCTCTTGTGTTCGTAGAAGAGCAAAGCTAAATCTTAATCTAAGAACATATTGCAAGCCAAAATAATTAAGCCAAATAACTTCTTTTTAAACTGGCTGCTAAATATTCATAAGTGCTGAAATATAATTTTAAAAAGTGCCTTTTTTTTCTACAACTGTCTAACTTCTAAAGAACCTAAATAATTTTTGAAAATGTGGTTGGAGCACTTTGGAGTATTTTCCTGTTTAGCTAGTAATTATACAGAGAGGGAGAAGCTATTAGCTAGTGTCTGCCTTATAAGAAGCAGCAAGCAGACAATGACACAACTAATGGCATCCTCACCAGGAATGCCAATAACAACGTTTATTGTAAATAAAGCAGAAAGGATAAATGTTGTCAGAATTGTATCATGGTTTTTCTGAAGATATGAGGTGGAAATTTTAGTTTTCCTTTAGGAAGGAGGTTCTGGTCATGTGTTTTAGAGGTTGTTATTTATTTCTTAGGGTGGGAAAAGCAATACTTCTAGTTCAAATATATTGTTAGTTCTTTCTTATGGGATGGAAACATGGCTGTTAAAGACAATTGCTAGTCCAGCAGTCTAGATTTCTGCGCTAATATACTTATTCTTCTGTGGTTTATAGGGTGTGCATCTGTTGTCTATTCAATATAAATTTACATGAGCATCTTTAAACTACTTGGAATACAGTTTTGGTATGAGATATTATAACCAGTATAGTAATTAATAAGTCCCTATGGAGCAATTCTCTCATTGTTCTTCCTCATCTTCAACCCTGGAAGGAACTGGATAAGCTTCTCATTTTAACTCAGGTTATCTGAAAACCTTTAAAACTGTTAAGAGTTTTTCAGAATGGGTGTAAGTGTATGCTAGATTGCCAGATGGATAACAGAAATTTGGCACCTAATGTTGAAGCTTTCTTAAGGAAGAACTTGAAAAAAATTTATTATGGAGATACTTAGCAAAATCCTTGGGCTTTTTTCAGACCATGAAGGATAACATAGCTGCATAGGCGATATTCAGTGCAAATGCCGCCACGTCTTTGTATCACTTTACATCAAGGGTCATAATATCTGGGAATGGGGAGCCAGTGATAGGCGCAACAGTAACAGCATGAGATCTGTTGTATTTTTGAGGACAGAGGTGAGCTCCAAGAAAACACTAGGGTGTTACTGCAAGCAAAGGACTTGTGAGCTGGGCTGGAGGATGTGGTTGTGTGGATACAGGCAGGTGTATACACCAGGACCTCTTCAAGGCGGTTGTCTTCCAGAGCTCTGCTCTCAGTCAGGATCCAAAATTCAGGACTGGACCCATGTTGTTGAACCTAAAGGACTACTCTTTGAAGAACCTTTCTGTCGTTTAAAACAGAGTCATGCATCTTTCAAGCTGGAAAGACAGCAGCTAGGGGCATGACAAAAACATAAAACTTCTGAGGTTTTCTTTTCCTCCTACTTGCTCCAGGATTGGAAGGGAGAAGAAAGAACCATTATGAAAAATATAGTCTATACAGTACATAAAGGCTGTGTCAAATTCTACCTCCATTTTCACCAAACAGTTTACAAAACAAATACGTTACTGAATTCAATACTTTGTCAGCTGCTTTTTTTTTTTTTTTTCTCAGCAGTAATGTAATATTCTCTTCTAGATGCAAATCCAGTGACAGGATGATACATGTGTTAGGTGGGACAAGTCAGAGCTCTGGATTGTGTATGGGGGGAAAGTTATTTTCTTCTCTTGTTGGTCAGATAGCTCTTCAACTTCTGATTAAAAGCTGTTAAGCAATCTGAGGAATTTTTTTTTTGTTGTTTCTTTCTAGCTAGAAATAGAAAAGCACAGAAGAGAGTAGTCTAAAAATACAAATAGTAAATATTCTGGAATCCCAACAGAAAACAGAGTGGCCACAGTCTTTGTAGACGTGTAGAAGATCTGTCTTCACCTTTCAAGCTGCCAGTAATTTTCCATTGAAACAAGAACTGTTGTAAAATCTTTTCAGACCCAGACCTACCAAACGCATTTCCTGTCTTATCTTTGTGGGTTTATTCTTAACAATTTCCACAAGGACAGCATTGAATCACTTCAGCTGGCAGGCGTGGCAATACCATAGGGCTTTAGAAATGGAATAAAGTAACAAAAGGATCTCAGCTCATTATTGGCTTTTATCAGCTGTGATACAGAACAAAATGTCATTGGTTTCAACTATGTTTGCACTCAGTCTGATATCACTACCCACAAGACATCTGCTGGGAGATTTAATTTTGTCACACTAGTAAGTGTTTTTACCAGGGGAATGAGTTGAATGTGTGTAGTTAATGATAGAACACGTCTGCTGTTGCGCTGTCAGAAGCATCTTCTATCTAGATGTAAATATTTTACATAAGCTTAAAAAGACAAAGGGTAACTTGCTTTCCACAGTTTGTACATACATCAGTGTAGCAAAAGGTGAAACATCAGTCAAGTTTCTCTTGCTAGGTTGGCTAGGGATGGGAAAATCTAGAATAGCTTGCTACTCGGATTGCAAGCACATTTCTACTGACCTCTTAGTAAGAAAGATGTGACCTCCACAGGGGGAAAGAGATAAAAGGTCAGAGAGAGTAGAAGATAACCAAAAGTGAAGAGCAACTTTCTATCTCCACCAGGTGAGTACCTTATATGCTGTAATCGATCCTGCTCATCAGGTTAAAACCTGAATCAGCGTGTGAGGGCACAGAAAAATAAATGCCAACTAAGGAAAAGGACTTTCAAAGAAAGAAACATTTGAAAAACATAATGGTAACACATTATTTTACCAACGGAACAGCCAAAAAGTCCAGCAGAGAACATCCCATGTTCTTAATGTGATCCTTTCGTGTTTGGTGGTTGTTTGGTTTGTGTTTGGATTTTTTTTAAGTCTTGCCAATCAGAACACTCTGTCATTGTTAACTGTATTTAAGCTTTATCTTCTCTGATCTTTTAAATTTTGGGCTCTTGCATATTTTGTACACTCCAAAAAGCTTGAAAACTGAAATGATGGAAATAGGAAGAATATTCCCATACTCAATTGCCCCATTTTTTTTTCTATTTGTATCAAATGATGATTTTTCCCTTTGCCAGTGAAGTTGTATCTGGAAAATAAAGATTTTTTAAAAAATTGCTGTGACAATGTGAATTTTAGGGATATTGTCTGTTTGCCTTTGTCACTAGCAATTTGTTATTTTCTTGTAAGGGCATCTGGGTCTCTAAAACTTGAATTGAAAGACAATGTGCTTGGACCTTCCACAGTACATGAGTTATTTTTAGGCAAACTCTATGTCAGCAGGCTAAAGGGAGATGTGTACCATGCACTCCAGCGGACTCTTGGGTGCACAGCAGCTGTGCCTAGTAGTGATTAAATCTCTCAGTAACATCACTCTGTGCTGCAGAGGAACACATTCTGGAAGGCATGTTGAGTAGGAGGTTCCAGTATCCTTTCCTCCCTCTCAGATGAACCACTGCAGCTGATACTCAGCTATTAGCACTGTCATTTTCTCCTGCTGAATGTTGTTAAGACAACTTGACTTCACAGTAAAACAGCACTTACAAGTTGCATTTATTCCTTTTGATGAACTGCTGAAAGTTCTTTCCTTCTAAAATAACTATTTTATCTTGAAATAGTAGGTGTTAAAGAGGGTTTAAGAACACAAATCTAAACTCAAGCTAAAAACCTGTAAGTGGTATGTACTCGTGATTTTATTTCTTTCAAGTATGTACAATATTAAGGAGAGAGCAAATGGAATTCTCTCACCTGTTTTCTAGGCTGATACAGATCTGACCTGGAATTATTTTTCTCACTTTCTTTTTATCAAACTGAAATTCATAGCCAAATTAAAGGTATTTCCACGATCATCTTCCTTTTCAGACAAATTGAGCAATAAATATTAAATGACTGCTTTTAATACCTGCAATCACCATACTGCCTAAGACCGATCATGTAGCGTGGTGCTTTGCATGGACTTAAGGTCTTCCACAGTATAAAATTATGCTTCCCTCCCCCCCTTCTCTTCCCTGTTAGCTGCCAAGATAAATGTATACTGTCTGGTAAAGACAGCACCAGGAGTGTTGAAAAGGGTACATTTATTCATTTCATCTGCCTTGTTTCTTTTGTTTTACTTCATGAAGTTTTTTGGCACATGCCTTTCCTTTCTGAACTGCAAAAATGTCTCTTCTTGGCTTTGCCCCCCACTCCTTTTGCTCTAAATCCTTCATGTCTCCTTAGGACATTATATTGGTAACTACTATTTTCAGCCCTGTCAATGTTTTTGTTCCCCCTCCTGGTTTGATAGACAAAAGATTTTACATTTGTTGTCAATTTCACACATTCCTGATAGGGAAGAATATTCATCTTTGTTCTAAAATTCAAGTTTTATTTGGTTATTTATTATGCCTTTTCATCCAGGGTTTGGATGAATTGGTGCTTGTACAAGTGACATGACAGGAAGGATAGTTATTTCCGTTGCTGTCCCTCTAGGGAATTCACTAAGCCTGATGTGAAGACTGTGATACTTTCAGTCTCAAGTATTCTGTTTTCTTATGGCAAATGCTTACTCTGTTTCTTTTTCAATTTTCACTTTTTTTGCTTTGTAAATGTCTTTGTCCTCTACCAGAGTCCTGCCAGAAAGTCCATGTTGCTAGCAGTAATGTTACATTTTGCAGCATCTAAATGTGTAGTAATTTGCTCACAGCTTCGTTCTCACAGTTGAAGCTTTTTTTTTTTTAGCTTTGCAAGGGTACAAGCTCACTTTCATGACCATTTAAGCTTTTTGCTTGAATCGTGAAACAGTTATGGAGTAATATTTCCTCAGGTGACAGGAACGTGTTTTCTAGTAGTTGAAGGACAAGTGTTCAAACACAACCATGTACAATGATTTTTATAATTTTTTTGTTGTTGTTATTATTTTTAAGCAGTAGCTTCATTTAGTAACACCCTTTAGTAAAATGGGCTGTGGTAATCTTTGCTACACAACACTTCAAACAAGTCCAATTAACCTTGTTATCTTAGTTATGTTTTCCTTTCTGTCTCTATCATGTGGGAAAGTAAAGTATGATAGGTCTGTTACAAAATTGGTTCTAATATTTGTTTTCTTTTTTAAAAGAGGAAGCTACCATAATCCCCATATTCTTCTGCTTCCTTCTCTGTTATGTAGCTGTATGTGTGTTCAATTTAATTTTACTGGAAAACACAGAATTACAAAGAACAGTTGTTTCTTGTGGAAATTTCACACATTGAAATATATGCTACACAGGGGAAGCTGACGTGTTTCTGTGAACTGTCATGACTACATATTATCTGTCCGTGCCTGTGTATAATCATAAGCTGCTTTTGTGCTAACAGTAAACCAAAACCACCTTATTGCCTTTGTGTCTTTCTAGACAGTGGAGATGTGGTATGTGCTTCTTGGCTCCGATACGTGGGCTTGCTAGCTGTATGAAATACTTTGCTTTACATAAAACCTCTATCTGAAGTTAAACACATCACAGATGAACTCTAGTATTTTAAAATTCTATAAAGCTTAACTGTGAGTTGTGTTTTCTTTAGTAATTATTAGTGGGCTTCTGTTTTCATGAGATTAAAGTGCACCTGGTAGTTACTATTTTAGATGCATAAATCAAGTTGATAAAATACTCAGTCAAAAACAGAAGGAAAAAGAAATAAAACCACCATAGTAATGCCAAACCCCACCTTCTAGTCTTGTTGACATATTGCCACAAATTTTTGTGAAATTAATCATAAATTAAAAACCCTATCACTGAGTAATTCCATCATTAACTCACATGCTGCATTATTTCTTAAGCTGAGCTTTACACTCAAAAATTCAAACTCTTTCTTAAGCAACGCTATATTCCCACCTTGCCTTAGACAGATGGGGTCAATCCAAATAAGTCACTGTATGTTCTTGCTGAAGAATCACTGTACCAATATTAGCATGTACAATTGTAATAGGCTGTGATATTATTGTGGCTGAAATAATGATGCTTGTAAAACAAGATTTCTATACCAACTTCTCTGTTTAGCTATGTCATCCTAACTTGAAGTCCCAAGGAGGGAGGTTTTTAGGTCTAAGGCAGAAGTAGCTTGTCATTTGAAATCTTGTGACACTGCCGTCTCATCTGCCTATCTTCACTTAATCCTAAAAGTATTGATGGAAGATGTAAATTCTTTCTGTCTTTTCTGTCTACAGTCAGTGAAATGTGGTTGCCTTGGGAATGGATTGAGAAGTTTTAAAAACATTGACCATGACACTACACCTGATTACCAGTAACCCTGCTCCTTGCAATAACTGGACACAGAGCCAGCTCAAGGTTCTCCCTTATTTTCTGTGAAAGTGGAAAGATTTTCCTGCTCTATAAGCTCACTGGCAGTATTTCATGACAGCTAAGACTCCCTCATGGCAATGTCTCATGACAGATTTTTGATAAAAGTTATTACTTTTAAGTAAGGGGGTTTAAATACCCTGGGAACCTTTTAAGAAATGAAGACTCATGAGGGCACACTTTCTAAGCTTATGTCTGTTTCATGTAAAGTGAAATTTCTTCTTCGTGTCTACATTATTAAATGCCTACATGTTGGCTATAATGTCTGTTGCTTTATCTTAAAGCCTTTGCCAGGCCAAACTCCAATATACAGTGAGGATGAGGCAGTAGGTCCTAGCTAAAGTGCACTTTCTCAGGCTGTCCCAGAGAAGCCGCAACAGGGCAGGTGCTGTTTCACAAGAGAGTTGAGGAGCCCAAATGCTTGAGTCATCCTGTTGTTGGTGCCCAGAGGTGGCAGGCACAAAATTAATCTACAGGAAGCAATATTACCTGCCAGCTTTTTTCTTTTTTTTTTTTTTGTCTGCCTGCAGTTGATAGAATTTCTCCTAAGACGTTAACTTGACTGTAGAGAATCTATTCCTCAGCTTGGTACTAGCAAGGATCCAGAGGTGACCTGCAGTGGAATGATGATATAAAGCAGTATGCATGGAGTAGTCCTGTAGAGCTGACCTGGTAAATTGACATTGGAAGAGGTCATCTGAATTGAATAAAATGTTTGTTATAAAGTTGGCTGTTTTTTTTTTTTTTTTTGAGCCTTGTAGCACCACCTGCATCTTATCTTATGCATCTGAATACAGATATGAACTTTCTGCTGGGAGGTGTTGCAAACAGCACACCAATGCATCTGCCCTTGCTTGCTGAAAAGGCCTTACTGTGGTTTAGTGCAGTTCTAGTTAAATTCTTTTGACAACAGGCACCAGTTTTCAATGGCAGGCATTTGCTGCTGCTTCTTGTCGTCTCTGACTGAGGTTTGTGCTGCCAGCTGTGATCTTCACCCCACTGGAAAAAAATGGTAGAGGTTAGGTCAAAGACCCAGGCTAGGCCAAACATGTTGTCTTGGTGATTCATAGTGACACTGGAGGCTAGTGCTTGACATGTCATCTGTGAGGTAATTGCTACATAATAAACAATACAAATGTAAATGTTTGCAAGGTGATCTAAAAGGGATGTTGCATCAGTCTGGATGTGATCAAATCAGAGACTTTGGCTACAAGTCTAGCACTTTGTAGTTTGAAGCAATGTACTTCTGTGTGATGGTAACGGTATGACTGGGAGCAGAAAAAAGACGATGCGAGTTTATGCATTGGGTTATGTACTATGCTGAACTTGGAATAACTTGAAGTTCTAATTGTTTCAGAATTTAATTCTCCACCTGGACCATTAATATCTCTGCCCTGCTAGAGCACTCTGAGCTCTCAGCTAGTTGAGCTGCCCTTTCAACTCTGCCCTTTGGGCATTCAGGTGATGTAATGTGAACTTGTAATGTAGTGATGCTCTTGAAATGGACATATTGTCCTGAAATGCACCAGAGTTAGTACCTTCTATACTCTTGGAGGCAGCTGGGCTTGACAGAGCAGTGAAATGGGACTGGTAAGGGTTGAGAATCATGTTGTATGAGATGTGTAGCCTCTATAGTAAGTTGTGCTGGTTTGGGCTGCGATAGAGTTAACGTTCGTCAGAGTAGCTAATATGGGGCAACGTTTTAGATCTGTGCTGAAAACAGTGTTGATAACACAGGGGTGTTTTATTTATTTATTGCTGAGCAGTGTTTACATACTGTCAAGGACTCTTCTGCTTCTCACCCCACCCCACTAGCGGGCAGGGTGGCGGTTCACAAGAAGTTGGGAGGGGACAGAGCGGGCACAGATGACCCCAACTGGCCAAAGGGATATTCCATACCATATGATGTTATGCTCAGCTCATAAAGCTGGGGGAAGAAGAAGAACAGTTGGTGTTTCTCCTCCCAAGTAGCCATTACTTGTGATGGAGCCCTGCTTTTCTGGAGATGGCTGAACACTCATGCCTGACGATGGGAAGTAGTGGATTAATTACTTGTTTGGCTGTGCTTGTGTGGGTGGCTCTTGCTTTACTTATTAAACTGTCTTTGTCTCAACCCGCAAGTTTTCTCACTTTTCTGATTCTCTCCCCAATCCCAGCAGTGGGGAGCAAGCGAGCGGCTGTGTGGTGCTTGGTTGTCAGCTGGGGTTAAACCACGGCGTAATCAAGTTAGTATGGCACCATCTCCCTCCACTATTGCTACATTCATCTTTTCCCTTAAGATGCATCAGCATCACACCAAGCCTGACAGGCTTATGTAATTCCGTTGACAGGGTAGTAAGGACTGCTACATAATATAAAATTTGCCAGCATTTATATAATCAATAATAAACCTTCAAGTGCAGCAGTCCTAATTAAATGGTACCTTTGATGTCTGCCTTGTGGCTATTTCAAACACAAAAGTCTTGTGTAGTGACTGAAATCAAATTCCAGAGCAATATTGAACCAGGGAACACAAATTTCGGCAGATCCTACTGGATTACTCAGACTTATTCTCGTTGCCCAATGCTGCCCCAGTGTTGATAGCCTACTCAACCAGCACCTGCAACAGCACTAACCTCCAGGAAATCAGTTAATAAACTTCGTCTCTGTCTACTACAGTAAATTGTGATTCATTGTCTGCACTAGAAAACTGACAGACCGTTCTCTGGCATGATTTTGGCACTTAACAACTAGCACTGTCTTGCAAAAATTTGCTGCCACAGCTTGGAACTGAGCATGAGCAGGGCCATTTTCACCAGGCATTTAGTGAGATTTGGAGCCAAAGGGAGTTTTCAACATAACTGTAGGCTTTTTCATGCCAGCTGGCATGTTTAATTTATGTCCCTGGGTATGTTTGATTTACTAATATAGGCAGAGCCTTTTCTTCTTGTTAAATTTCTAACCCTTCCCTACTAAAAATAGAGACTTAAAGGTCAAAGTATTTTCAGACTACCTGAGACTCCACTGAGAGCTTAAACTTATCTCTTTGACAAGTTGCATGATGGGTACATAAAACTTTTCTGTCAACTGTGGCAAGAAATATCCTGGGCTGAGGACTGCACAGTCCCTGTAGGGTTGTATTTTCTCTAATCCTGCTTCTGAGCATGTAGCATATGTGTTCTTCCACTACAGCAAAGTGCAGGAAAAAGCAGATTCTTAAGGACACTTGAGATGATATGATCAGAAACTGGAAAAAGATGAACATTTGGCTCTTAAATTGCATTTTACCTAGCTAAAGATTCATTATGTCTTCAAAATCTTGTAGAAATAAGTGCTCTGTTAGTGTCTTTGTTTACTTTGGAGATTCCAGAATTCCTGTAGTGTAGCATTGTAGGAACCATCCCTGCTTTGCTGGATCTTGATTTCAGAAAGCGTGGATTGGAAAACACTAGTGGATACTTGGAAGGTCCCAACCAGCAGGCTATCCTTTACTAGAGCAATATATGAAATTTGGTAAGAGCCTGCTGATAGGATATTAAGGAAGTTTTGAAGATAGCTTAATTTTGTGTGGTTGATCAAGTGTATTTTAACTTGCAATGCTAATCAGATCTGTGTTATCCAATTGAAAAAGCCAATCATAAATCAAGCTATAATTAACCCACCTAGTGGTGTTTATGCTGCTTTGTTAAAACCTTGTTTTTCTAGATAATTGTGTGATACAGACTAGACAACTATATAACTAAAATAAATTTATTGAGATTTTGATAGGAATATGCTTATTTTGTGCTTAAATTATCAAGCCAATTCTGTGCTATGTTGTAAATGTATTTTTAATATGTAAATAAGTCAACATGCTCATAGTAAATACTTGTAGTGCCCCTGTACTGAAGGTGGGTTACATTCCCTGTGGAAGTGTATGCCACCGTAATTTGAGAGCCTTCACACTTCCATTGTTTGGACCTTGTGTTTCTTTAATTGAACTGTAGATGTTTATTCTCAGCTGGTAGTTTTTTAGTTACCTCCTATTGCAAACTTGAACAGATTTGCGAGCTGAAAGCCTTATTTACTTGTTCTGGTATTATTACTTGATTTTATCAAATATATTGGCCCTGTCTACAGACCCCGTCTTTCACAGAAAACAGATCATCGATCCTATGCAGGTAGAAACAGTCTCACCCCAGGAAGCCCCAGAGGTGGTCGCTGTCATGCACTTGAAGAATTTCCATTTCTTTAATTTGATCATGAAAGAATTCTGCCATTATGACAAATTTTAATATTTGATATTGACACACACAAAACTGTAGATGTCGTAAATGGATGAGGGTCTCATGGACAATGTGGACATGGGTAGCACACATGCTTTTTGAACCCTGAAAAATGACAGGAAGACAGTTATTTTGACTCTGCTTATAATTTGGACATTTCTTGACCTCCTGGAAAACAGCCAAGGCCTCACTAAATTCTTGTCTTCTCTGTGGCACAGTTGGCCTTTTCTGCCTCAGCTTCCCTGCTGCAACTGCTGGTGGCATGAAGGTGTTTTAATTCTCAAGGGCAATGGTGTAGTGAGGGGTTAGTATCCTGCCCCTCCTCAGAACACAATCTCCTTAGAGGGCTGGGCTGAAGGGGGGGTGCTTTTGTGTCTTGGATTTAAACATACGGATATGCTGCACAAAGGTAAAAAAGTCATTAACTTGTGACGTTGAAACTGTTTAAAAAAAAATTTGAAAAACTACTTAGAAAAGACATTTGCTTAATGCAGTGCATCAGTGAAAGCACAGAGATGGGAGAGACAGGTGATGCCCAGAAAGCACTGCAGACAGCTGAGTATTCCCAAAGTATTTCTCCAAGTGATATTTATCCAAAAATGATATGGCTTTCATTAAACTCAGTAGTGATAGCACTTGACTTTTGTCTCATCTGTGTGGTGGTCTCATAAGTGGGCTGTTTAAACTTATTTTATCTATTAGTATACAGGATAGATTTGATCTCTTTTACTTAAGACTATCACCTGTCATACTTCTTCACTTTTAGGATAGATAACGTTTTTTTCCTTCACTTGTCTTACAAAATATGGTATTCCTTCCTTATATAACATTGCCTTTTCTGTCCAACACGTCTCTGTTGATTTCAATTCAGACAGAGATAAAGAGCTTTTTAAATAGGCAACTGTGCAGTGCCAACCTTTGGAAAAAAATTCTCTCAAATCCAACTGCGCCAGTTGATATAAAATTTCCTTTTAATACTTAGTCCTCACTATTGCTGCAAATCTGAAATGCTATGTATTAAACGCCATGGTTCCGTGATAGACCTCTACTTGGGTCTTGGAAACAGTTATAGATTTCCCAGTTTTTATCCATTTGAAATAGAAACTCAGTTTCTCATTGTGCTTCTCATATTTTCCTTTCCAAAAAAAGCAATAAACTTCTGTTATTGAGAGAAATTCCTGCTACAAGAAAGGATGAAATTCTAGTTTCTAAGGAATGAAAAATAAGGCATCTAATATATTAAAATTTTCTTATAACCAGTTGTGAGTGGCACCTTCTTTGGCACACTCTTTTTGACTAAAAGAACATTGCAGCTGGGGACAAATATAAAATCAGTAGTCAAGGTTATAATATTTCCTTCTGTTTGAACAAACTCTTCAGAAACCTTAAATAATGGGATCTAGTTTTATATGTTCTGAAGTTGTGTTCATAGGTTAGTAAAAATTACTTTCTTAGGATTTCTCTTTAGAGGATTGAGACATTTTTCTCGAGGATTTTAATGAATTTTTCTCTTAATGTATGACTTTTTTATTAAATCTGGTGAACTTCAGAAATGGCAGCTTTTCAAGCAACTAGCCTGAGGGGTGTAATACAAAACAGAAAAACAATAGTCAAAACTTTGCCTACTTATGTGAACTCATTGGAATGCCCTATGTGTTACTTAACTATGTTGTGATTATAACTATTTACATTAGTCCAAATATTTATCTAATGCACAACTGTGATAGTACGAGGTGGTAAGTAGAGAATGAATGCTTTCTTTACAAGAGAGGTGTTCATTTCTTTGAGCAGATGATGTCTGCATGTTTTTAGGAAAACAATTTTCACGTTTTCAAGTTTTTTAGGAAAACATGCACAGCACAATATCCCAAGGAAACATTTGTTCCCTCTCTTTTTAATTTATGCATCTTGTACTTGTCAGCTGGCCCTAAATGTAGAGCAGAACCAAAAGCAGCATTTGTAATTGCTATGTTAATTTTTTTCTATGAATTGTAGTGAGCTTTCTCATCTTCAGAATACTCCCAGACACCAGTCTGAAAGAGGAGACAAATAGTTGTTACTAACTCTTTAGCCGTGGCCCCAACTGTGGCTCTGGTGTGCACGTCGGCATCCCCAGGAAGGAGGTAAGAGAACCTGGTAGAAAAGCACAAGTTGGGGGTTGCAGGGAGTTCTCTTACGAGGTGATAAATTCACACCTGGTTTGAATGTAGTTTCACTGTAAGGCTATCTTCTCCTTTGCGGGTGCCTTAAATAAACAAATGTTTCATGAAGAAAAAATTGCACATTATTCAGCACATTACTGCCTTTCAGTTTTTAAATTTCTTTTCATCTTTTGTTGTCATGATATCCAATTACACCACTTAGGCAATTACTTCAGCTCTATCATAAACCAGAAGTTCCAATTCTGGCAAACAGAACACATTTTTTTTTTTTTAAATCCTTTTTAAGTCAGAAGGGAATAGAAAGCACAACTACCAGGGCAAGCTATGTCCTATTCATAGCCTTTGTTTAGAGTGGATATGCCTTCCCTTCCAACACATTTTTGATTACTAGGACTTCCCTTCTGTTTTCTACATTCCCAGATACATGTCTGAACTTTGAAAGGTGGCGTTAATACAGCTATTTATATTCACCTGAATTCAAGTGTCCATTTGAAAACACGACAACAAAGTAGTGAGATATATCAATACTTGTGTCAGAAAACTAGGAATTAAATGATACTTGGCATATGGAGATTGTCATGTTACCTGGTGGTTCTTGTTTCTAAATATTTATAAACAGGCAGGAATTACAGGTTTTGCATTTAGGAGTGAACTAAAATGTCAGCTGAGTGCTTCTGAGTTTTTATTGCAGTCTTTATAGATAAGCAAAGCTCAATGCCTGAGCTTTGTTTTTTTCCCTTGGAGGCTCCTGGGATTGACATCAAGTTCCACCTGTTATGTGGGCAGGTGATATTTGCTACGGGCACTAATTGATTTGATGGGCCTATCCTGAAAGACAGAAGGATCTTTCAGGAATTTTGTGACATTGTTTTCAAGCAAAATGGATGAAAAGGCATGCACTGTTGTGGGATTTTTGCCATATTGGTCGATATTGTTAGTTTCAATGAAGTTGACTGGGAATTCAGAACAAAACTTGAGCAGACTCAGAATAAATTAGAATAAAATCAAAGACAATACTTGCATGATGCCCTGTGAGGAAAATCTGCAAACTTTTGTACAGTTCTAACTGACAGAGATCCTGTTCTCATGCTAATGTTGCCAGTAATGAATAAATGTGGGAACAAAAATACAGTGAGTATGTGTTATACAAGCAGAATTGTGCTGAACCAGGCTGAATAATGGTGTTCTCTATGGGACACCAGCCAGCCCTTTAATGCTTACTGCTACTGCAAAAGCACTTGCTAATCCTGCACCAGGAATTGTTTTTCTAAATCACGTAGGGACTTTGATTTCTTTGTAGTAGCGCAAGGCAAGGGAGGCTTGGGTTTGGGACTCAGGACAGATGGTTTGTCTCTTTGGAAGAAGGGTGCTTTGTAACCGTGCGTCATGCTGGAATTGCAGATGACAGCAGTCCACATGAAGACCAGTGCCTTCAGAGAGGCACTTTGCTGTCTAATTCCTGTGCTCTCTTCTCACCCGTTGAAGCTGTCTAACTATGATCTGGGTAGTGATGACATTTGGGACTCTCTTGTCTTAACTTCTGAAAGTAATTCCTCAAAGCTTTTTTAGTTGCAACACAAAAGGGTGGCATTTGTGTCAACACTGTATAGGAGGAAAAAGGAAACAGCTAGTCTGGCCACCAGTACCTTGAATTTCACGATTTAGCAGTGTCATCTTACCTGCCAAAGAAGTTGCATCAGAAAGCCAGGTCTTCAACACTGTGGATATAAATATGCCAGTTTCCTAAGCATTTAGATGGCAAGGAGATGTAGCTGAGGGCATGCATTCAGCACAGCCTTCTTTTTTCCCTAAAACCCCACACTGAACTACGTTGTATTATGCTCATCCATAGATAAATATTGGGAGGGCAAAAGGAAGAGAGTTTAATTTATTGACAAAATATGAAGCTCTATTTGTGATGCTTTTGTAGATGTATCTGAGCGTCAGAGTGGGGATTTCACAAGGGCCGTAAATGAAGAAAAGCCTACATTGTTCCCCACTGAGATTTCTGTTGTTAGGAGACTAGAGAACATTGAAACATACATAAAGATGAACTATTGCCGAAGAAAACTGAGGCATTTTGTAATAATGTTGAATGCATGTGGAAGCACTTAGCTCTGTGGATGACTGCTGTAGGAAACGATCTCTCTGTTTCATGGAAGAGAGTGGCTCAGCTCCCATGGCTGCGTGGCAGGCTACCCACATAAAGCCACCTTGCATGCGAATCCTTCTCCCATTCCCTTTTTTGCCCATTGTGTTGTTTTTTTAACCACTTCTTTGAGGGAAGGTGATATTTTTCTAAATCCTGTAGCAACAAAACCCAAGTAAATTGGGCAACGACAAGTGAGGAATCATTTCAATCTGCTTCAGAGTATCAGGATGAGTTTCTACTACAAATGTGAATACACCCGAAAATAAACTTTCTACACATTATTTTTAAGGTAAATCTCCCTGGAATCACCGGATTTTAAAATTCCAATTTAATTGAAAATTATATAATTTAAACCATTTAGTTGATAATAAATGTTTTGTTTTTTCTTTTTTTGTTGATGTGTGATGTTCCTATTGCTTTATTATTGATCTACTGTCTTACTAAAAGTAACCAATGTAGGATCATGTATGAGAGACTACTTAAATACAAAATGGAGATTTCAACATAGTGAAATTATAGGATTATAAACTATTTAGAAAAGAGCTAATAGTGGGGATGCGCTCTAAATTCCTTATCAGTACATTTAAGTATGTACACAAAAGTAATAAACAAAATTGTAAGCATAAACCAAACCCAATACAGCTACATCCTAATACATCCTAAAAAATCCACAGTGTATTTTTTGTTATAATCTCTGGCTGTGTTTTTTTGTTCATTTCAGGTGTAAGTCATTTCTCAGACATCTGTTCACTTCTCACCAACTATGAAATCTCAGATACACTTTTATCTGACTTAGACAACTTTATCCTTTACTCAGGCATAGAAGTGTACAGATAACTTCATTATTAATTGAATTCTACTATTGCTTTTAATTAAAAATCTCTATAAAATCCACACTGAAGTCTTTGCCTGTTATGATTCTAGGTAAGTTAATAAACACTCATTTGCCTTGCTCGGTAAGAGAATATGTTACTGTTCAGCATTTTTATGTCAGTCTAAAGCGCACAGAAATTCTTCATAAATCAGACTAAAAAAATACTTTTTTATAAAGCAAAATGACCTTATACATCAGTGTTTCCAGATAAGATCCAGTATAAGCCACTCCAAAGAGAGAGAGCATCAATCTTAGGTGATTCATTTCCTCAGCTACTCCCAATGCAATCTAGTGAATACATAGTCTCTGCAATAAAAACCTTTCCCAAAAGGCTGGATATTTATACTAAGATGTACTTAATAAGTACAAAAATTGCGTCATCTCTTGCGTAAGAGCTATGCAAGTTGCATTTGAAAAGTGAAACATAAATCTTAATAATACCATATTAATTTTTTAAAATGAACAATTTCTCTCACAAAAACAGTGTTTCTCTCTTACATCAACACAGAAATCACAAGGGAGCTTTCTCATGATGGCATCAACCAGTACATATTTTACTGTCCTTCAGTTTTCTGGGAAATCCTTATTGTTAAATTCACTGCACGCACATTCACAAGCACATCTAAGAATGCTGACTTTTACTTGCCCTAGCCACCAGACAAGGAACTGTGGTTTGCATGAAAGAACTGGCAGTTAGATGTGTTAATTTCTTTTGTTTCTGGAACCGATTGCTTCTTTTGCTTGGGTGAAGATGGGAAAATTAGTTATTTACATTCCAGGAAATAATTGTAGGGATTTGAATATGAAGTATTTTGGAAATCTAAACTTAATAGCTAGAACTGTGAAACCCTAAGTGGTCCTTTTTTTTTTTTTTTTTTTCAGTTTGCAGAAAGACAAACGGCGAGAAATTAGAAAATATTATGTCGCTCTTCTAACAGAATAAAATTTTTGGGGGGTGGGGGGGGGGTAGTGGTGAAGATAAAGGTAAGCGTATGTTAATTAGAAGAATGTCCATGGGTGGAGCTCTTGTGCCTTTCTTGAGAGTGAAGATGGGGCTTCAGAGGTAGGGACTGCTCAGTGAGTGTGTCACCCTGATAGGGACAGGCAGATATGGGCAGTGGCAAAGAGGGCAGCAGGAGGAAGGTCCTTTGGTTTTTATTCCAGGGAGGGCAGGGTGAGCAGTCAAAAGTGGTTTTGGGGTAGTAACCAGGCTAGAGTGACAGGAAACGGATGACTCATTGGACAATTTAGAGATCAATAGTTATTTAAAAAGAGAAATGTTTTGTTTTGATTTGGTTTATCTTTCTGTAGACCATTATGTCTGAGCTTATCCAAACACTTGTTATTATGGAAATCAAATGTAAAAAGTACCAGATATTTACAAAATGGAGGGAAGACTTTGTTTCTGAGAAAAGGTTTATTAGCCACATTAGAAATCACAAACAAAAGCTGGCAAATTTGAGCTAGTAAGGAGACTTTCAAAACATTAACTACTCAATAGCAACAATTTGGTTGACTAGAAATGATGGCATATATTTAAAAGCACAAAATGCTTTAATGAATGTCGGTGTGTCATCTGATTCCTTCTTACCATGTTCCTTTTCTTCTGCAGCCCAATTCGGGAATTACCTAAGTGTCAATTAAGATATAAACTATGTCACAGTAGACAACTGACTGAGTGAGAGAGCAGTAGAAACTCAAAGGATCGTTAGTCTCTTCTCTGTGCAAAAAAAGATTCTCCCTGATAACTTGCGTCACTCAGCAAAAAGCCAAGAGTTGATGGTTGCCTTTGCTTTGTAAAAGATATTCTCATACAACAGATATATCAGCCTGTCCTATGCGGAACAAACTAACAAAAACTGGTAAATAATGTCTTCTCTGAAAGCAACTTATTAAACCTGCACTAAAGTATGGGAAAAGATATCAATAAATATAGATGTTGGGTTAAATTGTTAGGGTTCTTGGGATTATTCTTGCCAAGTGGTTGATTCACTGTCTTCCAACAGCTTAGTATTTAGATATCAAACAGTAAATACCATACCTAGAAGCAGCCTTTGTCTATCTTTTACAGAATGCTGAGCTGTCTTAAGGTCAGACAAAAGATTTAGTTCTTTTAGAACTTAGACAAAAGACTAGTTCTTGCTCAAAATAGAGGCTGGTCCTCAGCTCCTCAGCACAGCTTCCCCTATTCAATTTCACGTACTCTGAAAGAATACGTTACTTGTACCATAATTGTATGTTTTGTTTTGGGAAGTTCATTTGTACTTAGGAATTCTAAATTCTGCATGTCCTACTTACAGAAAACCTCCCAAACACAATAGCTGAAATCGCTGCATTTTTTACCAGGCTGGATTTATGTTTAACTATAAATTAGGGAATAGCAGAGCTAAATAAAATAGGATGGGAGCAGTTATCAATATTCTCCAGCTCTTGCTGACTGAATTGGCTGCAGTTAAAAGGGAAAAGATCCTTTGCTTTAGGAAGCTGAATTTACTAGTGTTTAGGAGGTGGTATCTATTAAGAAGGGAGAAACTGCTCTGTGAACAGGTTAACTGATGAACTCGAGTCTCCTGCAGGTTTGTGCTTCTCATCACTTACCTCAGACCCTTTTTTAGTGTCTAGTCAGCTGCCTCCATCCCAGGGATATGATATATCTCCACTGTGGCTTTTCCAGCCCATTCCTCTGCCCAGCTTGATGGAAACCAACCCTGGATTTGGCTGCTTTGGAGTTGTATGGATTTTATGTGTTGACTCCGAGGATGCTCAGATAAAATTAACTGAGAAATTGCTGAGGTTTGTGGCCTTTCATCCATTCAGACAGTAGTTTGGACCTCTCTTGTTTTTGAGGCTACTTGTTATCATAAAGCTGAGGGACCTTCATGCCTTAGAAACTCCTACTCCTCTTCTATGTTGGGCTGAAACAGCCCAATAAGAGCAATGCAAAGCTCATTCAAGTTCAGTTTCTGTGAATACACAGAGTGAAAATGGTTTGGCTTTCTGGAGTTTTGCAAATAGACAAAATGCATGACAGCTAATGCTTTCTGGTAAACAAAATACCATAGTTAAAGTCACCAACTACTCTTAGCTTTTGAAGCCCTTTTTCTTAACTTTGTAACTTTATTTTTACTTTATGCTGGAATTCAGGTAGAATCCTTTTTCATGTGTCTCTTTTTTCTGTGTAGTGTCAATCTCATTAATGTAAAAAAACCTCATTTGTTTGTATAGTGTTATAGTTAGTTTGTTTCACAGGGGTAAAAAATAGTCAATATTCAGTAGCATAATTGCTATAAAGAGACACCGACAGACAAATACATTGCAAATCTTTGTGCTAACAGGCTGGCTGTCAGTGCTGAATATGTCTGCTTTTCTAAATTGTTCTAGCTGTCCAGAAGGAAAAAAATAACTGTTAGCAGAAGTAATTTACAAAGGCATAATAGTTAAGAGGAGATCAGTGTCAGTTTGTCCTTACATGTTTCCATATATGCTAATTTTTTAACTTTATTAACTTCTCAGGAAAATTAATCCTCCAACATACAGCTTTATATGTTAAATGTAACTGTTTCAACGGTTATTTCCTATGAAGATAATCACAAATCAAAATGCCGGTAAACATGCAATTTAGGGCTTCCAGTACAGAAACAGCTGTTAGCATCAAGTGGTTGGGTATACTCTGTCGGTGAGAGTTTATTGCTGCCCTGGGTGAGGAGTTTTGGCATTCCAGGATATGCTCTGTCTTAATAGCTGCCCAGTATTTAAACAGGGAGAACAGCTTGGATTTCAGGTCCTGAAAGCTCTGACATTCCTTTCTTGTATGGTCCCAGAGGGCCATGTGGTGCCTTTAATTGTGAACAAGTAAACATTAGTCTGGTGGCTTGAGCAATTCAGTAGATGAAATGAGACAGAAGTTGTCTCTGCAGGTGGGTTAACAGCTGCTGCCAAGTGCCTCTCTATCTCACTATCTCTGAGCAAGCCTCAGAGATGAGGCTGAATAATTTCCAGTGTCATATAAAGACCAGCAAGCAGCAGGAGAGATTTGTTCTGATTGTGTGAAAAAGATTGATGTAACGTTTGTTTCTGAAGACTTGAAATTGAGAGAGAAAAAACACATTTTTTTTTTTATTCTTCAGTCATTTGATTTAAAATCTTAATGTAGGTATGCAAATTCCAGCTCTTTTTAAGTGTAGTTGCAAGCAGTAAGCAATTAACCTTCTAAATGCAACTACCTATAATTTAGCTATCAATTAAATTTGTCTTAGTGCTTCACAAACCGTTACAAATAAGAGTAGGACAATCTGTCTGGAACAAGCAGCTTGGAAACTAAATTACCTGTCTTATTTGCAGATGCATGTTTTTGACAGAAGCTTTAAGGAAGAGAGAGAAGGATATCACGTGACAATAGCTCATACAAAAATAAAGCCCATTCTTCCATTGCAAACCTATTAAAATATGAGGAAGCCCTCCTTTCCCCCTTTTTCAGTCTGTAGGTTGACCATGCTGTTGCTCCTAACATATTCTAAACATGACATTCCCATAATTAGCAAAGGGAGAGCAAGAGAAATTATATGTAGGAGATTTCTTTGGAAAAAAAAAAAAAAGCCTGACAAACTTTTCAGTATTTAGCTGAGCTGTCTTCACTCTTCATATAGTTTCACGGCAAGCTGACTTTTCAATTCATTTTTTTGCTCATCTGAGTAATTGAAAGAGGGACGCATTTTCCCATCAGCTGTACATTGGAAGCTCATGCATCAGCAGGCCATTTCTGTGAGAATGTATCTATGACTGTAGAAAGAGGTTTGCTTTTTAAAAATCCATAGAAAGCAGATCAAATGTGTCATCTTTGCAACTCAATCCTGGGCTGTGGTTTAGCTGTCTTTTATGAGCTGATGAGGGTCACTGGGGGTCAGGACTTGAATGGATACTTTCAGGAAAAATAAAAGTGTATTAGGAAGTACTCTTTAGTACATACATAATTGGAGCTTGCCCTTTGACTTAGTGATACAATACATTCTGAAAGGTACTTATAGAACTTTAAGCAGTCTTCTGGCTTGGTGTCCAAACAGATCAGTGACAGAGCTTGGAACAACATACAAGTTCAGTCTGGAAGGTCTGGCATATTGCAATGACAGGGCATCTAAATATCTGGTACTTCTGATGAGCAACAACACAAGTGGGGCAAATTGGGGGAAAAAAAAAAAAAAAAAGAGTCAAACATCTAAAAATGAGCCAGATTGCTGAAAAGATTTTGTTTTCTTTTATAATGTAACATTGAATATATATTTATACATTAATAAGTAAATAGAGGAATACAGTATTTTAAGAAGTTGTAAAAACTAGAACAGTAAATGGTTGAAGGAGGAATACAGTAGCTTCATGAAGAAATCTGTTAGTGGCGGTAACATACAAGTTTTGAAGGCAACCTTCAGTTTGACAACTGCTAGTTTGTTGTACTAGGGAGTACTCCAGAAGAAGGATCATTCTGTGCATGCCTTAGTTCCTAAGCTAGTTCTTCTCATCACCAACTCTACATCTCTGCCTGAGATAAGATATTAAATTTGGGGGATGTTTCCCTTACTCCATGCAGCCATTCTTATAACACTACAGACTTACAAAAGAAAGACTGCTTAAATAGCAGGAAGAACTGTGTTTTCTCAGTCCATAGATTTTAATAAAATGAGGAATTATGAATAGCAAGGAATTTGGCACTAGAACAAGGGAAGTGAAGCAAGCAGAGGGGCAAAATGAAGTATATCTGGGAAGACTTTAAGGTCTGTCAATCTAATTTTATATCATCACAAATCCATTTATACCAAACAAAACCACACTCAATTAACTTTTCTCATAGAACTGATCAATTTCTTTTAAGCCTTAGTGAATGTCTATTTTTCAAATCCCATTGCTGAAGTGTTCAGTAATCCCAGTTCATAACCATGACATCCTGTAAATGCACCCCATTATCAGGTGACAAGGACTGGGACTGAGACTCAGAATTTACCCTGTAAATGCCATTCAGTCAAATGTGTGTGCTACTCTGCATCCAAAGAAGCAAGGCACCTAAGCAGTATTCTGTCTTGTTCATCATTGATAACTGTATCCAGACTATTTGAAATATCCTGGTCCCTTGAGAGAATCACAATATAGAGTGTAAGACTTTCATCATGTTGCAGTGTTACCAGGCCAGCAGAAATACTGCACAGGCTGACAAAAAGCAGTTGAATGAGAGACTTCTAACCCTGTTTAGAAAAAATATGTTTCACAAAAATTTAGTCTTTGCTGTTCAACCTTTGCATGCTGGACTTAAACTTTCTCTTGACGGATGCAATTTCAAAGTTTTAATTCAAAAATCTCTTCAATCTTTCTGTGGTCAAAGATAAAGTATTCCTAAGTTAAAAACTAAATGTGGAGAAGACAGACACTCTGAAATAAAATCCATGAGATCTAGGTTAGTCTGAGAAATTCAGCATACATGCAGTTGTATGAAGAGTACAAGTTCTGAAAGCTGTGGTCTCATCAAAAGCCCTGGGATGACCTAATCTTATCTTTGTGCAATGTTTCAAAACAGTTTTGTAATCTTGACTGGAGGTAAAGATTGGTTTTCAAAATGAAAATTTTAGGACTTCTCATCACCACCTTCAGTGTGTGAAGTACTTCATGAAGGAGCTTCTCTATTTCATACAAAATACACTTTCAAACCATCTTCAGAATCCCTGTGCCAGCCCTGAATTTTATCCAGGGCAATTTCTTCTTTCTGATCTCTTTCATTTCCTCTTGGGTATTAACATGAATAATTGCACTGAATTCATCAACACAAATAACCCGTGCATTAGTAAAGAACTTTGAGTCCATGAAGTAGACTTACATTTCCTTTGGGAGTATCAGGGAGCACACAGAGACCAGCAGAAACATTGATTGTGTATTTACAGATCTCTAAGTGCAGAGTGAAGCTTTACAGTAAGTCAGCAGGAGCATTTCTCATGCAGTCAGTCTGAACCAATCTGCAAGATTATTTAGTGTAGCTTGGGGGGCAGGACTGGAACTGGTCTATACTCCTTAAACTGAAGAAGCTCCCTGGTGGTGATGTATAGAGGTGAGCTTGGGTATCTCACCTATTCTGCCTCTGCAAATAAATGCAATGGTTACTGATACGGGCAGAGAGCTGCTTCTGTATAACTTCATTTTAAACACAAGTGCTGGAAAGCAGCATTATCTCCAAGGAAAAAGCTTCTGGGGACTCAACAAATGGAAGAAGGATTTTGACTGCTGAAGAAGTGTTTGATGCTGAATTCTTGTTGCTTCTTCAGAAGATAAATCTAAACGTTTAATCATGATGATATGTCTTTGCTCTTTGAGGTTTCTAAATGGAGGAGTTCACTATCTGCTGAGGGGAGGTTAAAAATAAACATGTTTAAGACAGGCTTTGTGTTAAATGAGGTATAAAAACTGAGTGAAAGAACCTCTCTCAAGCAGGCAAGTTTCACTTAAGTGCTGTTGAGAAAACTGGTAAATAATGATGAGGGTTATAGGAAATAATGCTGTGGAAGGGGACAGAATTAGGGAAAATGTCTAGCTATAGCTGCTCTGCAGAATTTTTAACGTATTTTGTCAACTTATACATGCTCAAGTGACCTGTACTTGGTGAAATGTGCTGGCACAGTCCTCTAGGCCTGCCAGCCTAAATTTTCACAGACCTTTTCTGCATTTTCCTTTGGTTTTCACTCTTTTTTTCACAGGCCCTCCTTTTGCTACATAACACTGAGAAAAAAATAAATAAATAAATTTGGTTTTTTAGGAAAATAATATAGTACAGTGGACAAAGCACTAGACAAGGCATAAGGAGCATTCTTTTCCTTTTTAATGTTGGCCACCAAGTTGTTGAATATTTGGCACTTCATAGGAGAGCAGGAAATCAGGTATGCCTGCCTTTGTAAAGCCTCAGTGTTGTCACACCGTGCCTGAGATCAGCAATATATTTACAAAAGAGGTGGTCATCCCAGCCGCTAGTCCAGGAGAGAAAGACTGTATTGAAATAGTAAGTGAAACTGATAGCCTTTTTAGTCTTGTATTTAGACAACTACATTTAAATGGTAGGATAGCAGTTGTTGAATTATGCCCAGATATGTTTGCATAATATTTGGGTCCCTTTCGAGGAAGCATGCTGCTTGAGATGAGCAAGCTGTATTATTAAAACCTGTTTCGGGACAAGGCATATATATCTAATTAAACTTAATAAATTATTTTTGCTGCATATCTATATCTTTGCATGTAGATGTACGTGCACTATGTGTCAGGGGCTTTGGAAAAGAATCCAAGCTAATTCAGTGCTATAACATAGGACAGTTGTGTGCATGGTTAATTGGATAAAATTTGTGTGGTTTTTTTTAACTATTAATTTGCTTTTGGTGACGAGTCAATGGCACATACAGTGCTGATTTCTACGTAAATGAATACTGAAGCCCTGAAAAAAAAGAAAATAATTTTAACAGAAATGTTGCCACAGCTGAGCTAGCAGGAGCAGATAAGAAGTGACACGTTTAAGATGTTAATTTTCTCAGTGGCAGTCGGATGATAGGAGGCCTGTAATGGTATCGGGGAAGGGGAGTTAACAGCTGCCGGCTTCTCTTGGTGGACGATCATATTAGAGCTGATTCCTCAGGCGCTATTAATTTGTGTATGGAGAAGAATGAGGTGCAGGAGGATGGTGGTGTTTGTCACTCTTGATGCACAGCAGATGATGTTTAAATCACAGTTTGATGGTGGAATCCCCAAAATTATTTTCTGAGTGTCTGTGCTTGTGTTATGCTGCAATTTACCAAAACCACAGTCTGAACTAGATGTCTCTTACTGCTTCTACAGTATATAAAACCAAAAGTCTTCATTTGTTTGCTGTTACAGAAACAGCAAGAGGCATACAGAAATGTCTTGAAGCTTTCAGTTCTAGTACCTGTGCATGCTAAAAAAATAAAATATTGTATATACTAGAAAGATTTCTTATGCCCCCTGCTAAATTTACATGTCCACTGGTATCATAAAGAATGGCAACTGCAGCATGCATGCTCAACTGTGTATATTATAGTTCATTAACCAGCCCTCAGGCTGACTAATTGTGCCAGATGGTATAATTTCTGTGTATACTTGACTTGCCATGAGTGTTACTATCTTGATTCTGATATTTATCTGCAGTATGTGGGGGGGAGGAAGGGTTTCTAACTCACAGGCGCCTTCCCCGAAAAGACCAATTGCAGATGGAAACAATTTAATGAGAGTTGTGATTCCAGATATATCAACAGGAATGTGAACAGTCAGCATTCATCAGGGGAGCTACCGAATAAAACAACAACCTTCAAAAAGCTTCTAATCAGCCTTTGAGCATGCTGGCTTGTGGTTATAGGGGGGTTCACAGTCGTGTTTTGATGGCTTACAGGAGCGTGAATTAATCTTCCAATGTGAATTCACTTTAATGATAAATCTCTAAAGTATATAATTGCATTTTATTTTATGTTTACACAAGGTTGTTATACCCTACCCTATTTTTGTCCTTAGCCAAAGACCAGTACTTAGGAAATTTACCCTCTCTCCCTGAATTGGTGTGCGTGTAATTTAGCATGGATGTACGTTAGATTGCTTTCCTTTGGGACTCAGTAGAACATCCTGGGTTCCCTCCTGACTCTTGGATGAGAAGTGTTTTATTTATCTAAGTAATTTGTCATAACAGTTAAACAACTCACATAAATCCCATCAAAATTTCACAGGGTAGCGAGTGGAACCACTTCATCTAGCCTGAATTTAACTGAAGAGTTGACTTGCAAAACCTGGTGGGACATTTCTGTTGAAATTATCCCTCCAGTGATCTTCACGCAATTTAGAGGCTGTGATTTCAGAGGAAAAGAATGATTACCCAAAGGGTTCCTTCTGTAAGTACATCTTGTTCAGAAAAAAATAATTGGAGCCAGGGAAAAACCCTTCAGCAGAGAGAAGGCAATAACAGTGGAACATTCGTTTATTTCTTCAAGCCTCCTTCATGTCCATTTGGCCTACCGAGCTTTGTACCCTTTTTATGAAAAGGCTGTATTCACAGTATATAGAATATACTTAACTGTGTGAAATTTGCAGAAATCCAATGCCTTGTGCTCTTAGCATTCTTCTGTAGGCTCTTTCTTTCACTATGTGTCACAGAGATAAAATATTAGTATGGAAGTTTTTGAAGCTGAAAAACTAGATTAATAATTTTGGAAGCGAAATTAATTCATGTCCATAGAAAGTTAAGCAGTCGGTTAAGATATGTATTGAATAAGCGTGTTGTTAAGCACACGAAAATGGAAGGTAAGGAACCTGCACTGTAGCAAGATTAATTTTTAACAGGTACAAATAATCTCTGGTTGTGATACTAACAGAAACTAACAAACTGCCAACCAACCACTTTTTTTCACAGAGAAGGGAATTTGGATGACGAGACAAAGCCAGCCTAAAATAAAAGCTAAGCTCTTATTTTCCTTTCTGTTGCCTAACATAACTACTCGCATAGTCAATAACTGCCAGAAGAATAGTTTTTACAAAAGGCGTATCAAAAGGCAAATCTTACTGCAAACTACTGTAATTTTGCCATGGCACGGTGCTTATCTTTTAATTTTAGCAGTAATTAAATCCCTTCTCTTGTGAGTCTGAACAAAACCGGCACAATCTGAACAGCTTCTTGAAGCACATTATACATTCTTTTTTTCTTTTTTTTTTTTTTTTACGTTTTTTTGGGGGGTTGGGTTGGGGGTGGGTTCA
>JAOXJM010000001.1:94424013-94445818 GCA_026413425.1 Tringa solitaria | reverse complement strand
CTTTTTTTTTTTTTTTTCCTTTTTTTTGGGGGGTGGGGTGGGGGGTGGGTGCACTACTGGCAAGGCTGGATAATTTAATTTATTTAAAGAATGTGGTTTGGAGTTGTGTACTTGGTAGGCTTGTGTGCCTGTTGCTAGGTTTGCTTTTCACTGCTATGGCAACCGCCGGGAAGTGGGGCTCAGCCAGGGGTGGCCGCCGCGCATCCCAGAGGACTTGGTGTCCTTGGGGTCAGCGGGCAGTGTTACACCCCAGGGTTTGAGAGGGGACCGGCATTTTTAAGATGCTGTGACTTCAGATCCACCTGTCAGTCTTGTTCTCGCTGTCCCTGGGGACCGAAGCCGGCAGTGGGGGCTGAGCGGGCTCTCGCTGTTTTCTCAGCGCATAAAAGGCAACGCTCAGGCAGGGCACGAGAGCCAGACAGGAGTTTTTAAACTTGTCAGGACCGCACGCAGCCTCACCCATCAGCACCTTGAATTATCTAGAAATATGTCTGAACGCAGCTTGTGGTGTTTGCCTGAGACACCCATATTTATTCCAAATATTAATTACCTGACTTCTGGCTGGTTGAAACTTTTGCTTTTCCGAGGCAATAATTTTCTATGAAAAGCTGTGTTCTTGCAGGCTGTCTACCTGACAAAACAGGCATCTGAGCTGGAGTGACTCTGTGACTGTCACCCTGAGCGCTTAAGGGACAGGGAGTGGGTGTGCGTGGCTCTGGGATGCACCCATCTCCTGGGGAGGCAGCCACCCTGCCTCTTGTTCACCAGTCTTAGATGTTTTGACTTGGACAAACTTTGATTTTGGCAGTCTGCTCCCTTTGCTTGAGCTCAGGGTTGCACCTGACCTCAGCCAGTTGCTAAATATTTAGACACATACCATCACCAAAGGCAGGCTGGATTTCCCCTTGCTGTAAAAGCCTGCCTGTTGGGGTGGCTGTGCTTACCTTTGCACAGCAGCCGTGCCTCTGGGGTGCTTTTCTCTGCCCACTCTTGGAGGGTTCAAAACCAGCCCCTTCTCTGATGGCTTCCAGGGAAGTGCATTCATCCCAAGGGGTAGCCTGGTTGGGATGAGGCATGCCGCTGCTGGTGGTTGGTTCAGGGAAAGGATTGCAAAGTGTGGGGCAAGGGGTGTTAAAACACTCTTCTTCCTCTGGAAGACTTTTTAACTTAAAGACCCTAGTTCTTGGCTGAGGATGGACAATTGCATTGCTATATGAAGAGTGGTTGTCGTTTCTCACGCTTTTCCTGCTGCATGTGATTTTGGAGGGTGAGGGGCAGGGGGGAATCTGTTTTGCTTTTTAAAAAGATAGTTTTCTATATATAATGTCTGGATTTTTCAAGCACTGGCTTCTGTGATGTGTTTTCACTTCGAGGTAAATGCTTTTTTACTGATTTAAGGTATGTGTCCCTAGATGCGAGAGGTTTCAAGTGGCTGCTGCGGTAGTCTGATTTGAAGCTTTACAGTTAGTCAGTGTTACTTATGGTCATAGATGAAAAGCTTTAATTTGAACACTAATGATGCACATTTGCTTAGACTGTATAAATATTCTGAGGAATTTGTAGACCAATGTGCTAGCTTTCTGGATTACCACCTAGTACCCATTTCTGCATAGAAATTATTTAAATAAATACCTCTGCTCTGTGGTGTCTTGCATACTGGTTAAACAACCCCGCTTTAGGACAACAGTAACAGTGTGTGTTATCAGGTTTATAGTTTTTAATACCTTTCTAGGTATCAGGTCATAATTAAACTTCATGTTCTGAAGGACTTGCAAAACATAAGTGGGTGTGAGTTGTTTTTTTTTTAATGTCTTAAATTGTGGTATGTGTAGTCCTAAAACAACAGGCTTGGATTTTATTTTATTAACTGGTTTTGTCTGCATGTAGCCACGACACTTGCAGATTCTCAATACATCCAGCAGGTAACTTCCAAGGGATGTCTCTGAAACTGTTCTGAAACAGAACATGTCTCTCTAAAACTGTCACTTTGTGTTAAAAAATAATATATATCATTACTTTTGCAATTAAATATTCATTTTTGCTCGGGTTTTGAGTGAATTTTTGCTCTGGTTTTTGGGCTGCCTGTGTCATAGCCTTGATTTCAGTCCTCTCCTTTCTTGTTTGCCTGTCTTCCTTTTCAAGACTATCTGATTATCATGACACAGTCATGACAGAGACACCAGGCATATCCTATAAGAAAACTTTTCCCCACTTTGAGGCCACTGGCTGGTACAAGGAGCACCTGGCTGCTGCTGCTGGGACACTTTCAACTGCCCCCGCTTGCTCCCAATTGCTAGCCCTGCAGAGGAAGTGTGAGTCCAAATAAAATCCTGGTTATTGGGCATTTCTTGGCTTGGAATGGTGTCCTTGCCCCACTATGGTTTGGTCACTTGCAGGACTTTCTAATCTGCTTTCCCTTTGTGGCCAGGTCAAATCATGGGGATCTGATGGCAGCAGTTACTGGGTGCTTGGAGGAGAAGTTCAAGGCTTCCAGCCTACCTGGGGGAAGGCTGGGTCCTGGGACACCGGGGCTGTGTGTGTGGAGGGCCAGGCAGATCCCATGGGAGGGGTGGGCAGGAGGTGGGATTGACCAGCAAGGACACCCACCATTGGTCTTAATCTCCCTACAGGGAGCTCAAGCAATGGCCACCACCCAAGAGACAGCCACATCCTCTGCGTTCCCTGTAGTGTTAGCACCCACTGGGACTCATGCTGCTACCCAGAGCAGCGAGCTCCCAAGGGAACCAGTTGCACGGTGTGCCTGAGGTTTCTTCTGGTGTTTGAGGTCAGCAGCAAAAATTCCTGTGGGAGGTGTGTCCACATAGAAAAGCTGCCCTGCTTAGTGGCAGAACTTCAGGAGGAAGTGGACAGGTTGTGGAGTAACCAGTAGTCCAAGAAGGGGGTTGACTGGTGGAACCATACTGCCCTCCCGGGAACAGAAATGCCAACTAGGTATGACCCATGACAAAGGGGATCTTGCACTCTCTTCCCACCAGGTAGAAGGCAGTGACTTGAAGGACAGAGGTGAATGGAAATTATCTGAGGTGGTCTTATGGGTGAAGTGATGATCAGTGGCTGTCTTGGCCACAATGATCATGAAGTGGTTGAGTTTAAAATCTTTAGTGATATGAAAAAAAACAGTCAGCAGAGCTAATACCCTGGGTTTGGGAAAAGCAGATTTTAGCCTGCTCTAGGAGCTAGTTACCAAGGTCTCTTAGGGATCTGCTTCTGAGGGATCTGGGGTCTATAAATTCTGGTCAATATTTAAGACCCCAGGAGCAGGCTATTGCAGTGTATCAAAGTGTATGGACTTCGGAAGTAAGGTCAGATTACACAGGAGGACTACAGAGATGCAGTTTGCTACTGTAGGAAAAAAATTTGTATGGCTAAACCTCAAGTGGAGTTGAAGTTGGCCAGTACTATAGTGGATTACAAAAAAGGCTTTATGCATGTTAAGTCCCTCCATGTTTAAGCAAAAGAGGGACTAAAGAAAACATTGGTCTATTACTTGATGAGGGTGGTTACCTCAAGAATAGGGATGAAGAATGAAGCAGAGACATTTAATGCCGCCTTTGCCTCTGGCTTTAACACCAATGATGGGCACTGGGCCTCTTGAAGTCCTGGGACAGAGGACCGCGGCTAAGGAAGTGATAAGCTCCCCATTGACCTTGAACTTGTACGGGATTTGCTGCTGCAACTGAATGGACATAAGTCTGTGGGCCCCAATAGCATTCGTGCCAGGGTACTGAAAGAGTTGGCTGATGTTATTGTGAGACATCTCTCAGCTATTTATCATCAGTCTTGGGAATATAGAGAGGTCCCAATGGACTGGAAGCTGGCAAATTTTTCCAGTTTTCAAGAAGGGCAAGAAAGAAGACCCTGGTAATTATAGGTCTCTGGATCACTTTGGCACCTGGTAAAACTGGTGACTGGAGAAGATTGTTCTGGAAGTTACTGAAAAAACACTTGAAAGACAATGCAGTCATCGACCAAACCCAACATGGGTGCAGGAAGGGAAGGTGACATTATTAACCTATGTCCCCTTATGAGAAGGTTAAGTAGTGAATTAAGGGAAGGTGGTGGATATGGGTTGTTTTTTTTGATTTTAAGAAAGTTTTTGGTACTGTCTCTTACAGTACCCTTCTGAACAAACATACAGGTAGACCTATATAAAATATGATGATTGAGCAATTGGCTGAAAGGTTGGGCTCAAAGAGTTGCAATAAATGGGGTAATATCTTGCTAGTGTCTAGCGGTGTTCCTAGGGCTCAATTTTAGGGCTAGTTCTCTTCAGTGTTTTTATCAATGACCTGACTCCTGGCACAGAAGTTGAGTTCACTAAGAAATTTTGCTGACAATGCTAAATTATGAGGAACTGTTGATTCCCTCGGGGTAGAGAGGCCTGCAGAGAGATCTTGGTAGATTGGAGCATTGGGCAATCACCAACTATGTGAAATTTAACAAGGACAAATGCTGGATTCTGCACCTGGTATAATCCTGGATGTGCTTAGAGATTGGGAGACAACAGGTTGGAATGCAGCCCTGTAGAAAGGGATCTGAGGAGTTGATGGTGATAACCTTAATGTGAGTCAACAGTGTGCCCTGATGGCCAGAATGGCCAACCCAACCCTGGGATGCATTAGGCACAGTGTAGCTAAGCAGTCCAAAGAAGTGGTTGTCTTGCTGTACTCAGCATTGGTGTGGCCTCACCTCGAGAACTGTGTGCAGTTTTGGTCTCCATGATATGAGAGAGATAAAAATATTAGAATATGTCCAAAGGTGGGGAACAAAGATGGTGAAAGGACTAGAAGGCATGATGTACGAGGAGCAGCTAAGGATACTATGTTTGCTCAGTGCAGAGAAGAGATTGTGTGGTGACGTCCTTGCTGTCTACGGTGTCCTCATGAAGCAGAGCAGAGAGGGAGGTGCTCATCTCTTCTCTCTGGTGTCTGGTGACAGGATGGGAGAGAATGGCTTAAAGCTGGGGGTCAGTGGAAGTTCAGATGGGGTATTAGGAAAAAGTTCTTCACTGAGAGACAAGACAAGCATTAGATCAAGCTCCCCACAGAAGTGATCAATGCCTCAAGCCTGGCAGTGCTCAAGGAGTGTTTGGACTATGGTCTTAAATATACAATTTAACTTTTAAACTACCCTGTGTGTAGCCAGGAGTTGGACTTGATGATCGCTGTGGGTCCCTTCCAACTGAGGATATTCTAGATTCATGTTTCCCTCTTTTAGTTGAAAGAAGAAATTAGACATTAGGCTATTTATATAGTAGAGTAAGTAACATCTGCTTACTTTTTCTGCATGCCTATATTTGTGAAGCAAGGAAGCTGTATTCCACATTCTTACTGTTTGTAATGCCATGATTGGAAACGAAAGACCTGGAGAGGGAATATACTCTTTCTAAGTTTCCTCACGATAGTTTTCAACACATTCATTCTTTTCTTACCCTCTGCCACTGCTTAAAAGGGTGAAATCAGTTAACAACAGGCATATGTGATCAACAGCTCCTCCTACTTCAAATCTGTCTTTAAGCTCCACTTTTTGGGAGTCCATCCTACATTAACCTTCTGCTAGGGTTTATATCAAACCAAAAATGCGGTAACTATGGTGCTGTGGGAATGTGTGTGTGTGAAATTGTAAACTTTTGCGTTTGCTTGTGTGTTGACAGGGTATGGTTGAAATCTACTGGCAAAAGTACAAATGTAGATTCTCTGAAAATTGAATGAACGGTTACTTGAAGTGATGTACAAATAATTAAACTATTTAGAAAATAAAGCATGCTGATTTAGCTGATATTTTAGAATGAAGTGAGATCTCCAAATTCCAAGGATTCAATCAGTTCATAAAATAAGTCACATAAAAAAAACTTAATGAATTGGTGACTTAACCAAAGAAACAAATATGTTGTAATTCAGTTCTTCCATGAATACATTGTTAAAATTCATCCCTCTTTTTTCTTTAGGATAGGGTCTTTATGGAAGGTTTAGTTAACTTTATTACAGGAAGGTTAACATCACTTTCTCTAATACTGGCTTTTAGAATTCAGCTCAGATATGAGGGTTTGGGGGTTTTGTGTGTTGACTACAGACCATTTCATTTGTTCTGGTCCATTTTCAAGGCTGCACCTCTCTGTCACATATGTCAAATATCTGTGTGTCTGGAGGGATTACTATCACTCTGAGGGTTTGTTTTTTTTCCCCCTTGTTTTAAGCGGTGTATCTGAAAGGGAAAAGGATGCTGAAAGCTAACAAAGAAAATAAAAGATTCAAAAAAAGGCAACGTGCCCACAGGCTATTTCTGACTGATAGGCTGTGTTTTTTTCCAAGTGAGCGGCCAAACGAAGCTTTCCTTTTTGACATTCTCCCCTGCCTCTCACCTGTGCCACACAAAGACTTTTAGTCTCCATCTTCCGTTTGAATAAAATGTATTTCTAGGTCAGGCACACCTCAGACTGGAAAGGGAGAAGAGATTTGGTAGAGAGGAAGTAAGTTTCAGTGCTTCTCTTCTTTCACTCCCAGGCACGATAAGGTTAATGGAGTAGGATCTGTTTACTACAGTCAGGTGAGAAAACTAATGATAACTATTTTAAAGTAAATTCTACTTCCCACCTGGAATTAATTTCAGAAGTGATTGAATATTCATGAGTTTTTCTTGATAAAGGCTTCTCTTATCTAGTTGTGTAAGAGCACATATTATTCAGGAGAACAAGGAAAATATCTTACAGGGTACTGAAAACTCCAGCTTGTCTTCTGCAGAAGGAGGAAAAGCATGCCATGTGAGCTGACAAAAGAAGAGTAAACCTTGAACAGTTAGCAGGCAACCCAATATGCACGATTCTGGAGTTCACCTCTGACAGCTGCATAAGACTGTCGGTGTAACTCACGTTTAAACACTTTTTTAAAAGGATGTAACTAAAAGTCATTGCAATGTTAAAATTAATTTTTCTTTTCACTAGACCCACATAGGAAAAGGAATGAGAATTCTCTAATTAAATGAAATATTCTCTTATTCCAGATGCATGTCCAGATAACAGGCAAGCTGTAAAGAAGGCTGTGAGCCTCTGCCCTTCTTTTCCTTCCTACTCTATCTCCATGCTGCATCTTCTCTCTTCACCTCCACTACAACCTGGTGCTGCACATCGTGCTATCCAGTAACATTAAACTCTGATTCCCTTTCCCTCTCTATAATAGATAAGTGTTGCAATTGTTTTAATATCTTTCATGGATAGAGTTTTTTTTGTCAGGCTAAAAATGGACATAAGACCAGTGCCCAAACAGGGAAGATTAATTCGTTTAAGAAATCACACATGTAATAGTTGTTTAAAAAGTAATGTGCTTTATTTATTTATTTCAATCAGTAAAGATACATCGATTATAGGACTCTTAATTGTCTGGTTTTTGTTTGATCAACTGTATAAAAGACAACAGTTGGAGTTACGGTTTGTCTGAAAAACAAGGAAGATGATTACATTTTGAAAATGCTTCTGAAGTACACAAAAGGGCTTTTCTGCAAATATAGAAATTATACCCTGTTAGGGTAAGGCACTTTAAATGCATAGGTTTGAGACATAATTTTTCAACAGTAAGGACTAGGAGTAGTTTGGGCCTATTTAAAATAAATAGTTCAAAACCATATCGGTGACCCACTCAATGCTGTACTGACATGAGTAACAATTCCATTTCAAATTACTCTTTCCAGCTCCTTCCCTATAACTCTGCTGAATACTAGAGGCAGTTAGTTACAGCTGAATACTAATGGCAGTTACAGGCAATGGTTTCCACATTTCAAGACAGACACAGGAGGTTTAATTGTTGCTCTTGTACCTTGTCAAAATGACTGAGGGAAAGAAGGAGTTGCTTATCAAGGAGACTGAAAAGGTTGGGAATCTTTAGTTGGAGCAGAGATGTCTGTGGTAGGGTGTGACTGAAGCTTATAAAATTGGTAAGAAAAAAGGCAAGAGATGAAGTGTTACTCACTAAATTTCACCAGAGAAGAGCTAGGAAATGGGTTTTAATTGATTTGAAACAGATAAAGTAGTTTTTTATATAGTGCATAGTGGACTTGTGCCCTGGAATACTGCGTCCAGTTCTGGGCTCCCCAGTTCAAGAAGGACAGGGCACTGCTGGAGAGGGTACAGCATAGGACCACAAAGATGATTTAGGGCCTGGAGCATCTCTCTTATGAGGAAAAGCTGAGGTACTTGGGTTTTTTTAGTCTGGAGAAGAAAAGACTGAGGGGGGATCTGATCAACACCTGTAAATTCTTAAAGGGTGGGTGTCAAGAACAAGGGGCCGGTCTTTTTTCGGTGATGCCCAGTGACAGGACAAGAGGAAATGGGCACAAACTTGAACATAAGAAGTTCCATCTAAACATGAGAGGAACTTTGTCACTCTGAGGGTGGCAGAGCACTGAAACAGGCTACCCAGGGAGATGGTGGAGTCTCCGTCTCTGGAGATATTCAAAACCTGCCTGGACAAGTTCCTGTGCAACCTGCTCTAGGCGGACCTGCTTTGGATGATCTTCAGAGGTCCATTCCAACCCCATATCATTCTGTGATTCTGTGACTTCTGGAGGTTGTGGAGGCAGATGCAATATGAGCAGATGCAAAAATGGATGAACAAACTGTGATGGATGACTAATACATAAGCAGATAGGGGATACACAGGCATATTCCTTTTAGTGTGCATAATCCAGTTCTTGTAGATGCTAAGGGACCACAAGAGTACTGAGCTGTAGTGTTGAGTATCGTGTGTCCTGCTATTACTAGTCAAGGTTCACCATGGGCTTGGGTCAGTATGGCATTTCTTATGCTCTTTGAGTGAAAAACTTTATTTAGTGATCAACTTTTTTTTTTTTCCCCTTTGAGGGAAGTCTAGGCTGCCTTTTTACTTAATTTGTAGTCTCAGTTTGGGCCTCACCTTGATTATTTTAGCTGTTGTTACAGCTCTGAGCTGAAGCTGTGAGCTGCTGGCTTGTGGTTTGAAATCCCAGGCCAAAGACTGATATCAATTTTAATGTGTGGTACAGACAGAATGGTCAGTCGCAGCTGTGGGCAGGGACTACCTGCCAGTCCTGTACCTGATCTTGTCCTGATGTAATCAAAGCCAAGCTGCATGATTACTACGTTTCCTGGCCCTTTTACTGGGCAGCAAAGGAAACCTCTGCCTTCCCTCAGCTGAGAGCAGTGCTGCTCGCTGCTCCCCAGCAGCCAAGGAGAGGATGAGGAGGGAGGTTCCAGATTAAGCTAGAAGGCCAAGCTGCCTTGCCATCTCCCAGCTGAGATGTTTTTTTCTTGTCTCTGTGAGTGCTCAGCACAGATCTGCTCTTCTGTTTCTTTTAGTAAAATCACAGGGAATAAAGCATGATTGCAGAAGAGACCTTGAGCAAACACGTGCCTCACCTGATGATGTTAAACACCAATGACTGGAAGTCTCTGCTGAGACTAGTGTCTGCTTGTGTGAGTGCTTTACTGACATGTTAAATTTGATTGCAGTTATCGGTTTGAGTGGAGAAGTTATTGCTGCCAAGAGTGCCTGTCTCAATGGACTTGACCTTGGTGCGTATCCTACTTTGGAGACAGCATGGGCAAAATCAGTAGACTACCTGATCAAAAATGCAACGTCTACCTAGTTATTTGAAAGCTTTGAGGTCTCAAATTGAAAGATGTGAGTAATTTGTGAGGTTCAAACAGTCTTAATTTTTTTTATTTTTTTTTTTTAATATTGGATACCCAGTGTGAAATAACTTGTGTGGAGCTTAGCTGCCCATAGCATGTTTCCCAGTGCCAGAGGGAAACACTTTGCCTCAAGATCTGGCCTAAAGAAGGAAATCAGACTTGCTGTTATTGTAGATGATCCTTAAAAGTCCTTCATCCTAATGTTGCAGCAGCATGAACATACGATCTATTTAATTTGAAAATATTGAGGTGTCAGTGAAGAGGTGTTTGTAAAGTCCAATAGATTGTTTTTATTATCTGCTGTCATTGTGAATTGTTGAAAGGAATAACACCTTCAAGTATGATGTGAAAACAATCACTGTGCAGAGCACCATGCATGTAGGTACCTAAGTGGAAGAAGATTATTTGTTCAGTGACTGAAACATCAGTAGCTAATACTGATGTAATAAAATAAATTATTTTAAAATTGGTTAGAAGCAGAAAAGCCTTACTATGGGGTCATGTAATTAAGATGTGGAAACCACTGCTGCTAGGTGTCAAGTTAGGCTTTGATAAAGTAAAACTGGGAAAACTTATTAATATGGCTGTAGAATATGAGCTGTGGTATTTAGGTAGGATAGTACATTATAAAGATGTATGAATTCATGTGTGCAACATAAGTCATTTATATATGGTAAGAAGAAATGTTTGGGTTATTTTGTGAAGTGGGCCATCTTGTTATAGTTTTCTAAATCATCTGGTTCTAGACACTTTCAAAAAGGAGAGCAATGTAAACCAGTCATTGGTATTTCTTTTCAATTCTGAGTATTTTATCAGGCTTGCAGAACAAGTTTTTTTTGGATATTGGGATGCTCCATGCAATGGAACACAGGAATCTGTGTTTTTTGGAAATGTATGCATTGTGCAAACTGTATTGCAGGAAGAGCTGTCTCTTTCAGAGACAAATGCACCCAGCACTAGTGCATTTGTGAAGAAGGTGGGTGAACACCACGCTAAGAGAAGCTTAGAAATTTGGTTGCTGATGATTGAACTGGAAAGGTCTTTAAGGTGACAGTGGTGTAGAAATACTTCATTATTCATTTTCAATTCTGAAAGCACTCTTGTCTGCTGCTACTTGTATTTTAGGCAAGGCTTGGTCAATAATTGGGCTGTGTGTGCATGTGTGCCTTCAGTGATGACAAATAAGAGTTGGCCAAGGACAAGGAGCTGTCCCTAGGCAACATTGTTATACTTGCAACTAAATTTTACAGACAAAAGCAATTGTTTTATTGGCCCAAAGACGCCTTTGGATGAACTGTTCGTAGCTGAGACATAATCCTCCAGTTGAGAACGGTTGTGAGAAATGTATGACACTTATGACATTTCATTTAAAAAATAAAGTGAAGATAAAATAAACAAGGCCACAGGCAGTGGCTAAAACATAGCCCTGTGGAGTTTGCACTAGATTATTAATCCTTACAGCTGGTTTTCCTTTCAGGTTTTGTTTCACATTTTAATCACTGGTGCTTCAGGGGTACTCAGCTGTTGGATATTGATATGCACAGTTCTAAGTAACCGTTTATGCTGCATCTATATGACAGAGACTCCTGCTCTTTGACAGCTAGACATCCGACTGAGATGATTTTGAAATCCTCTTGGGGGCTTTTGAAGTAATGTGAAACTTAAGTCTTCTCTCTCTAGTATTCAGGTTAGAAATTATTATTGGACTACTGGAAATTAGGGTTCTAGCAAATGGAAGCACTCCTTATATATATATTTAATTTTTTTTTATTGCCAGCGTAGACAGCTGTCCACTTTTCACCCAGGATTGCCTTAGCAAAGCAAGTCAAATTTTCAGACACATTTGTAGGTATGATTGACAAGTTCAGCTTTTGAGTTGGACGCTATCTAGAAAGCCTAGATAGAGCAGTTTTGACAGTATTGTGTCCATGCTTTAGAAATTCAAGTAGCTACTATTCACCTGGGAGCAAGTCCCAGGAGTTTGGACATACAGTTGATGTAATTGCACACCAAATGCAGACATTCTGCGGTCTCCATATTCCAGGAGTGAAAAAATGTACAAATTTTTTATAAAACTTTCATTGTAATGTTTCTGCTTGTAGCTTCATAATTTCAAGTGTTACAATAATATGGATGCAGAGAAAGGGAAGGAGGTTCCGTCAGTTTTCAAGTGTCTCAAAAGTCCCAACTCTCTATACTTATAAGTGTATCCCAGCTATGACAGTGTGAATGCGATCCAAGATCCGCCAGAAAACAAATTATTTACCATAAATTTACAAATCTCAATTTTCAAAAATCCTACTTGACACGAGAGCTGCTAGAAGCAGTATAGTGAGAGGAGTTGAAATAACTTTGAGGTCTACCCACTTTGACCTTAGGTGTAGGCCATATATGCTAGATTCCTAAAATAACTTTAATATCTACATTAGATTAGTTGTCAGGCTGTGTTCAGCCTCACAGCCTGCTGTGTTTCAACATGACTTGAATAAGCTTTTAGATCATGGCTTTAATCCTAGAGATTTTGAAGCAGCACCACGGTGTCTTTTAAAATACATGGGTATGAAGCAGCTGTTGAAAATAGAATACCATGGATGAATAGACCTCTCTGTTACAGATATAGAACTTGCTACCATTTTTCCTTGAAAACACATTTCTGCAATGCACTTGCACAAGAAATGTGGATTGATTACAATGCATGGCCCTAATAAACCACCCTGTGAAGAACAGTAATGGGGCCTATAGATTAGCCTCCAATAACCCTCAATATATCCTTATCACCTGCCCTTAATTGTTAGGACTTTTGCATGTTCATAAAAGCCACATATACAATTGGACTGCAAAACTGAAACTGATTTGGGGAAATTAGTTCAAGTGATGTCTACGTGTTTTTGATCTCTTAAACTGACACTGTGAGCATGCAGGCTAAGGTCTACATTCCTAATGAGATACACACAGACCACGGTATTAATAAATTCAGAGTCTTATTTGACAGAAAATAAATTCAGCAACATGAATGTACAAGCATATGTATTTTGTTACTGAGTTCCTTAAAATTAGTTGCTACTACAACAGGATTACTACTTGAACAAAAAAATCATAACTTTAGTCCTTTGCTTATTTAGCAAATCTCAGTTTCTTCAAACTTGGGCTAAATCCTCAGGAATTCCTCTGATGAAAGGTTCCCTCACAATCTGGAATATTATCTAATAACAATTTAAAGAGTCTTGCAGCAATTATAGCTTACTCAAGATAGAAGTCTCTGAGACCATTAAGAAAGGAGAAAGAAAATGTGAGAGAGTATGTCTGGAGAGAGGGCTCAACATTCCCACTAGAGTAAAGTGAGGACAACTATACCTGCCTTTAAGTCTTGTGGTAAGTGGAATCAAGATCCCTGGTGTCAGGTTTGGATCTGCTTGCTTTCCTTTTTCCTTCTGCTTCTCTCTCCTTTTGTTACGTGATGAGAAACTTGCACTTATTCGTATGGAGTCTTTAGGTTTAGGTGTGTTAACAAAAAGGGGCTCTTAACTTAAAATCTTATTAGAGAATAAAGGATTGCTGTTACTCCTGGACTGAGTCAGGGGAGTTGGACTGAGTGGGTGGCTGCTTCTTCTGGAAACAAAAGAGGGGTTCCAGAGAGCTATTACTTTGGAAACCCTATCCGGAGCAGGACCATCAAGAGAAAACAGCTCTTCCTGTCTCTCTCTAGATACTGGGAGTTGTCCATAGAAGATGACATTATTGTGCCTGGAAGGTTTATGCATGATCATGCATTCCCATCCCATGCCCGCCCATAGGTATTGTGATCCCTGAGCTGGCACAGGAATGTCCAATTCATTCAAAAGCATTTGAGGTTGACTACTGATCAAGCCAATTTAACTCTTTTTTTATTGCTAGCAGCTGCTGCCGAGTCATCTTAAAGCATGGCTAGGAAACCTTATTGTTTAACCCTTACAGCTTTGGGTCTGACCACCTGCTTCAGCCAGCATGGCTGTGAGTCAGTGGATTGCTTGAGCGCAAGCTGGGAGCTCTGTGTTACATTGCATTGACAGTCTTAAATATAGTGTGTACTTTTCCACTCTTCCCCATCTCCCCTCATGTGTGAGTGTGATCTCCCTTTCTGTTGCCAGGGAGGATGAGCAAGTCACAGCTTATGCTATAGCTGTTTCAAAGCCCCCGTGCATATGCTGGTTGCTCAACTGAGCCAGACAGACTTGAAAGCATAGCTCAGAGCTGTAGTCTTCTCCTCACTAGAGGGAATGACTTGGGTTTTGTGTCCTCTGCACAGCAGCAAATTTTCTCAGAACTTGTAAGACATTACCTCTCCTCTATTCTCTGTCAAACAAAGCTGAAGTTTCTTAACAAGTTCAAAATTGTTGGAGAGATCAGATTAGGCAGAGGCAGGGAGAATAGATCAATAGTTCAATCTTTTAAGTAATCTTTCTTTAGGACCCAGCCTTTAAATAACCTTTTGTATCTTCACCTCATTTTAGAGAAATTTGTTCCAGTCTTCAGTCTTGCAACAAGTGGAAAAGGAGCACTTTGCACTTTCACGTTGCCTATTGAAGAATTGCTTTAGTAGCATGAGCGCCCTGCATTTCTCAAAGGAAGCACTCTGTTTTGTTTCTAAAACTCAGAAGTTAGACACGATGAGGTAGCAGAAAGGAGGGGGGAGGTCTTTGCAGACTTCTGAAAATAAGTAGCGGCCTTGGACTAGAAATTCATGATTAAATGTTAAAATCTGAAAAATTCATGCTTATTTTGACAAATTCTTAGATCTAGTCCAGTATTTAAACTCTGAAAAGTTTGATTCTGCTTCTAATTCAAGTTAAATTCCTTTAGAAATAATCCAGGTATTAACATGTATTCCCCTGGTAATCCCAAAGTAAAGTAATAAAAATTAAAAGAAAAAAAAAGGAAAGAGAAAAGTTTAGTTGAAATCGATACTATGTGTGCTAGCAGGTTCAAGTATGCTTGCACTATAATCATTATTGCTTGGTTTGGTTTTTTCCTCAGTAAAATCTTCCTATATTGCCCAAAATCATGGGCTAAATGTAAAGTCAGCAGTGAAAATATTTCTAAGTAAATGACTCTCCTCTTTATTTGGGTAACTTTTTTGACATATTTTGTCTTCCCACTGAACAGTTGTAAAACTTCAGCTGTTTTAGGAAACGTGGTTGATTAGCTCTGTCTAAATAATATTTTCATTTGATATTTTGTGTGTGAAATTACTTCCTAGGCATCGCCTTCATTATGATAAACTATTCATATTAAGCTGTGCTGCACAAGCTAATTATGCAACAGGTACCAGTAACACACAGGAACAGGAAAGAGCGGTTGGCAGATGGGGCAAGCAGTTAATCACTGGCCAAAGCCAGTGATTAGAAATACAAGCTAACAAAAAACCTAGCTGTGAGCATTCTGTGGTAGGGATGAATGCTGCTTTGCATACTGAGCTACTATGGCCAGGTTGAATCTTATGCTGGGCATCCTCAACTGCTGCACCTACAAACCAAAGACCATTTCTTTTCAAGTCATGTTTCTTGTTCCCTGTGTCTCAATAATCCTCATGTGCCTGCTGCTGCTGTGATGTGAAGAGGAGGTTAGAGAAGATTCCTGAGAACACAAACCATAGCAGAGTTAGTTATACCAAGTGTCTGTGACCTGCCCTCAATCGGGTCAGGCTGTGGCAGTGTGAAGAAATTAACCTTTGAGACAAATTTTCTGGGATAGGAGATGTTTTTGTGAATGGGAGTTGTTGATGAACAGTTTACAAAGCTTTCTGAATGTTTGCAAACTATTCATGTATTCCCCAGACAACGTTTCTTGACACATATGCTATTTGCAGTCACAATCTTGTGAGTTGGAGAAAAGACAGAACGGGTCAAAACAAAATACCTTTAATGGATTTTATTTGGTCAGAAGTAGGCAGGAGTGCATTTTAAACTATGAAATATTTAAGTCAGAAGCTACCAAATAATGGTATTATCTTATCTGCATTAAGCTACGGTATGCTGTAGTCATTGTTCATTTCAATGGAGAATCAACTCATCTTGTCCCTTAAATAGAGTTAGGGCCACGGGGATACAGTCACAGTGGGACTGGGGAGGTGCTAGATATATATTTCTCATTTTGTTTCCCGTTCTTTGTTATGGTTATATTTAGTAAACTGATTACACCATTTACTCAGTTACTAAATAAGCTCATGTTTTAATCAAACTGAATATAGAAACAGCTAGATTTGTTAGAAAGAGAAAGAAATGAGTGTGTTGTGTAAGTAATACCAAGTCAGGCCCACAATTTCTTAAACGTTCTTATAAGTTTTCTGCTGGCTGCCAAATTTTACATTTACTGCCAGAAGTTCCTATGGAGATAGGAAAGCTAACTCTACATGCTCAGAAAAAAATGATTATCAATATAATTACCTCAATATAAATAGCTTTTCTTAGCTTTGAATAACCTCTTTAATTTTGTGTACTTTACAGTTTGGAAGATTCTGGTTTTCCACTTGACAATTCTACTGTCAAAATCAATCTCAAAGACCATATCAAACCTTTACTGAGACCCATTCAAATCCATTGTTATCTTTCTGGTTGTTACACATGTACCACTTGGTATGAATCAGAAATTTAGTAACCAGTTTCAGATGCATATGAAGACCTGGAATATAAATGGCATCATATGTGGTAGTTTTGCATGATAATTACTTTCTCCTGCATACAGACAAAGCAAGTGTAATTTAAGACTAAAGAGGAGTAGATCTGTTAAGACTGAGACAATAATTTTGTTGGAGCAAGGTTTTTTGGTGTGAGACAGAACATACAGGCAAAGGAGATATCTTTAGTTGGAACTACTGTGATACTGCTGGAATGAGCAGACAAGCTTTTGAGCAAAGCCCTTGCTTGTGGCTAAAGATCCAACATGGATTTTTTTTTCTGGATACTGAATAATGAAGTAAAATATTAATTTTGTTGTGTAAGAGTTTTGCCAGTAAATAAGGAATTGTAGAACAGAAATAGCAATTAATGAATTTTTGTACAACTCTGTAATAACCCTCAGTAACTAATACAGGTATTGTAAGAGTTTTGCAGAGTAACAGCCACTGTCGTTATCAGTGAGGTAAGTAAAACCTAAGTGACCTTCCTGCTCTGAAGTGTGCATGTATGAATACATACCTGTATTGGTGACTGATAATGAATGTGTTCACAGCATGTCTTACTGTACTGGGTACCTGTTCTTACAATATAATGGTGATTGATATCTTGAAATTGTCTGAGAGATGGATAGAAAAGGTTTTACTCAGCTGAAGTTTCCATCCTTTGATCTCAAGCTGAACTTCAGATGCCTCAGAGGGTGGATCAGCATAGCTGTTGTGTATTAACTCGCAACAGTGAAGTGGGAAGTGACAACTAACTGGAACCCACAGAAGGTATATATTTGTAAACTGTGGGCTTTTAAAACGAAGTTGATATTTGAACAAAACCCAACGCTACCCATGCTCTGTAAAAAAAAACCACATAGGACCTTTGACCAGAAGAAGGGCAGAAAAGAGCTGTGAAATTATCAGGGTGATAACTGTGCAGCACTGTATCTTAGAACATTAGAAAAGTTGGCTGAAGATGTGGGAGGAGAAAAACATTTTTGAAAAATGCAGCACCTTACATGGATTATTAGCTACATGACAGTTAAATAAAGAAACAGGCATTAGACTTGGAACTCCTGAGAGAAAACTCCAGAACTGGTGCAGTACCATTATTTTCACTCAGCTCAATATAGCAAGATTTTGTATAGATCAGAAAATTCTAGTTAGCAAGTGATGTGTGTATCTTAGTAATATCTTTTAGGAGAAAAATGAGTTCACTGCTTGAACACTCACTCAACATGTAAAAGAGGGTATATATGATAAAAACTAAATCACTAGGAAATAAATATGAAAGGGCTGTTATTTTAGCTATTTTATTTTAAAAATAGGAAAGGTGCTGAAGGTTCATTTAAGAAGCAGAGAACAAGCATAGCAATCTTAAGTTCTAAAACAGTGACATTTTGGAATGGAAAATGGTAAAATCCCAAAGTTTGTTTGGCAATGGATTACCTCAAAAAAATAATAAAAGGTATTTGCAGTTGACCTTTGATTTTTATTTTTTTTTTTTGGTGGGGGGGAGGGGGGAATATTTTCATCTTCTTTACTCTCCATTTTTCTGCCTTTCTTTTGCAAATGGAGTTCCTGCCTTGAAAGGCTTAACATTCATTTTTGTGTAGCTGACTCATGGCACCATTCTGGCGCAAAGTGAAATGCCCTGTTTTGAGTGTTAAGGTAATGCATCACTCTTGACCCTTACCCTGTGCACAGAGCAAGCTGTCTCTTAATTAAAACAAATTATTTTATTTATTCTGCATTCACAAAAAAAAAAAAAAAAAAAGGATGGGGGCAGGGGAAGGAAGAGATAAGGGACTGAAGCAAAAAGTCTGCTAACACAATAATGATTTTCAGCCACTCCCTAATCTGAAACTTGACACATTAATTCTCTGCTTCCTCAATGTCCTATAAATTTGGTGCTGAGGATTGGATCCAAAATCCATTTTGCAACATTTTTTTGCGGCCCTTATTATACAAACATGAAGTAATAAAAGAACGTAATTTAAGAACATGAGTTCTTCATGTTTTATTGTGGTTTTGTGTGAAATCCAGGGGTGACTGCTGGCTTTGGCTTTTTTCTGCAGAGCTGAGACAGCTAACTAGAATACAGGAAAGGAAATGTTAGTTACAGCAACCTGTGGACAGATCAAAGGTGGTGACTTAAGTATAGCCCTGCATAGTCTCACTGCTTTTCCTTCTTTGCATGATGGGCAAATGTACTCCTGTTGCTATTTTGCTGATGTAGCATCGGTCTGAACAGCTGTGCCAGTGCAATTGAACAGGTACTTTAGACAGTTAATCTTCTTGAACAATGCTTCTTCAGGAGTGTAAATAAGGAACAACTCCAGCTCAGTGTAGAGACAGCAACTAGACTTATGAATTGAAGATCTGGGCCTTTAAGAAAAGCATCACTCATGAAAGCCTGAAAGCCTGGTGTATTGGCAGCAGATGTGCAGATATAACAATTCTTGCCAATTACTTGTGCTACACCACACTCATAGAGATGCTCTATTGTCTAAGTGTCCCAAAGCAAAGGACCACATGAATAAGAACATGATGCTTTCAACTCCTTTTGACAATATACTTGAATTAAGATTGCTCTAGCAATTCTCTTTCTCCTCCCTTTCCCTTTTTGTGTCAAGCAACACTATCACTGTGGTTTTGTTTAATTTAGTTTTAATACTTATGCAGATCTAGAAATATTTGCTGGTTCTCACTGAAAAATGCACAAGTACAAATACAAATACTGACAATGCAGAAAAAGGTCTTTTAGTCAGTGCAGCATTCCCTGAATTTGCGAGGAATAGTGATTTCTTGTGAAAACATTGAACTCTTCTAGTTAACCCTGATTTGAGCAGACATTTGGACTCAATGGCCTCCGGACGTCCCTTCCAACATGAATTATTCTATGGTTTTATGTTTTTAACCAAATGGATCAGGAAGGTTGCAGACTGGGTTGGGATGTATGGCATTGCTTAGCTGCATCAGAAAGTTTTGATCTTCCACTTTGGTGCAAGGACAGGCCCATGCAATGGGCTTCCATGCTGCATGTGGGTGTCCTAATATTGCAGAATTATGCAGAAGTGATGAGTCCCCAGTTGCAGTGCTAATTTTGATCTCCAATACCTGATAATTAGCCTCAACACACTTGCAACAAGTGTTGCCCTTCAGGGTATTTGTCCCTTCCTAGTGCATCCTATATGTGTATGGAACTACCTGATCTGCTTTGGTATCTTCAATTTTTCAGCCTCAGTTCATTGGTGGAACCACGTTTCTGTGATTTGATTACAATCTAAGTGGAGAAAATTGTTCCTTTTTGCTGATTATCTCCAAATGTTCCTAGCGTTGTTAGTCCTCCAGAATTGGTTGTTACTTTTTTAAAAGTGAAGTAAACTGACAGGAAGGATGTGTTGAAGTAACATTTGACATAAGAGTACTACAAATATTCTATTGATCTATGCTTTCTGAAATACAAAATTTACTGGAGTATTTTCTATGCTGCTCTTTAGTGAGTAATGTGAAATCTGCACTCAAATGAACTATGTGCATTGGCAGTGAAGGCCCTGTGACTTTTAGGGACTTCCCATCCTCTCATGTAACACCTGTTTTGAATCAATTTTGAGTTTATAATACCTTCTTTGCAAAACACTTAAAGGATTTGGATCAAGACCTTAATATTTTGTAAAGAAACTTTAAGTTGTGTGGTGAAGAGTTGACCAAAGAGGAACAGTAACTCCATTATAGTTACATGACATTAATGTTAGGTTTTTACATATTACCCCTACCTTATAGATGGTGACTACAAGAACAAAACCAGCTTTTTCTTTTTTTTTTCTTTAAAAAACACAGAGGGCAGGAAGAGTTAGAGTTCCAGGTCTTAAGAGGTGTGAGTTAGCTACGTGAAAAAACAGTAGTGTTATGTACTTTATTCACATTGATATGCTTCTAATTGGGTTTGGCATAGCAATTAAGTTGTTCCTTTGATCTTGTGATTTCAATATGATTCTCAAAGGAAAGCTGTTTTGACAGAGTCATGCTATCTTGGTCCCTCCTCTGCCTGGTAACATTGAAATGTTTTTAGCAATTTTAAATTTAGGTGATGAGTATTTGGAAATATTGTGAAACTGGGTGAACAGGGAAGAGATGAGGAAAAACTATTAAATATGTTAATCTGAAAAGCATACACTGCATCATTAGCTCACAATATTAGATATCAAAATGTTTGATCGAGCTGAATACATTGAAACGTGACGATAGAAAACTAAGCTTTCCTATTTAGGTTTGGATATGAAAATAAAAAGATGATGTAAAGCTTTTAATGAGAGAAACTGTTAAAGCAAGTATTTTTAAATGATAAAATGGTGAAATTAAATGGTATTATTCGAAGCTATAACTGTACCTACTAATCTACGTTTTATTCCCTTTCTAATTTGATTTTGGAAAACTGCTGTGGCCTTATCTCAATGAGATTGCAAGTGCTTCTGTCAAGTTTGGATAAACAGCTGCATTTGCATGTTATCAAATCTGGGTGATCAGTCAGAGGATAATGTGTGAAATGTGATCACAGAACAACAGAATAGTTGAGATTGGAAGACACCTCTAGAGGTCACCTGGTCCAATCCTACTTCGCAAAGAAGGTCATCTAGAGCCCATGACCATCCAGATCTTCAACAAGATTTAAATCTATTTGGTTTTATATATGTATTAAAAACATAATACCATGAATTTTTATTTACTTTAGGCAAAGTCAGTATTTAATTTTGAAAATTATGGTAAGCTAATTCTAATAATTCTTCATCTCACTGTTGTCTCAAAGAAACAATCTTCCAGTGGCTTCAGACCTTGTTTAAGAAATAGTATAGACTATATTTCTGTCTTCTTTTTTTCTAGCTTCCCCTCATAAGTGCAACTGCCTTAGAAATACCATATCAAAATCCATGGATCACTTTAATTTAAAACCAAAAAGATTTAAAGAACTGTAAAGCATAATTTAGTGAAGCACGAAAGAGTATTAATCATTGAGGTGCATTGGCCTTCTCTTCAGTGATGCAAAATTTCTAAAGTACACTGAGGTACCAGAAGTGAAACCTTTGACTTTATAGTCTGATTTTAGGAGTGATTAGTTTGGGGGTCTGGTTTTGTATTTTTTTAAGTTGAAAGAAGAGTGAGCCTGCAGGAAACTCTTCAGAGACTGAAATCAAATTGTAAATAAAGCAGGCAAAGGTACTTTAAACATCATTTATTTGGGTTGGACGTCATAAAGATACGGATTTGATGGGTGGACTGTTCAGTGGATAGGGAATTGGCTAGATGGTCACATCCAGAGGATTGTAATCAATGGCTTTAAGTCCAGATGGAGAACAGTGACAAGTGGTGTCCGTGCTGGGACCGGTCCTGTTTAACATTTTTATCAACGACATAGACAGAGGGATCAAGAGCACCATCAGCAAGTTTGCAGATGACACCAAGCTGTGTGGTGTTGTCGATAC
>JAOXJM010000001.1:94389123-94420214 GCA_026413425.1 Tringa solitaria | reverse complement strand
TGCTCTAGTGGGAGGTGTCCCTGCCCATGGCAGGGGGGCTGGAACTAGATGATCTCTAAGGTCCCTTCCAACTCAAGTCATTCTATGATTCTAAAATGTGGGGAAATGGTTTGTTCAGTATATTTTAGGGTTGTTGATGCATGCGTAATCATGTACCAGTTTAAGTAATGATCTTGTGTTTTGATCAAGTTATATGCTTTATCATTTAGTATAATCTTCTATAGTATAGATCACTGTAAACTGCTAGCTATCTAGGAAGGGAACCATATAAATTTATATCTCTTGAAGGCTTAGTTGTTTTGCAAAGGTTAAACATCTCAACTATTTCTGTTTAATATGGGTTTGAAGAGCCTAATGTAAATCTTAAAAATAAATCATATTACTTGTGGGGCAAAGACCTCTCCTACTCACCCAAAAATTAAATTGTGTAGACCTCTGGACAAAATGTGTTAACAACTGCTTTTTAAAATCAGAAATATGTAAGCTTTTCAGTAGCTTCACTATACCTCATTCCACATCCATGTTATATAATTTACCATACTTCTTAATAAGTGGATAAACCTTGATACTCTTAGTGGATGTCTAGAACCAAGTTTCAATGTGCTTCGGTCCCATTCAGAGCTGAAATACAAGATTTTCACTATTGGTAGAAAGCCCTTTAGTTATCTAAGGATAGTTAACGTTTGGCGGGGGAGGGGACACACACACACAACTTTGTTGAAAGAGATCTTTTTGTGCTTCTAAAAGGCACAACTATTTGAAAAGCCACTAAAAGACATGAACTAATGTGCTGAGAACAGATTAGACAACCACAGACGTGATAAAAAAATAATTAATCACTAGGTTGTCTGTCTGCTGATATACAGATAGAAGCATGATCGTTGCCAACTTAAGTCAAATATGTTATCTTACAGATATGCAGAACTGTCTCTCCAAAGTAATGCCACATGTTAAGGACTTTCTGCAAAGATGTTTAAATTACAAAAATCATTATGCTTAGAGTTTCTTTGACAACCACACAGTTCTACTATGCCTGCTTTTGGCAGCTTCATTAACTGTTCAGATGAGGAAGAACAATGCATGGATTGCCCTACTAGGCTTCAGTGCAGCAGCGTTAGGTTTCACAGACCCCGAACTCAACCATGAATTGCTTTCACAATACACACTGGTGGGTGAGGCACATGAGTTTTTATTGCAGTATTGCAGGTTGGAGGATGATGCCCACTTGGAGGTCCTTGAATTACATGGAAATTGCTAAAGAAGAGGTAATTTCAATGTGTTGCGCTGATCTACAAATGCAAAACTTCCTAGGGACTAATAATTCAAACTATCAGAATTGCTTAGGGGTCTACAAATCAAAAGATGAAAAAATCTGCTGTAGTTGGCCCAGGGCCCCAGCCTGAAAGCTGCAGTTGCATCTTTTACCCATCCTGCAAATGGATGTGAGGTGGAGATAAAAAGAAGCAGCCTCCAGCTGTGCGAGACAAGGAGATGGGTCTCCTCAGCGCCTGATGTTGAGATTGAGGACCAGATTCTGTGTCCCATGGAATCACCCTGAAGAGATAGATGGATGGGGGAGGATTGGCAGGAACGTGAATATATATTAGAAAAATGTTTTGGATATGCGGACTATATTAAACCTTAACAGCAAGGTTTTTTTTAGTCACAGCTGGATCTTGACTCTTTTCCAAATTCACTCAAGCACTTTGCCAGAAAAAGGCTCTGCAAATGTAACTTGTGCATTAACATTAAAGGCACTTCAAAACTGCAATAGAGAAACCATTTTCTTGGTAACCACCCTTGTAATTGTTAGAACTAGTTGTAAAACACTGTAAGTTGATAGACCATCACTGAAATTATTGGACTTGTTCTTTATACTACAGTCTTATCAACGCCAGATAGATTCCGCAGAAGTTATTCATCTTTGATTTCTAGTGCCAGAACATAAAGATAAGACCCCACGCAAACCTGTGTTTCTTACATCTCAATTTGTCATGTTATTTTCTTCCACTGTATCTTACTGTGTTTGTATTGTCTTGTAAAGATAATTATAGTTCAGAAATCCTTTCAGCAACTGAGAATTAAATGCCCATGAAAACACCATTTCTCACTGTGTTTATAAAGTGGAAACTAGTGACTGGAGGGGGAGAGGGGGGGCGGAAAGGAAAATGAAATTTATGTAAAAGTGATGATTTTATAGAGGTTAGCATATTTTTCCTGTCCCAGAGGTTTCCATGATAACCATTTTTCCATACGAGTCAACCAAGAGAGTGCTTTATTTTGCCTACTAGTATATTCTTATTCTGAGGAGTATTTCATAATGCCGAATAGCTGTAATACAGAATGCAGTGCTAACAATTTAAGAGTCACCTGAGAGCCAGCGTAAGCCTGATAAGCAAAGGGTCCTTCTGGTCTTATGAACTTAGTTTTTGTATAGTTTCATGCTATTTTTCCTCTGGAGGTGATCTGTTACAATATTTGTTAGTGTAAAAGTTCACTTGAAACAGAGGGCTGGAGTGGCTAGAACAAACCTCCCAGAAGAACTTAACTGCCTACAGAGAAATTGTGGCACACTTTTTCATTGCAGTGGTGAAAACTATAGTTGCTCTCATCTCTCCAAATGCTTGAGGAAAACTCTTCTTGATATTGCAAGTGTCTAAAATGGGAAAAGATGTCTTAGCCTGGAATTCTCCATTTTGTACTCCACTTCTCAATATATGTAGGATCAGACTGGCTCATGCATCATAGACCTAATATGGGAGGGAAGTTTTCTTTTTTAGTATAGGGATAAGAAAAAAGGTACATAAAATTTTAAATTATATGAATTGTAGACACTTTGTATTGCATATTAAAATTGTTATTCTAGTGTACATTTGACTTGAGATCTGGCAGAGATAGTTTTGCTTTTCTGGATAGTAGTCTCTCTTTTTTCCCCAGTATTCTTTCTGCTTCACATTTAATCACCTTTAATATTTCATGTGTTTTAGCAATTTATTAAAAAACGTTTGTGGACAGGTACATTTTCTTTTCTTTGAATGACTATATCTGTAAAGAAGTTTGTGCAAGTACTTGCTGCTAATGCACTGAAAAAGAGAAAGGAGACCTGCCCACAAATGGACTTCCCAACTAGACTGTGCTAGCTTATTTCCTCTGTGTAGGAAGAATAATTATGGCTTACTGGTGTGCAGAACTCAGCAACACTTTGGCTTTCAGGTTTTTGTGTGCTGAAAGTAGACACAGTACTTGTGAGGTTACTTATAAAACAGGCAGGGATAATCTGCCTGTAGTCAAAATTAGGAACAGGAGATATCATGATTTTTTGTACATGCCTTTGAAAAGAATAATATGAGGGGAACGACAGTTTGAATAAGTTGGGGTATTTTTGCTCAAGAGTTTCATACCACCTTGATTATAGAAGTACGTGCACTGATTGTTGTATTGTGCTCAGGTTTTGTAGGATGTTATTCTGCTGTTGAAAGTATAGTACCCGCTTGCATTTGTTACTTAATGTGGTGCTGTGAATCATCGTACAGGTTTTAAACAGGCAAAACAGGCCAAAATAGTGTATTTAAAAACAAAACCAAAAAACCAAATTAAGATTCAAATAAGTACTTTTTTTAATCCTTTGATATAAATTACTTTGCCCATGGTCAGCTTTTAATTGGCCACCTATTTTGGTATTAATTTTGGTTTTATCAAAATCAATTCTAGCTAGCAGCTTGCTTAGGTAATTTAGGTATTTTAAATATATTGGACTTAATCTCTTTATGTTTAAACATATCACCTGACTGAAATGCCACAGTTGAAGATGACTGATGCTTTACAACATAGATGGCATACCAAAAGCTGTTCAGTTTGCCTGGAGAAAGAAACTGCTGGGACTCTGGCATCAAAATCAAATGAAGCACAAGGCATGGGAAATGAAGCAGGTCTCTTCTCCACACTCTAATCCCAAGTCCAGATCAGGCCCCTCATGCTTTCAACGTAACTTTGCAGTTTTTAGTCTAGCTTGTTTTTCCCAAACTAGTAAACCAGCTGTGAAAGGTAGAGTTGCAACTTCATTTACACTCAAATGCTCCCCTGACCATTTATTGCTTGTTGATACAAGTCTATTTGTGGTAGAAAAGATAGCAGATGTTTACTGCCTGATACCATTTGTCCCTATTAATCACCATTTGTATTAAGGGCAGGGTTTGGGGAATGAGATTTCACTGCCCTTCAGGACACCCATACTGGGAAAACATCTTTCTAATTTCACCAGTGCTATGTGTGTTTGTAGATAGAGCTGAGGGCATAAGAGTTTCCTACCCCTTGGTAGTGACCCAGTGATATCTTTGGCCCTGTCCATGATAAGATGAGCACAGAAAATTAGAGAATGCATTAATTCAAGATAGCTGCTGTTGCATGTATCCTAAGCAGAGCTTCTAACTGCCTGAATTCTTCAGAGGTTTGTGCTGTTTTCAGAGAACTAATAATTTCTCACTGTAAGGATCACTTCTGTCAGACTGATCTTAGTGATTAGGAAGGCACCTACATCTGGAAATTGCTCCATACAAATGAGTCATGGTTGCTTTGACAGTGTCTGGTTGACCCATGTGGCTCCCAGGATTAATTATCTAGATCAAGGATGTCTTGATGCTTGGCTGATAGTTTGCAAGTTGACCAAGCAAGTGCCAGGATGAAAGAATTTTTCTGGAGTTTTTTGGATCTAATGTATACTGACTGTGTACAGGGACAAGATCTGAGAAGGAGACAGAGGAACTCTTTTCTATATCGTTATTTAAAGTGGGCATATCTAATATGCTTTACAAGATACTGTTAGGATCATTTCAAATGTATAACTGAAATTGTTTAGCCATTAATACCCTTTGCTGCTTACAGTTGTCTTTGTTAAAGACTGAAAATTTTGCTCTTGAACTGAGTTTTTTACCTTATAGAGCACCAGCTAGTAGACTTCCAGCAGAAACATAGAAAATGAGAATTGGCCTGATATTTCTAAGGTTTGCCTAGTAGGTCTGTTGTGCATGTATTTGGCCTAGTTTAAGCACGTTGAAAATCAGTCAGGAGTCCTAAATTCATAATTATTTGCTTGTATTATAAGTTTAGTAAGGATTCTTTCTGTATGTAGCACATTATACTTTCCAATCATTTGGATTTACTTGCACAAAGGAGTAGACAAAGTAGAGTAAGCTGTTTCAGGTAGTTCTTTGTTTCATGGGTTGAAAGCATAGTTATTTGCAGTACTTAAACATGGGTTCTGCTGTGGGAATTTGTTTTGGCTGAAGGAGATAGTAAATTTGAGGACTCATTTAAATTGAAAGCCTGGTGTCTTAGTAACATTTCTAATTAAACAAATTCTAAGGCCTTTCAGCAAATGTGTTCTGTAATTGGTTTGTTCTTGAAAATAATTATTTTTCTTTTTGTGTGTTGTGCACTTCCACAAGTATGAGAACTAGATGCATATTTTTGGTATTGACCAAGTCATGCATTTTCTTTATGTAAAGGTGGTGTGTTATTGTTGTTATTTCTTCTGAGTGATGTAGGGCAGACTATATGATTTTCATATTTCCTCTGCTGAGAAAATTCAGTATTTATCATTTCCGTAATTTTTTTAGATGAAGGCAGTCATATTTTGTATGTACGTGGTTTGGTCTAATTTTCTCAAATTCCCCTTCTCTTTTATATTTGATAGTCTGGAGCTCAGAAAATAAGTCAGAAATATTCACTTCTTTGATCTGCTGAGTTTGCTTTTATTTCTAGTTATATTTTAGTTTTAATGGACTTTGGAAGTTTAGAAAACATACTAATTTTTTAAGCAATGATAATTCTTCCTAAAGAGGCTGCCTGATGGTCTTAAATCTGATCATGAAAGTGGCATGCATATTATTCTGTCCTAGCTGAAATAGAAATACCTCAGTTTTTCTGAGGTTTGTTCTTTTGAAAATGGGGACAAAATGTGGTTTCTTCTGTTTAATATCTGACTTGGTAACATGATTTCATTTACTCTGCCTGTTTCTAACTTTGCAGTCAACTCGCTAAGCCAGTCTGAGAATTATTTCTTTGAATACATGCACTTACAGAAGAAATCTTAGGAGAGTTTAAAAACCATTTGTACTTGGAATATTCAGAGATGCAGGGGGAAAAGGGGAGAAAGAATATCAAAACACCTGGCTCTCAGTGAGAAGTTTTACCTAAGCTTATAAAACCTCATGAACAACAATGAGATAATTAGATGTGAAGTACAAGCTGAGAGGGTTAGAGAACAGAAGCCAGGTAAAAAATACTCAATGTTCTTATCTGAAAGTATATGTTTATTTTACCAAAAAACCCAATGCAACCATACAGCCTGAGTGTTTTTTAGGGGAGATGATTAATACTCCCCCTACCCCTGTTCATGGTATCTTCCATGAAAATGGGACTTTTAACTGGAGGCAGCTTGTGACAGGTCAGTTTTTAGCTAGGCAAATACATACATATATATATTATAACTAATTTCAAGAAATTTAACTGGTGATATTTTAACACTCTGTAGAAACTAAACCTAGAAAAATATGGGACATAAATAAATGTTGAGCCTTAATAGATTCAAGCTTAATCTAGTGTTAGCTAGGAAAAGCTGTAGAACTACAAAAATAAATTAGTTGATATGTTAAAATTTAACAGATTAATTTAACAGACAGGAAAGACTGACCAAATTCAGTTAAATACTACTTTAAAAGATTCTGTTTTAATAGAACTTGCATCACAGAGGAAAACCAGAGAGTTGGCCTTTAAATATCTCTGCTAAATCTGGGTCTCAGCTTCCTTGTAACTAAAAAATAAAGGGGGAGAGGACCAAATTTGAATTAGTTAATTCAGTTTAACAGAAGGTAAAATCTTAGTAAAGATGTTGTAAAGAGTAGTTGCCCTATGACTAATGAGGCTGAGAAAGGCTGTATGATCTTGTGTAAAGTTTCTCCTGCCATGTTAAATGTAATAATGACAAATTGTGTTGCCTTTAGTGGGGCTTCACTCTAGGTTAATTCAAGTTAACTAAGACAATTTAAGTTCATCCTCCATCCTCCCTGAATAAGGATAAGTACTTGGCTTATAACAATAAGAAATGCTAGGAGTCACTTGGACTACACTAAGGATGCTCGGGAGGAACTTTGCAAGAGTGATGGACAATAATAAGGATTTTAAAATCTTAAAAATTATTGTATTCAAAGCAGTGCAAGAAGACAGTGCCAAAAACGCTTCAGAATAACCACTGTGTTTACTAGGAAAAAAATTCAGACTGGTTCACCAGGGAATTTCGTCATGTTCACTTTCCTGCTTGATATCAAGAGTTCTCCTCCTGAACTTGATGTCATGCTGTTTACTTATAGGTTTTGGGTAAATGTTCATAATAGACAAATCGGTCCAAACAGGTTCTTTTTTTCACAAAAGTTATCTGACTTTCATTTAATAAGGCAGGAGAACATTAAGAATAATTTCTCTTTCCTGATGGGTGTGTGTTATGGTTCCAGGGTTTGTAAAACTGCTGGAAGATGGACGTGAAATATTTTTCTTTTTCTTTTTCTTTTCTTTTAGGAAATGTTATTTTCCTGAAATGATGTGGGCAGAGGACAACTACCGTTGAATAAACATATAACTTACTCACTCCATTCCCTGAGAGTGTCTGCATGTTTACTTTTTTAATGCAAATACTGCGTTGTGTAATGGGCAGTATGTTCAAGCTGCTCTCAGAACTTCAGCATGAGTTTTCTGAATTACTGTAGAGTACCTAAAAACAGCTTTTACAAATCTGGTGTTTGGAGAAAGCAGAGGAATAACGCTCAAAATTACTGCTCATCCGAGTAATTCTTTTTCAAGATAAATTAACAAAGTGCAAAGACCAACTGTCTAAAATTGTCAGTGTCCCATGTGGTGACCATATGTTAATTAGTGGAGGCGGCCCACAAATACAGATGTATTTGAATAACTTTCCTGTACTAGAGAACTAGAGAAAAACAGTATTTGGGATTAGCAAATTTACATATTGCTAGCAGAGTGTAAAATGTTAGAGTAGATTGAATGGGGATGTTTTGTAGCTTATTTTTGGTTAATCTTATGAGTGCTTACTGGATTCTGATGAAGTTGATTTTTAGCCTATTTCTTTCGTGTGATTAAAACCAATACAATTTTTTTGTAGTTAAGTAATTCTACCACTTTTTTCTTTTTCAAAGTATTCTTTTGTCACCAAGTGTTCAAGAGCCTACACTACTTGAATGTAGTGTTAAGTGACACTTAATGATTTTTTTTTCCTTGACAAGTACTACCAGGTGATAATCATACTAGAAAAATATTGCAAAACTCGTGATAAACTTATACTAATAAAGGGGTTGTATGTCTTTTACTGTAAATCTTGTATAGATTATTTCTGGAGACTCAAAAGGAAAATCAGATGAAAATCAAGTGTGGAAAACAAAAATGTTTTTCTTTATGTTACATAGGGCTTAAGAAAACCGACTACCATTGAATTTGGTCCTAAAGATTTTTTCTGTTGTTGTGGCTGAGGTCATATATTTTCATCAGGGTTGAAACCAATTGTCTCATATTTGCACTCTTTGGGTTTTTTTTGTTTTTTTTTTTTTTACATTTTTTACTTTTTGTGATTGTGTTGATGCAAAATATGGTTAATAGAAAATGTCTCTAATATGGACAACTTTTGGATTTGCAGGTGTTTTCTAGCTGTATTATGTTAAAATGTAGCATACTAACTGAAAGTTTCACAAAAGATGCCTGATCTTAGTTCGGAAAGTCTCACTGGAAAATGTATAAACATTCAAGATACCTCCTGATTGATAAATCTGGCTCTTGACCTATCATCTCATACACAAGGTCCCCTGGCATTGTTTGAGGTTTTCTCTAGTAGCGACAGTTTGCCCAAAATTCAGCAGATCAAGTTAACCGTAAAACTCAGCAGAAAGAAGTATGACATTCATCTGCTGCAAGTTACTGCTATTCACCTGCTTTCATTGTAAGTTTGCACAAGAGTTTGCCAGAACTGTCCCTGCCTTTCATGGTAATCTAGAGCAGAGGTGCAGAAGCAGGGAATAGAGGCTAAAATACATTAGAGCTCAGTATGGTCAGCGGATTACTTGCACTTTACTGTAATCCCTTTTATCTGCTGAGAAATATATAAAGAGGCTACAGAAAAAAATCTGTAGCATACACCCTAGGAAAGGCCTTATGTCTGGGGAAGGGCAAAATTCTGAGGATAAATAAGTCTTTTAAGCTGTGATTGCAGTTGTCTTAAATTTCAAAGAAGGCAGTTCCAAAGGCTTAGGAAAATAGATAAGCTTTAATGATGCCCTAATGAGCTAATAGATACACACTGGCCTGTAAGTAAGTAACGAGCAGTAACAGTATCTGAAAGGATCTGTTGGACATTTTGCTTAGTGTCAAATGTTGGAATTCATTCTGGTGACAGATCTGTGGTGTATTTATAGTACTCCATACTGTGGAATACATTATTGGTTCTTACTGTCCTAACTGGAAAACTCCTACAGACAGATGTACAAGAGTAATATACCCACCAATATCTTAAGCATAAAATATGCAGTGGTCCACCTGAAAGGTGCTGTGTCTCATTCTTGCATAGGGAAGCGCTACATTTGGAGATGCTTTATTCTGAAAATAAAGAGACAAAAGATCTTTCTTTAATGGTTTGGGACATTGGTTACAATACCGTGTTTACCACTGAAGACTAAAAGTATATGGCTGTACTATCTGTTTCATTATTAAACATACAGTGATATGGAGCAAGCAATGACATGTGGTCTGGAAAGTGAGGCCAGGCAACTACATGGTAACTACTTAAGAAATAAGAGTAATGGTGCCTTAACCCAATATTTCTTGTAACACAGTAATAAGAAGTTAAGTGAGAAGTGTCTTTATTGTCATTATCTTCATTATATCCACTGATTTGGTTTATTCCCAAGGTCTGTGGAAAAAACTGCTAAAAATGTAAAACATTGACTAGACAAGTATCATTGGGTGTTATGAATGACAGTAAAACTAGAAGTTAACAGGACATGCAGGCTGTGAGGGAGACTGGGAAATGAGCAGCTGGAGAAACTAGTAAAAGTAAGTTCCTCTAGGAAACCCCAACTTTCAGTTGTGTTGCTCATCTCTGGAGTAGCAGCTCTGTCAGCTGTCTGCACTGATACCCTTTTCCTTTGGGGAGCCTTTAAAACTTAACTTGTCAATCTCCTTTGAATTGGTGTGGTGTTGAATATCAAAGGGAATAACCATTTGCTGCATTGGTCTCTGATCTACCCTACTATCACATTCCCAATCTTTTCCTAGTTCTCTGCTCCTTTGGCAAGGGATGGAAATCCTCTATTTTATGGTTTGCAGGGGGTCACATTGCTTGTATAGTTCTTTGAAAAGCATAGTCAAAATAATCGTGAATTAGATGTTAAGGAAAACCCTTACAATAATTTCATATTCGAGCTGCTGGAAATACTTGTGGAGCTGCCTGCACCCATTCACACTGCTTGTTTCTATGGGCAAAGAAATACTGATCTGAAAAAACAAAACACTAATTTCAATGTATTTGCAGACCTTACATCTTGGCAAGAGTATGAATCAGCACACAGAATCCTTGAATGACTGCATAAACCTGAAAATTGGGAAGTTAATCTTAAAGTTGAGAGGAGAGAGATTTGGAGGTCAAAAGTGAAACAATACCATATGTTTCAATTCATCACTATGTAGTACAAAAAGTGGCCTAATAATAGAGTGAATAGCATGCATACTATTGCAACTCTTGTTGATTCTGTTGTTACTTCTAAAGAAAAATTGGTTGTAGCTTAAATATATGTTTTGAGAACTTCGAAGCTGTTTTCTTAAACTATAGTTTTCAATGTCTTGGTGTATCTATAGTCTTGCAGTAAGATCTTTTTTCCCTTCTCTGGTTTGATGTCATAATATTTACCTAAGCATACCTAACTTGAAGGGAGAGTTAGCCCAATTGTTGCATTTCCTTGGTTTCATTGGCTTTAAGATTTTGGAAGGTGATTTTTCTTTCAGTTTTCTAAACTCATCGTAGAAGACCAATGTAGTGTCTATAAATCTAAACCAACATGTAACGACAATGCTGAATGTATAAATATTAGGTTTGATTTTTTCTCTGGTGCTGAACTTCTGGAATAACTGCTGTTGATGATGAGATTTGAAAGCTCAGTGTTTTGGACTTTGAAGCTGGTTTTCCCTGTGTGTTCACTTCACATATTAAAGCCTGGAATTACTGTCAGAAAACTGGGTATAAGAGCTAGTATGTCCTGGCTCCAGTGATCTACATACATTCTACAGGCTGTTTGGAGTACGGTTGCACTAGAGTAGAATTGTAATTTGATTTTGTTAGTAACCGGGTCAGGATTTGTCATTTCTATATGGCTTGATTCAATAAATAAAGTATTCTTGATTCATCAAATGTTAGCATTCCTGCTGAGGAGACACTGTAGAGCTATAAATGAACATTTACGAAAATGCAATTGTTAATGACTCAGACACGTCTACTGGAAAAGTGTTCCTTTATCAGAAGTCAATACGTGTGACTACTTGCGAGTTTTCTAGTGAGTCAAGGTTTTGTGAAAACAAATTCACTGAAAGTAAGATCCTAAGAACCAAATGTTCTGGCTTTCCTGCACCTCTGAGACACATACAGATTTCATTCTCCAGGACTTAATGGTTGGACTTGATGATCTCAAAGGACTCTTCCAACCAAAATGATTCCATGATTCTATGATTCTAAGACCACTGGCTTGTAAATCCCAGGTTCTAGGCAGCTCTGTGTTCAAGACTACCTCAGGACTCAGAAGCCTCCATGGTTAGATGTCCTGTCTGCTTGGGTTCCTCCTTCATACATGAGTTTCCCTGGTTGTTTCCAAGCACTGTATTGTTATTGTGGAATTTGAAGTTGGATTAACTCCAGGATCCAGCAGTAGCTTGATGGAACATCCATCCCATGAGGTAAAACGACAAGTAAATATCCTTGGACACAGCCAGAGCTGGAATGGGTGTGGCCCTGAGCAGCCTTATCTAACATTGCAGTGGACTCTTCTTTGAGCAGGAGGCTGGATTAGATGTTCTTTGGATCTCCCTTCCAACCCAATTTATTCTCTAATTCTATGATCCTGTTTTGGATCTAAATTCTCACCAGGAAGCATGGGAGCACCAGCATCCCATGTTGAAACTGGAGATGTTGGCTTGGACTTCTCAGCAGGAATACGTGCCAGAGAGCATAGGTCTACAGCTTTGGCAGCTTGGAGCTCATAACTGAGGTTGGGGTGTCAATCCAGTGTAATGTGGCTTAGTGTTTGTGGAGGTAGACTCCCTGGATTTCCTTGTACAATTGCAACAGCTTTGTAGATCAGCATAGTTCTGTATTTTGAAGCAACTAACCAGAAAAACTTTCTTTTCAGAATTAGAAAGTTTCCACAGACAAAATTTTTCTTTAGAAAAAATAAAATAAATCTATTTGAACTTGAACTAAACCCTTTTCTTCTAAATGTTTGTATTTCTTATCAAACTTATAGCGATCCTGACAAAAGTTGGTGAATCAGTAATGATAGAAAGTATTTTATGTCTTACAAAAGCAGTCATCCACTGAAACACCTATACTAAATTTTCTCTGAACTTTTACTACTGCTTTTACTATGATTCCAGCAAGAATTACATACGTTAGCCAAAGATCTTAATCTTGTAATAACTCTATTTTTGAGTACTCCTCTTGTCTGGGGACTTTCCCTAAACTACTTGTGTGTTTTTTTCAGATTTTGATTTTCCTTGAAGAAATTACTTGAATTAGTAGTTCATCATTACCATGTAAATAATCCTGGTTTTTCTCTTCTGTGAACTTGAGAATTTGAGTTTTATTAATATTCCAACTTGCAAAATGTCAACTTCAAAGCAGTCGTATTTCTTAAATGTGAAACTCAGGTTTATGTATGCTAGACAATACTAGAAAGATATTATTTATCTGCCATAACATCAGGTTAAAGTAGCCTGATTACTCTAACCATATTACTGCTAACTATCAGGTTCCTATAAACTGATGTTATGACATATAAAACATTTTGGGGGGGAATAAAAAACCCCAAAACAAAACCCTTGGAAAAATATTTTTACTTAAAAAACCCATTAGTAGCCAAGCATATGCTGTGAAGAATAGTGTCAGTGTCCAAAACCTGTTTTATTATCTTTTTGGAACTTAGGATTTGTTTGGATAAGGGATGGGAGATAGAGGTTTGCCACTGGTACATATGCTTAACTAGCTACAAATTAATGATGGAATGTCTTTAAAATGCAACTGAAATTACACAAGACAAATGCAGCTAAATATAATTCCTCCTTGATATTTTATGACTATCGTTTCCCTTTCTTATTATCCTTATTTTAGTATTAACAACAATATAGAGATTAGCTTAAGCAACTGAAAGAGGATGTAATGCTGTGTACAGCTGTACTTCTGTGCGTGCCAGGTCCATTTCCCTTGTTGCAGTTTTAGTTTCCAATTCCAGTAAACAGTTACAGACTGAGTAATTGCAACCTCTCACTGGCATTTCTTTTCACGTTTGGTTCCTGTAATAAAACAGCTTTAATTCAATTCATTTATCCGGTCTGACAGGTGGGTAAGATCTTCAGTACAGCAGGAGAGCAGGTAAAACATCTCTTTGCTGGAAGCCTTGCAATCTAGGTAATTTTATTTCTTTTAGTATAATAAACATCTAGTCCATGGTCAGACACTGCCTGGAGACTGGTTTTATTTGCAGTGTTGGAAGACATCTTATTCATATGGTTGCCATGTGAGTCTTGAAAAAGACTAGGAGCCACAAATAATTGCAAAATCAATTTTGCAAGAGGTCCTTCCCTTTTGGAAAGGTTACCAGTTATATGGGCTCCTTATTTGAATTGCTGCATGTAAGTAAACCCTGAGTTAGAGTTTTTAAACTGACCATCAAAAGAAATTAATCAAAAAAGAAATTACAGGAGATCAAGGTGGCTGGCAAATTGAAAATCTTTGAAGTTAAATATCCAATATTGGCAATTTAGGAAATGTTGATGCTGACATGATTGTGTCTTTTCAATGATGACTGATAAGAGTTATACTGTTCCTTAGCATTTTCAGAGCTGGCTGACACATGACCTTAAAATTACCTTTTAAAAAAAGCTTTCAAATGAATCCCCTTGAAACGAGTAGGAACAAATCTATTTTCTAAAGAATTTGGAATTGCGGAAGTTTTTTTTTTTCCATGATGGCTAAGATTCACAAGAAAAGATCACAGACGCCTTGTTTACTTAACTGGTTAAACACAAGCAGTGATCATGCCTTTACTGGGACTCTTCCCTGGATAGTTGGGCACCACCAACCCATTTGGGTCCATTTGGGGTTCACCTGAGATCTAGTCTGCCAACCTTCAAAAAATCCAGTTTCCCCAGACTGGATTGTGAATTATGTACCCTTTTGGTAAGATGGGGATGGCTTTTGGCTGTCACATCTGTTGGTGGTCAGATCACATGGGTCTCACCCTTTTTGGCCCAGGTCAATCCAATTTCCCAGGAAAGCTGCCTCCCTCTGACCATACCACACAGATATTCTTGGCAGACAGTGGGAACTTGTTATTCTATAACAAGTCATCTATCTCTTCTTAACGCCTGTGGCAGGCTGGTGATTGAGCGTTTCAGGATGAAATGTAGGTACATTATAAACTCATCTCCTTGCCAAATCATCTTTTACCAAAGCTTCCAGACAGAAAAATGGGGTGTAAGGACACTTCTCCCTTACATACAAAGATGTATGCTGCCCCTTCTTCATCTCTTACCTGGGTGAGCAAAATCTCCCACCTGGCCACCAGGTGGGGGCATTGCTAAGATAGTGATTAATTGGCAAATGCATATCATATCACTGAGTCAGTTGCATGTAAAAATTGCCTCCTCTGTCTTTTATTCCACAGTTTTCTAAACATTGCACACACTATGACAGATGAAATGCCTAATCATCCATTGATTCAGCATAACAGGAAAATACCCTTAAGAAAACAACCAATAACTTGGTAAGATTTCAAAGGATTGCTGCAAGTACAAAGGAATTTAATTTTTTTTATGCTCTCTGCATGTTGCTTCTTGGTTTTGGTTCCTACTTCCCACTGTTGGACATAAAAGGCTGGATTGATGCATTTTCTCATATCAGTTTTATCATTAGTTTACCAGACTCTGCTTTGGCAAGCATTACAAAGCTTACTTTTTATTCAAATGAAAACACAGTGTAGGTTGTGTTCTTCATTTGATAGCCACCATCCATTTTCATGATGGGTTAAATTATCCCATTATTCCTCATGAAGAAAACGTGTTTGATTCTGGTTTGATTTTGTTCTTAATTCTCTAAGGCAGCTGAACAACTAGGAAAATTCTCCACAAGCTTAAAAGAAATGGAAAAAAATCAACAAGGTCTCAAGCTATTTATATGTAAAAGTTGGTTTAAACATATTATTGAGAATTGGGTTTTGCCATTTATGAACTGGAAAAAAAACATGTAAACCTGTAAAATCCATGGTACTTCATTGATACAAATGTACATGCTGTTCTACTGCATCAAAACTTTCAAAATGTAACTTTGAAGTCATAAATTATGGATTCCTGCATTAAATAGATGATTACACATGGTGTTTTCTAAAGATTTTTTTCTTATCAGTCAAGACCTTTCTTAAAAAAAAACTATATGTGAAGATATATAGCTGCCATGTTTCTAAATAAAACATAATTAAATGCTTTTCCTTAGTGTAAAAAATATTAATGAATAAAAGGGAAAAAAGGGCTCATTTACAGAACTGTGATGTTACTCGGGAAGAAGATGGGCAATTTTTAGGCTGGCATTAATTCATACCAGGTCTGTAATCTTTATCATGAGAGATAAGATAGAAAATGTCACATGGTTTGCCAAATTGACAAAGCAAACGGATTTGATGAGAAGCAGCAGAATGAAAACAGATAAGATCTGCTTTACAGGTCTCTTTGTAGTACTTCAATGAGGTAAAAAGAGTACCAAAAATGCCTTTAAAAATGCTGCTTTTTAACTTTAACTTTTCCTTTTCCTTTTATTCTTTTTTTTATTTTTTATTTTTTAAAGCATCAAGTTCCCTTTTCTGCAGTTCTTCAGGCAAAACAAGAGATTACCATAGCAGTAACACTATCTAGATCTTAGGTGGATATGAAATTCTCACCTATCACCTACAAATCTTAGTGTTTTTCAAAAGGGATGTGTCATTATCCTTATTTTGCAGATGAGAAAACTGGAGCAAAGATGGATCTATTTGCTAAAGTTAATTTTTGAAAGCTAGAGATAGCTCCTTCTGTTTATTTGAAAATAAACTTATATTCCTTGTTCTAACATTCCTTATTCTGAGTTGCATTCTCTTTCAGTAGGAAAAAAAGATCTAATAAAACTTAGTAAAAGGCATGCTTTTGTTGGTGGTGGGGACAAGTATGTAAAATAACATTTCTACATAGGGACCTATAGTTTTTATTTGAAAACTTTAATTTCTTAAGAAACAAGTGGGGAAATTGAAGGCGTAGTCAGTTCTTATCAATTTATCTTCCCACTCTGAATAACACCATTCAGAGTATATAAATTTGCACAGTTTAGTCAAGCTGCCTTTCTATAATTTGCTTCTGTTCCTTCTTCAAGCAGGTTGTCTTTTGCATTTTAATTTCTGTTGTCTTTTTAAATTTTAACTAATTCTCCCTTGGTTTTTCATAGAAAGACCCTGACATGGACAGCATATATGTATGTGTGTGTATATAGATAATAAATATGTATGTTCTGTATATATTGTCTGTGATGGTGACTGTGACTGGGTTGCTATCTATACATCTAATCCTGTCATCACAAGAGTGGTTTGGTTTTGGTTTTTTTTATCATCATATCAGACAGAAAAATCCTTATATAGTTTATCTTTTGGCCTGATATGTTATCAACATATAAAAACTTGTGAAATGTCATGTGAAATTTGTTAAATCTAAGTCCTCAGAAAGTATTTCCCCAGTAACCTTTCTGTATCTGATAATGTATTTTAAGCAAGGGGGTAGGGGACATCAAGCAAGGAGTAAATAATGCCAATAGTTATGCTGAGCTCTGTATCGCAAAGTTATTAAGATGCAGATTTGTATTTGTTCATATTTCTACTTGTATATCTTATTCCTGAATTGTTTTTTCTGTCCTTTTCACTTGGTCTTACAGGAGGAAAGATAAAAACCATTGACATGTGAGAAAAAGTTGATGATGTGATCTGCAGCCCATGCCAATGGTCCATAACCCCTGTTTAATATCAGATTCTGAGATAATATTTAGGCATTGAAGGGGTTACGGTAATACCTAAATGAAATACCAGATAAGTAAGAAAGAAACCTAAGTGTAAGCAGTCATGCCTTCCAGATCAGAATGTCCTGATGTTGTTTCAGGGGTGGTGTTGCTTAGGTTCATCTGACGTTTTTCCTGCTATCTACGAAATCGAGCAGTCCCAAATCTCTACCTTCTAGCATTTATTTTGTTCCCGAACTACAGATTTCTGCAACTGCCAACTTGGCTTTAAAGAGAAGGGTTTTTTTGCATGTGTGTCTCTTTGCTCTCTTAGTTTCCTCTGACAGCTAACCACAGTGCAGCATCAGCTTGTCGCCCGCTGATGGCTTTTCTGGAGAGGGCAGCAGTGCTCATCTTTGTTCTCTAACTAACTCTTGTTTATTGTGCAGATACCTGCTCTACAGGTGGGAGACTGGATCATAAGGGAAAAAAAGAGGTCTGGAGAATATAAATGACAGTGGTAAATCTAAAATGGGATTCCAGTAAGATGAAGTACAAATTGCTTCCAAATATTTCTGTCATTTTGGCTGACAAAGGGATCCAGTTATACAATTTACATCCACAGAATAGGTAAGAAAGTAAACTTGTAAGAACAGTCACAGCCTAGTTAAAATTCTGGGCCGTGTGTCCACACTTTTGTATCTCTTCCCAGGCAGCGGATGGGTAATTTTTTCTGGTAGTTCCATTTGCTCCCTCAAAATTTGTGCAAACTGTTATTCCTTGGACAGAAGAGAAAGTGTTAAGAGCAGCACTTTGCAGTGCCAGGAACTTCATCCCAATTGCAAAGAAGAGTTTCAGAGAGATTTAAAAATTCTGAGATTTAAAAATATTATATTTCTCCTCATTGCAACGGTCCTTTGTCTCTGATTTTTAAAAGTGTATTTAACTCTGCCTGTGTTTTTCTAGATACCCTTCCTCTGGCACTCACATATATTAATATGTATTTTTTTTCCCACATGCAAAATATTTGTGGTCAGTTTGTGCAACAGAAATTATCTTGAAAAACCTCATTTGAAGAGTGATGTATCTTGACTTTCTGTGTATTTGTCTTGTGTTGAGGGACACAATGTCCCTCCTAGCTCCTTTCTTGGCTTTCTGAAGTCATGTTCCTCAGAGAACTCTTCTTAAAAACGAAAACATTGATCAATGGGAAGCAGTTTTCTAGGGACTTTTGAATGGAGTAATTTGAGTTTTTGATGTCCTTATACACACTAAATTCTGGGAAACTAGTCAATCCAGGAGTCACGCTGTTTTCATATATGATTTTTTTTCTCAACCATGCATTTATATTGATTTATTTCAGACTTTTACTTATTAACATATTAAGTGCTGCCTCTTAACAGTTTCATAAGTGAGAAACCATTAAGTTACAGCTTTTCTAATATACTGAAACACAGTATTTATTATCCTGCCACAAAATGTGAAAAGAAATCACAAAAAGCAATTAGTTTTGATGGAAGTAGGACTGCCGATTGCTGAAAAAGTCAGAAATTCAGGTTAATGTTAGTAGAGCTTCCCTGAAAAATTTAGGAATGGAAACTTGCTTGCATTGTGTTATCTACTTAAACTCTTTCTTCCTACTCATTAAAAACTCACATATGTTATTTCTGCTCTTTATCTTTATTCTTTATCTTTATTCTATATTTAGAATTCAATATTGCTTAGAAATGCGGAACTCGGTCTCAAATTCATAGCATTTCCTGTGAAGTACGGAGTTATCTAAAATTCAGCTCCATTTGACTTAGGGGGAAAAAGGTTTTCTGCTCAACTTCCTCATTAAGTTACTGAAAATAGAAGGTTTAATATCTCATAGTTAGAGATGTGAGAAAAAAAAAAAGAAAAAACAAGACTACCTTGACACCTGCCCTGGTAGTAAAGCAGCATCAGAAGAAAGAAAGAAAAAGACGTAAGAGAAAAACAATATGGTGAGAACTCAAAAAGAGCTTCACACTTTGAGAAGCAAGCTTTTAATTCTTGTGCATAAAGGAGACCTCATCTTCACAGCTGAGAGTACTGCAGTTGCTTTTTTCTTAGTAGCAGGATCCCATACCTGGTTTGAATATGTTCAAATTTACATATTTTTTTCTTCCAGACTACTTTGATAGACTTGTGAACAGCAGTGGCTTCCTCCCCCTTGCTAATACACAAAGCACCATTATTATTTTTTCAAAACGCTGACCTCTGAACTAATTTTGTTTGATTGCAGTTTAAATCCATAATAAGGAGATAGTACAGAGGGGAAATTTAACACAGGTTACTCTTCCAGAGTTAAGAATGCCCTGGTCACCACTGGTGGAGGAAATCTGAGGTTTTCCTTTTCAATTAATATTTCATTAGCAATTTCTGTGCTTTGGTACCAATTCGCACATGAGTGGATGTCATTCATAATTTAGGAAACCTAACACAAGCCTGCAAACCGTTGTGTGGCAAGAACCACGTAAAGAGTTACATACAAAGGGCACGAGGATGACATACTGACCGGGACAAGCACATTACGCTTCAAAAGCCCTACATATCCTTTTTATTTGAACTTACTTACACATTGAGGATGTGTCTGATACTTGAGCTTTAATAGAAGGCCAAGTAATCTGATCTGTTTGCCACATGAGTGAACAGTGGTCGTCTTTCTAATGACCTGAGGAGAGATTTGGCTGAGACTCTAAGTAACTAGCTTCTGAATATACTTTCTATCTGAAGTGCAAGTCCCATTACTCATTTGAAGGTGAGGGCTCAAAATAGAAAGTTATGTACCTTGATTGTCAAGGAACAACATGGGTTTTGTGATACTGCAAGCAATTTGGCTGAAAGCTCTGGTTTCTTCCCTGAGGTCCTGGGCCACGTTTGCTGAACTTGACCACCAGCAGCATGGCTTGTCACGAAGAGTAGCCTTGCAGGATTTTGAAGTGCTTTTTTTTTTACTTGTGTGCACTAAACACAGTTCCAGAAAACGGATTAAGAAATAATATCTGTGATTCATCTCTAGTGTTTATTTGCATAATGGCATGAAAATGGGAGGCAGCTTTGTGAGAGGCTATTTGCTTTCAATTTAAATGAGAGTGTTTTAACACAACAGTTAAAATGAGTTGCTTCCATTTTTCCAGTTGACTATTTTGAAGAGTTCAATGCATATGTAAAGAAAAAAAAAAAAACCAACAACGATGAGAGCTTGCTTCTTTATGTCAAATATGGATTAACATTACAAGTATGAAGGATGCATCACTGCTCTCGAGGTTTTCTTTCTCATTCAGGAATTTTTACCAAAACACAGAATTCCATTTTTGCAGATTGACTGATTTGCTATAAAATAAAATTATGTTTGACTGATTAGCTTAAAGCTAGGAAACACTGAGTTTTTATGCAATGTTTTTGCCAGGCTGGTTTGCCAGAAAACTGAGAATCTTATTCTCAGCTTTGGGAAAGCAAGGCTTTGCTTCATAAAGCAGTGTGCTGAGACGTCCTCCAAGGGCCTGAATGTTTAGGGGGGTGCTCACACTGCGTGTTGTGCCATACTGGAAAGAAAGCTTTGGCAGCCTAGTTTCAGTGGCTTGGAGTTTCATACAAGTTGATCGCCTCAATCAGAACTTTAAAGAAGTCCACATTAAGGTCCACTCTGCTGTAAAGTTGCTTCTGGAGGCAAAATTAGCTCATTACCATTTGCTTCTGCTATCACTGTGCCACACTACAGTCGACAAGCACTGGTTTTGTAGCTCTGATTCCGAGCCACAGCAGCTCTCTGCCAGCCCCTGCTCCTGTCCTTTTATAAGCTTTTGTGATCTCAAGGGCAACTGCACCAGAATCAAGCTGGAGACTAAAGATTAAGGAGACTAAAGTCCGCCCCCCCAAAGTACTGAAAAGCTTTCTGAATGCACGCAGGAAATGTTGTCAGTATCTGCAGCCCTATAACACAACTACTACTAATTTCACAAACACATGGTATTCTTACAGAGGATGAACAATGTCATTTTGGGAACAGCTAGGCACCTTTTGCTTTTAAACAACTACTACCAATGTGAGCTGATGTTAGTATTCTGAAAAAGTTTATACAACTCTACCGTGCTCCCAAGTGTCTTCCTTGTCGACAGTTTTGCTTGCCTTCAGCATCCTTGCTGGAATCTTTTCCCACCACCAAATGCATGGGGGAGAGTTCCCACTTCATAGGAACCCTGAGTTTCTCAAAGATCTCCACTAACAACCATTTGTTTGATTTGCCTTTTCTCCCTCCCTTCACTATCAGTATCGAGTTTCTTTAGAGTGGGATAATGAAAACACAGAGATTGGAGGATTTAATGGTGATACTTGTCAGGTACAAAACAAAAATGTCATCCAACAGAGAAGGAAGGAACTTTCACAGGAAAAAAAGAGACCAGAATCTCTCTCTCAAACCAACAAAAGCTTCTTTTCCCATCTAGAATGTGAACTATCTCTTAGAATGCCATGTACCCTTGGGAAAGAGAAGGTTTGGGATGTCAGGAGAGCCTAGCAACATGGTCTCATCCTTTGTAATGTTACATGAAAGTGAAAAGAATTCCAGTCACATACAAGCTCCCTCTCCCTTGATTGATTATGCCAATGATCATGTGAGACAACAGTAAGTTGAAAGATCATCTGTCAGTTGCTTGCTCTCTGTATTTATTTTCATAAAGGTCCCAAATAAACTACCGCGTTAGTTTTGTTGGTATCCCACATAACGACCTACTAAATTCCAGATTTAGTCCTCTTTATGCACATAAAAGTTTACCTAATATCAATCTTACTGCTTGTGGTAAATGAGTGAAATAAACTAAATATACTGTACTACTACTGCAAGACTAACCGTTTAGCCAAATTCCTACAGAAATCATACATAACTATTTCCTGTACTGGCCCCCCAAAAACAGTTTAGTTTTTATTTAATGTTTGCATTCTCTTAAGAATTTCTCTTTATGAAATATAATTCCTCTTTCTATTTTATAACTTGTGGTCAACCATTGCATGACCTGACAGTTCTTTCTGATGGACAACATACTTGAGGGTCACCATAGACCGATTTGCACGCGCTGGTTTTCAGTAAAAATGTCTGAAAGCAGGCAACTCTTTAACAAATCTCACAAATGTTCCGTGCATTTTTTGAAATGAAAACCAACTAAGAATTTCAGCAAAAAAACTCCCCACACCCATTTAGCAGCATTATTAAAAAAAAGAAAAAAAGAAAAAAAAGTGTTTTTCAGATTGAAAGCTGAGCTTTTACCTTTTCTGTATAACCAGATGTTTAGGATGGTGGCCAGGGATACAGGAGACACAAGATCAAGTCTGTATTTCACATGGGATTGGGCAGAGTTTTTCATCCCATGCCATTCATTCCTAAAATCATATTTTTCTCAGCCCAGGCTCATACCCTAATCACCAGGCTGGAGAGTCTTTGTTGGCCATTAAACACGACACAGCTTTGAAACATTTTTGGCACAACAAAAGAAAGCACCAACAGTAATTTTCAGTAAGTTCCATATAGCTTTTTTGCAAAAGCTGAGATTAAACTCTGAAAAGCGAAATCTATCATTTTTCCAATCACAGAGAAAATACTCTTCAGATTTCGACTGAGGGCCGCTACAAATTTCTAGCTTTTTGAAACTTGGTCAACAATGCACTCTCACAATAACTCATTGTAGTCTGCAGAAGGAAAACAAACAGCCCACTGGAAATCTAGCTAAAAAAAAATTTCCGTCAACAGTGAACCTTCCTGTTTCAGAACAGTGATGAAACATTTAAATTCAGTGCTTAAACTTACTAAGCTGTAGTCTTCTGTATTCCTGATATATTTTGGCTGTATTTTTGTTGCTGTTGTTTTGAAACATTCTTCCTTTAAGCAAATTTCAATAGGGAAGAAAAGCTCAAGGACATTTCAAACAGCCTGTTAAACAGACAAAGCAGACACCCATCTGCCCATCTATTCCCTCAAAGAGGTATTATCAATGCCAACAATATTAAAATTAAAAGTAAACTCCAGACATCCATTTCCCTTGCTTGCTTTCTGTGTTCTTACTGCTATCATATATATATATATAAATATTTTTTTTGGTTCAATATCCCTACTAGTAGTGGAAAGGAAGTGCTGATACGATCCAGAGCACAGAAAATAACCTGTACACCATCCACGTACAGTCACTGGGGACCTGAGCAGATGAAGAGAGCAGTTCTGCTTATCATCCTGCAGAATCAGGACTTACTCTTTCCTCTTTTTTTTCTAATTGACAGAAACTTTTCAGATGGATCTGTTCTATTTGGAGACAGAGAGCATAACTCTTCTTTCTATTTATGTACTCTGCCACCTGACCATCTGAAGAAAAAGAACTCTAAATTCCCTCAATTATCTAATGTGTAGGTGTCACAATTAGAACACCTCTCCAGACTCCATATGACTATACCACTTAATATAGACTTTTTTATCACACATTTCAATAAAAACTTGGAAATACATGCAACAATTATCCACCTTAGTTGAATAATTATTTTAAGAGTGTCTAGATAAGTCCTGGTGAAAGCTAAAGTTATTGTAAGGGTTTATCAACATACAGTTGTACATTGCAGCTGACAGAACAGGAAAGGAACTCAAATACGGGATTTTAGTTTGCTTGCACTTTTTTGAAACACAGATAAGTTTCAGAAGTTCTTACAAGTTGGATATCCGAAGTCATGTTAGTTGATCAGTTGATATTCACCAAAAATCTTCCTTTTCAGGAACTCAGCAACCTGCATGACATAGTAGTGATTACCCCAAACCACACTTTTATTTCCTTTATTCCTTTTCCTTCAAGCAAACTAAGCAGAATTGCAGTCCCTGTTTAATATTTTTAAGGACTATTCTTTTTTTCCCTGTTATCCGACGGTACTGGAAGAATTTCTTAACTTTTATTTTGGAATTACGCCCAGGTCTTTTCTGAAAAATTCCCACATATGCTAAACTGTAAGCATGCAGTTTTGTTACACTGGGGTCCTTGGAGTTCCCATAAAGGCCAGAAGATACTTTTCCACATGAACAGAAAAATCAACAAACTACACTAATAAAATCCCTTTAGATTCAATTACTTCAGCTGCTTCTCCTACAAAATTCTACTGGTACTTAAAAAAATAAATTGATGTGATCTGAATAAGAGCTAGGTATAAAAAAGGAAAAAAAAAATAAAGGAAGTTAAAAATAATAGAATTGGGAATTACAGGTTTACCCTGCCTCCAAATTTAGCTAGAAATGAAATGTGATTTGATAACGAAAAACATTAACCAACGGGTATTATTCCAATGTTCAATTATTATGTGCAACCAAGAATACATCCCACAGCAGAATAGAATTGTGTCAGTGTTGGCTGTCACGCACAGTTTTCTAACAATTATTGAAACTCGCAGATAACAAGAACCGGGGAGGGAGAGAGGAGTCGGACGATACCTCCTCAAAGCTAAAACACGAGAGGAAAAATAGATCACGCACTGCTTGACTTAATTTCAATTGTGATTTTTGTTTAGTGTCTTACAAATGTTGTAAAGGATCCGTGTCAGAAATTCAGTATTGACCAAGTTTTAATACTGTTCCAGTTTTACTAGAGGAGTATGGTCCTTGAGTTGCTCCAAAATAATAATAAATAAAAAAGTCAGGAAAATGTGCCAACATACAATGTTATCAGACCTTCATCATTGAGTAAGTGTATGTCAAGATGCATTATATTTACTGCTTTTGCCCCTCTCCTCTGCATTTTTGAGCAGCAAATTCTACACACGCGCACCACATACCACCCCTACCACTACAGTAAAACCCGAAGGCTACGGCAGCTCTTTGCAGGCTGTTCCTTGAGCTATGACAAGCCTGGGGTATTTTAGGACTTGGAGTCAATACCAGAGGCTTTAAAGTAAATCCAGGTTGGCTACACAGACTGAAAACAGACTGTGGCAAACTCTGGAGGATTCTTGGGAAGTTCCTGAGCACTCACTCACAGCCATTTTGTCCCACTGCGCTCCTATCTGCAATCAGGTTACTGACGGTAATGAAGGAAAAATTTCTTTTAATGTTGAACAGATGTTTTGTGGCTTTATCATCATTAGTACCCCCAGGTACTAATTACGGAGATCCGTCTCGCAGTCTAAGACGTAAACATACTTAACACACTTTGCAGCCACAACACTGTATTTAGCAAAAGGTTAGATCTTGAACTCTGTTTCTGCACCGAGTAATCATTAAAACCATAAACTGTGAAGATTCTGGTTTTCTCATTGATGAGTCTCAATTTGTTTCCATCTAGGAGTCCTCAGATTGCCTTGTTTAATACATATACCACACCACCATTTTTAGCAAAGCTATTTTCTACCACTTCTATTAAACATTTATGAGAATAGCAACCTATTGGATTTTTGTTTCCTTTATGTAAGAACAGATGCAGAGAGAGAAATAATTCACGCTTGCTGGCCAGTGGCACTGCACGGCAGATCTCCCTCTATCTCCTCACAGCCATGGTGTGGTGACAATCCATTATTATCTGAAAAGTAATTTCAATAGTGCAAATTATAAAAAAAAAATTAAGAGATTAAGTCCACAAAGCCCAACCCTGAGCTAAAGTCCAGAGCTATTATTAAAGGAAAGATGAGTAGAAAAGTTTTGCTTTATCCTATCTCCGGTGACAAAAATAGCTACTCTTCAATATTGATTTTATCTACAAAGGATAAAACAAGACCTAGATTACTTATTGCCCGTGGCATTGCTCTCAAAGTGACAGCAGAACACAAAAGCGCACCTTAGAGTGAGAAGATTTAACCAGGTAATCAACAAACCCCACCAACTAAAGCCTCTCAGCTGTTTTGCCTACAAAATTCTACCAGCACTTTGAGAAGGAAATGAAGTGAATAATATAATGTGAATGACAGCTAAACCTAGGACAAGGGAAAGAAATTAAAACAGAAAAAGTTACAAAAAGGAGGAGGAGTTAGAGGTTTATCCTACCAGTAATACTAAAAAAAATTAATAGTGTTCCTAACAAATTCTCTGGTTCGTCACAAGATTCCTTAATGCAAATTTCACAGACATGAATTCCATATTAAAATAAAAAATAAAAAAATCCTGCATAAGAGTCAGTTCCTCTACATTTTCCCTGGTGAATGAGGAGTACCAATCCAAGACACTACGGGGAAGGCCTCATTCAGTCCATAAATACAAAAGACCCTGCAATAATCAAACAAAAAGCAAATCTTGCATTTTTATTTTTGCATTTAGTGTATCTGTTATTTTAGAGTGGGTTTTTCTTTTGGTTTTGGGAGGGGTTTTCTTCCCGCCAGGCTGTGCTAAGAGTCTCTGCTGTGCCTAGATCCAGTAGGAGCGATGTTTCAGCCCTCCCCATCGCTGATGAGGTTTGTGCAAGGTCAGAAAAACCGTTCTCCAACATTTTGTGAAAAAGTGCCGGAAGATTTAAAAAAAGCAAACAAACAAGATGGTTCTGACACTTCCATGACTCTGCAGTTCCATACAGAAAATTTTAATTACTATCTAAAACCTGGCAAAACGTGTTTCCAGAACAGGCGATGGTACCGAGCTGCACCTGTCACCATTTATTGTATTTGGCATACTCTGAGGAAAACAGGCACAAATTGGATAAGCAGTTTGTCAAAGCATATCTGTGAAAAGACATATTGTTTGATAGAAGAATTTGTTCAATAATTCATGTCTATATTTTTTGAGGTAAATAAGGTATCTTCAGTGACGTTCCAATATTTGGAATTACTAGGGGGCTGGATTTTCTTTTTCCTTTACTTTAGTAGTTCACATTGGTGACAAAAAGGGTTATCTCTTAAACTATCCCCCAAAAGCAAGCAAATACACTTGCTTTACAAAATTAATTCTAAACAGAGCCTAGATCAAGAGGGGCAGACAGTAAATCTATGACACTATTATGTTACGACTACAGTAATTACGTTGATTTTTTTTTTTTTTTTAACCAATTGAGCTCTAACTCCAGAAATCAATATCAGAATCAGTTTTCATTTCATTTCTGAAGTTCTGGGTAAAGATTAGCTCTTTTGCTATAAATGCTTCATAAATGCTGTATTGCTCTTTGTTAACAATTAGAGAATCAGCTTTTCAATGCAGATGGGCTCTGCTCATGGGAGCAGTTGTGGCACAGTCACGTGTAGCTGGATTGACTTCAGGGGAACTTTTCTTAAGAACACGTAAATGTCTTTGCAAAATTTTTTACATCCGTGAGAAATTCAGACTCTTTGCAAGTGTGACCTGAGCAACACTCCCACAACAGGATCCATGTGTTCTTCTCACTGTACCTCCTCTCAGGTGACAGAGACAGCAGCATGGGATCCCTGGCTGTTCTAGGAGCAGCAGTAGGTACCCAATTATTTTCTACTAACTACCCTGAAAATGCTGCAGTACCGGTAGAATTTCAAAAGTATTTACTTGAGGGAGAGCACTAGTCCCATTAGTGGCATTAAACTAATAGGAGAGGGGAAAGCTCCTCATGGCTACTGTTTTCAGGTGTGTGCAGTCTCATGAGGACCTCACAATTTTCTCATGTATTTGTACTACTTTACCCTTGTTTCACATTCTTAAAATGTTCCGCATAACCAAGCAAAAGAAGTATTTATATTTTTAGAGTATGCTGAAACTTAAATGGACATATTTGAATTACACATTGTTTTTTTCTTTTCCCTCCCAATTCCCTCCTTTGCCTTTGTCTTTATCCCTTTCTCTTTTTACTCTTTCCAAAATAATTTTTAGAAGTAGCTGTAACTCAGACCTTTACCTACCCCCCATTTCCAGGCTTAGCTGCAAATAGCGCTGATCACTAGAAGCGGCAAAAAACTGGATTTTAAAATTGCCTTGCAAGATTTTGAATCCATTTATGTGAACTTTCATTTCAACCACTTATACAAAGTATTCAGAATGTTATTTCTAATAGTACCACGCCTTCTACTGAAAATGTGTTCTGCAAAAGTGTCCGGCGATGCTTTGCAGAAGACAGCTCCTCTGTATATTGAAACACTGGAATGCAAGACACAAGAGGCTCTAGCACTAGATCACAATCTCGTTATTTATGGAGTCCCCTGTGATAATACGGCCACTCTTCTCTGTGTCTGCTGAACCGGCTTGTGAACTTTGCTTAGCTCCACAAACTGCAGCTCGCTGTGAAAGACGAGCAGAACACACTTAATTCACAACACAAGTTTTCATCTGTCACCTTTAAATCCTCCTAATGAATTCTGGTTTTTCCCCTCTCCTGTTTAAATCGCAGAGCAAGGCAATCTGTCCTATTATTCCCTGCGACTTCTTCATACTTCCATTCGGTGTGTATTTAATATTTATGTAGCTATGTCATGCATGATTTGAGTCAGTGGCTGCTGAAATGTTATATGGCTCATTGACATTATCAAACCGAGCAGATTCTCTGTTATCCTAAAACACACAGACACAAGAGACATGAGGTGTGTTTGTAAGTGCCAGATCTGGCTGTAGCAATCATGTGAGGGCAACAAGACAGTCACAAATAAAATTATTTTCAGAGGGTTATTTTAAAATGTTTTACTGGACAATAAAAAGATGCTGAAGGAAAAAAACGCATTTTATCAGTCTGAATGTTGACTCTGGAATATCTCCGTTACTGTATTAATTTCTCCTTAGAGAATTTATAACTGTAATCCACTGTAGTAGTATCTAGTTGAATTTTTAAAAAAGAACAAGCCACGCAGAGCAAAGATTTCTTCTCTAAGAACATTACCCTATTTTGGAGGCTATATCTTGTTGAGAGACCATTTGCTTAATAAACAGAATTCTAACATTGTTCTGTTGTAATATCACTATGAGTTGTAGAATCTGGGTGCTGGGCTAAGTTACTATTTTCAACCTGTATTAATGCTTCTGGTAGTTTACAAGACTTTCAACGGTGCCTGGTGGTTTTGCCTCCCCAGTTTCTGTTACTGAGGTAATGGGATTTCTCTTTCTTGGCATATTAAAACATTTCTGAAAATTTGCTTTTTGGGGTATCTCAAGAATCAAAAAAATAAAGCATCTCAAATAATCTACCACTTTAAAAATTCTTAGCTGTAACGTATTGCTGATCTAATATTTTTTAATGTGTAATCAATGAGAGTCCTTCTAGTAGCTGTTAAAGTAGAGATCCTTTGAAAACACTTGGTGTTAGTGGAACACCGAGTTTCTCTCAGACAGAAAATAGCTAGCGTCCATTAAGAATAGCAATTTTCTTATTCTTTTCTCAAAACATAATGGAATTCCACAATCAGACACAGGCATGCAGCTCCCATTGGAGTTGATAAATATCTGCCTTGAGCCCAGAGGTACTGATGGATTTTACACGTTGCTGGCAGGCCCAGGGGCACTAACAGCAACGCAGGCACTGCTGGAACGCAGGATACGCAGCTCCACATCCGTAAGGGAAAGTTATTGGGAACAGATCTCTCTTAAACTGCGTATCTTAAAGTCTTCCCTCAGAAACGTGTCATGCCCTTTTCAGGTACTAAGTACCAAGGAGCCAGAGAAAAGCAGCGGATCTTCTCAGTGATTCATGTTGGTAAATCTGGAATTTGGGGGGGGGAGGGGGGAAGCCTTGAAGGGCTCTGTTTTTTTAATCTTTCTCCAGCCTATGTTGGCCTTTAATTTTCATGTTCTTTATTGTTCCCAACAACCCATTAATGGGATGTTCTCTCACTAAACTGTTCTCTCAGTAAACACGCTTCTCTCACTAAACCGTTTTCTCGTGCAGCATTTTTCAGAAAAGCTATGGGACCCAGAAGCCTGCACCTGGTCCAGCATTTCTGTGGGACCCACCTACTTCCAAGCTCTTCATCGTCTCTTCTCCCTGCCCTGCCACCGAACCCCGGATACGCCAGGGTCGCTGTTATGCCCCAACCAGGTCCAGCTTGATATAAACAGCTTTAATAGAAAAATCTTCCTAATCAGAGTGATTGTTATGGAGCTAAAGAGGTTACCTACTGTCTTCTCGCCCTGACTCAGCAGTTGCTGGCAGAGCAAGCATCAATGCAGCCTATGAGTCAGAAGATGAAATTGCCGTAAAACAAAGATGCTATTACATTTGAGAACCTCCTGTTCTGTTCCTCTGGCAACTTCACTTCTGCTTCAGAAGCCTGACCTTGCACACTTGAAAGCAATGGTATCGCCTTCCCTTGACTTGGCTGGCAGCAAGCAAGATAAAGCTCTCCTGAAGGTCGCTGTGTGCCAGTGTCACAGAGCTTAATAAACTTAAAGTTAATCCAACAGTCAATAGATTTCTGGTGACACACTGCAGCTAAAAGAAAAGTTGTAGTGTGAGCTACGTAAACCTGCTTATTGGACATACCTTCCCTTAAAAGACTTCTTTGTTTATTTATTTATTTACTGAAGAGTACTGCTCCTTTCTTATTTAATTCAGTTACAAAGAGCAAAGAAATGGAATCAATGCCCAAGGTGTAAGACCAGGAACATGCGTGGGGATTTATCAGTACGGAGTGTAATCAGTATCAGGGAGGAGCAATTTTAAATATTTTTTCTACAGTTTTAAGAGTTCTTGAGAGAGTGGGTGAACACATAAAAATTTCAAAGGCAGTATTTTTAAAAAGATACTTTTATATGCACACAAGTAACTCTTCTGAAATGAAAAACTGTATGTCGGCATAGGCTTACACCAATATCACCAAGTAAAAAAAAGCCCAAACACCCACCCCCCCACTCAAC
>JAOXJM010000001.1:94349091-94367366 GCA_026413425.1 Tringa solitaria | reverse complement strand
TATTTGTAAACAGAAAATCTGCAAAGGTACTTTTTGCTGTTATGTTATTGCTGTAGGCTTTCTATTATATACAGTTAATTATTCTATTAAATGCATAACATTTCATATGCTGATTGTGGAATGAAATTTCTCATCATGATACAGACTGGGGCAAGTACTCTTGGAATTCCTATTTCTAAACCAGGGTTCCTCAAGAACTGCAATCTCTCTTAAGAGTGTTTGACATGATGTAAATCTGCCTTTGGGAAGTAAGCTCTGGAGACATGGGTCAGAAATCGTCTTGGAGTCTCTCATCAGACAGTAGTATAGCAAGGAAGAGATGCTCATTTAAGGAGGTGATTATTTCCAGAAAGAGAATTAAAATTGTTCTCAAAGATGAGAAAGAGAACTACTTAGTCTGTTTACAATGTGCAGGCAAAATGAATAGTGTTCTAGCAGAACTATGTTTTGTACTTGTGTTAATGCAATTATTAACATAGTGTCTTGCCTAATAAGATTAGATACATCTGTCATCTTTGTAAGGCATTCATCTCTTTGCTGCAGTGGTTTTTGTATCTATTTTCCTTTATGCTATTCTTTTATGAATGAGTAATGTAGTTTTGTATAGGTAGAAATAAAACTGATTCATCTCTGTAAATTGCTTAATAACAATGCCATGCATTTGCTTTTGTTTGTCACCATAAGAGCAAAGACCATCCATTGCTCTGGGTAAAATTGGAATTTTAATTAGCCTTGCCAACAAGTCAGTAATTTTTTCAAAATCATGGTGATATTTTCCAAAAGGAATTACACTATTGTCTATGTTGGGAAGTATTACCCTAGTCACATTCTTATTTCCTCTTGGAATATTGTGTAAACACAAAAGCAAGTGAAATAAAAGTTAATAAGCAGGCAATATTTTGAAGCATCTTCTTGAGCAACATTTAGATACTCATCTTATGAAAATCATTATTTTTCTTTGTAGCACCTACCTAGCAAATAACATGGGAGTATCATAACTGGGGAAAAAAATGCTCTCAAAACAAGCTTCAGAATCCCAGTGACAAGAACTCATATTCTTTTTTTTTCTAAGCACCCTTGTAGGATTTTTCCTGATTTAGTAACTTTGATTTTCATTCAGGTAACACTTTCTTCTATTTCATTAGTAGGGTAAGATGAAAAGAATTTATTTTAGACAAAGAACCAAATAAAGAAAAAAAGGGTCTGGTCAAGAATGAGCAGGTCCTTCTTGGGTTTTATGAATGAAGGCCCTTAAGGCAATATTGATTGCGCTTTGCTCAATATGTAGGTGGCCTCTGCTGTCTGCAGTGGTCTAAAATGAAGATTCTGGATGACATTGATGATCTTATTTCACAGAGTTTAACATGCCAGTAGAAATTATGTCCTTTTTTACCTTCTAGTATCTCTTTTCATTCTATACATTTGATGTTACCTCAGAGTACCTCAAATAGAGTAGTAGGTATGTTCATCAAACAATCACCTTTTCTCCAATGTAAGGAAATAGGCTAGTGTCAGGAAATACATAATTGTTAGTGAAAGAATGATCTGGATTGATCATCACAATATCTATCACATCAGAGTTTCTCAAATGCGAGCAATACCAAAATGCTTTCTAATTCCCCTACGCTAATGTTATTTTATAGCATTCCTGTTTATTCATTTGTATTCACTGTCTAGATCTCATGAAAATCCTATTAGGTCATGACTTTCAGGGAGAAAGTATACACAGAGCAATATACTGTACTTTTCTATTTAGTTTTATTCATTTTTAACAAGCAAAGTAGATCTCTACAGACTTAATTTCTTCACTATACATTCTTTCATTTATATTTTAAAGTATAATGAAGTTGAAATGCTGTGTTTTAACTGCAGCACAGGTTGCTATAGGAATTGAACTCGTCATTATGGCTTCACAGAAAAAGCAGGCCTAGAAAGAAGGGTAGGATCACAAGAAACAAAATTCTTTATCTTTAAAATCTATTATCTTGGATAATGATTGAATGTGACATGAAAGACGTATTCAAGTAGAAAAGTGTATTGATTTGTGTGTTAACTCTGATAAAGATGGAAAAGTTCTCTCAACATGCAATTGTTTTGCAGATTGATCAAAACAACCCCCCCTAACCTGTTTATATAATTAACCCTTACTTTCATAATACATACATATGTAACTCCAAGTGTTTTAACAAAACCACCAAACCAAGAACACTTGCCAGTTGGCAGGCAGGAGGGGAGACAGGGGGAATCCACATCATTATACATAAGGTACTGTGTAAAAGACTTTAAAAGTAGCTGTATTTGAGAGAGATGTTTTCTGCATGTAGGAAACAAAAGTCTGATTACTCCATGAAGATTTGGGGCCCAGAGACTGTTATTAAGAGCAACTTTAATGTTTGATCTTGCTATGGTACTTGACATGGGGATAAACAGAAATCTAGAGTTAAATTTGTGGTGAACAGCTGTGAGTTTCATCTTCTTAGAATTTCTTCCCTGATGTCTGTGCATGGAAATTAGTTTGCGTGAGTATATATTTTTTTTTCATGTTTAACTGAGAGGATTAAAATATCAGGTGTATATGAAGTTGTGCTGACCCCATAGCTGGAACTAAATCTTTTCTCTCACCTTTGTTTTCCACCTCATTTGTTCCAATAGGATGCCAAATTTATGAGGGGAAATATGTAGCTGAAAACTTATGTAGTAGGAGCTTAAGAGGAGAATTGCAGAATTTAGGTTCAGCTATTCTTGAGATGGAGATCTTGAAAACAAGGAAGGATGTTCTAATAACTTGATAATCCTTAATTTGTACACATTAACACATGCCTGTGTACGGCACCTTATTCAGCACTCCTACCTAACGCTCTGATCCCCTTAGTTTCACCTCGGGTAAGCGTGTAGCATAGGTGGGGTATGAGAAAGGCACACCGGTGGAAAGGCAAAGGGTCAGACATGCTGGTAGCTGCAGAGAAGGGTTCCCTAATTTAGGGTCTCCTGCCATCTGTGTTAAGACCCTAGCTATGCTGGGGCATAAACTGCCCCATAAACTGGGGCCCATAAATGATAAAGACTTTTTCTGCTTTCCAAATATAACTAATTACAAACATTAAGTATACTTGAGTGCTAAGTTTATGTGGGAAGTACTTTAGGACTAAAATGCATTCTCTAGAGAGTGATAGGATGGGAATGGAAAACTATACACTTTACATTGCCTGCTTTTACTGCCCACGGAGAGGAGGCAACAACATAGTCTCTTCTAAAGGCAGAAAGCATCTCAGTGCTGGCAGGGAGATGCTACCCTTTCATTACAAATATTATATACATATGTACGTGTTCAAGTATGCTTCGAGTGGCTTTGCAATATCTCTCACTCAAGGGCATGGCAGTATTTGGCAATTCCATAAATTGTTTAGGAGACAGTTTTATTGGACTTCCTTTTTAGTTAATTGACTACAAGCTACTATCAAAACCACAAATTTGCATATGTGTACCTGTATATTTCATTCTGTAGGAGCTCTCTTACTCAATCATTTCTTATTTAAATATTTTTGTCTTCTATTGGAGCCTCAATAAGGATAATGTTGTTTAGAACTGCCTAGACTACCATTATACTTGTGAATGTATTATTTAGTAAGTGTTCTCAATGTCTTTTAGAAGACAGCAAGCATACGAAGTACTTCGCAATCATCAAGCAGACTTGTCAAAAGGGATCAGACTGCAATCCTTTCCCGTGTTGTCTGAGAGCTTCTTGATCTATGGATGACTGTCTTTTTCCTTTCTTAGTCTAGTCCTATTGGATATCATATTGCAGCTGTGCAAGTCAAATATTACTGATTCCACCAACCCAACAAGAGTGATTAATAGTCATTGATAGCAACTAATTTAAGATGCTGTAAAGTGGGGGGTTTTCATTCTGTGGATAAATGCACAACTATGTGCTGCCTTGAGATTCAAGAGGGCCTCAAGCTGGATGGATCAGACTAGACTCTGAATGTCCTGATGCAGTGGATTTTTAAATTGCTAGGATTTTACTTTAGACTCATCTCTGCATTGCAATTGTTCATTCTAAATAGATAGTGCATCTGTCAAATTTCCAAAAGGAGCTTTAGGGGGTGGAGGTTTGTTAAAGACTGAAAAGTCTCCTTGAAAATCAGTTTTTGTCTCCTAAATTCCGTAGTGTATGTAGACACCTTCTTTTGGGGAGAGAATCTTTCATTCTTAAATAACCACTGGCAAGCAAATGAAAGTAAGGTATGGAGAAATTCTGCTTTTTCAATTCTGTGCTCACAAGAATGCTATCCTACCAAGTTATTCATTCATATTTAGCTGCTTTCATGTGTGCCGCAGATTTTACTGCATTGAACTGGGACTTGTGTGAATGCAGATCTGTTAACAGTTGAAAATGCTTTCTGGCTCTGGATCTCTAAGAATTTAATCTGTTTACTGAGGAGGACTGTTGTCATAATATAATGCTTCACTTTTTGTCATTAAACCATATCTAAATCATGGAAAGAGAAGACATTTTCTTGTAATGTGTTTTGATTGGGGAAGTCATGCACTGAAAGTTTATACCAATCAAACAAATGCTAGTGACTTGCTTTGCAGAAAGGCCATTAAAATAAAATGAGAAATTGAACTGTGTATTCCAGATTGGTGTTCTGATGAATCTCAGATCCAATGCAAAAAGCAAAATCTGTGTAGTAGAAAGACTTATGCCATGGTTGCTCCCAGCTATACCAGTATAAGTGGGATGATTAACACTAGAATGAACTGTGCAATAAGGGACTTATAGTACCACATTAAATATTATCAAGAATGACTAAGAAATAGCATTAAAATGATGCATGATAGAAAACTGATGCATTTGAAAGCACGCAGCCAAATTTGGAAAACAATTGAACCTTCATGGGATGCTTTACTTGGAGATTGATTACACTTGGTTGTTCTTGGTGTTTGCCCTTTCTGTTGCAAAGTAGTGAAACCATTTTCTAGGACTGTAGTGAAGCCACACTAGTGTAGGTGGTAAGAGAAATGATGAGGAAGAAGTTTGTCATAGAGAAATGGGAAATCAACACGATATGTTGACATTTTTAGTATAGAAAAATGTGAAACTTTGTAAGAAAACAAGGGAATTATTTAATGTGTGCACATTGTTTCTAGGGCTTGTTGCTGAGGGCATTGCCTAGTAAGCAAAGAGTCTGAGTTCTTGTTCCTGGACCTGCCACAGATCTAGTGAAGTTTTAGAAAATCCCATAGCTGATAAAGTATACAGAAATTACTAGTGGTAACTTACTGTCCTTTCTCCTTCTTGCAAAATCTCCTCATCACCCAAAGGAGGTGATCCATGCAACAGCGAGACATAATGTCTAGGAAAGAGAAAAATTTGTAGAAAAGTTTGGCGCTACAGCATGAGTTGTTATTGAGAGACACTATCTTAGCAGAGTCAATAGCACTGAAGGTTCAGCAGAGACATCTGTGGCAGCTCATCCCAGGATTATCCTGGCACGCTTGCAAAGCACCAGCTGAAATACTGTTGTGGCAGATAAAGAAGCAGGTTGTATGCCACTACTAATATTTAATTGCTAAACACATGCCCACAGTACAGATCTCGCTGGGCTTTGCTCTAGCCCCAAAGTGGAATTCTAGAAGTGGTAAAGAGCAAAAGGGAAGAAGGGTTTGAACTGACTTAATGGGGAAGATCTTTCCAGAAGTTACTTTTGGCAAATAGCTCAAGCAACAGTTGGTTCTACATGAAGTGGAGACAAGAGAATGGGAGTAGGGCATGAGTTCTGGCACTAGGAGTTTGACCTAGCTTGTAGCTTTTGTCTCCTACATGGTTATCTGAGTGTGTTGTCTCCTGCACTGCTCTAATCTGATCACAGCTGGCATTGCTTCTGTGGAAGAGGTAGTAGAGATGTGGCTTTTTCATGCACCAGATGAATTTTCCTCCCCTTCCCCAAACTGTTGCTTCTTCTTTTCTTTCACCCAAGAAACCCTCAAACACTCTCATCAGTTTTCTCTCAAGGCCGTGTATTTCTGCTCTTCACGCTATGTCAAACAACCTTTCTCTGTCAATAACCCGAGTTCCTTCCAGACCAAGATCTCACTTGGCTACAGGCATAACTCTTCCCAAAGACCAAATACTGTGCCAAAGTCTTGCACAACTTGCACAGCAAGTTCCAGTACCTGAATGCCTTTGAAGTGATGATGATTTAGTACACCAGCTTGAATAAAGCCAGGCCAAATTTATGTCCTATAAGACCTTAACTTTGTTTGTCCTGACAAAACTTTGTAATACCTACTGAAAAATGAGAAAGCAGTTAACACTTGTTGGAGCAATTGATTCATGTTTTACGATTTATGCATTAGCAAACCTACAGCAAAACGGTGGATCCCTGTAGCAGTTTAGGATGGCATCCAGGGATCAAATGCATTAGAACAAGAATAACGTGTGTTGTCGAAGACACAATGGAATGTTTGTTTCCATTGTCCTCGAAGATTCTTCCTGGTTGGAGGAATTGCTGGAGGCTGATCATGCACATCACTTGTGTCCCTATTCTACAGTCATGATAAATAGAGAATATGAAATAAAATACATATTTCCTGTGCTTAAGCTTTAAAGTGAACTCCATTTTTCTCGCTTAATGTCCTTAATCATATTTCTACTTCTTTTGGTGCATCTCTGAGTTCAGACTAAGAATGATGGGAGGAATAAAGCAGAAAAAAAATAGCTTGAAATGAGCAGGCACACTCATTTCTGTTGACTTTTGAGGCTCAAAATAAAGCAATCAAACCCCAGTTTGGTACCCCCCTGTATCAATACAGGCCAGGGGATAAAGGGATTGAGAGCAGCTCTGAGAAGGACATTGGGATACTGGTGGATGAAAAGCTGGATGTTAGCCATCAATATGCACTTGTACCCAGAAAGCCAACCGTATCTTAGGGTGCATCAAAGCAGCATGGCTAGCAGGTCAAAGAGGATGATTCTGGCCCTCTGTTCTGCTCTGGTGAGACCCACACCTGGAGTACTGCATCCAGCCCTGAGGGCCCCAACATAAGAAGGACATGGACCCATTGGAAGGAGTCCAGAGGAGGGCCACAAAAATGATTAGAGGGCTGGAACACCTCTTCTATGAGGAAAGGCTGAGAGAGTTAGGGTTTTTCAGCCCAAAGAGAAGGCTCTGCGGAGACCTTATTGTGACCTTACAGTACTTAAGGAGGGCTTATAAGAAAGATAGGGACAAACTGTTTAGTAGGGTCTATTGTGATAGGACAAGGGGTAATGGTTTTGAAGCGAAAGAGGGTAAATTCAGACTAGATATAAGGAAGAATTTTTTTTACAATGGAGCAGGTTGCCCAGGGAAGTGGTAGCTTCTCCATCCCTGGAAACATTCAAGGTCAGGTTGGATGAGACTCTAAACAACCTGGTCTAGTTGAAGATGTCCCTACTCATTGCAGGAGGGGGTTGGACTAGACATCTTTAAAGATCCCTTCCAACCCAAACAATTTTCTGGTTCTATGACGTTCGAAAGTTGACTCATAATAATTTCTAATAACTCAAAATTACATGTATGTGACATGTGCACCCTCTTACCATTTATTTTAAGACCATGATTAGTTTTCATGTTAAAGCTGTAAAGAAAAATCAGCCACAGTGATGTCTCTGCGAGCAGAGGATGGAAGATTCTGCAAAGTGTGCAGCTGCATGGGTATGTTAACAGGAACCCAGCAGAGGTGAACTGTGCTAGTGTTACCTTGCTTCACGGGAGGGTTTCTCGCTGCCTGCTGAGCTCCACGCAGTTCAGCACAGACTGCTGATGCTTTGTGAGTAACTTGCTTGAGAGCTGAACTGCGGGTGCATACACCGCGCTACAGTTGTAGGCGTACACCCAGAAAAGAAGAGATGCTATCAGTGTACACAGGCAGTCTTTTTCAGCTCTTAAAAGATGCTCTGTAAGGCAAGTGCAATCAAAGATGTATGGAGTATAGCCGGCTCTGAGAAAATAGTGTTCCAATGTGGACCTGCAGTGGGACACCATTTCCATAGCTGTGAAAAGTCTGGTTTCATGGTTGTCACATCTTTACTCTCTCACTTTTTTACTTTCTTATGTAGTATCTCCTTCAGGCTCCTCTGAAATATTCACCAAAGGCTGAAACAATACCGCAATTTAGGAAAAAACATGGTAAACTCCAGGATCATTTTTGTAGGGAAATGAAGCTTTCCTGAAAAGTCTGTATGCATGAAAGCTATTTAATACTCTTTGCAATGTACTAGAAGTTCTGTTTTGTTGTTGTTCTGTGAGGGGTGGGGTTGCCAGTGAATTTATTTTTTCATTACTTTTCCCTTCTTCCTTAAGTGCCTGAATTCTTAATTCTAAAAAACTTTAGGCATACGTCTTCTGATGAAAGCTGGCCTGCCTGCATACAAGACACCCAAGTAGGGGACAGCTGGGAAAATATCAATATGTTATTCTAATGACAAAGCTAGAGTAGGGTGGAGGGAATGCTTGTATTCACAGTCTGTTTCCAAGTGGAACATACCACCTTTTTGAAGCTTGTCCTTTCTACTGGAGGGATTTTTTTCACCATTTTTCTACTCCAGATGTTAATTCTATGGCAAAGAGTAGTGCAAAATTTTAACTCACTTTTTTAGATTTTCACTTTACATAAGGACTTAAAAGCCCAGGTAAAACATGCAAGCTGGTAAAAGTAGGACCTGAATTTCTCAGCAATCCCAATTTTTTATATGTTAGAACATGAGTTTTGCCTTTGAATTTTAACTTTACCATTGAGTGTGGGCCAGTGTTATTCAATAAGGTATTGGGAATTTTTGGGGGGGATAGGGTGGGTTAAAACTACACTGGTAAAACAGTAGAATGCAACATTGCTCTATGGTCGTGCATAAATCAGTATCAAGTATACTGACAATGAAATTAATGTTTCTATCTATGTATTCCTATTTTAATAAGGCATTGTGGCAAGGGAAAAATATCTTTTTGTGGAAATACATGGCTTTTTGTCCTCACTGGATGTGTGACAACGCATTTTTTATTCTTGCTAATTTATTTTTTTTCAGATTGATATTTCTGTTCCTGGGTATACGTGTAAGGAGAGTAGGGAATATGGCCCTTTGGTAGGTAGGCTGGTTTTTATGCAGAGAATCATCAGGATCAGATAATATGAGTCTTGACACCATTTTCAATTTACTTTTATTAAATCATCTGTAATGCATGGTTTAGCTGCTTTGTAAGCCTGAGTCTTTTTTTTAATACTTTCTGCGTTGTACATAAAGCAGTCAAAGTAATAGAAAAAATGTTTAAATTTGACTGACAGGTGGTCATGATTTAAAGACACTCAGTCCCAAAACCTTTTCATGAAATAGTTTTTCAAGCTATCACCTTAGACAGTTAACCTTAAGTAAATTGATTTTTAAGGTATCCAGTTTGAAACTTTAAGCTAATGAGATAGCCGTGCAGTGGCACCTGTTGGCAACGGAAGAAAGCCATATTTTCCTTACCTGCTTCACTAATGTCTATGCAGATGTCACCTTTAGGGTCTCCACTGCTGTACAGGAAAGGCAAGGCCTTTGTCATGCATCATTCAAGTTAAAAGTAGCATGAAAATCAAACCTATATGTTTTGGTCTGCCTGTAACAGACAAATTCAATGCAGCCAGTTGTGCCCTTGACCCTTTCTTAACACACAGGTATCAGCTCTCTGCTGTACACTAGAGTAGCTCTTAAATGTGGTTTCTTTCTGTGCTGACACTTAAAGTTTCTGAGAGAAAAGAAGAGGAGAGACAAACAATGGGTCCCATGAGAGCAGCAGTAAGAAACTTTAGCCAGAGGATATCTTCACAGAAGAATACTTTCTCGATATTCTTCTTGAGGCCTCAAATAACCCCTAGCTAAATGCCTCTTCAGTTGAAATACTAAAGATTTTTGGTACAACAAGGCAGCCCAACATACATATAAATGGGAAAACAAATAACACAAAATCCTGCCTTCTTTTTAGGCTTCAGTCAGTCCAGCAGTAAATACGTTTTCTGTTTTAAGCATCATTAATTTCTTCGAACATGTAATTGGATTTTTATATATCTATAACTAAAAATGAAGTTTCCCTGGCTGGATGATAGCTCCTTTATGAACACAGTAACTGCAATACAAATCTATACATGTGACTCCTAAGATTCACTATACTGCCCCCTTCACTGGAACTGCAGCCTGGCCAAAAAAAACAGCTGTAGAAAGGAACTGGAAAGACTTTCTTCTGTAATTTCTTGTGTTTCATTATACCAAAATATTATGTAATGATTAAAATATTAAAACCAAAACCTTTCATGAGAGATTACCTACCTGAAGTACTTTTTTGGGGGGTTTAACCAAGTATAAAGAGATGCTTTCTCTTGGTTTGATAGAAGAGCTTTCTCTTAAACGGCAGAAGAATTTTTCCACATGAAATTTTCCATTTTCCAGAAAATTATCTTATCTTTGAGAAAGGAGGAAAAAACCTTATTTTGGAAAATTAAAGACCTCTAATTGTATTTTTAGTTCTTAATTATTTTAAATGTTTTAGTTAATTCAACTTATTGAGTCTTTTGTTGCAAGAAAAAATAGAAGTGTGTAGAACTTCTTTATCCAGCTAATTACCGACTCAGGGTTTTCTACACATGGGATAACATAATGGAAAAGTTAGAGCATACTATGCTATTTTAAGGAGAAGATGATATTACGGCATGCTGCCATCCCAGGACCATGGCTATCAAAATTCTTGGTGCAGTCAGTGTTTTTCACACTGTGTCCGTGTGTCTTGCATTGATGTGCTCTTAGGTGCCGTTAGTATACAGAAATGGAGAGGAAAAAGCTTTATTTACTATTTATTTTTCTGTAGGGCTCTAGTAATCAACCATCTGCTGAATGCTCAGCATTGTGGTTCTCATCCTGAGAATCAATTGCAGGCCTCAGATGCTGTGAATTGGGTATTTTCTTTCAAGTACAGAGTGTCTGCATCAGTAGTGATCTTAATACACTCAGCAGCTTAGTCAGAAATGAATCTAAGAAAAGACTACATCAAAAACGCGTACCTTCAAGTGATCTTAACTGAAACGAAAGCAGGTAATGTCTCCCATTTAATGTGTGGTGTGCCTTCAATTAAAGCAGATGTATAAACAGTTTATGTGACCTTGGCTGATATAGCAGCAAGAATAACTGCAAGAGAGGAAAGAATTAATAAAGCCAAGGACAATCTAAACTGCTTTTCGGGAGACAGTGCTGACAGCAACAGAAAAAAAACATTCCCTCCTGGAAAAAATCGATGATCTTGAAAATCATCACAGAAGATCTAATCTTGAGTCTTCTTTGTATACCTACAATTGGGAGAGTGCTGATGCACTGGAGTTTCCAAGCAGAACTCTTTACTCTGCAACTTGATTATACACCATGTGCCTAAAAGTTCCATAGAAAAAGCCAGGCTGCGTAAGACTTCATATTTTCCCACCTTGTTTTCTTAAATTAAAGGATGAAAAAACTACACATTTGTACTTCATTACTACTTATTACCTTTGTTTTTCCCCCCCTGCCCACACGCAAAAATTCAGCTGAGTTAATTTGAGGACAGATGAAAATATGCTGGGATGCAAAAAATGAACTCCTCTTACGGAGAAAGATGGATAATATCCTTTGTTTGCATAGTGATTTTGATAGGCTGGATTTAAAGAACAAAGTGATAATTTACATTAGGAATTGTTAAGGATGAAGATTTTTTTTTCTTTTAGAAACAGGTAGCAACTATAAAAAAATAGAATAAATACTCTCTAAACTTAGACTTCTGAAGACTGTACATAATATTTGTTACTAGTTAGAGGGCTTGTTTCTGTTGATTTTATTATTACCATCCTGTTTTCTAATAATGTTAACCAGAAAGTTTTATTTTAAATGGTAATACTGGGTAAGAATTTGATATTCGTGCTTAAAAATACTGCACATATGTCCTCAAAATTTAACTGCTTATATTTAAGGAAATAACATATTGAGTTATACACTTTCAACCTAGGTTACTTTCATATCAAAGCTAAGTCTGTAACACCTGTATTCTGGAAGTTACAGTATTTAGTCTGTTGTTTCAACCTGCATATGAATGTGACAGGGTCATTGACAGGAAAATGGTTATTGTGGTATGAGCAGGTAAATAATGGAAAAATGAAGACAAGAGAGCTCCTTCTGACATCTTCCCTGGCCATAATCACATTGTCCTGATATTCTATTTGCTACCTTTTCTCCCACTTTACCCCTTCAAGAATTCATAAGGAAATTTTAGAAAAAGATATTCTTCAGGCTGAAAAAGATGTATTCTAGAACTGACAGAGAAAATATAACCTCCTTTATGGGTTTTTATGGGGTTTATGTTTTTTCTGTCCTCTAGGAAAAAAAAAAAGAAGGGAAAAAAAAGTGTTCTTGTGTTGTTTAATATAGAATAAAATAAAAAACCTGCCCAACCTCTTTTAGCTTCCCTTTCTTCCCTCAGGATAAAGATGTCCCTATATTAGCTCCTATCATCTGACTGTAAAAGACCTAAAGGTGACCCCCCTGACACTCACAGGCACCTTTATATCATAGAAAAATAGGAAGAATTGGCAATCCTTTGATGAAACTTGGTTTTCCCTAATGGAATAGTTGTAGGATTTTTCAAGATGTTGTTAATAATTGTCAATATGGGAAGTGTTACTGCCTAAAAAGCTCAGGAGCATTCACAGATGTAATGGCAGCACGGGCAACACTTTTAGCACATTTTTCTCATGCCAAGAACACTGCTGAATTAGCTGAAAAGGCATATGGACTTTTTTTTTTTCAGCATAAGCAATTGTTGTAATGAAATCTCAAACTGTGAAAAATTGCCATTGAAGTTAATCAAAGGATCTTACAGCAGTAAGACCTGAAGGATTTGACTTAGCAGCAATTTACAATTTCAATCTGTCTACACAAGATGACCTTGTAGTTTTGTAAAGGTTGTCTTTATAATCAAAATTGGCTGGTGCATTTTAAAAATGCAGAAATAACTTTTCAAACAGGTTGTAGAAAGATATCCAGGATATTTTAGAAACAGGTTTGAATGACAAAACATTTTATTTGTTTAATTATAAAATTAAAGACTAAGCAGGGCAGAGATTTAACATATACCCAAAGCCAGTTTGTCTGTATGTAGTCACAATGACGTAGGGTAAAAAGCCATCTTCTTGGGACACCAAGTATGATGAAATATACATATAATTCTCAATGAAGTGGGAGGCACTTTTGCAAAGTAAACATTCTTTGGATTTAATTAAAAGCAAGAATAATCTACATGTTAGTTTTGAAATCCATGTTTATATGGTGATGTGAGAATATAGTCGAACTTACTTTTTACTTACGAAATATGGGATAGTATAAATTTTTTGGTGCAGCTGCTATTCTGTTTTAGAATGTAATTTCTGAATCTTGGTGGTAATATTTAGTGTTTTCAGACAATGCACATGCTCTGCACGTAAAAGAGAATCACCTGCGATCTTGAAATGACATTTAGTGACAGTCTGAGTCATGAAAAGACTGAGGCTAACTATTAGATTAATTAAAGAAAGATCATTGTGACTGACTGGAACTTAACATCTGGTAGAATTTAGTGATATTGCAATATGGACATATTTGATGTGGAAATATTTTGTATTTTTTTTTGCACATTGGTGTATATTGGATGCTAAAAGAGTGGAACTTTATGGATGTAGCTGTTGTGAGCAAACAAAATAGGTCTCAAATGGCTTTTTACAGACTGTTGTCACAAGGAGTACTTATTAGAAACCTTCCATAATTACTGCTGTGGATTATATGAAATTAATTATTACATTTATGAAAGGCTGGTCCTACTTGACTAATCTGACCTCCTTCTATGTCAAGGTGACCTGTTTAGTGGATGAGGAAAAGGCTGTGGATACTCTATACCTAGGCTTTAGTAAAACTTTTGACACCATTTTGAACAGTATACTTCTGGAGAAACTGGCTGCTCATGGTTTGGATGGACATACTGGTAAAAAACTGGCTGGATGGCCAAGCCCAAAGTGTTGTAGTGAATGGAGTTAAATCTAGTTGGTGGCTCGTCACAAGCAACGTTCCCCAGGGCTCGGTAGTGGGGCCAGTTCTGTTTAATATCTTTATCAATGATCTGTATTGAACACACCCTCAGTAAGTTTGCAAACACCAAGTTGGGGAGGGAGCGTTGATCTGTTTGAGGGTAGGATGGCTTCACAGAAGGACCTGAACAAGCTTACTCAATGGGCCAAGGCCAATGGTATGAGGTTCAGCAAGGGCAAGGCCAGGTCCTGCACTTGGGTCACAGCAACCCCATGCAGCGCTACAGGCTCAGGGAAGAGTGGCTGGAGAGCTGCCTGGCAGACAAGGATCTCGGAAGGTCAGTCAACTGTCAGCTGAACATGAGCCAGCAGTGTGCCCAGGTGGCCAAGAAGGGCAACAGCACCCTGGCCTGTGTCAGACACAGCAGTGGTGAGCAGGACCAGGGGAGTGATTGTCCTGCTGTACTCAGCACTGGTGAGGCCACACCTTGAGTAGTGTCTTCAGTTTTGAGCCTCTCACTATAAGAGGGACTCAAAGAGCACGAGCACTACTCATTAAGGTGCTGGAGTGTGTCCAGAGAAGGGTAACAAAGGTGAAGGATCTGGAGAACAAGTCTTATGAGGAGTGGCTGAGGGAACTGGGGTTGCTGAGTGCTGCTGGGGTGGCTGAGGGAACTGGAGAAAAGGGGGATGAGGGGAGACCTTATCCCTCTCTCCAAATACCTGAAAGGAGGTTGAAGTGAGGTGTGTGTCAGTCTCTTCTCCCAACTAGCAAGTGATAGGATGAGAAGAAATGGCCTCAAGTTGTGCAGGGGAGGTTTAGATTGGATATTGGGAAAAATTTCTTCACCAAAAAAGATTGTCAAGCGTTGGAAGAGACTGCCCAGGGAAGTGGTTGAGTCACCATCCCTGGAAGTCTGTAAAAGATGTGCAGATGTGGTGCTTAGGGACGTGGTTTAGTGATGGACTTGGCAGTACTAGGTTAACAGATGGACTCAATGATCTCAAAGGTGTTTTCCAATCTAAATGATACTATGATTTTATATGATGCTATGAAATTGTGTAGAGGGGTGGAGTGGAAGGAAAAAGTGGCAAGCAGTGTAGTCCTTCATGACACGCGTGTATCTCTGTATGAAGGCACAAACTTATCTCTGGAAGTTTTCTTTGCTATTGGCTACTTGCCTGCAAAGATGAACTTTATGCCAGAGTGATAACTGATGACTTAACCATACAGTCTTACCCTTTGGAAGCCACTGTTAGGACAAAATGGCACAGTGAGGAGGAATAATAATAACAATAATAATAATAATAACATAGCTACCAGCTAAACTGTGAACTTTACTAGCTGAGTGCTTTGTAGTATCCCAAAGCACTGGAAATGAAAAGATGTGTTCTGTTTTTGTTAAAAGAGAACAGAAAACCCGTCAAAAGGAACTTTCCCGGGTGACTTATTGGAACTAAAAAAAAACCACAACCAAACAACAGAAAAACCTGTAAGCACTAGTGCAGCTGAAAGTAAGTTAGCACAGGTATTTCAGTGAGACAGGGGACTTCCTTCAGGAATCTCAGTACCTGAGGGGCAATGGGAGTTGAATGGAGTGTCAGCTCTTCTGTGTATCCATTTGTCAGTCAGAAAAAAGGCCATGACCATACAATAAGGAGTATGATGAGTACTTACCCTGAGGCAATGAGTGAAGTAGCTTTCTTTTCAGTATGAGAATATGTGTTGAAAATTTTCTTAAAAAAAGCCAACCAACCAAACAAAAAAAAAACAGAAAAGAAAGAATGGGTTTTTTTATTTCTTATTGCCTAATTCATCTAATATATGATATGGCAGCTTGAGATTTTAAGATGAAAAACATTATTCAGTCAAAGGGATTTTTGCACTAAGCATTCATCTTCAGTTCTGCCATATATGTGTAATGTAGCTTTTGAGTGATGACTTAAGACTGTAAGCAGTGGATAGTGTCATCGAGAGAGGGCACAACTGTGGAGAAACTGAAAGCTGTGTCTTTGTTACAGGTAAGTCAATATACATTTAAACGGCATTGCTGTAACTGCCTGAAAGTCAATGTGAAAGTATTACTAGAGACTGGATATGACAAGTGACATTTTTCAGCATTGAGCTCAAAAAGTTGACGTATGAATAGAGATGAAAGCAGGAAAAAGGGAATTTCTGCTGTTCGTCAAAAACCAGAGAGCACATAAAACCGTCAGCTGTAGGAGGAACAAAATTGCCTTTTGCCTTCCTTTTCAGTTGTTGCTGCTTAAGAGCCAGCAGTCTAAATATGACCGATAGTCTGTAGCAACGTTAGTGGAGTTGTGTTGTGTATACCACCTGAAGTTGGTACCTGGGATTGGACTGTTTATAGGAAACATGCTAAAACTCCTGACTATCACAGAATCATTCCTACAGATCCGCATTGCTGACCATTTTGAAGGCCTTCTTCTAGTGAGATCTCAATTGCACAAGCCAGTTATTCTTGATAGAAGAGCATACTTGCCTAAAAGAATATTTTCTTTCCAATTTATCTTATCTCATTATTTTTACTGAATCCAGAGATTTTTAACTAATTGAATATTACAAAAAAAAAAAAGGTACTGAGTGCTAGGGCAGAGAACACATCGGTGTGGTGGGTTGACTCTGGCTGTATGCAAGGCACCCACCAAGCTGCTCTATCACTCCCTTCGTCAGCTGGTCAGGGGTGGGAAAAATACAACAAAAGGCTCATGGTTGAGATAAGGCCAGGGATAGATCACTTACCAAGTACTGTCATGGGCAAAACAGACTCAATTTAGGAAAATTAATTTAATTTATTGCAAATTAAATCAGAGTGGGATAATGAGAAATAAAACCAAATCCTAAAACACTTTCCCCCATGTCTCCCTTCTTCCCGGGCTCAACCTCACTCCTGATTTTCTCTACCTCCTCCCCCCAAGTAGTGCAGGGGGACAGGGAATGGGGTTTGTGGTCAGTTCATCATGCATTGTCTCTGCCATTCCTTCCTCCTCACACTCTTTCCGTGCCCCAGTGTGGGGTCCCACCCATGGGAGATAGCCCTCAATGAATTTCTCCAGTATGGGTCTCTCCCATGGGTTTCAGTTCTTCATGAACTACTCCAGCATGGGTGCTTTCCTTGTGGTTCAGTCCTTCAGGAACAGACTGCTTCAGCACGGGTCCCCCATGGGGTCACAAGTCCTGCCAGCAAACCTGCTCCAGTGTGGGCTCCTCTCTCCACAGGGTCACAGGTCCTGCCAGAAGCCTGCTCCAGTGCAGGCTTTACATAGGGTCACAGCCTCCTTTGGGCATCCATCTGCTCCAATGTGTGGTCCTCCTTGGGCTGCAGGTAGATATCTGCTCCACGATTAACCTCCATGGGCTGCAGGGAGACAGGCTGCCTCAACCTGGTCTTCACCATAGGCTGCAGGGGAACCTCTGCTCTGGCTCCTGGAGCTCCTCCTCCCCCTTCTTCACTGCCTTTGGTGTCTGCAGAGTTGTTGTTCTCACCTATTCTTACAGCTCTCTCTGGCTGCAATTGCACAGATTTGGGTGGGGATTTTTCTCCCCTTCTTAAATATGTTATCACAGAGGCACTACCACCATCATGGATGGGCTTGGCCTTCGTCAGTAACAGGTCAGTCTTGGAGCCAGACGGTATTGGCTGTATCAGACATGGGGGAAGCTTCTGGCAGCTTCTCCAGAAGCCATCGCTGTAGTCCCCCTGCTACCAAAACCTTGCCATGCAAACCCAATCTGATTGGTGAAAATGAATGCAGTTGTGCAAATGAATTCTACCTTCAGCAATGTGGCTGGAAAGAACTGATGACCAACAGCTGCAATTGTCAGCCAAATGCTGAAACTGATTCCTTTGTGATGGAAAACCAAAAGAACATAGATGAGAAAGACTTTTTAAATGAACCATCTGTTTCAAATAGATTACCCCAATAAGAGTTGAAAACTGTTCAGCCATTGTCTATTCAGTTGCGCTATGTGTAGCACGTGAGACCAAGACTGGTTATTTTGGTCCAGTTGCTGATGAACAGTTGTCCGTATGACAAAAAAACACTGATGTTCAGAACTCTTTGTCTGCAAAACTCAATAGATGTACACAAAGCTGTACATTCTCCTGTGCACAATTGTTCTGGCTATTTAGAATGGCAAGGAAACACAGGATTGGCTGCCA
>JAOXJM010000001.1:94324910-94341338 GCA_026413425.1 Tringa solitaria | reverse complement strand
GGGACTTCACCTGACTGCCATGACTTTTCAAATATCACAGAGAGTGGCTTGGCAACTACATCAGCCAATTCCTTCAGGACTCAGATGCATCTTATTAGGTCCCACAGACTTTTGTATGTTCAAGTTCCTCAGGTGGTCACAAACCTGATCTCTTAACGTTGGGAGTGGCTTTACTCCTCAAGTCCCTGCCTTGCAGTTCCATCTACCTGAGGCGTGTGGGAAGAGAGTTTGCCAGTGAAGACTGAGGCAAAAAAGTTGTTGAGTACCTGTCCTGGTACTCAGCCTTCTTTTCATCTGTTGTTACCAGTTTGCCAGGCTTGCTTACAGGGAGAATATGCTTTTTTGACCTTCTTTTTCTGGCTGACATACCTGTAGAACCCCTTCTTATTTTTCTTTGCATCCCTTGTCAAGCTCAGTGCCTCGGCCATCCTGACTCCATCCCTACTCAACTGGGCAGCCTCCCTATGCTGTTCCTAAGACACCTGTCTCTGTTTCCACTGCCTGTGCACTTCCTTCCTGTCCTTTAGTTTGACCAGCAGATCTCAGTCCATCTGTGCTGGTCTTTTCTCTTGCTTTCCTGATTTCTTACCCTCGGGGATCAAGAGCTCTTGTGCTCTATGGAAAGCATCCTTAAAAATTTGACAGCTCTGTTCTATCCCCTTGCCCCTGCAGGCAGTTTCCCAGGGGGTTCTAATGACTAACTCCTCGAACAGGTAGAATTTTGCTTTCCTAAAATTCAGGGTCCTGGCTTTATTCTTTGTCTGACCCATATTCCTCAGGACTGTAAATTCCACCAGTGCATGATCACTGCAGCCCAGGCTGCTTCCAATCTTGACATCAATTAACTAATTTGCATTGATGACCAACAAGTCCAGTATTGCTTCCTCTCTGGTACAGCTGGCTATTTCCTAGCTCAGGAATTTATCCTCAATGCACTCCAGGAGTCTCCTGGCTTGCCTACAGCTCACTATACTATTTTTCCAGCATTGATGGGGTGGTTGAAGTCCCCCAGCAAAATGACAGCCTGCAAGTGCAATGCGTCCTATAGCTGGAGTAAGAAGGCTTCATCAAAAGGCTCCCATTGATCGGGCAGCCTGTAGTAAACACCAACCACAACATTCCTTTTGTTGCCTTGGTCTCTGTTTCTTACCTATAGGCTTTCAATTTGCTTGTGGCTATTCTTTGGAGGCAGCTCTTCACCTCTATCTGTTTCTTGATGGAGAGGGCAATGTCTCCACCCTTCCTTCCTCGCCTGTCCCTTCTGAACAGCCTGTAGCTATCAATAGCCGCACTCCAGTCATGGGATTTGTCTCACCAAGTTTGTAGTGAGAACTAGAAATGGCAACTGGGTTATAGCTTTCTAGCAGCACGGTGGCTTCTAGCTCCTCCTGTTTGTTACCCATGCTGAGTGTATTGGGATAGAGGCACTTTAGCTGGTCTGTCAGCCATGTCACCTTCTTAGAGGAACACCCCTTAATTTTTTTCAAGTATTTCACTGGTGGCTCCTGTCACCTCAGGAGCCCCTGACTCACCTCTGTAAGACTTCAAGTGTGCTGCAGTGTAGCCAGCATGTCTCAGAGCTTACAAACTGAGGGTCCTCACTAGGTTTCCCTTGATAGCTTTTGGGTTAGGATTCGTTAGCTTTTGGTAATCATAAATTGTATAAGCATTTTAAAGAGCTGTCTCAGGTCTGATCTACTGGTTATTTCTTTTACAGTTCCAGCAAGTTCCAATAGCCACTTTTCCCCTAGCTGAAAGAGGATGTTCCTGTGAATTGTCGATATGATGTTTTGTTTCTTTTTACTTCTGTCCCTCAAGAATGAAATGCTCACAATTTCTCATTTATTGATTAATTCTTTATTAAGCTGTTATGAAAAATGTCTGAAATAACTTGTTATTTTTTACTCTTTTCTTTAGGTTAAAGATCCTCTTAAATAACATCAACCTTATTTAAGGATCTGCAAACTGTAAATGAATAACGCTTTTCAAGTATCACCTGTGTATTAGTGCATGGGCGTATCTTAAGTAATCATTTTAAAAATTATTTTCATAATGATATACACAAGAAGTCTATCTGAGATCTACTGTGTATTCCAGTCCATAAAAACAGGCTTGGAAAAAGTGATTCATCCTGTTAATGCACTGTGCAACTAGCCAAGTCATATTTTGTTGGCATTCTAGTCCTAGGAAAATGCTGTAATTATTCCACACTAGTAACCTGCTGAAGTTAAAGTGACTCCCAAGATTTAGATGGATGAGTGAAATATAAACGTTAAAGTTAAGCAGATGCTTATGTAAAGAGTGACCTAATTATGCTAGATGCTGTTCTGCTCTTAAGCAAACTGTTTTCAGCTTTGCAGTCTAAACAGTGAAAGGGATGAGTTGTCTTTTTGTCAGCTTAGTGTTTGCGTATGCGGGCAAATCTAGATCACATGCAGTTAAGCATGTTGTTAGTGCTTTGCCAAATCCAGACTTTAATGCAAAAAAACATTACATACTTGAGAACCCTAGGAAAAACTTGAGAAGTCAAAAGAAGATACTGGAGCTAAGGTAGTACAGTGGGTTCCTTTAAAAATGCTTGGATAAATCCCATTGCGTGGTTTGTTTTATTACAGAAACCTTAAAAAAAAGATCCCCTTGAATTCCTTTAGTTTATTATCTTCATTTCCATTTTGTAAAAATAGAATCAAATCTTAAACCTCAGAATTTATTACCTAATTTATAGTAAGTCTATCTTATAGTTCTCTCTTTTTTAATACTGGGTTTCAATCACTGCTTAGTATAAGAATAAAAGCAGGTTGGTTTTGTTCTGTTTTCAGTGATGTGATGTTCCTCTCCTGGTCAGGAAGGTAAAAAAATGAATCCTTGAAAGATCATTTCAACACTTGATTCTCTTATACTGGATGCTTTGTGAGTGCATGCTGTTTTTCAGTTCATTGTACTGTCTAGCTTTTCCTGTAACTGAAAAGTTCTTTGGTCTCTAAAGGGCAAAGAATCTCCTAAACTAAATTCAGCACCGCAGTGTGTGATATTTTATCTTAGATGAGAAAGTTTTTAAACAGCTAAGACCATATAGAGAACTTTGACTGCTCCATGTGACCGCAGACTTCATTGTATATGCTATGATTCCAGGAAGAACGACCTGCCCTCCATTTAGGAAGGTCCCTAATGTGATATTTTTAATTATTTACAAAGCTGAGTGTTTTTTAATGGGGCTGATGTACCTCTGTTCCAGATCATTTCCCCTGTCTCTTCCCTTTAAAACTCTGCAAATAATGGGGATATAGCATAGTTCATCACTAATACTCCTTCTTCCAGCTCTTAAACTCTGATGATATTTATTGGAAGATGTAATGGATATTCAGACTTTACACATTCTAATTTCTTTTTTTTTTTCCTGATGGACAGTTTTGTTGACTGATTGGAGATCTGTGATTTTTTTACATGGATCTGCAATGCTAACAGAATTGAAAAGTAAAATCATACTTAATCACCTAGTAATGATGCATAACTTGGAAAATGAAAAGCACATCTGTTGTATATTTTACTTTGGCTTCAGTCGAATATACAATTCCAGCTGGTGTCAACCCTAATTTTTAAAGCCCTAATTTGCTCTGCTTTTCAGGGCTTTATAGCTCAAAGGAAATGTTTTTCTGTTTCTCAGCTCCATCAATATCCCTCTCATAGAGATATCTTTTTTTTTTTTCAGGAATACACTCGAAACACTATAAGCAGAAGAGCAGTATCAGCATCTTACAAACAAGGAAACTGAGGCACAGAGCATGGTAGAGATCAGTAACATTTAGCAGGCTACATACACAACTACAAGGAGACCGAAGTCTCCAGAGTCCCATGTAAATGACCTCAGTAGTGAACCAGTCCAGGAACTCTGCTTAGGAAGAACATTCCAGGTTAGCTAATTTCTCCACATGTTTGTACTGGGATTCAGCTGGTTTCTTAAAGTACTATTTACATGTAGATGTTGCATACCATCTTTGCTTACAAGAAAACATACCTTAGGACTTCATATGGTGTGTTCTGTCAGCTTTGGAGAAACATGAATTCATGCAATTATCTATAGAGAAAGCATATAAAGAAAAAAAGAGGTGAAGTGATGTTTAACGTCCCTGTCTATGTGAAAATTATCAGTTTCCTATGCTGCTGCTGTTGGACTGTATACTCATTGGCTTTGTATTTCATGATATACAATGTTGTTTTTTCCATGACTCAACTTAATGATACTTGGTGAAGGCAATTACAGTAACATATTTACATTTTTAGAAACTATAAAAGTGGGTCAAACACAAATATTTCACCTGAATGTTAATGTTCCAAACAGTAGGGAATGGAGAACAGCCTTGACAAGAAATCTGTACTGCTAATGTTAGATGAGCTTTATGGATCTGAGAAAATAAATAAATAAATCTCAACAGAACAAAACACATTAATAATTGAAAACAAATATGAGAACATAACTCAGGCGGTGTCACCATATGCAACTAGTGTGACTCATGCAATAAGCACCTCTTAATTTTCTTGCTGTAAGTGTGGTTCAGAATTTTCTGCTGTTTTGAGCATGCCCTCTCTATATCCCAGTACATCCTAGCTACTTCTATTCAAGTCCAACAAAAGGAAATGCCCCTCATTTCTTGGAATAAACACAGCAGGAGTAGAATCTCCCATCATAAAAGTCAATAATCAAGTAATATAATTCCAGATCTAGGAAGAGAATAAACAGAGCCCAGAGCAAGCAAGCTTATCTTTAGAGTCAAACTGGAGGTGGTAGGATGTTCAACAGGCTATTATTTTGTACTAGAGCATTTGAGAAGCAGAACTGAAAGGCAGGTGAGTTTTTCTCTTTCGAGATCATCATTTCAATAAGGAAATTTGCTCCCTGTGCAAATTCTAACATCTGCATTCTTGAATTCAGCATCTGATAGACAAGCATGATGCTTTCAACATGCTATCATTTCCTAGTGTATTTCCTATATATTAATTTAGTACTGGTATAAAGGAAAAGAATCTATGTATCGTAGTTATTTTGACTAGATGTAAGCCTATAATTTTTCAGCAACGTCTATGTAGTACTTGCAAATGTGTGCTTAGATGCCTTTTGGGAGATACAACAAGCACCTAGTCTAAAATTTCTTTTCTTTTGAGGTATTTTGCTAAAAGGGGGATTGAGCTTCTATGAAACAAAAAGAGCAGTTGAATGAAGAGCACTTTACTAAACTAAAGAGATTGTGTTGGCATTCTAATTATTGTGGACAAACCTAATTAACTTTCACACTCTGGACGTGCATTTATGCAAATTGCAAGAGGAGGGGAAAGGAATCCTTTCTCTGCAATGAACTCATCAGTGCAGGAAAGATCTCAGTGGCAGATTAGTCTGGGAAAATTAGAAGTCAGACTTGGCTATATTCTTTAATGGAAATATAATCAGCAATACATCTTTATGAAATGTGCACTGCCATCACATAATACCCACTTGTAGGTGAGGTAAGGGCTGGAGGCAGTAGTCCAAAATCATTAACATCCCCCAGGTGAATATAATAGGATGATAAATGCTCACTGGGAAAGGATTCATTTAAGTTTTCAAATGGTTTTGAAAGTAAAACAGAAAATCAGTCATTTTACATCAATTTAGTCAGCTCCATACTTTAATTCAGTAATGAAAGACTTCATATCCATCCATCCACAGTGTATTCGCAATGCTTGAGTTTGGTGGTGGTATTATTTCTGTTAGTGCAATTCCACCAAGGGAGGGTGGAAGGATAGCAGTCACTGGTGTAAATCTTGATTTCTATAGTAAGACTGAACGTGGTGTTCTTCTGTAGCACAGTATCAATCGATTGAGTTTCTTTACTGGAAGAGAACAAAAAGGTCCAGTCCTTGGCTGGATATTTGGGTCAATAGACTTTTCCTGACAGCTATTTCTACCAAGAGTGATAGGGACAGGAGTGGATCTGAAACAATTGCCTACTGTTTATTTTAAAATGCTTTAGAGAAGGAAAAAAAATGGTTTGGCTGTTTTGACTTCTCTGTAAGGAGGAAATGCTTTATCAACTGATCTTTCAATTAAAAAAATAATTATGTAAGACATTTGGAAGTTGTGTAGATTATAGGCGGTCCTTGTGCTTCCATTTATCTGCTCTTGCTACAGCAGTTGGCACCTTGATGATGACAGAACAACAGACATTTGATTGTAGCTGGGTCTCTAAAAGTATCATTAACCTCAAAGGATTAAATCTTCTAGAATATAGACTGTATAGTTCATAACATAGAGAACAATATTATTGTGTCATTTGATTTTCATCCTTTTTTTTAAAGCAATATTCCTATTTTAAGGGACATAAAAGAAGAGGAAGCACTGCATCTCTACTTCTGAATGGATATAAGAAAATTGTATTGTTTTGAAATATTGGACCTTGAGAGAGATCTTAAAAAGCAAATTCCCCCATGGAAATATTCTTTGCAATTCACATGAGCTACCTTGCTAATAAATCAGAGTCGAGTATCTACACTATTCATAACTGAACAAAATGGGACATTTTTGAACTCTGCTTCATGAAAATACACTGCTACAAATGGATCCAAATTGGCAACTTGAATATTTATGTGTATACAATTAGTCATTTATAAAAGGAGGACAATTTCACCTTTCTTCAACTGCCATATTTATTGAGCAGTTTGGTTTTGCTGGGCAAATGCATCATGTGCATTTTGCAGTGTCTCAGCACACCTGCCCCCTTTTAGGTGTGAGTGTATCTAGCATGCTCTGTTAGTAAAATACCAGCAAACAACTAACGTGGAGTTCTTAACTTTGACTTAAAATAGAGAAGCTGCATGGAGCAACATAAATAGGGGAGATGGCACTTGTACTACTTGCTGCCTCTCTGTAGTTTACTGTCACACGGAAGGCAATATAAGAAGAGCAGTAATATTGCTTGTGCATAATGTTTTGTATCTAAGTGGTACTGAAACAGTGTCATCTTACCAAAGGCACATTTTAGGCACAACGGTTCCTGCAAGCTCAGTTTCTCTCTTAATGGTCTTCTTAAGCATCTGGCAAATATTCACCTGTTTAGCAGATGTTTAGGAATACTTTAGCATCTGTTTAGGCATGGTATCAACTAGAACTCTTAGAGAATCATTAATGAGATGTTTTTGTATTCAGAGTGGGTGTTAAGTGTTGACTCAGTGTCCATGATTACAATATTGGTGAGAAATGCAAATAACGGGATAGCCTGAGAACAAGTAAGTGGGTTGAATATAGTGACTTGCTATACAGATACACAAGGTTATATTTATATGGATATTTAGTGGATAAATGAGAATCCTTAACCACATTGTGTGCATGAGTTACTCGTGTAGCCAAATTTTTTGCAGACTGTCAGGGAGTGGACAACACTGCATGGTCTGGAAAAGATCAATGCACTGCAGTCAACGTGCCAGGCAGACATGGAAAGTTGGGTGTCTGACACATGGAATAAAAGGCATGTAGTGCATCTGATTTATAGGAAAGGCAAGCCTTGCTGTGAGTGAGCACCACATAGTCAAACACTACCTGAAAGGCAACTCTGCTAGACACTAGCTAATTTCAGTTCACCTGGGTTGTACAAATAACCAGGTTAGTTTTGGGATCTGAGAGCTAAACCCAAGTAGTAGATGGATGAAAAATCCAAGTGGCAAATCCAAGTATGCTGAGGATTTCTTTTGTTTGCTTTGTCGTTGCACTTTTCTCCACTGACAATGGTGGCAGGGTGTTTGTTTGCTTTTCTAACTTTTGTACTTCTTAAGCTTTCAGAGACGTGAGGGAATCCAGTTGCAGAATAATACGTACGTATTATTCCTTCACGAGGAAGGAATCTTCTACACATGTCTCTTCTAAAGGCTTTTCAGGAAAAACATGCTGATGACTTTCTGGATACTAGGCTGGCATCCTTTTCAAGGATTTACTTAGGCCTTGGAACCTGCCACCAGTCTATGACACCTTTTAGTGCTGCTACACCAGTTTTCATGACGACAGCTGGATTAAATACTTGTCTGTGATAAGTTAGAGATACCTGACAGACTGCCACTGTTAAATTACTCAAGGCTCCTACAATGGCCATTCTTTCTGTTCAGTGATACAGTGAACATGTTATCCCTGGCTGAGAAAAATGCCAGACCTGTGAGAGAAGCAGACTCAATTGCCTACAGGTAAGCTGCCTTTAATTAAAGGATCTGGGGAAGGAATCAGATCTGCCTTCAGGAATTGTCTACTACCATTTTCTATTAAGCTTAGGAGAGATATCTTAGAGGCAATATCTTTAGGGAAACCTTTAATTCATTCAGGTACTAATCTCATGTAGAGGTAATGGAATATAAATCACCCTTTTTTTAGAATGGTAGATGAGGTGAAGTGTAGTATTAAGTTCTCCTTTATATCTGTAAAGGACCAAACTAGCCTACTCCTGTCCACCTTTCCTCATGTTGGAATATCTAGAATTATAATTCAAATCTTAGGGTTTTTTGGTGTATGGACTGATAACATTTAATTAATCACCCCAGGAGCATAAAAACGGTGTGAGGTGCACTCATTTGACAAGGGAATATAATAAGAATTGTGGGATAACCAGGAAGTACAGGAGTGCCTGATGCAATTAATTGCTTTTGCAAGTGATTTAGAGCATAGAATTTTGAGAAAGGCATTTTTGCTGCTGTGCTCTAGAGTTATAAAAACTCTTTCAAATTCTCCTGAATTAAAAGAAATAAATTCTGAAGATAAGATAGCTTAATATATCCATAACTTTAAGAGCACTTGACAGTTCTATGCTGATTTTCTCATAATGACATTTTGCAGCTGTAGCTTTGTGAAGCTGGAGATGAGAGCTTGGAGAACTGTGCTGAGAGTCAGGATGGAGAAAATTAAGAGAATGGGATCTGAAGTTAAAACTCCCTAGGCAGATTTCAGGCCTGGAAATGCTTGTTAGTCTAGACCTTAGTATGAGAAGATGAAAGTTTTTTTCCAACCAGAGACACTCTGGCCTGCACCTGTCCAGCTTGATGGGCTGGAGAGGAAAGCACGGTTACAGGAATCTACACAGAGACAGAGTGCATCTTATACTTGGCAATGAGAATCAATTTTCTGGCTGTTCCAGTTTTAATGGTAACTTTTAAACTCAAAGAGAAGAGTTTAACCCCACAAACCAGCCCATTCAGTGGAAGGACATTGAGGGCACTGTTGATCCTGTGGATTGCTGAAACATGTCATCAGAAGTGCTTTTGTGATCTTAAGGATTGAACCAGGCAAGATACTGAGGACTGCTTGTCTACAGAGTTTAGGCTGAATTTGAATTCATCAAAGTTCAAACCTCCAAGAATTTGAATTAAAGACTCTTCATTTCTTCTTCACTGGTGTTTCTTCATTTCTGAGCATATTTGAGCTTTAAAAAGTTAAGAAATTTAAGTATATTTATATTTTTTTTTATTATTATTATTATTGGTGCTATTAAACCTCTAAGTAAACGTTCTAAGACCTGTGTCTTCAGATGCAGTGCTGAATTATCACTCAGGGTAAGGAAGACCTCAGCTGAATTCCTTAAGCGCATTGTTATCAGCTTGTAATAATGAGGATGAATTAATTACCACTTGCCTTTGTGTTTTAGCCAAGCTCTCTATTTTATATAATAGCTTAAAGCAAGAAGCTAGGGAAAAGAGAAGAACATCTTTTGGATTAGAAGGAAAGAGGTATGTGTCACCCCCAATTCATGCTTCAGACTTCTGCAGCTCACCTGGAGACAGGGGCAGCAGTCTAATACAGAAAGATGGTGTGGTGGTTTAACCCCACCTGGCAGCTAGGACCATGCCGCTCCTCATGGAGTTGTCCCCCTGGGTAGGGAGAAGAGGGAGAAAAGGAGGTGAAAGGAAAGAAAAAAACCACCTCCTGGGTTAAGATAAGGACAGTTGAACAGAACAATAACAGAAATAGGAAAAGAGCAATAATAATAATAACGATAATAATAATGGTAGAAGAATACACAGGATAAAGTAATACAAGACAAGACACTCTCTCCACCCCGTGATTGGTCACTCAGCCCAGCCTGCGCAGTGCTCATGGGGTCCTGTTCTGCCTGGGCAACACTCATTTATATACAGATCATGACTTCTATGGTATGGAATATTCTGCTGACCACTCTATTGTTCTGTCTATGCTCCTTCTCATCTTCTATGGGAAGCTGAAAAAAGTCCTTGAATAGTATAAACATCACCTAGCAGCAACTTAAATAATATGCGTTATTGACATTGCTTTCATACCAAATCTGAAACACCGTTACTACTAGAATGAAAATTAACTCTATCCCAGCTGAAATGAGGACAGATGGCAACACATGAAGAAATACAATTTTGCCTTGATGATTCCCCCAATGATTGTTCAAGATGTAAGTCAGGGGAAAGAATATTGATTCAAATGCAAGATGCCATATCTCTCTCCTTTTGTTGCATATTTCTCCTCTGAGGTTGCTTTGGCTTTTGGTTTCTGTAAGTGGTCTGCATTTCTTAGTAAAACTGAGGATAAAAACAAAAATGAAGGTGGAAGGGAGATTGTGAGTATTTAATGTTAAAGACCAAACTTTGAAATGAGAATAAAGTTGAGAATGACAACATAGGGAGCTGGAGCTCATTTCACCCCCTGCAGAGTACCTTCAGCAACTTAATGATGAAAGTGTTTTTAACTGTCAGGATGAGGCTGTAAATCAGCTAAACCTTCATGTTTCTGATCTAACAGACTTTGATGGTAAGCCAAATGTTCCACACAAAAAGGTAGTCTTCCTGCAAGGCCCAAATTTGTCCTCCTTTAGCAGCTGGATACAGCTTGCCAGGCAATGGTGATGTAGTGTGAGTTAGGGGCCAGTGTGACGATGCAGAACAAATGAGTTCATCAGACTGTTTGTTTTGTTTATGGTTCTTTTTTCAAAGGACAGTAACTTTAAAATGTGCTGTTTCCCATTATGTGGCCTAAAAGATTGAAGCTATATAATCAAAATATTGTCTTAATTACACTAATTACAGACCCTTAAACTGAGAGAAATCTCAGGGTGTTTCTAATGCGAGCAGCTAATTAAGGTCTAGTAGAATAATGATAGTGTAATTGCTTATGTTTGTGTGGAGGTGTCAATTTAGAAACAAACTTTATAAAACCTGCTATAGGGTGGTAAAAGTAGCCATATTCCTAAGTGCACTTAAGATAAAAGTTTATGTTTTTATTTGTTTTTTTTTATCTTCAGCCAGCAAGTGAAGTATCTAACTTACAGTTCTTTATTGAGAGCTATGTTTGATATACTGTTCTAGACTGACATAGTTACTTGGTTAGTAAAATAGGGTAAATAAATTTAGCTGTTTAAACTATTTTTTGCAGGGAAGTTAATGCTATTTGTTTCTCATTTGCAAAGCTACTTTACATTTAAAGTTTTGGTTAAAGAGCACATTTTGAAACCTGGGGATAACAGTTTGTGAAGACAGATCTCTGCTGACTTGTGGCCACTTTTTCGCCTTGTGAAGGGGATTGAGTTTAACTCTTCAGGCCTTTTGAGAGTAAAGTTTCTTAATGCTTTCTTACACTATTGGGGATGTGAAAACGTAGGGATTCAATATAAACCTTGCAGGAAAGAACATGCCAAAAGGAGTATGTGTCAAGGAGACAGAGATTTGGGTTTTTCTCAGACCTCTGCCTTAGGCTTGCTATATTGATCAGGGGGAAGTTCCTTAAAATTGTAGGAGAAACTGCTATGTCATTATCTGTTGGGATCACTTGAGGCATCCTGCCCAAAGGTCCTGTTCTTGCTCAGTTAAAGGCAAAATTAGTTCAGAAATTTGGCTCACAGGCAACGTCAAAATTTCACTTCAGTTTGGAGGAGGACAAGCTTAAATTTTGTTTTAATTTAATTCCTGTTTAGTTTTAAACTGCTTCCTAGATGTAAATTTGGTAAGGAGAGGAATGCAGAGACTTTTGGTTCAAATTAGCCATTATTTTAATACCTGGCAGTTTCTGACTGAAATCTTCGCTGGCTCCTGTTAGTCATGCAAGTCACTGGAAACCTGGCTGACAGGGACTATTGGGCCCTAGAGGTAACTGCAGGCCTTTAATTTCCTAAACTGACCTCCCCTTGGAGGCCCAGGGATGCCATTTTGTCTCAGCCAGGGCCCTAGGCCTGCCTTAAGCGGAGCCCAGGGTCCTGGCCCTGCTACCTTGGCTGGGCTCCTGAGGTGTCCCCTGGGGGGTCCCTGAGGGCTCCCAGGATGGTCCTGCCTGGCTGAAGCACCAAGGTGAGGCCATCCTGCTCCTCCTGCCCTGCACCCTTGCTGCACCTTCCAGCTCCAGCGCCACAGGGCCTGGCCCAGGAGCTGCTAAACCTGTATTGAGAACATCTGCTGGCTTACAGCTGAGGGAGGCCGCTCAGATTAGAGCTCGGGGAGGGGTCCAGTGTTGACCCAAAGTGGCAGAAACATCTGTTAAAAGGGTTGCATTGTTTTGGAGCAAAAGTTTACACTGTGCCCTCAGCTGCTCAGTAATCCTTGTCCAAAAAAAAAAAAAAAAAAAAAAATTAAAAAGCTAAAAAGTCTGTGCTGTTAAATAATCTGTTTTCTGAGAAGCTTAATAAGACATAGCCAAAGGCCTCTCCTGTCGCAGACTGAGAATACTGCCTATCCTGCACTGCTTTCTTCTTGTCTCTGGGGGACATTCTGCCGATTTCCATAAAAGAGTTATTTTACAAAATCACTTTGATCATGGGAAACTGATGCTTAGCATTATACTGTCTTATCTGTGCAGTTCTCACAGATTAGAGTGAACCTTCAGAATACATTCCGTAGCATTTGGGTGCTGTGAACATAGACGAAAATCAGCAACTGACATGAAGTATCAACCTCCAGACTGTTGAGCATTGGTAAGAATGACTGGGTTTCCTCTTTCAAAGGATGTATCCCTGAAAATTATAGATAAATATGCCAGATAAATAGCAGCATTTTGTTTGTGTACAGATGGAGCCAGGAACCAAGAGCCAGGAGTTTTTGATGAATTTTTAAATTATATTTCAAGGAGGTCCATGTTCTATTTGTTCTGTTTAATCCTGTGTTTATTGTGTACAGTTGATGTTGATCTACAAGGAGACCTGTTTTGCCAAATGGATCCAAGTGAAATGGCTGAGCTCTTAAATCTTTGATAATATCTGCCGTGGGATCCTGTGTAGTTGTATGCGAGTTTGTGTGTTTTGTAAAAAAGTGACCCCTATTTGTCATTGCGAGAGACTGCCTTCCACTCGTAATTTCTGAACTAATTTTAGCAGACATCACTTGTTTTGGAATAAACTTTCACTGTGAAGCCCAGCGGGGCATACAAACTTGCAGGCCAGCAGTAGAAGATGATGACTCAATTCAATGTGTGTTTGATGATTGACAGCATCCATCATGTTTGGCTCTGCCACAGGGGGCAATGGTGGGGGATGTCATAGTAAGGAGATCTGTCCACCTGCCCATCCCTAAACTTTAGCCCAGTTAGCTCCACTAGCAGAGAAACAGTCTTCCCAACACTGCATCTTCCAGGAATACTATTGTTATCTTCCCGTGCTTTTTGAGTGGCTTCTGTTTTATTTCTGGCCTTGCAGTTGAACCAAACCTACTCACACACTACCTTTGTTGATTGCAACCTTCCTTTTGAAAAGCTGAGAGCCTATTTTCAGGCTCAATTTTGTGTCTCTTACACATAGGTTTATTGAGAGTAAAATCTTCCACACTGAGAACAATTCAAAGCTCAGTCTTTAACTTCAACTTAATCCTTAACTTCATCTTCTTTCATTGTCATTGTCTCCTTGTGTGATGTCTCCCCTTTCTTCCTACAACACCCTTCATTACTTACCAAGATCAGAACTGTCTTTAGGGAAAACTGTAGTCATTTTTATTTGATTTCTTAGACTAACTAATAATATAAACACAAGCTGTGTGCTGGATACTTTCAGGCTTGATTAGATTTCAAACATGAGATTTTTTAGAATAGCAGCTGGAGGAAACAATAGAAGCTGCAGAGGTAAAGGAACAAATTGTTCTGATAAGATACTTAAAAGTAGGATAAGAGTGCCTATGAATGTAAATGCAAACAAAGCCCTGCAGCCTTCTTTTACAATGTCTATATCAAGTCTTTTTTTTGAGATTGCATCTTTCAACTATTCTCTGTCTCTCTATTTATATACCAATCAATCAAAACTGCTCTTGTCGAGTGTGGAGCTTACCTCTCCACATAGCGGGGAGCTTAGCTCTCCACATAGTGGGGTTTTTATTTTAGGACTCCATGGTTTAGTATTTACAGTAACAGTTTACTCTCCTCCAGCATCTTTCTAGATGAGAAAGTGGAAGTGTAAAAATACCAGTGGATAAGATTTTAGCTGTGAAGAAGGTACTCAAATTGACTTGGGCACTGGTCTTAAATCCAGTCTTTCATTGCATGATGCAAGTTGTCTCGATAGTGCGATGGTTCCATTGAAATTTCAACCTTGTTGTAACTGATATATTCAGTTGTCACTTATGCTAGAATGTATGTCACTGCATGCTAGAAATGCAGTAGAACATTTGGGAAGTACTTTGGTGCTAACCTCCTTATCTAATTGAAATTGCAATTTTTCAATGACTGAAATGAATGTCAAGAATGTGAAGAGCAAAGTCATCAATTGACAGTGTTTATGCAATCCTGTAACTTCATTTCCCATATACATACAGTCCTCCGGTTATGACTTCATGTGGTACCAGATAATATGTCTGTGTTTTGGTCTGATAACCACGGGTCTTGGGGAAAAGGTCATCAGGAAGCAATTTGCCATAATTGCAAATATATCCATATATAAGCCATATATCCATGGCTTAATTACTGTCTCATCTGAAGGACTCAGACGAGAGATGTGATCTGAGCAAGCTGCTTTGCAGGCCGGATCCAGAACATGGACCCATAAGCATGCATTCAGTAGAACAAATGAGATTTTTTATAGCCCTGTAGGAAACTGTAGTGGCCGAATGGGCCTCCATCTGGGATCTATAGGCTACATTCCAAGAAGTGCTTCTGATAAAGCAAAACAGATAGCAATGCTTTTAGTTGGCATTGCTGATAATCTGAAACATGGGTTCAGATTGCAGTAAATACATGTTTAAATAGTGAGCACTGAGTAAAGATAGTTGGGATATCACTGTGTTTAGTCCACTTACAACAAGCCTTACTCGCTTAATCACATTTCAGTGAGAGGCTCAGCACCACCAGTAATGTGATTAATACCATGTCTTTCTGGCAATTATTTTTTTTAATACTCTAATTTTGTAATTATGATAACTGAAATTATTAACCCAATTTAATTTGGTCTCTTTTAAGGTGCTGCAGATTAATTATTTGTTCACCCTCATACCTGTCTAATTGAAAAGTTAGAGATAACTGAATATTTTTGTGTTTATGGCCTCTAATAGCCGAGTGATGTCAGTTGTCACATTCTGTGAAGTTTTAATGAAGGAGTTTAGGACAAAGCTTACATTAAGTGTGGGATGGATCCTGCTATTACTATCAATATTATGTTACTTTTGCCAGGAGCATTGAAGTCAAAGTCAACAGCCCTGAAAAGAACACAGGGAAATGACTAACACTCAGCATGGAGTTGTTGAAAACAAATTATGTCAAACCGATCTAATTTCCTTCTCAAATTCTCACCAGGATAACATGCTTTGTGGTTAAAGAAGAGATGGTAGGTATCACATACCCTGACTTTGTTAAGGCTTGTTAGAGTGTCCTATATGACAGTCTCATAAACAGGCTTGGGAAACATAATGTGGAAGAAATTAATAAGTAGGATGCAAGGCTGTTTTGAAAATTGCATTTAGAGGTCTATCAATGATCAATTGTTAAAATGAACGAAAGAACTGGCTGGGATTCTGCTGGGACCTGTCTAGGTTCTAATGCAGCTCAATATATTTATTAATGACCTGAATGATGGAATAGCATGTATGGTTATTAAATTTGAAGCTGGAATGGACTGCAAAAATGTCAGAAGGCAAAGTTAGAATTTAAAATTATCTTTAGAAAAGGGAGAAACTGGTTATAACAAGTAAGGTGCTATTCAGGAGGGAAAAATTTCTTTGTAGAAAAAGGAATGATCAACTGCACAGCATGATCTGGGTGTTTCACAAGCTGAAAGGCAATGAACAGTATTATGTTGATGTTGAAAAGGCAATCATCTCCACCAGTGTATGGTGAGAGTTGTATGCTCTCTGTTCAGCACCAGTGGGGTGCTGAAGTGCAGCAAGATTGATAACCAGATTATTGGATGAGGGAAAGGCTGTTGATATTGTATACCTGGACTTTCGAAAAGCATTTGATACTGTCCCCCATACAATTCTCATGGAAAAACTGGCTTCACA
>JAOXJM010000001.1:94290387-94312170 GCA_026413425.1 Tringa solitaria | reverse complement strand
TCCTTGAAGAGCTGGAAGTTTGCTTTCTTAAAATTTAGAGTCCTAACTGTGCTTTATGCAACAGTATGAATTTATGTAATGGTCTAATTTTAATAAAGTAGGATAGAATTCTACCGTTTTAAAAATAAAAGAGTAACAAAGAATGAAAAATATCAGGGATACTTGATGTGAGTAATGTTTGCATATCAACGTACTACATCTTTGATAAATCCTTCTTCTGCTTATTTCAAAAATCTTTATAGTAAATTTCAGTATTTTCTGCAACTGGTATGTAAGAGAACACATTCTATCTATATGTTCATTACCATAACAAAAAAGGTGATCTTCCACGCTGGACATGTTCTGTCTCCACTGTGTTTCTAGTGAAAGATCTGTTGTACTCATGATGATCTAAGGACAATGACATAGATGAGCTGTAAAGGTAGATCTGATCTCTTTTTAATATATGACAAGCATAAACTAGTTTGGAAACAACATACAAGCTATCAGGTGTACAAGCAACTAGTCAAATCAGAAGAGGTAGTAGCAAACTTCAAAACCAAATAAGTTGGGAACAATCTTTATGATGAGATTGATGGGAAGAGAGTAGTGTCTTGTACCTGTAGAGTACAAAGTTGTTGCGAAAGGAGATAAAGTGGTTATCGATAGAGGAAGGACAGAACTATGATTTTAAATGCCCAATAGAGTTATGATTTATCAGTCAGGAATGAAAGCTCAGAAAATTGAGTGATTGTTTTGTATTCCCTCACTGGCAAGTGGGCATTTTCGTCTGTATGACTTCATTCTGGTTTGAAATGATTGTTCAGATTAATCTGTGTAGATACCAGAAGGGCACCTGGGACAGTGGATGAAGTCTTGTGTTCCCAGAAATGCAGAGGTAAGATGTTGATGATTCTGCTGTAGGAGGATTTTACTGCATCAGTAGCAGACACATGACAAGTTTTACACTCACTTTGGCTTCCTCTAGATTCATTTAATGTATTTGGAGTTCTTCTTTCAGTGTAGATTTCATCACTTTATATTGTCGGGATAGAGAGGTATCTAAAGACTAGAATAGTTGGTTCTAGGAGGACTTACTTCAAGACAGCATATGTTACAATTAGTTGGTGATTTTTCTGTATAGGTAATAGTTCTGAATGACATGGAACAAACAGAGGGGTGGGACCAGAGGCTTATACAGAAGTTCTCACACAGTGTTTGGGTGCTTTTTTCAAAATCTGACTTAATTGCTTAAATGAGTGCCCTGTTGTGTAAACATCCTCTTGGTTGCAGAGGGAGTATATTCTTCTCAGCGAAAAATGAAGTCTGAGGGCTTAGTTATGTAGAAGAGCTATTTTTTGGGATGTCTCAGATGGTTACTGCTTTTTACAGGAAGTAGGTATGCTTACTTTTTTTGGGGTGGTATTATTTTAGTGTATATTGTTGCTTCTAAGCAACCGTTTTGGTGGCTGATCATGCTACATGAAAAATTGATGGTGATAAGAAAGTATTGTAAATTTGCTCAATTAGAAGATGAGTTTCCAAATTTTTGGGAGAAATCAGTGTTAGAAGCCAGGTTTCAGATTAAGATAATCAGAATATCTTCTGAGTGCCTTGGGTTTACTACCATAAAGATGCAAAAACTTGGTCTCCAAGACAGTCAATAAAAGGTTGCCATATTTGGGGTCTTCCTTGGTGCTCGTTGCTGTGTCTTACTGTATCCAGTTCCATCTTCTTCACAGCACGTGCCAGAGAAATGAAGGATTGGAATGTTCCTCTTTAGGGGATAGAATACAGTAATTCCATGATAAATTAATTTACGTTCTTTTTGAGAACATGTCTATATACCAGTTTGCATTCAGGTTGTGACTGACAGCGATGGTAGATGACAGTTAGAGATTAGCAAATATTATGAGCTGTTATTAGTTTCTCTTACTTTTTTAATCTCGTGCCAATGGCAGAACTTTCTGACAAAAGAGTGAGTACTTAACATGATCATAGCATTTAGCATAATAGCTCAAAAGCGTGTATCAGCTTGTTCATATGCAGCTGAAAAAGCTCACATAATATGTAGCTCAAAAATGTCTCAAAAACATGTTTGAAAATCTCTAAATTACTTCCCCACCACCAGCACCTCTTCCATAATGTATATTATATATCCATTAAAGGTAGTCATACAATGAAGAATAGTTACTGGAGCAAGGAGACAATCAGAACATAACATTCAGTTCCATTCATCTTCAGTTAGGAGCTTCAAGAGAAATAAATGGAAATAGGGAAGAGAATGCATGTAGGCAGAGATAAAGCCAAGTATAATCACACTTAATGCTAAAAAAGCTCTGTTTGACTTATTCAGAAAATGCCACCTGTGAAAAACAGTCTCGGCTTGGGTTTCTGGCTCTTCTGACATTTGATTAAAGCTAGAATTAAGCAGCCCTCATTAGAACTTCAGGAGAATGAATTATACTTAATAAATGTATAGCATGTGTACCTGATATGAATGCCAGCACTGTACACCCTATTATTAACATCCAATTATGTTGATGAATAGCAACTTAAACTATAATTTCTTAGTGCTATAAATTTTTAGTTTTAATGTGCTGCCACTTGTATGTTTACTGTGGCTGAAAACCAAGGTAGTAAGGTGACAACTGCAGCTTAGTACCAAATCTCTGACATACCAAAAAGGCAGCAGTGACTGGGATTCAGTAAGAACAGGAGAAATGGTGGAAGGAAAGAGGAAACAAGAAAGCATCAAAACAACTTTTTTAGAGACTTTCTGTGGATTAAGTGCTCTGATTAAAGCTGTTTGTGGCATGGCAAGCATGCAGGATGGATAAATTCTGGCAAAACTATTGTACAGCTGGAAATACTTGGCAAGGGGATGGTTTTTGTGCATTTGCCAGGGAGCATTGATTTAGGTTCCATCTTTATAATACATTGTTATACAGGGCTTCAAATAAAATCATGAGGAAAATAAAATTATATTGGCTTTGATTGACTCCTGTTATTTCCTGAGAGTACTTATCTCTATCTTGGATGATAGAACAAACTCTCACAAAATATCACTATCAAGGCATTCACAACCCTTTCAGGTTTCTGTAGGATCATTGTGTTTTTATCAGTAGCATCCCTTACCCATTTTGCAAATATTTTCAGGTCCGTCAACAAGAGGTCAGGGCCTTCCAGCTCAAGATGTCACTGCTGATGTTCCACTGCATCTATGGGAAAAAAAGCCAGGTCATTTGAGTATGGGCTCTAGTTGTGTCTCAGTGATTAAATATAGTTGTTTAAGGTAAAAGGTGACAACAGAAAAGGAGAGAGAGAAACTGGCTGATTTTTTTCATATTCTGTCCCCACCTTCCCCGTGTAAATGTGGGTGGTGAATATCTCTTGAAATTTAATTGGTTGAGAAGTGTATGGCACATTGAAGGAAAAAGTAGCTGGCTGCTCACAAGTTGAGGAGACACTGCCTTGGATTTTTTTGAATGCATTATTAGTAGCTCGAGCAAATGGGAATCTTTCGCTGGGAGCTCTTCTGTTGAAAATTAAATCTAGACTACAGAGAACATAATGATGAATAGCATCCCTGTTTTGTGAATTTCATTTAAGTCCTGAGCTTTTTTTTTGTTTCTTCAATTGAGTCCTGTGAATAAATGTGTGCTGACTGAAACTATGTGTTTCAAATAAACTACTTAATGACACATCTTACCCTATCCTAGGTGTGGTACTTATTGGAAGCTTACAGGATGTGTATTGACTGGAATGTAACTGGCTGCATACTGCCTTCTCCTACATAGTCATAACCAGGAGTTCATTGGTTGAAAATCTGAGGGCAGGTGAGAGAGGAAGGTGTTGTCCCTTGACACTCTGTAAATCAATGCTACCACTTGCTTTAATAGAAGGATCACAATTAAGCGTAGTAACCCATTGATTCATAGATAAAAATAAACAACTGCAGAAAGATAGCACAATAATTTATTTTTTTTTAAAGCTCACTATAGGAAGGGAGTATTTCCCAATTTTTATAGTTCTAAGATTTTTTTCATAACAACAGGTAGATTATTTTAATGTAGGTTACTAATATTAAGCACTAAAATACTCTTATTTCCTTTAATGGTGCATTAAAGCATTCTGAACAATGCAGAGAAAATGAGACCATTTTTGAGTTGCAAATGAATCCCTTTTGATAATTGTTCAGCTGTAGAGGTAGGATGTCTCACAGGGTACTTTAGAACTGAGATCATATGAGCTAATAATGTTCTTACTAAATTGGGAAGAATAGCCCTGCTGTCTTAAGACTAACTCCTTGCTTTCTGTCTAAAAATGTAATAAAGTCTACTTCATTCTGCCCTTCCGGGCTTTTGTTTAATCTTAATAGTTTTCTCCTTTAGAGATTTATGCTCAAAAGTTATTATAATATATCCTGGCTTTGTACTGTAAATGAAACAGTTGCAGTACTTGCATGCAGAAATACATTGAGGAGAAAGACAAGTTTTACTATTTCTTTTGAGCAATAAATGTGCAGCACAGGACAATGCTATGAGAAGGCCTCAGATTAGATGAGTAACTGTGATTCAAAGGACTCTGGATCCTGTTGGATTTTATGAAATCCTACTGTATTTCAGAATTTCAGCCTGAGTTGACTTTTGACATAGTCACTGCTAGTGACTCACTACCAGTTTTTATCATGAATCTGAGTATTGGGTATATTTGAACTTAGTCTCAGCTAAGCGCATCGGAGCCTCAGATCTCATTTAAAAATCACGTTCTAGATTTGATGGGTGCAGACATAGCTTAGAAACACCAAACCTCAAGCTGTGAGTTAAAGAAATCAAGCAGATAACAGGAAATATATAATTTCTTTTCCTTTTTTTTGTTTTTCTTTGAAGGCAATTTGTGGAGACTACTTACTGCTATTATGAAGGTTTTTAGTAACTCCAGAGTAATTCTCAGTTTTAGCTGCTCATTTCTCTCTGATTACAGATCACAATCACATAAAATTAGAGTGCTTTAACATCTTGGATCAATCACTGTTGGCAACCCTCTTCAAAAAATATTAGAATAAAGCGTCAGACGGAGCTGTGTGGGATTAAATAACACTGTTGCTGAAACAACTGTGATTCTACAATTGCAAATAATTTGGCAGAATGGTCTTGTTTCATTGCATTTTACCAATGTAGGAATTAAATTTTTCATTACTCTCCTGCCCTCAGAAGAAGCAGCCCCTCCTCTTCTCCGTTTAGTTATCCGCTGCAGCAGTTGGTTAGGGTTGCATGAGTCCTGGTGTGTGATACTTTAACCGGTCTTGCAGATGTTTTGGACTTTCTCCGCTGGAGAGAGATCCCACCAACCATAACTGTAGCTTTAAAGAGTGTGCTTGTCCAAGGCATTTCAAAACTCAGTGGAAGTTCTTGACATTGTTATTCTTTTGAAAGTCGCTGTCCTTACCCAACTGTCCATAATGACATGGTGATTTGGGGAAGGAATGAGAGACATTGCTTTAGAATACAAGGGGTTTTATTTATTTACTTATTTACTGCTGCTTCTGAAGGTTGAAATGCTCCTCTTTATCCTCAAAACTAAAGTGTGGTACATGTGTCCTTCCTTGCAATTTTTAGTAACTTACCCCAAGTTTTTGCACTTTTTGTGCAAAAGAAATGCAAAGCTCATTGTTATAACTTGGAGTTTGTTCTTCACAGCTGCTTGCTTTCTTTTTTCTGTGTGAACTTGTGTTTTCTCTCCTTAACTAGTACAATGGCTTTGGGTCTTTTGGGTATGCAACTAGCAAAAGCCACTTTTAGTATAGTATCCTATCTAGTGGAGCAGACAGGCACCCCTCCGCTGAATTCAAATGAAGAATAAAGACTTAAGAATGGGGAGATGGAAAAGATGTAAGAAAGGGGAGATAAAAAAGAGATACTGTTGCAGGGCAACCAAGGAACAAAGAAGTCATGGAAAGACATCTATTAAAATATTTGAAGTGAGGAAAAGAAAATTGCAGAAAAGTGGTCATGGGTTTCAAAGCTCTTGCATAATTAAGACCTTCCTGGAGAACTACCTTCTTCTTGCAGTTTGACAACATTTTCTGAAATCTGTATTTGAAAATACTTTCCCAGGAGGCCAGTAAGACATCAAGCATGATGTTCACTAGTCAGAATTTTTTCTTCATTTCCATCCCTGGGGTGAAGTCTTAGAGTTCCATGGAAGTTTTAGAGTTTTATTTTAAGGCTTTATATTTTATCTGAAACTGAGGAGACCTTAAAAAGAAAAATAAGCTCTCTACAAAAGCACAGCAAAGGGTATCATTATACTCCCATCATCGTACGAGGGAGGCATTTATGAATACTTTGTGGTTTAAGTGAGCTGCTATGCTTGCCCATTTTAAGAGAGGTTGCCTTATAGTACAACTTTAGGTGGTATTTTTAACAGCAAACTTCTGTAATTGTCTGTGCCTGTGAACAGTTGCAACTAGTGTCCTGGTCTTAGGCTGAAAGGTCTATGACTTTCTGTCCTATTAAATCAACAAAATATTTATGGTTATCAACATGATTCTCCAATCCAATTAGCTTTTAATTAAATGTAGCATTGCTCTTCACTTCCCAGTGTCTGAGGAAGCACTGAAGTCTGTTTCTGTTCTTGAAAATCCATCTGTTGTCCTTTGAGACTGGTCATCCTATCTCAGACTCTTCTCTGGCAGCCAATGTTTTCAGTGTGCAATTAAGCTACCACTTTACCCTGTATAGGTATTCTGGATTCACTGACTTCCTTTGCTTGATATTTATTACAGTTAACAGAGTGAAATAAAAGCTGAAAGCCCTTGGCTAAAGCTTGTCAACTATTTTTTCTTCTATTTTTTTTGCATCTCCACCTAACTCTATTTGAAATACAGCTGACCTTTTCTTATAACATTAAGTTATAGGAACATATGTTTTCACTGGTAAAAGTGCATTATATGTAAACATCTTCTCTGATATCTGAATAACATGGTCCTAAACTGCCAGCAATTGGTTCTGAATTTATAGAAAACTAGTTGTCCTGATTGCACACTGTACTGCTTGGACTGAGTACAGGATCTTTGGTTGCAATGCATTAAAACACACAGAAACAAAGCTGCGCATGTCATGCTTGTTAGCTGTCATGGTGTGGGCAGCAGTGAATTACTCAGTGGTTAAAAGATTGGTGGTAAGCAACAGTAACGGAAAAGAAACATGCTTTTCATAATAAGTATTTCATAACAAAAAAAGCAAAGGAACCATGTACTTTTGTTCATAAGCGTCTTGACTTGAGTTCAAGAGAAACAACATAAGCAAAGTGTTGTCACCACTTCTCTGTCATTGTTTTGATCTCAAAGTGGCATAGCTATTTAGAAAAGAAATGTTGAGGAAAGGCAATTGCAGACCCTAAGGCAAAGGGGCTGAGTTAAGTTGTTTTGTTTTATTTTTTATTTCTACCTGGGATAAATGCAGACATGTAAATGGCACCAGGGTACAGTTCAGGGTAGGACAACTTGCACTGTTCACACACAGTGCAAAACTGGTTGAAGCTGGTGGTCAAAATAGTTTCTTACAGTAATATGTCACCATAAAGCTTTTGATCTCTCTGTTCCAGTGAGAAAGATGACACATAGGGGTTTTTTTGTGTAAATGGGAATTTCACAGGGTGAAATTTGTGATTTGCATCTGGATTCAACCTCTACTAGCAGCTCTTATGAAGAAGATCCTCAAGAGCTTACTCATCTTAGTGTTTAGTGGAATAAGACTTTCCACGCTTAAAAGCTTGGCAGCATTCTGGTGTGAGTTTTCCTCTCGGTCCCAGTATATTGGCTCAGTTTAACAATAGATATTGTCTTTTATATATATTTTACCTCTTTCAACTCAAAGGCTGCCATAAGTCTGACAATGTTACTGCTCACTCTGAAGAGAGAATTGTATTTCAGCACCAGGTGGATCAAGCCACTACAAATTTTCTGTTCAAACTACTGTATTTTTAATGGATATTTACTATGACTGAAAAGAACCCCAGCCTTTCTATAAGCTTATTCAGTTGCCTGTATGTTTTAGTAAAAGTATTTCAAGGAAGTTGTGTGTTAGCACTATTTGGTAAACCCCAAGTGCTGTAAATTCCAACTTTCTTGCAGGTACAGCTATGATTAAAAGAAAACACTGTAACATTTTATGCAGCTCTTCAAAATATAAAATGCAGAAATATATTGAAGAGCCATGATTTAAGAGAAACAGATCAACTGAGCAACAAGTGCATTAAATATGTTACTGTGGCAGTTAAAGAGGTATAGTGGTTTCAGGTTTGTTTTGTTTGGATTTTTTTAAACCCCTTTGCCTTGAATTCAGTATCCTCAGCAGTTGCTAGATTACCTAATTTGAAACTGATGTGTGCTACTCAGGTAAAACAAGTCCCAGCAACCACAGGTGAGATTCATCTGTTAGTGTCCAAATTCCATGAGCTGTAATAGGGTGTAGAAAGCAGCTCCCCAGCCTGTTTTCAAACTGTAGTCTTTCTGCTGGGACTGACAATTGAGAAATGTTAGATGCTCTAAGAAGTGAGCTGAGGCCACCAGTTCTTCCCATATGTCACTGATTTGCTACTAGAAGGTAATGACTTTTAGTCACTACTGATCTGAGCTTGTTTTATAATGAGCAAATAGTGGAATGCTACCTACATCATTAATCCCATAGCTATGAAAAACCTTTTTTAATTCTCTTAGAATTATTCCACATCTTCAGCAGAAGCATTTTACTGTTTCCAGAAGGCTGAAGGATGTTTGGTAAGCAGAATCATGTTCAGTGTGAGTTGTTTTTTTAGTGTTATACTATGTAGCATAGCTACAAGTGATGAAATATTATCTTTTGTCAGTGGTTTGGATGAGCAATTACACGTCTTTTCAGTTCCTAGTTTTAGAAAGGAAGCTAAAATTATTTTCAGTTAAAATTAAAAACAAAACGTGCTCCACAGTAGTAGTTCCCAACCTTCAAGTGTGATCCTGGGAAGCAAATCCTTGAAGTCCAGCTTTTTCCTATCTGATCACTCAGATGCAGGAGTAGCATGACCTGAACTCATCTTAGCTTGCCCAATGCAAAATGACAGATGCATCTGTTTAGTAGTCTAATCTTCTGGCAAGGAATAGTGGGACTCCTGGCATCATATGGGATAGACAGCAGAAGGGTGTAGTTGCAGGTCACAGATATGTTTCAAAAAGGCATCAAACTTGGAAATCTGCAATAGACAGAAAAATTACTTAACAGAACATAGAAAGTCAGCCATAGTGAAGTCAAAAATCAAACTTCTTCTTGCAAGGACTGGATCTAATTTCAGCTAATTTCCAGCTGTGTTTTCAAAGCCATTCCTACTCCTTTCCCACCTTATTTTTTCTTTCATTTTGGACGTAATACAGGTGCTTTCCTTCCCGTGTAGGAAACACTGATCTGAGCTACTTGTTTGCTTTCAGAAGCAGTCCCAGAAATATATTTCCACCTGAGGCTGTGGGGTGGCAGTGGGAGATGGACAAGGGCACTACACCCTTTTGTATCAGTTGATCCATGCTAATGGGCCAGGAAGGTCATATGTATTCCTCCTCTTTTATAGAGTCTAGTGTGAGTTTGGCCTCAGATACAAAATGAACGATTAGCAGGAACACTTCAGGGCAAGAGTTTTAGTCTCTATATAAATCCACGGTGTCATTTAATCAACATGTTCTTGCAAGCTATGCTTTGCAAAGTAGGCAGAGAAAACAATGCAAACAGTCTGTTACACCAGCTACTGAAACACATAGCCTATATCAATTATAAAACTTTCCCTCTTTGCGCCTCCTGGGTTCTGCAGATCTTTTTTTTTTAATTGCTTTCTCATCCAACTAATTGATACTGCTTTTAAACATGGTGTTAGTAGCTGAACTTCAGTGCTCCCAGCCTGACTTTTTTAGCTCATGTTTGACTTCTGTAATAAGTGGGTCAAAACACGGTTCACTGGAGACAAGTTAGTTTCCTACATCTGTTATTAATAGCTGACATTACCGAACATTTTAGACAATGTCTACCTCTCCCACATGCTCCCATGGGCTTGCTTTCTTGCTCACATTTGCCCTCACTGTTGGTCTTCCTTTAGTTCTTGCACACACTCATGCATGCTCTTGCGCTCACTCATGCTCTTTTTCACTTGCTCTTGCTTGGTCTTTCTTACTGCTCCCCCCTCACTCTTTCTCATGCCCTCTTGGATGTTGTCTTGTGCACACTCTCTCTTATTCTGTGTTTCTCTATTACACTTTCAAAACCAGGTTTCTCAATTCCAGCTGCCTAGAAAATCCTTAAAAATATCTTTTCAGTTCATAAGCTTTTAGACTTAGATAATCATACTTATTCTGTAGGCCTGTCTCTCATAGGCTCAATTACCATGTACATATTGTTATTGCAAAATGTATTTTTGAAAAGTGAGAAACATTTAAGTGGATTGTAGACTGACTCACATTTTAGAATATAAATGCCTACATTTTATTTGTAATTACTGTCCTGGAACACTTTTTATTCCCTGTTACTTCTGTGAACTAAAGCTCAATGTGGACTGTGCATGTGATTTTTGGCTTTAAGTAGCATCACTCGATTTTTCACCAGTTTCAGCTGTCTAACATATAAAATTACAGATCTACTTTTTGAAAATTTTGCAGGTTTTTTAAGCTCTGAAATTTATTTTCCTCATTTTTTATAAGAAAAACAAATGTGAATTTATCTGGTTATTCATACTTTCTTCCCCACGTTTTTATTTTTTATTTCTTTCCCCTTCAGTAAACAAAATGAAAGGAGATCAAAGGCTGAAGTTTTCTCTTTCCTTCTGTCAGAAAACTGTCCCTGTCAAAATCAAGCCATTCTTATGTTATAAAATAGTCAAACAGCTAGAATTCATTTGTGTAGGCGTGTTTCATTCAATTTACTTCATAAAGTGGGGAGTGCCTAATTTAATTTGTTCATTGTGTTTTGGGTATGAAACTGTGTTTTGGATTCTCTGAGATGTAATACAAGCCACTTCTTAAACATCTTTGCTGTTGACGGAATACTCAGGACACATGTACTCAGATCCCACCCACTAAAATATGTGATCTTGAAGTGTCACATGAAGATAAACCACTTATATTAATAAATATCCATGTTTATTTTTTCTGCCTGTGATTGTTCATTTAGTATGTACAGATTTCCAATGCAAGGGATATACAAAGAAATGGGGAGGTTAAATAAGGACTGGCAGCATATAAAGAGAAAACTTATTCAGCTGAGGTTAACAGTGTACTCAACCTCATGTCATTAAATTAACCTTAAAGATTCATTTATAAATGTCACTCTTATAAGTTCATATTGGAAGGTCACAAATTCTAATCTTTGTTTAAAAGCAGGCTATACTCTGCATGCGTTTAAAGTCTTAGGAATAATGATTTTGGCTGATTTTCATAGGTTATGGCTGGATAGTAATAAAGTACTGCGTCTTTTGCAATAAATATTAGAAAATATTCTTTTGTAATAGGCAAGCTAATAGAAACTTGTAAACAAGCTAAACTTATTGTGTCAATTTTTTTTTTCAAAAAACAAGTAGGCTAAATGTATTTTATATTTTGCAGGTGAGTGCATAGCAGTTGTTTTAAGAATTTCACAAACTGAAAGTTCCCCACTGTTCTTTTTGCTTACTGTATTCCTGAGCACATGGATTTTGCTGCTGGAGAGCTGCAGGAGAACAGGACACGCTGGCTCACAGTGAGAAATAGATAGGATGAGGCATTCTGAATATTACTGACTTGAGACAGGTTGGTGCTGTTTCTAAATCCATATACGCAATTGCATACAAGGTCACTTTCTTTCCTTTCATGCAAACACTGTCTATTAAGATTCCAGTTAGCCAAAACATGTTTGCTAAAACCATTTTGACCCGCCTTACTGATTATATGGGGTTATTAACATAAAAGGGATTCAATAATTACATGCTATAGCACTTTATATGCAATTACCTTCCAGTGACACTTGTCTTTTAGCCCAGGAATGTGTGACAGATGTCAGCAGAGTTGCTCTTATGGAATATTTAATAAATATCTTATGGAATATTTAATACCATTATCTTCCTTGTACCTGTGCAGCAGGTTTAGAAGAAGCACAAGAAAGTGTCATATGTATTTTGTGAAGGAGAATGGGTGATATCATAATCAGCCTTTGTGTTCATTTATTTTATAGTTTTTTTCTGAATTGTAACAGTTGGATGTTATAAGTATGTTGTCTGTGAACCAATATTGTAACACTCTGCAGTGATTCACCTACTGGAAATATTTTACTGAACTCTAACTTCTAAAATGGATTTGAAGCCGCTTCCTTTTTTTTTCTAAACTAACTATTGCAGTCCTTTGCTATCGTGATATACACAAATGGGAACCTTAAAAATGTTACAAACTAAAAGCTAAACTGTCTTGACATCAGATGTTCCAGGGCATATTTCTGACTAAAATGGAGTGTAGACTGTTTTGCCAGCCCTAAAGGGGTAATTTAATGAATGCACTAGTTTCTGGTATAGTTTCTTCATTATTGCAAGCGAGCAGATTTTTTCTTAAATTACTTGATTGAAGCCAAGGTAAATTTTCCTAACCAGTAAATAAGGCTAACATGCATTTTTCTTCTTTGTGAAAGCAATGAAATCTTTTATTTTCTCATGTGATCAAATTTAAAAAAAAATATAAATCCACACAAACAAAACCAAACCAAAAACCCCAATCAAAATAAAAAATCCCTTCTGCCACATGAAGAGAAATTTCCTAGAGCCACCTGAGGGAAAGACAAAATAATCTTTGATAGTGATATTTAATATCACTCTGATGTAGTTGTCAATCATTTTGGCTTTTTGCCTTTTCTATCTAAAATACCTGTAGAACTCTCTTTTTCTTAGAGAGTATGAGATCATAAATGACCATGTTTCTCCCGGGCTCTGACAACTGCCTGTTTTTCATCCCCACCTGACTTGGCTCTTCCTGAAGCAGCTGCATAGTTTACAGCAATAATCTAGCACAGTAATGAGTCTGCTTCCTAAACAAGGTAGCCCCTTGGATATCTGTTGGGCTTTTATTTTCAGCATAATCTTTACCCTAAGCAAATGTAGAATTCAACTGTAATAATGTGCTGTGTATTTAAGATACTACAAATATCAGTGAACAACCTTTACTAGGACATAACAATTCTCAGGATGTGTTGGTAAAGGTTTCCCAGAAGAGACTATATTTCAGCTAGAAAAGGGCAAACCTGCCAACTTATTTTGAGATTAGAAGCACAATCAGTGGGAATGTTCCGCCAACTGCACAAAAAGATATAGAAGATAATACTTCATCTTCAGATGAAGCATTGCCCTTTCTTCAAAGTAATATCTAATTATTAATGCTTCCCCAAGAATAGCTGTGCTGCTTTCATGCTTCTCACCTTTTTAATACCTGCATCTTTAGACTTGGACTTTAGGATCAGGAACATCAAGCATAACCTTTAGAGTTTAATTTTTGTATAAATTAAGTAAAGAAAAATGTTTTTTTAACCATTAACAATAAAGCTAACAGGTCACCCTTGGCAGTGACTAATAATCTTCGATAACTCCACAATGAAAAAAACAGTTGCTGAGATACTAGTGACATCAAACCAGAAAGTTATTAGAGCACATCATATCATGACAGTAAAAATAGCAGGACCAAGCCTTTGTTCAGGGAGTAAAGGATTTAGGAAGTAAGGGGAGATGAATTCACAAAGTTTGGCTTTTTCACAGCAGATGGAGTATAGATGAAATGATCGTGTGTCAAGGGAAAGAAAGGACACATGAACCCATCCTAAATGAGCTTTAGTAGAGCTTTATCTTTGCCAGGTGCTGATACTTACTTTTGGTAACTTTAGCTGTGAATTTGGACTTGGATGAGCAAAGCACTGTAATTTACAGCAGTTATACAAAATGAAAGAAGAACACAGTTAATTTCTATGTTCCTGCTGAACTATATGCCTTAGCAACTAATACTTGGTGCTTTCAAACATGCGAAAAGGTACCTCTCCCTCTGTAAGCCCAACAATCGGAAAGACCTGAATTCTGGGAGGTTAAGTATCCATTTTTTGCTTATGGGAAATCTGTTATTCCTGCTCTTAAGTAGGCGTGGGGACCTATGATTTCTTTTTCTTAGCAGAATTGTCATGAGATGTTCAGGTATTTTAAACATTAAATAGATGCTGTGTTTCTAAAAATTGAAAAAGTTGGTAAACCTTGAAAATGAGTAAATGGATGAACCCAAACTAAAAAACATACATTTGAGTTCACTATCTCCATCCTATCTTTGCTAGTACTGAAAATATTAACTCTTTCTGTTTAGTGTTGCATAAACATAAGTATTGAAAGTTACTTAAAGAAAATGTTCTGCTTCTGAGTTAAGCTACAGATGTGCAAGACTCCAAATGTTAGCTTAAGGCTCCGATTTGCTGTATTTTAAAGCAGGAACTCTCTTTTTTTATAGCAGAAGGAGAAGGAGACTTTTTTTCTTTTCCAATTAAAGGTCATGTTATTTTTCAGAAAATGTGCTCAGTATTTCTCCTTTAGTCATATTAGCATATTAGCCTTTGAGAGAAGAAATACAGTGAGCTTCCTTCAATTGTGTAATGGCTCTTGATCCTTTTTCAGTATATTATGTCATGTCCTACAGAACTAAGGAGCAGGATTGACAAGATTATTATATCCAGTCATCTTGTTTTGGCACAGCTAATGCCTAACTCTTCATGTAACAGGCTATAAGGATTAGTAGCTCAATAGTACTAGAAACGGAATTTGATAGAACCTGATTTCTCTGGAGTTCATGACCTCCAAAAGCTGCCAATAGTAGACAAACTGATGAAGTAGGCATTAGATAACATGACAGGGAGACGGATTGAAAAGTAGCTGACCTGCTGGGCTCAGAAGGTTGTGGTAGTGGCATGAAGTCTAGCTGGAGGCAAGTCACTAGTGGTGTACCCCAGGATCAATACTGGGGCCAATACTGTTATTCTTGACCTAGACAACAGGGCAGAGTGCATCCTCAGCAAGTTTGTAGAAAATGCAAAACTGGGAAGAGTGGTTGTTACACCAGAAGGTTGTGCTGCCATTCAAAGGGACCTTGGCAGACCAGAGAAATAGTCCAAGAAGAATCTCATGAAGTTCAACAAAGTAATGTGCAAAGTCCTGCACCTGGAGAAAAATAACCCCATACATCATCAGCACAGGCTGTGGGCTGGTTTTCTGAGAAGCAGCTTTGCAGAAAAGGCCTCGGGGGTCCTGGTGGACCAAAAAAAATAATTGAACATGAGTCAGTAATGACCCTTGTGGCAAAGAGGTCTGTATTAGGAAGAACATTGCCAGCAGGTCAAGAAAGGAGGTGATCCTTGCACTCTATTGATTCCTGGTGAGACCACATCTAGATTGCTGTGTCCAGATCTGGCCTCTACAGTTGTATCCACGCAAGGAGACATGGATACACTGGGGCAAAGGTCACAAAGATGATTAAAGGAGTACATACGGGGGCATACAGGCAAGGGCTGAGAGAGATGGGATTTTTTTAGCCGTGTAGAGAAGACTCAGCATAAGGAAAAAATTTGCTGCAGAGAGAGTCAAAACACTGGAACACACTGCCTGGAGAGGTTGTGAAGCCTCCATCCTTTGAGATATTCAAAACCCAACTGAAGATGATTCTGCACAACCTGCTGTAGCTAACCCTGCTTGAGTTAAGGGGTATGGACTGCGCACTCACCAGAAAATGCTTCCCATATAAGCTGTGATTTTGTAAACTTGTTATAGGCCATGACTCCCTGGTACAGTGCTAATTAGAAACCATGACAGCCTTTTCATTGGGCATGAGGCCTGTGGTTATTTGACCTGAAACAAAGGAAGACACATTCTGCTTGTGACTAGGCTGATCCAAGCAAATAGGAACAGAACTGGAGTTTTATTGTGCCAAACCTGTTTTCTAGCTGCTTCCACAATATTGACTCACTTAAATGGAGATAGAAATTAAGTTTCAAGTGCTGAACATATCCAATTAAGAGAGATTGCTGAGTAACTCTTTTGCAAGGCTCCTAATCTGCAAACATTTTTCTAATCGATAGCTACTTCTGTTCAATGTAACCCCAAGGTGACTGTATTCTGTCAGCTGAGAGTGAGATACGGAGCTCTTGAAAACCTGGAAAAATTCATGTCTTCAGGAAAAAATTTGATTTTTTCATTGCACCCTAGAGTAGTATGAAATTCAGCACTCTTCATTCTCTCCACATTTTGGTGTGCTCATCTGCTAGCTGCACAAGGTTTCTGAAATACTCTTTTTTCTCATGTTCATGTCATGATTCAAGGGTCATTCTCTGAAAGAAGACAAACGTGAGACATTGCTGGAGTTTTAGCCTGCATTTTATCAAAAGGAAAGCCTCCTGAACTTATCTGCAATGTGTAGTGGTCTGATTAATGAATATTCATACATAGAAAATGGGGTCTGCTGTGACGGACATTAGAAGAACAGTAATTGGTTTCAGGATTGATGGATGTTTATGCTGCAATCTACCCCAGACAGTGCATGCTGGAAACATTAGTATCCTGTTTCCCTTGTCAAAGCTCAAAATGAGTGGAAACAATTTAATTTTTCTCTGGTGAGTTGAGTAAGTAAGTGACAGTTGTTAATTTCATAGAACTTTTCTGCCAAGTCTCTCTCTAGGTGGCACAGAAAATTGTTGCACGTGGTGAATCTCTTAATGCTGTTGGGTAGGGACACGAGTCGCTGGTTCAGGTGATGCTCCTGGCTAGCATGGAATTGCTTTCATTTGACTTCAGAACTGCATCAGAAGCAGCTGGTTCTCCTCTATGACCCTGATCCAGAGAGACATACCTGTGCTCAATACCTGTCACTCAGCCAGTGGGGACAGTAAAAGTTGTTCAGTATATTGTTCCAAAAGGAGACACAGTCATATCAGGTCCCCTGACATCTCTGTGCCCATAAGATGCAGACAGATAATCAAACATAGGAGGAACTATCAAGGAAATGGCCAAATTCACAGATGCTTGGGAAAAGTGATGGATAAATGCTGGGCTTCGCAACAGCTGTTCTAGTACATCTTTCTTTTATTGAAGTGAGGTACCTGTTAAAATGGTATTGGAGAGAAAGGAATAAACATTCAGATGACAACAGTGTCTTACAACATGCAAGACAGGGATGCAGTGGAATTTCACCTTGCAAGGCATGATGAATTTTTGCATTCCAAAACACCGTACATTAAACTTGGTTATTTGCAGTGTGCTTTTCCCCAAATGCATCAGTACTTTGAGGACACATACTACAAACCAGATTGATTTACAGATGGAATAAGGCTGTTCAAGATTTTATATCATCTTGTCATTTGAGAGAAATAGGAAAAATTGCCCTGATAAGTAAAATTGCCAATTAGTATCTAATCACTTACACATGGTAATCACTGGGAAAAGGCGACCACTTGATTTTTCTGCAGGGATTCCTCAGAGAAAATGTAATCACAGAAAAATTTCTGCTAATCCATCCACATAGAAATGGAAACTAGAAATCTCCAAAAGAAGGAAGATAGACTGCATGAGTCTGTCCATCACTTAGCTTACTTTAAAATATAGTGGGATCACATTTAAAAACAATTTGATCCCATTGATCAGATGGAGGCTGAAAGATCAATGGATATTTTTTTTTTTTGGGTCATTAGAGTAGCAGCCCTCTATATCTGACACGAAATTGTGTGCCCTGTCCCTTGTGAGCATCATTTTGTCAGTTCTCACAGGGCAGCAAAGCTGAATTACAAGGTGCTGTTTCTGACAGGACAGAAACAAACAAACAGAAAAACTCAATAAAAGTCCATTGTGCAAGTTTAGATGAAATTAAAGCTTTCTTAATCCGTTTACTTCTCTGAAGTCTGTGACTGAAATGCTTTTCTGCAACTTGGGGACGTCAAGATTTAGTTATTGCTTGTGAACAACATTGAGAATCTTTGACAGAATACATGATTTAAGAGCAGACTGTACTCCTGTTTTCTGTGTACATGTATGTGTGTCTAGGTCTCTTGTTCTAGGAAAAAGTCTTTTTCATGACTGGTGAGATTTATGCAGTTGGCAGGCATTTCAAGTTGTAATTGTGAGTAGCTGAATGTTAACACAAGCAACTTGCTCTCTTTGCACACATGAAACAAGCAATAGGGGGAAAAACAAAAAGGCAAACCCAGCTTACTTGGTTATATAAACAAATTAAGTGACTACTGCTGCCTATCAAGTTTTTCACTGCAATAGGAACTCCCTTCTCCAGGTGAGTTGCTGGTGCCAAGACTATTACATATTGTCCCTACCATCAAATCAGCTTTCCATACTAATTAAAGGGGTTGGAGTGCTCTGTTGGTATACCTTGTGCAGACTGGCTGTAGCTTTTGACTTAGGCATAAATACATGATTGTGTCAGTGTAAATTTTCAGTACCATTTATTTTGATACCTGTAACGTAGAAAGAACAATAGGGCTTAATATTTTCAGCTTCTTTCTGCTACTTTAATTAAAATCAATAACTGCCACCATGATAACAGATGGTCTTCCCAGGCAAGAGGTATTAGCGTGTTCAGAGAGAATAGAGTGTGAAGGGAAAGGAGTTGTAAGATCATGAATTGTCTTACCCGCTGGATACATCAGGCTCTTTCAAAAATTAATTTTTTTTTTTGCATTTGTTACTGAAATAAAAGTTGATATGATAGACAGGAGTGGATAGTATTTAAAAATACAAACCTTTTTGATCAGGAGTTGTCCGCTTTTTAATATAATCTCAGAGCTGAATGGAGATATCCCATTTTGAGCACTAACCCTGATTTTTGATGATGCCATATTTCCAGCCTGATGGGATTTTCAGACTGAATTAAAATCCCGTAGAGAACTGTCACTCCTTAAGCTCCATTTTGAAAAAGAGTCATCATTTTGGATGCTGCCATACCTCTTTTATTAATTTAAAAGTTAACGTGAGTTTAAAAATGTGTGTTTGAACTAATGGTCTCACTTGCTTGGGAATAAATAGAATGAATATGTATGGTATCACTTATACTGTTTGTACTACACCTGGCAAATGCAGAGAGTCTTACCGCCATGGAATTTTTTAATGTGCAGAAGATACCAATGCTCTAACATACATAAGAAGCGAATCTACCAAAAGTATCCTATAAATAAAGTAAGCAATTATGTTAGGCTGTGTCTTTCAAAATGCAGTTTGGCAGAGTAAGAAATACTTTCCTTTATCTTCTCTTATATTAGTCCTTTATAGTAGGCCAATCTTTATCCAATTTAATTTTTCCACAAAGCTCAGCAGAGTAACTTTTATGGCCATTTTCCTTAAGACAGAAGAACTTTCATGAGTGAAGATTACTTTCTTTAGGATTTGAGGATAAGTTTTGGGGAACTAACTAAAACCATAAATTATGGTTAGAAGACCCCACTTCTGGGTCTCAGAAGTGTACTCCTTTGCATTCATAGAACAATGCCGAGTTTCTGTGGGACTGGAATAAACATTGAAATTCCCAATAAAGCTGCCATAAAGCAACACAGAGTTTTTAGCTTAAATAAGGATGCAGAAGCCAGGGAGCATAACTTAGATGCCAATTAAGAAATTATAGTTAGCTTTGTCTGAAGTTCATTTAAGCTTTATATTAGCCACAGAAAGGAGGTTAGTAATTAATTAAAATTGAGTTCTTATCAGGCAGCTCTTGAGCTGGAGGCTTGCTTTCTTTTTCTTGGTTTCCAGCCATAGTCTGTCTTCCCTGTATTCCATGCAGTTGTTTTCTATTGCTACTAAGCCAGTTGGACCACTCAGGGAGTAAGAGCTTGTGATTCAGTGTGTTTTCATACTGCCATATCTATCTTAATATTTTCCTTGATAAGCAGGGCAACTTCTGAGTTTGGTACTACTGACAGAGCAATAAATGGAGGGAGAGTGAAAACAGGGAAAAAACCCAAAAGTTAGGGGGTGGAACTAGAGTTTTCTGGAAATCCTGGTAACATCACATTACAGTTTTCCTTATTTATTTCTCAAAATCATGCTTGACTCCTTTATCTCAGGTATACAAAATAAGCTGAGGGCAGGTTGCCGTAGCCAAATAGGTGGCATATGCTAGGTGCTTCTTCTCAGACTGTCCCCTGTACCACCTGAAATGAAACTTCATGTGTTATTTACTTTCTGTTGCTAAGACAGCAATGCCGGAAGTAATGTTACTGATTCTCACCGGGCACAATGTAGGTGGACAATTGAGCCTTATCTCAGAAATAATGAGAGTGTATAAAGAAACATCAGTCAAATATGACAATAAAACACTAGAGCTGCCCGTGTATCTATGCCCCCATTTGTAAATAGCAGTGGGTTTTATAATCAAGTGTTATAGCAGGTGGCATCTCGTTTGTTAGGACACAGGCTAGTGAAATATTAGAGAAATAGGGAGGTGCCTGGTGTTAACATGCAGCATGTTACAACTACTAAATTCTGAATCAAAAGCTTTTCCTTTCTGTGGTTTCATATATTTTATCTTCTGCTTGGCTAGGTCTTTTCTCAGGATAACAGAGAAAAAAAAGTGGAAAGCCTCTAACTCTGAAAACACAGAGAGAAGAAAGGATCTTTCAAGGCAAGAAGATGCACTGGGAATATTTATTGGAGTGGTATTTAATTAGATTTACTATAGTGTCTCTTGGAATTAACAGTTGCCTCAGAAAGGAGGTAAAGGAAGTGACTTCTTGCTAGTGATCATCTCCTCAAACAATGGAGATAAGAAGCAAGCAAAAAAAGAGTATTGGGATTCATTCTAGTTCTGGCTTAAAAAGATGCAACTGCATTTAAAAAATTATCCCTAGTTTTGAAAAAATTATTTTTACTTTATATTAACTGGTCTAATAAAAATGGCTTAGAGAAATCGTGTATCACTTAAGACGTATCTGATCATTACAGGTGGAAATGTTTGGAAAAAAACATTTTGCCATTATATTTTGGATTTTGATTCTTGTGTTTATTCTGAACTCCTATCCCTGTGATTTTAGTTAGGTTCTGCTTGCAAGCTAGGCACTTTTTTGACTTTTGTGTTTTGTGTGACTTTGTGATTGACGTCATGAGGCTGTTTTAAACTGTGATTTTAGCTTAGAGCTCCAGGGTACGTTTAAGCCCCAACCCTCTGATCGCTCATGCAGCAGAATGCATTGTGTTTCTCCAGTCTGAAGCTGTCCAACTGTCTCCTCTCGTCCTATAAAAACTGAGAAATTTTAACTTTTATGGTTGTCTTCAGCACAAGCATCTGGGACCTCTCTACATAGGTTTTGCAATGTACTTGTACATTTAGTGCAAAAACAGATGAGGGGAAACTAGAATTAAGACAATTACTCAAGTTTTTGCTACTGGAAAATGAACAAACTGTGGAGTGGCTTGGCACTTTCCTGCCTCCATCCAGCCTTACCCAACACTTAAAATTCTGTTGTCATGTTATATCTACATTGTTCTTCAAGTGCTGTTTTAAGAAGCTGTCCCCAAACTGGTAGGGAGTGGGGTGAGGGGAGTCACTGGATACAATTAGTACTGAAGGCCATGTTAAAATATTTTCTGAATAATATGATGATCTACATTTTATCCATCCAATATGTTAGTTATTAATAAAACAATCTATATTCTTGCTAACAGAATGTGAAGAACAATTGAGATGATTTCATGCATCAGAGTATCCATGCATGCAATAAACTCCCAGAAGAGGGAACAGGTTTGGGGAGCAGAGTC
>JAOXJM010000001.1:94268640-94285104 GCA_026413425.1 Tringa solitaria | reverse complement strand
AGGCTGCCCAGGGAGGTCGTGGAGTCCCCTTCTCTGGAGATTTTCAAGACCCCCCCTGGATGCAGTCCTGAGTAATGTGCTCTAGGCAATCCAGCTTTAGATGATCGCTAGAGTTCCCTTCTATCTCTGACAACTCTGTGATTCTGTGAAGTTACTGTAGAGTTAAAGTAAATATATAAAAGTTTAAAGCCATTAGTTGATAAAGTAGGAAGCTGCATGAATGAAGGAAAAAGAAAAAAAGGTATTTTTTTTGTTACCTGTTATCTCAAAACAAACTGTGAGTGCAGTAAAATTTATGAAGGTTTTAATAATATTTTCTCCATGTTGTCCTTTTTTCTTTCATGATAAACAATCTCTAAAGGGGATTAAGCCAAATGTAGCCATATTTTGACCTTGTTTCATGTTTGTAATATTTCAGGGTCAAAATTCACTAGTTGTATATTGTGTTTCTCTGGTTTTTGGGGTTTTTTGTGGTGGTGGTTTTGTTCTATAATTGTGAAAAACAGCAGTTAGGAAGAGCTAGTCAGAGTTTATCAGTTGTCTGACTGCTGTGCTCTCAGAGTGAGAACTTAAACTGTTCACTGAAAGAAATGTGTCTTGGCATTTTATTTGTATAGTTCTTAATAAAATACTCAACAAAAAGAAAAAACCTAGTACTGCTATAAGTAGTTTTCTTATCTGTTAGTACCTCACTGAAATGAGCACTGCAGTCCAAACAATTCGTTGGTCTTATTCTCGGTTTGAATGATGTAATTCTGTAATCCTCACACATTCAGACAGAAAATAGCAAGGTACCATCCACTTTGAAACATTCTGCAGGTGGGACTAATAATCTGAGCTAGAGTTAATTAATATTTTAGTGCTAAAAACTGGACAAAAACCTCAGAGCCAACTGTAAAGCTTATCTCTTCTCATGAGGTTCTGTTTTCCAGCCCACCATAATCCTACTGTAAGACAGACAGGGCTCCTGATGAGCAGGAAATGGGCAATTTATTTACTAAGAAGATTCAGATTTTTCAGGATTTCTACACACAAAGTATGTTTTAATGAGAAGTGCTATGACAATAGTTATGGCTTTTTAAACTAGAAACTTTTCTTCTACTTTTGCCTTTTGAATTGGTGAGCTTAGATACTTCAGCAAAGCAAATGTGCTCCTGAATGACCCAGGAGAGCAGTTGGGTCTCGCCTGTTGGAAAAAAAATACAACAGTGCTGCCTTCTCACTAAAGAACATGCAGAGAGGTCCAGCTGAAAAAAAGTATGCTAAGGATAGAAGCACAATGGAGGTAAAGAGGCTACCAGAAGACATGAGAGTCCTGAGGGATTTCTTTAACCAGTCAGAAGACCTGAAAAAGCAAAAAGTTTCTTTCAAAGAAGGACTCCCAGTTTCTTTGCTTAATTACATGGGACTGTCCCTGTTCTCTTAGCATACCTAAAATAAACCCGCTGGAGACAGCGGTTAACCGCAGCAATTGCAGTATTTGTCTGCCTGACACAGAAAACAGGGAAACAATGAAACTATTTTACTCCCATTCCTGACCAAAACACGAATAACCACCCCTGCTCCCAAACCCAAAATGTAGAAGGTCTGATCGTCCTCAGATTAAAGAAGCATTAGACTAAAAATGTGGATGATTTTCTTGTAATGAGTTGTCGAACTACATTATATTTTTTCTCGAATACTTGTGGATGTGCATGGCAGTGAAAGGTTTCACTGTATTCACACAGGGTATTCTGTGGGTGCCACTGTGGGTCCAAGGAGGTCAGTCAAAGGCTGAAGTGGCTTTGAGGAAATCATGACCTTCCTGAGATAGTGAGCCCTGAGTAGAAGGCAGATGTCAGTCTTCAGGTGTTGATCCAGAAGGGGAGAAAGGTACAATGGCCCTCCAGCCTTGAATTCTCAGGCCTTGTGAGTTTTGATTTTTCTGCCTTATTCCTTGGAAGGTGTCCAGATCTGCAGAGGTTTGTTAGCTCACTTATAACTGAATTTCATTGTCACTGGTACAGGTGAGGTAGAAAATATTCTGCTGCAACTGACAGCTTTGTAAATAGCATTTTGCAAACCATATATATTGATATCTCTAAATGTTCTTACTCTTTTATTCCCAGAAAAAGCAACTTTGGATACAGAAGTCAACTGTGGAGCAAGTCAGAATGGTCTTAAGAGGTGAAAAGATACTTCCCACATCATGTTTACGGGGAAGATTTCTGTAGAAGTGGTCTAAGGGTTGATAATTGCTAGCTTTTCTCCCTCAGCTTCCACTCATTCAATATTCATCTATCAGGAATGCTAGAAAAGTTTGAGCTGTTGATGATTATTTCTTGATTCTAGGAAATATATGACTCACTAAAGTATATAATTTTTTTTCTCAGTGGTTTTTATTATTTTTAATTACTAACTAACTTTGAGGAGGGGAATAAGAAGGAGGCTCAATACTGTTTTGGTAATAATAAACCAAGCTCTGTTGTGTAAGCACTAGCTGGAGTAAAACTAGTAGCTAAATGTTTCCCTTTGTATGCAGGTATTCTTAGCACCAGGCTCAACACTGTCTTTAAGAAGCTTGCACCACCATGGTTCTGTTTGTACAAAGCACTTTAATAAAATCACGAGTAGAAAACAAAAGAGACTTCTAAGACAGCTGTTGAAGATAATAAGCTAATTTAATTTCTTAATTAAAATTATAGCTTCTTGTTCCATTTGCTGCAGCCCTCAGCTCCCTGGGTCACTCCTATGAAGGCATCTTCTGTTGTGCCAAGACAAAATCAGACATACACCATGTGGCGTATACAATTATCTGTTATTAATGCACACAGTAATCAGCTGGGACTAATGCACTGTTGGGTACAGAATTTAAGTACATGGTCACTGGTGTTTTCCCTCAATGAGTCTGTGCTGGCCAAACAGCTTCTAGCCAGAGATGGAAGAGTAAAACTCCATGGCATCTTGGGATGGAATGAGCCACAGTTTTGCTGAGCTACCATTTCCTCCTCGCTGTTTTTTCTCTCAGGTTTTTTATTTTGTCTCACTGCTGCCTTTTTCTGAACCTCTGATGCTGTTTCTTACTTGAAAAGTGTTACTAACCTTTCAGCTTGCCCCTTTTATTTTTGTGTTCTTTCTTTACTTACACATTCTTCTCTTCCATGCCTTTGTAGCTTGTGATCTCTCTTGCCTTGAGACTAAGATGAGAGCATAGCTATGGTTTCATCATTACATTATTTCATTTAAACTGGTCCCAGCCACATAATTCCGCTGCTTTCCATCGCACATTTAAGAAAAAAAAAAAAAAGCATTAGAAGTACTACTTATACTTATTATGGATATACAAACATTGCTTGAAACTGAACAAAAACTTCTGATTTCCTAAATTATGTTTAGCAGCTGTGATATCAATGGGCTTTTGGTTATACTTTTTACATTGTGACTGAAAATTCAGTTAAAATTTATCACTAATAGACTGTGTAGAGCTAATAGATTGCTTTGTCTTTTTGCCATCAGAATGAATTCATTTCCTACTTCAAAGCTATCTGGGTTCAACAGCCTTGGCTGATTTAACAAATGCAGTTTGTAAGTGTTCTGTGTAAAAATAGTCATTTTAGTCTTCAGATATGGTGTTGCTAGGTCATGGAAGTATGTGCATGATGGTTTTCAAGTTGTGAAATACATTGGTTCAATGTCTTTAAATTTTATCTCTCTTGGGTTTTGGTTTGGTTTTGGGTTTTTTTTTTTTGTTGTTGGTTTTTTTTGGTAAAATGTGGCAATGTAATGCCTTATAAAAAAAAAAAATTGAGAAGGCTTGCCAGGAAAAAAGAAAACACCTCCCCTCACAATTAGTGCTGGTTTTGCCAAAGACTAATCATTATAACTCAAGGGAAAAAAATCCTAAAACTTTTGCTAATGTGATATCTTCATGTAAGATTTTTGATTGCCTGCATTTTAATATTAAAAAGCAAAAAGTTGTTACATGGATCCTAGAACCCTGAGCTCAATTTAAAGAAGAGATGGCTAATTTCAGTGCTGTCTTCTCAGGCCATAAATTTCACAGATTATGAGTGTGAATAGCTGGAAACAATGTTCTCTTCCTTGGTTTTAAATTCTACTGCTGTTCTTTTCACGGTGTCATTCATGCGCTTTTGAAAGGAAAAAAAGGAAGACTGGCAGTCACAGGAAAACTCTGTAATGGCTCACAAAAGAAACCTACCTACTTCTCTCATTCTTATGATAAATAATTTGGGGGCTTTAAACTCATTTTTGGCATGCTGTTCTCTTCTCTTTACACTTTTATGAGTACCTTTGTGACTGCCTTCCTTAAAATGTGATTTTTCTGATGATAGCATAAAAGCTTTTCAAAACACAGCACAATCCATGTGACTGCTGGTTATCTGTTTGCTGTCATTTAATGTTCACAGCATGAGAAATAGAACCCTGGTATGTACCACCTTGTTTAGTAGTGTGGTGCGAGGGAGTTTATTTTCCCTGACTGCTGTGCACAAGGAAACAAATGAAAATTTCTCTGTTAATTCCAGCAACTTTTTGAACAATTTTGGTCTTCAGTCTTCACCTTCTCCTGAATGCCACTTAAAAGCATCCCAAAAAATCTCTTACCTTAAAAAAAGGATGTTTTTAACTTTGTCTGTCATGCTCATACTCTTCCTCAGTCTGAAAGTCTCATAAATCTTAATGCTAAGCAGAGGATCTTGGCAGCATGGTGGCATTTTACAGGGTGTTCATGAACAGGGAGAGGTGCTTTTGTTTTTCACTAAACAAGCAAACAAAAAAAACCCCCACAAAAACAAACAAAAACCCCAAACAAACAACAACAACAAGAAACCCAAACAAATCAACAAAAAGAGTTTTCACAAATTGCTCTTTGCTGGTCATCCATATACAAAATAGTTGGTACGAAAAGCTAAGCCTACAGGCGTGCTGATATTCACCTTTGTTAACTCTGAGTTCCCTATTAACTTAAGGTTATCCCCCAGCCCACTGTAATGTTTGTGCCATCTTAGTCTACAATATAATCTCCCACATGGAAATTTTTAAGTATCCAGTGTTGTTAAAACATGTTGATTTGACTTTCCATCAAGTCTGAACAAAAAACCACAGCTATGTGCCCAGATCAAATTCTGTTCCTCTTTGTGCTTTACCATAAAATGTCTATCAGTTTCTATGGTAAAGCTTTCATGTTCTTACTAAATTAGTCTGGACTTCATGATTAGAAATTGATGTTGTGTTGCAGGCTTTATATATTCAGAAATATCTGTGGTTTAGTGCTTTGTCTTCATTTGCTGTTTCATCCTTTTTTTCCTTTAGAGCAGACATATGAATAAATACTTTTCTAATCAAGCAGTTTACTATGCTTGAGTTTCTCAGCTTGTTTCTTATCTTCTGCCTGTAGAAAGATGAATCTTAGTGAACCCCTGGCTCCCTGCTAGGAGTTGTTTACAACTAATGTCTTCCCTAGTTGTCTTTTTCTTTTGATGTGTATTGGTAGGGGACTCTATTTTTATTTTTAAGACCACTTTCCTTTCCTCCACAGTTTCTCAGGGGATTATTTCTCTTTCTTTTTCACCCTCTCCTCAACATGACTGTTTTAATTCTTTACCCAAGCTTTTCTCAAAATATAAGAACACTATTTTTAAATACTCTCCAAATTGCTATTCAAAACCTAGAAAATGTAGTATGTCTCACTTTTTGTCATTTTCTGAATGTTTTTCCTCATTTTATTCTCTTCTAGGGAGAAGTTGTGTTAGTAGTTTAAGTTTAAAAGCATGTGTTTTCCTGACCAGCTGCCATTTTTGTTCTTAGACCTTGGGAAGACTCAGTTGCTGTCAGTGCAAATAAAGAAGCCCTGATCTAGTTGAAGTCAGATCTCTGAGATCTGTTTTTTGAACCATTATGTGCTGGCTACCATCAGGTGCAGGCTTATGAAAGAAATCTATCAGGGATATCGTTCAGGGTAAAGTTTGTATTTGGTATCTGGGCATTAATCTTCAGTGTTTCTTTATCACTGGTTATCACTTCATACCATAGTTGTAGAAACCTCACTTGTCCTATTTCATCTGTGTACTTATCTTTCTGTTCTGTAGGGTATATTTCATAGTCTAAACAGTAGGGTGTACTGAATTGTTAAATGTGTAACTCTTGTCCTTCCTTTCCTTGTAGCCTTTTAAAATACAAACATCTGTCTTCCCTCTCCTTTTAAATCTGGATGGTAGTTTTGTGGCAACTGACCTAACCAGGGCAAAAAATGAACAGCTTTGATTCATTAATTGAATGGAAAACTGCTACAAACTGCTTGCAATAGAGTCTTCCTAGCCAGATCTCTAAAAGCTCCTGTAATAATAATACCTTCATCTAATATTTTCAGTTTTTCAGGGGGAAAGAAATATTATTAATTTTTCTTGGGGATTTAGTGTCCTCTACTGAAGTAATGCAAAGCAGAATAACGGGATGGCATAACAAACCCATTTGCTCAAGTGCCCTTAATGTCCACCAGTTATATATATTTAATGATGTTAAATCATCATTATTAATGACAATCTTTGCAAATTTTAGGGGATTGTTTGTGCTGCTCAGCTTGCAAGTGTTTGATTAAGCTGCCAGACCAGGTGAGACTTTGGAGAGAGCACAGTATAGATCTCTCTAGAAAACAGATCTTCCAGAAAGTGGTAGGACTATTCCTGTCTTCCTGATAATAAAAGAAATCTGGTGAAATTAACCTGATCTCTTGGACACCTAAGCTAGATATCCAAATGTAAGGGAATATTCACCATTTTGTCTTCTCCTCCTCCTTTTTCCCCTTCCCCATCATTATATGCTTAAATCATAATATGTCAAATTTGTGGATCGTATATAGTGGTTTTTTAATTCAAGCATAACTGGAAGCTTTTAGTGGTTAGTTTTGGGCCATCTGGAACACGAACTTTAATATTCACAGGTTGTATTTTAAAAGGGCTGATGGACTCATTTTCCAAAGTTTAATTTGACAGAAGACTGGTTTTATCTGCTATATCAATTAAAGTGGAATCTATTTGTTATCAGTCAACAATATTGTTTAAGCTGAGTTTTATAGCTGTTATATGCCTTATGTTGCCATAGAGTGGCCATTCTGCCATTGTCTCTCTCTTCAAATATACCTTTTTTATAGGAGAATTCTGCTCTGAGAATGCTAATTAGGAATGTAACTCTGAAATGTAATCAGGAACTGGGTCCAGAGAACTCTTATGTGAATGAGGACATTTCTTTTAGCAGAATAGAAAACAAAATGGGGACGTTGCTATCTGACCAGAACTGCTAAAAAAAACTTTTCTTTTTAAATTTAAAAGAAGGTGGTGTTCTTGCTATTCTAAAATAATAAAAACATTGTTCCTGGTACATGATTTATGTGGGCTATTCTTTAGTCTCCTTTGTGGTGAAGGGTGTATTGTTTTTAAGGTATATTTACTTTTTGGTAGTTGGAAGCTTTCCACAAACATAATGTGAAGGTTTATTTTGGTGTCAGTCCTACAGAAATGCTGAAGTATGGACTTGAACTGAGCTTCCCACTATTACCAAATGAGTAAAAAGCAGTGTTGGGAACAGTAACACATCCTTTTTCTCATTCTTCTAAGTTTTTCCTGAGCCCTAACAATGACTAGTGAGGATGGCAGCTATGAAGGCTATGAAATAAGTGAACCAACATATAAATTTTGTAATCACTATAATATCCTAAAATCATATGCCTGTTTTACCTTAAAGGATTCTTAGTACAGACCATTTCTTTTCTCAAAAAATCACAATGGAGAAGGATGTTGCAGACCATATTATCACTATGGCTACTTTCTTCTTCGCATCCATTTCTTTCCTCTGTATCATTTTTCCTAAGAGCACACTTTTTCTTCTGTTCTTTTATGTATTATTTTCTAATCTCATCCCCACCCATAAAAATTTAAGTTTTGTCCCCATATTGTTTTTCCCTTCAGATCTTTTACACACATAATTGAATCTTATGGTTATACCCATCGCAAAATTTTAGTTTAACTTGCTTTTTCATATTGCAATAAAAATAAGAAAGAAACATGACCTCCAGGGACGTGTGTATGTGAAAAGGAAGAAAATCATTATTAAGATTTTACTGTGTTTCTTCCCTTTCTATTGTGGTATCAGCACTTGCTCTCTTCTGACTTTTCCTAAATATCATGAGATACTCAGCCAAGAGTACCTGACGTGGCCAATGAAACCAAGAATAAAATACTCACCCACAGTATTGGTATCCTGATATCTCTCTGTGATGTTGGTGCTGGGGAAGAGATGTCAACAGGGAGAAGGGTGCAATGATATGAATCCTCCCTTCTTCTTGAGATATTCTGATTTTCAGTAGGTTTTATGAGCTGCAAGATGTTTCAGCATTCAGGAAAATGTATGAATATAAATACCTGAAGCAAAAATAGAATTTGCAGTAGTGATCCTTTCAAAGGGATATGGATAAGGCGGAGGTTCTCAAGAATACCCCACCTCCTATGTTTTCCTAAAGGTGACCAGCTGTAGGGAGCTTCCACTGGGCTTCAGTGTGGCCGAGTACTGTGATTTGTAACCAGTGCTGTTATTTTTGTAGTAAGTCTCTCCTTACAGTGTATCAGAGAAAATTGTTAGTTACTTGTACTCAAGATATCTAAATGTTTGAAAGAGTAAGTTGCTGGCAAATGAAAATAAAATGGTAATTGTGATGTTAACGATAGCAATTTCTGAACATTTCTTTCTGTGGGAAAATTATACCAAAGCACTTGGAGAAAATGAAGGCTGAATCTCCATCTGGAAACTTATGTTCAGGCAGTATTCCTGGCCTTGACTCTCAAAGTTGTTCAGGTAACAAGGTACAAAGTCTTGCACACACAGCTCCAGTAGAAGTGGGGAGCTGATAGCCCTGTCTGAGGTCAAACATGCTGTAAATGAACAAACTCCAGAGAGCTCTGCTGATCTACCTTATGCATGAACTCTCTGCTGCCTTTGGCAGTCTTTCAGAGGCAAATATACTGGATTTTGCATATGCCAGGCCACTTGTACCATCTGCAGCACAAGATCTTGTTGAACATAAGGAGGATGGACATTTGGATAATTGATATTAATCTTTCATTTGGAGCAGGAACAGTTAGTGAGGCAGAAAACTATGGAAATGAGAATCTTGGTATTTATGTAAACGGAAACAACCACAACTGGTGATCATCTGTGTCCTGAGCCTTAGCAACTCTTCTCTAAATGCATGTACAAGGTGTAGAGTTTATAGACAATTCCTACAGAGTAGTCTTTTCTGTTTAGGCAGTGCAATTATCAGTGCAAGGGGACCAACCACACTGAGACAAGAAAAAAGTATATGAGGTAAGGCATGTGCTGTATTGTCTCATCTCAGCTGCTTGCTGTTGGAATGAATGGCTCACCTTTGCATCTTTGTAGACTGAAGGAAGTAATTTATATGCTTGTTTATAAAAATTAGTCCTGTTAACTATTCTGTCTTAAGGTGTTCATATTTGGATCTTGACAAATGCAGTCCCTAGGGTTGAGTGTGGTGGTGGTGAAATAACTGACTGCAATGCTTATCATCGTGGCACAATAATAAATAGTTTAGCCTGGCAGCCATGATTTTCCTAAAGCCTCTTGTCAGCAAGCATGAAATTCTGTGCAGTCACAAAAAAATGAATTAAAATATTTTCATATGGTGCAGACATACCAGTTTCATAGCTGTTGTATCTATGTAGCCTGACTTTATACCCTAAACCTCTACTTCATATTGTAAAGCACTGCTTTACAGATCCAGTTGTGGTCCAGGCAATAAGCCTCAGCCAACTAGTCATATTGCTCAAAATACTTTAGTGTTGACATAGAGGGCCTGAATGAACACTACAGACTCAGTTTAGGCCAAAAAGTGTGGCCTTGCTTCTAGTAAGGAGCAGCAGAACTGTACAGTGCTAGTATACAGCTCATTTTACCGTGAGCATAGTACTGTAATATTTGACAATTTCCATATACCATGCATTTCATGGATTAGGCCAAAGTGTAAACTGAATTAGAAGCCACCCAGGGTATATCATGTTATATTCACTGAACTCTGCTCACTGTGAAGACGTGTTATTGGTGATTTTTGTAGCTCAAGTAGAAAGTTATCTTTTGGTGACAATTTTTGGGGTTTTTTTAGCATTATCCAAAAACTTTAGAAATGCCTATTACTTTCTTGAATGATCCCGTTACTATGTTACTAGCTGTATACTGCCGGGAAAGCACAACTGCCACCTTTTCAAGATATAAAAAAAAAGCATCGCAGTCACTGTATGATTTTTTTTTTTATAGTTTCTTCCAGAAATGAGCAAAACAACAGCCATTGCATAATGTCTGCCAGAATCCAGCAGGCCAGTTACGTGGGGGTTGAGCAGGCGGGCTTGGAGTCCCGGCTGACAGCATGAAGGTGAGCTCTCGGGCCTTGGCCATGCATCATGTAGACTTGTCAGTGATGGTCTGCTAGCATGAATGGGAAGAGGTTCCAGACGTGGAGGTGGTGTCCTAGCAACAGAAAAGAAAAAGTATGCAATTGTGCAATGCCTTGACTTACTAACTTCTTTGGTTTTCCCTCCACCTAAAGTCAAGACAAAAACATAAATATATGTATATATAAACAAATGTGTTTGTACATTTGGTATATACATGTATGTATATGTATCACCAGAACGTATGGATATCTTATGTAATGATCAGAATAGACTAATTCAAGTTTTCATCCATGCTGTTTTGGGGGAAAGAAATAGAATTAAACTCCAAAACATGTGAAGAAGTCCTTGGTCAAATCAAGGATCCTTATATGATGGCAGTTTGCTGCATCATAGTGCTAGTCTAAGAACCTCTGTAAAATATCTTTTATAGAACAGTTCAGGATTACATTAGCGAGTTTAAAGTATCCTCTAATGAATTCTGATTCTGTACTGAAATCCAAGTGCATTTACAGATGGTTCTAGCATATTCCATCCTATCCTACAGAAAGAAAAAAGCTGACATTCAGCTGGCTGGCTTCTCACTAGTTTGCTAGCTGTCTATAATTTTGAGCATTTAGTTTGTGGGAGAGATTGGATAATTAAAGTATATTCCATTAGATCAAAGCCATAAGCATTGCTAACTCCACAGTTGCATTCGAGGGAAAAGGTTTTTTGATTTTTGACTTGTGGGGAGAGCTCTGGCTTTTGCAGAGGAGGACTTCAGAAGCAACAGCAAAAGAAGAATGCGAATGCTTGAAATATGCCCATATACTGGTATTTACCTATTGCAAAGTTTTTTTCACTTTGCCATTTTTTTAGTTACACTTACTTTCTGTCTTATATGACTTTTCGGGAGTCCCTATTTGAGGAGACAAGCATTTGAAAAAATGAGAGGGGCACTCTGGCTTTGTGTTTATAGCACTAACATTTTACTTTACCTCTTTTTCATTATTCTAATCATTGTTGAAAACCTGTCTTGTACAATTTTTAGCATGCAGATTTCAAAGTTCCTTTAGCAGATGTTTCTCAAAAGACAATATTGGAAAGCCTGCCCCTATTATATCCTAGTATTGATCAACCTACATCCCATACAAGGCACAGTAATGAGCTATATGCATTGCTTCCACCCTGCAAGATTGTATAAGGTCTGATTAGCAAGCTGTGGAGCCATATGGGAGAAGGTGAAAGAAATTTGTCCTGGAACATTTCTCATTTAAGAGGGTAAGAATGCTTGTCCTTGTAACTGGTTAACATCTTGTGAAAGTGTTAGCCAAGTAGGGCTAACTGATCTGAGAAAGCGTGAAATGTTTGAACTGCTTTGGCACTTTTCCCCACCAACCTTTCTCTGCTTTCTTTGGATAATGAGATTTTAGCAAAGGAGTTTCTTTTCTTCTTGATGTCCTACTCTGTCTTCTCCTGCCCTCCCTCAGTCCCTTAAATGTTCGTAGATTGTAAAGGAAAGTAACATTCTTTCAATACAGTCCTGTAAGGACGTTTTTTATAAAAATATATAACTTAATGGCTAGTTCAGTCATATGACTTCTTAATGATCACTAGACACCTCATCAACAGAGGTAGGTGAGAACACTGATTTTGTCAGAAAGATTCCCTATCCAAAGCAGAAGGAAACCAAGGTATTTATGAGGTTTTTACTGAGAGATTGAAGCTATACCAGAAGACTTAACAGTTCGGTGGCTGTGTTACTTGCGTAGGATGTGGGAATAGATTACGGTTAGACACTGGGGCTTACATCACCCCAAGTGACTACCCTGATGCTGAGTCATGAGGGTCTTTTTCCCCATGCCCAGGACTTCCAGACCTGAGCAATTTTCTCAATAAATTCTTCTGGAAATCTGTTGTGCTTAGGTTTGACAGAATGTTATTAAAAATAAAATCTTTCCCTCCCCCCATTTCTCACTAAAAAGAAGAAAACAAGGGTTGAGTATTTCCATCCATCTCAGCATACCGAGTGCTTGGAGTATCACACAGTTTTGAGGAGGAAGAACTCAATCCTCAAGAGAACTAAAATCAAATCATTGGGATGGCTTAGGCCAGTGGCTATCACTGCATGCATCTTTGTCCCGAGTAGGACAGGAAGCAGAAGCAATGCAGCCAGTTCACCATGTTCCTGTACTTGGGCTGCTTGGTACAGCTCAGTACCTATGAGGGTAACGACACTACTCTGGGGACCTCCTGCACTGTCTGCTTCCTCATGTGGCATCCCTAACATCCCACTGTGTTGCTCATTAGAGAGAGGTCCATAATTGTTAGTTGTGTTAGTGAAAACACATGAGCCTGGACATTACTCAGGCATCAGAGCAGAACTGAGAAAAACAGGCTGAAGTCCTCCCAGTTTTCATAAATCTTTTCCTGGATGAAAATATCTTGTTCCACTCTTTTGTAATATTCAAACGAGGTAAAAGTGAGTATTTATAGTGCCACAGAATTGCTGCTAACGCTTCTTTGCCCTGTCTCAAAATTTATGGTAACATATTTTTCTAACTGCAGCAATTTGCCACCAGCCATTATGAGGATGTCGAGTATAAAGCACATATTAAAAAGGAGGGATAAATCAATCTCTGATGATTACGAAGTATTACGGTCACTATATAAAAATATGCATTCATATGTGACACTTAAATTGGAAATGCACAGCAAATTATGCAGGGATGAGAAATATCTGAATTCAAATGGCAGCGCTGGTCAGGGGAGTTTCCTTCCTTCAGATACTTGGTATAAAAAAGGCTTTGCATTTCTGAGGGTAGTTGCTATTTACCAGCACATGGTAACCATAATTACCCCCTGATGTTTGCCAGGAGAGAAATGCTAAAGCAAACTGCTACCCAGTCTGTTGGGGCAAAGCAGTGATTTGCATCTTCCCTTGTCAAGCTACAGATGGGTCTTTTCTGACGGCTGCCCATGCTACGTACCCAAACGCAGCCCAGCCTCTCTCTGTTTCCCTCCAGCAGCTGGTGAAGAAGAAGTGTGCTAACCTGTTCATACATGGATGTGTGTGTTTAGCTCAGTGCTACTCTGAATGTATGTTTGCCACCTCTGAACCTTTCAGGGACAATCTGAGCTCTTGCTGCCACCGCAGATGGATTTTCTGCCGTGTGTCACTTACTGTGGCTGTGACTATTTGCCCAGTGACTCGGAGGAATTACTATGATATCATCAATCTCTGTGGCCTCCTGCTTGCCTATGCCTGTCAATAGTGCTCTGAATTTTTTTTTCCCTTACTGTAGGTCACAAGGGTATTTCGGTATTGTACCTACCTCTTTGAATAGCTGTAGGTGAATTTCTGGTGCACAATGCCTTGATCATTTGTACTTCTCATAGGGGTTTAATTGAAAATGAATTCATGAAAAGGAATCAAAGAAAATGCCATGTACGAAGCACATCAGAAGAATAAGCAAAAGGTGTAGTTAAAATATGTAGCCAATGACAGCAGAGACAATAAACTTAAATACTATCTCCCCAATGCTTTGAGGTGAATATTTTTCCCCTTCTTCCCAAAGTTTCCGTATCAGTCATGTATTGTGATTTGAAATTTAAAATTTTGGTTTATCCTACTTCTAGCAGGGAGGAGTTAGTCAGGTGTGACGTCCTACTCAAAAACTGAGATTAGGTTTAGGAAAGGGGAAGGTGGGAAGCATAGGTGCACATATACACCCAAAGATGTTCCAACTCTGCTGCTACCTTAACAGGAAAATATTACTCTCTCATCTGTGTTTAATTGTCACTCTCTTTTCTAAATTAACTGAGTGGCTCAGAAATCGATGCACTCAACTATTTCAGATAACCGTTGCCTAATGGTGAGCACTGCTTGGTCTGTGCTGGGAAGCTTAGATTCTTATTAATATATCTGCATTTATATATGTCTGTCCTTAATAAGAGGTGGTTTAGAAAGGTATTTGTTTTAATTTCATATGCTTTACTGTGGACTTGGCAAGGCAGCATCTGATTTGGATTTATTGAAGCAGATGTTAAGCGGAGAGAAGAGACTGACATGTCTGTAGTGCTTCCATAGCTGTCTGAATTATTGTTAAAACCCCAGCACTGGCACATCTCTAATTTAATACACATTTCAGCAGTGACCGTGGTAATAAAATCTGAAATGCCTCGTTCTCCTTTCATTAAAGTCAGAAGGGGAAAAGAAAGAGATCTGTATCAATACGAACACAGAGGTGTTCCTGACCAACATGAAAGTATCCTTTTATCTAAAAAAAAAAAAAAAGACTAATCTTGTTGTTTTAACAAGCTATCTATTGCAGGCTGTGTTCTTTTTAAGCAAATGTGATCCTCTGACATAATTCTTTACTCACTTGAATGGTTAATTGCAAAGCTGTCTTCCAAAGTACTGCACCTCGTTTCTTAACTGTACATCTGAACTCACAAGAGAGAGACCAAAGAGGCAAATGGCTTGGATCTGAAATTTAGAAATTAATAAAAACAGGATTAAAAGCACAAGTTCCAAGCTTTGAAAACTCTCTGGGTTTCAAAGACATACAGGGTTATGCTGCACTTCAGTGAGCCAAGACAGCTATCCTGGCTGGCAGCTGGTTGGTGTGAAGGCAGGCAGCTTGGGACTGGAGCAGGTAGAGAGTATGGAAGAGCCCCCCAGCATGGACTCTGCCTCAGGCAGAGGCTAGTTCTGCTCGGCATCTCGATCTCTGAGATTTGGGTTCTTTACCTTTCCCATAGCCACATTACAGAAGTAAAAAGGGCTAATGCCATCTCATAGCACTACTCTTTTTAACAGGTGTCTCAGACTGTTTCAGCTGCTTGAGAAACAGGTGCTTTCATTTAGCTTACAGGTACCTCCTGAAACAGGGCACTTGTTTTGGGTTAAGCTGCCATTAACAGAAGACAAGTTTGATATCAGTGAGAGTTAGGTTCTCTATAAATCTGCAGAAGCTGAAGGTATCTTCTGAGCTGTGCTGAGAAAAGTTACTTTTTTTCTCGGTGAGTAAACTAAATGGGGAATCTACCACTATGCTTATAATAAAATGGTCCAGTAGGGGGTCAAGCATCTGCTCAGTAGAGCAGCCAGTCATTGGGAGTGTGTCTAATTAATCCTGCTGTGCTGCAAAGGGGCCAATCCTATCAAAGTTTTTGGGCAGTCTTTCACTTTTTTCAACAATTACGTACTACTAACTTACTGTGGGAAGAGTTGATAAAACGGTCGGGTTGAAGGCAAATGTTTTTTTCGAGACATGTATTTGTGAATTTGTTACTTTGGCATTTATTTTTAGGATTACCCTATCTTCACATTATTTCCCACAAGATGGGAAATCAGAGCTTTGCCGAGCCCCAGTTACACACATAGTGTAATGAAGATACAGTTATCCATTATAAATGTCTTAATTGGTCGCTTAACACATAATAATGCTTAGATTTAATGCCTTATGTAGTATGATAAAAATGTCTCCCTTGGTATAGGTATATACACCTCAAGAAGGTTAAGTTAATTACTTTGGGAAACAAAAGTAAATTTAAACTTGGGGGTAATTAAATTCCCATGTACAGTGGTATTTATTTTAGCTACTCTATACAGAATGTAAATTTAGTTAATTTGCTTCTCATTGGCAAGTGGCATTGAATAAGTACAGTAAAATCTTCTGACAAGACCTTTTTTCATTAATAATAAAAATAATCCACTGGAACTTGTTATGTTTAAAATTATTTACCATAGTGGGTACACGTGAATGATTCAGAATTACAACTAAGCACAACTATCCAAGCAAAGAATGATAACATGGCTACAGAGGCATTCATGGTTATTTCTTTTCTCTTAAATCTCTAAGGGAAGCACTTCATCAAAAAAATGGGGGATTTTTTATCAGTTTATCACTGGTAAACTTAAGACTCATTGCCAAAATGATTAGTTGTGTACCATGTTCAACTGGGACACTAAGGAAACATATTGCCTTGAGAGCATTTGTCTATAGTGCCTTTTAAAAGTTCT
>JAOXJM010000001.1:94203737-94241718 GCA_026413425.1 Tringa solitaria | reverse complement strand
CATCTTGACAGCTTTGTACTTCTGTTATGGCTTATGTTATGGACATGGTTTAATACTGAAGCTATAATGAGCCAGATTACAGATTGTGGAGGAATGTTATACATTAATTTCTAACTTATAAAATCAGTGTTATAATAAGGCATCAGGCTCCAAGTTTGCCTGTTTTCCCCCAACTGTATCAGTTGGATGACTAAAAGGATGTTACCTTTTCCATGAGACTCTCTGCTGGTTTTGCAAGGACCTGTACCATAACCTTTCCAAGAGCTGGTGAACTGATAAACAAAGACCTTGTCTATGGTGAGTCAGGTGAATTTACTGGTGGGTAGATTTAGAGAACAGTTCTGCTTCAAAGAACTTCTTTTGTCTTCATATTTCAAATCCAGAAAAACCTTTGCACAAATAAAGCAAGTCAACATCAGATTTCATTATAATTCTATTCCATGAAAATATTGTCAGAAACATTCAATTAAAAGGAGGAAAGAGAGGATATTGCATGCTCAGGCATCCAGCTTTGCATATACAGAAGGTGGGAGTCACCTCCTTACCAGCATAACTGTTTTGAAGGTTACAGCCTTCTGTGAGCATCAGAGTTGCTTGCTACCTTGGAATAGAAAAGAAGTTAATCAGTTTTTTTTAAGATATGTTCCAAGAGGATTTTTTTTTCTATTCCCCTTCAGAAAAAGCCCAATGAGTTAATTAGAGAACACCAGGAATTAAAAAAGCGCGAGACGCTCACTGCTGTTTGTTTGAAATAATGAAGTCAGTTAAGCCACTAAAAGTCTAATCAGAGAGTTATAAAGACCTTAAGGCCTTTCCTACACTGGGAATACAGTTGTAGTAGCTCAGCCTACAACAGAACAACGCTGTTTCTGGTTCAGCTCTGCTGGCTGCCCCAACAACCATGTATGGAGATTTTGTCTGAGCTGTTTTACAGATGCATTTTTAAATACTGATGCTGGTCTCAAGCATGGGCACGTGGGCCTTGTGTCACACAAGTGGTATGCATAGCCATACTCGTTTCCCCATATGTAACTTCTTTTGCCCTCTCTGGGTTTTTCTTTCTTCTGTGTAAGCTGCAAGAAGCCCATGTGTTCACTCATGCATGATAACAGCACTGAGGAAGAGTTTTTTCCTAGCTGAATTTTATATACATTTGGATTATTCACATTTTATTGCACATATATAATGCATACACACATATTTATATATCTATATACACATGCACACAGAAGACATATGTTAAAGTTGCTAGCAGGTATGAAAGCTTGAACTTTTTTTTTTATTTTGTGTATATAAACAGTAATTTATATTGCTAATTACATCACTGTAGCATTAATTGCTAGAGCACCTTACATCAGTTTTTGGTTGGCTGTGAAAACTATTGCCCCATATTATTTTCCTTTTTACATTATATTTCCAGCTCCCACAGTGAATTGGTTCAAGAGACTCTGGTTGACCATCTTCTGCAATACAACTTTGTCTGAGGGCAGCTATTCAAGTGTTCATCAGCATTGTCAGCTCAGTCTTTGGATTTCAGAGCTTACTACTAATTAAAAAGTTTTGTATTAATACAGGTACACTAATGTTACCATGTCTTTTCTCTTTTATCTGATTTGTTTCTTCATGTGTTTCCTTCTGCCCCATGTTGCCCTTTCCCTTCAGGAGTAACAAGACACATGTGTGTGAAAGAATGGATGATGGAGCACATAATGAGTCATTCTCCATCACAAAAAAGTAAAGTCAGCCACTGTTTTGGCATGTCTTGTATGCTTGTTCGTTGACATGTTATCAGATTTTTTTGATGTTATTACTTGTTCCTTGCAATAGAGATACCTACTGGCTGCTTAATGAGGTTTTGGATGACAGTTAACATCTTTTTATCCAAATGCAATGGATGTAAGTACTTTATCTGAATCAATATTAAGTTGATCAGGAAGTAACTTTGGGTGGAGGAAGGTGTTCTCTCTGTCTCACACACACACATGCCAGAGTTAATCTCATTTTATCTGGGGACCTAGAATTATGTTTGTGTTCAGATCTTCTTACTCTTCCCTAGAAAGCACTAATTTCACCATTCTTAAGAACAGATAACAGATGCTGGCTTGTTGTGACTTGCCTGTGTGTCAGTCAGTGGTGACCTTTGAACATGGGAAATGTCATGATGAATTTTACTCTCAAAGCTAGTTACAGATAACGGAAACACTTAAGAGATTTTTCTGTTTGCTAGAGGAATAGTTAGCTTGTGACAAAATAAAGCATTTTGTTTCTCACCTTCTTCTTCCTTTCTTTTTCTTCTTTCCCCATCCCCCAATGAATTTGCCCAAGACAAGAAACTGAATTTCATATCAGTTTTTGAATGTAGGCCAATGTTGGTGTCATGCTTTGTGACTTGCTTGTGGCAATTTTCAGTTCTGTATACTTAAAACATAAAACAGGTTTCCCTGAACTGTATTAGCTCTGTCACCCCCCAGCAGTGTCAATGAATGGGAGCAAAGAAGAAACTCAACAACATTTTCTCATCCACTGGTTCCTAGTTCAGGTAGTCAGGTATTGTAAACTTTACTGAAAGCAAAACATTTTATCGAGGTTGTATGTCTTTCAGCCACTGATTAATACACTTTCTTCCTTGTCAAAGGGGGAAGGGAGCTCACGAGATTGTCACACGTTGACCATTTCCCTTATTTCTAGTCCAAGAAAGTGGGTTTTCCAGTGTGACTGTACCTGTGATCTAGGTTGGAACAGAGAAGAGTCAACCAGGTCACTGTATTCTTGGGGCAAAAGCTAGTATTTGCAGAAAGCTTGGACAATTTGGGCATGATTGCTGTGGTGCTGGAAGGTTAAGATGGGTCTCCAGGGAAACCATTTCCCAGTGAATTTTAACCTGGGCAGCTAGAAATCAATTGCTATGTAGTCAGTTTGACCTAATAACTCTGCTGGGCTTGCAATTTTAAGAATTATGCTTTTTCTGTATTTAATAGCGCATTTTGTTTTGTATGGAGGATAGACATTTTGATTACAAGAAAATTGAACAAGACCAAAAAAGAAACTACATCATTCAACCTTTTCTGAGGAAGAGATTTTTAAAGAGTAAACAAGTAAATTTCGAATAGGCAAAGAGCACCCTCCTGAAGCAGTAGTAGTTACCTTAGAAAACAGGTGCTAAAGCCAGGAGAGAGTGAAAACTCCCTTATACTCAGAAGGCACATGATTTACCAGTGGGATAGAATGTAGCATGTGCAGGTTATCCTCCTCAATAAATACCATTTGTTTTTTTTCTCCTGGAAACGAGGGTAAATGTGGAAAAGAAGGAAATAAACCCCTTGTGTCTTAGAGAGAGATAGCTTCCCAGGATCAAATGTCCCTCTGCATAACCTTTGCGTGTTCTTATGAAACAGTATTTTTCTTTGACAGGGTGCAAATGAACTGAGCAGCTCAGTGTGAGCATGTCAGAGCTTTATAATATGCTTTGTGTCCTTCTCGTATTTTGCCTCTCTATATATGCATCTATATGTGTAAGTATCAAAATCTTATTCTCCTGCTATTGCAGTCGATATCAGCTGGTGTTTTGTCATTTGTTTTGAGGAAGAGAGGACAAATTCTTATTTGTGACTGGTAAGTGCTTCTTTGCTTGAAGTGAGATCCTCTGCAACACTGGGAACTCCTGTGAAAGAAGAATTGTCCCCTAAATCACATGTAGTCAAAGGAAATTGAAATACTCTCTTTGTAGGGTTATGATCTTTTCTACATCCCATGGTGGATCTCAGTGTCTTTTCTACTCTATTATCATGTTACTAAAGGACACATATGAAATAGCAGGTCAAATTGGAAGACATACACCATTTAGATCTGAAAAAACCCTTCAGCTACAATTGGGTCAATGTTTCAGAATACAAGATGAAACATTTTTATAGCCACACTGAATAAGATTTATCATTTCTTTGTAAAACAAGGGATAGAAGAGGGAATAAAAGAACAAACATGGGGAAAAGAGGCATCAGAAAAGCAACAGAGGACACAGAGGCAGAAGAGTGAGCGTTGCACAAAAAAATAAATATGCTTCTCTGCAACAAACACACCAGAAATACCTTTAAAAAACCCTCAAAAGCAGTTCATCTTTAATGAGAATAGCTGGGGTAGGGAAATTGTGTATGATCAAGCCTGATGGGATGCATAGAGAAGATCCAAAGACTCAAAAGGCTACTGCATATTCCTAAGTTTGCTGTTGTTTTTCAGAATTTTGATCTGAAATGGCTTATTTTCCCCATTAGTTTTTGGTTTCAGTTGGAGAGAGTTTTCTTTTATCATTTGTAAGAGGTTTTTTTAGTAGTAGTCCAGTCTCGTTACACTGGTAATGCCATTAAGAGCATCCCCAACTTTTGGGAGTATCATGTGACTCTTTTGGAGGAACAGTGCAGTGGAGGCTGAAGGAGGTTATACGCTGAACCATGGTGTCAATGGGAGTGAAGGAAATACACTTGTGGGCCTTATTCCCTTTCTGCAGGACTACCAGAGCCAGGCAGGAAAGCTGGAGGGATTCTTTGACCTTTTCCGTGCCTTATTTTCTCTGTCAGTCAAATACTCACTTTAAGGCTAAAATTATTTTTAAACCCTCAGGTAGTAAACGTAACGTATTCACATACTAAACATAATTGAAGGCCATAGTCAGCACAATTATAAAAGAAAACACCCCTTGATGACCCTTTTTCAAAATGCATAGCCATTGTCTCTAGACCCAGCAAGGGGCTGAGTGGTATTTTCCAGACGTCAGTCCAATCTGTTGATAAAAGCCTGGGATGCTGAGTGCTTCCTGAAAGATGTTTCTTGCAGCCAATTGATACTGATGTTAGGGGCAAGATGCTTAAAAATCCATGGCAGATAGCTCACAGCGATGATGTGAGAGGATTTATCCTCCAACAGACAACATTTTATTCCTGTTCTTTTGCTGGTGACTTTTGTCATATTGAGCAAGACAGCAAAAGCTAAGGCAGAATGAAATATGACGTCTTTCCAATGAACATTTCAAAACACACTTGAAAAGTTTTTTGTTTTGAAAATGAATTATTCAGTTTTGCAATGTAAAAGGGAGGGATTTTTTTTTTTCATTTGGATTGGAAACGGGAAGCATTAATTTTATTTTTTTACATTTCAGAGCCGACTTTTTAGTTACTTGAAAAAATGAACTGGGAAGTAGTGGTTTTCCTAGAACCTACTGAATTACAATATGCAAATATATGTGTAAATGTTTATGTGTAAATGCATATATATACATATATAGAGGTGTGAATATATGTAGACACAAGAACTGGCTTCAGAACAAGTGAGAACATCCTCAAGTCCAGCCTCTCTCTTTTGAGAGATTCTGAAGTGTTAGAGAGGGCTTGGATTTATCATGTGTGATAACATTACCTTGCTTTGCCGTATATAAAGTTTCCCTGTGTATCAGTGTCTCCTGTGACCTTTGATTAAGAATGTTACAAGAGTTCAGGTGGGAAGAAAAGATGTGAGAAGTCAAGTGGATAAATTGGAGAAGGCTCCTGTACACCATAGCACATTAATACTCTCTCACCCAAATATCAAAAGACAGGAACTGTAAAAGCAGAACTGTGCAAACAGTCTTTCTGGCTGTATGATTATAGTTCAGCTTAAGTTTTCAGCCGAGAGTAACATTTTTCCTTCTGAGCTCTCTGGTAACACAGAACGACTGCACTCGGTGGAGGGTGAACTTTCCACCTCACCTTAAAAGCTGTCTGGGCTTTGATATATCATACCAAAAAAGTCCTGTCTTTCTGACAGACCTAGCATAGAGTCCAGAGTGCAAACAACTTCTTTGCCGTTTGCACTATTTTGTTTCTCATTATTAAGATTTAGAAAACAGTTAGGTGCTCTCTCTGCAGTATGCCTTTCCGTGCAAATGCTCACATGGTCCTTCCACTCTCAAGAGTCACTCAAGAGCTCCGTGCTGCGGGTGCGGTCACGTCTGTTTCACAGACGTGTAGCTAAGGCACTGTATGGAGTCACCAGTTTCTGCTTATTTCAGGTACCAAATTTGAGACACTTAGAAAATGAGTTCTCGGAGCGCTCTACTGTTGCGTAGAGCCAGGTTTGTTCAGAGTAGATTCACCTTTAATGTCAGCAGGACTTTGACATCTTCAACAGTTTTAAATGTCAAACCTTGAGGTATCCAGACAACGGAATATCGCAAATGTAACAACTGCTAAAGGAAAGCTACGCTTTAGGCAACTCATGTACCATCATAGAAAAACCCATGTTAGCAGAGCTGTGGTGAGCAATATGATGGGGTAAGCCATGATGCTGGCCCTTCTGTTGTCTTGGAGCCTGCCCAAACCAAGACACTATTCAGGAGAGAGTCTTACTCCTGAAGCAACGCCGTATGGAGCAATCTGAGAGAGAATCACCCATTTGTTGACATCTGCATCTTCCTAATTCAGAAACAGACCGAACAAAGTTTCGCTAACTAGGCAATTCCACACAGGATTCTAAAAAACGAAAGGCAAAGAAAAGGCAAATGCCATTTTACAATGACTTATTAAACTGCAATATATGACTTCATAGTGATACAGAAAATCCAAGTGTGGCTTAAACAAGAAGACAAGAACACTGAGCTTAGGACTGAAAGATGTAAACCAAGTAAAATCCATCTGGAATTAATGAGATTCTTTTATATTAACAGCCAAATGATCAAAACAAATTGAAATTTTGCCACTCAAAAGAATTAGGAAACTGATCTCTGAGAGAAGCAAAAAAAACCCAAATGCCTAGGTTTTTACATCAAATGGCATACGAATAAGAACATCAAAAAGAGCTGTGTATCCTCTGCACTTCCAGTACACAGTGAGCATAATAAAGGTAAGTGGGTTAAGGGTTGCAACTGGATTAGAGAAATGTGAAAAAGGCATGCATTTCTCAGAATTTTTTATTTTTTCCCTTGCGGTCTCAGGTTGTTTCACATCCCTTTGATATTCCCTGTGAAATTCAGTTTCCTCAGCTCAAAAAGGGGACTCTCCAAATTTCAGGGAGGAACTTGAGGTTACTGGAGCCTTTAGCACATGAGCTCACCAGAAAGGTAACTTCCCGAGTGATTACACCGGAAATGGATTGTGCCCTTATAGTGAACAACTAATTAAAATCCTGACGATAACGTGCCATCTGACAAATGGACCAGTTTCCCTGTCTCTGAATACCAGAGGACAGGTTTTGGTCTTGCCTAGAGCCAAGGGAAGCTGCATGCTGCCAAAGCACCTGCGGCAGCGGGAAAGGTGGGTTTCCTCAGGCGCGTGGTACCACCCTGTGCCAGAGGCTGATGTCTCCACAGCAGGGTCTGTGGCCAAAGTGTGGCAGCTTAGCGCCAAAGGTCCGGTGGGACATGAGGAGTAGGCTTTGTGCTTGGGTGACTGAGAAGTTCTGGGTTTTCTTAGGCCAGTTGTGTTGGTGGAGCAGTAAAATGCAGCATGAGGGAGGAACAGTAACATCTTAAAACAGCAGAGCTATTGAGGGGAGGGAGAACAATGGAGATCTGCTCGTGGTTTGGCCCATTAGCATCAGGAGAGTGAAAAGAGGGAACAGTAATGGAAAAAGCATCTGACCCAAGCCTTTTGTGGCTAAATATGATAAGTACAAATGTTAAAAAGAAAAACTCTCAATGTTTTTGAAAACGTTGGGAGAGGTTTTTTTAATACATTGTTAATGCTAAGCTATTTTCTGTTTTGTACTAGCCAGGTTATTAAACTTCCGTTTTCTAATTCTGAAGAAGAGAATTTCCTAACTGATTATGAAAGTGTACCCCAGGAGCAGACTGTGAGGCTCTGTCTCCACATACAAGGCAATAATTTTAAATGCTAGTTTTATGTTCCCTTAGCACTTGGGAGCCTTAAAACCTCCAATAATATACAGGATTATAAATGAAAAAAGTTAGTCTGTACTCAGTTTCATAGACTAGTACTGCCCAAGTTTGTAAGCCTGTATGTATGTTGTGTGTGATGTCTCTTCATCTGAGTCTAACATGAGGAGTTTTGAATGCTGCACCTGGGCAACACCCGGCATCCAGAGGAACTTGAAATATTTTTAGGTTCCTAATTTGGGGGAAACCAGAAAAACAGAGAAGGACTTCGTAGTTTTTATGAGTGGTGACCACACATACAGCTTAAAAATTCTCAGCTTTCCAGAAAGTGCCTTGTCATCTCTAGATAAATTAGGAATTAACAATTACTAAAATTAAGTCTCTCTCTATTTCTTTTTAATTTATTTTGGATTTCTACTTCACTACTTCTACTTCACTAGTAAGGACAGCTGCGAAACTCTCCTTAACTACAACTTCCCCAGCAGACTTGGAACTGCTTTGTGAGATCTGAAGGAAAGCTTTCTGGTTTTAGCAAGCCAAGTCTTTGTCTTCCTTTCAGTGATGTGTTTCCCTGGGATACCAGTCGGTCTTCAGACTTTCGGGAAGTGAAGCAATTAAGGGACATTATAGCAAAGAGGAAAAAAAGCAAAAAACAAACTGCCTTTTAACTCTATGCCCCATTAAACTTCTTGCGATTACAGTGTTCGTGGCCAGTGTCCCCTTGCTGCCATTTTTCTTCCGATGCACAGACACGTGTGGTTGTAGGCTGCAAAGTGCTATACTCCACAGCCGGTACCATTTTCACAGACTGTCATGGTCTGTGCTTCTTCTGACTGCCCATAGATAGCTTTGAAAGTGAAAACTAGTCTGTTACAATGCAAATTAATGATAATCTAAAAAAAAAAGACTGAGCTACCTACAGTTGAAATTAAATAGTAGGAAAGCCAGGACAAAAGGACGGGAAAGATGAGGAAGAGGTCTAAAGATGAACCTATTAATGAACCCAGGAGCCCATTAAATAGTAGGAAGGCCAGGATAAAAGGACTGGAAAGATTAGGAAGAGGTCTAAATATGAATCCATTAATGGGTCCAGGGGCCCATTAATCTCAGTGGACCTGTGGGTCAAGGCAGGATTTTGGCTAGCTTAGAAATCACATAGCAAGCTTATTTGGAAGCAATGCCTTCTGTAAGCCTGGAGACTGAAAGCTACACTGGGGAGAGGGAGATGCAATAGTATGAGAAGTTTTTTTTGGGACATCTGATTTACAGGGAGAGAGATACTTTAAAGCAGGCACCAAGCAGACCTAAAACATACTCTTTTTTTGCATGTTGTTTTGTTAGTTTTAATAGATGTTTCTGAAAGAAAAAGGCCAAGAGGACAAAGAGACAAGAGAAATAGCAGGCCAGATTGGCTAGCAGAGGAAGGAGGAGCAGAGCGTGAAGGGCAGCCAGCAGCAAGGGGTACGGTGGGAGTGAAAGGGATGGGGAGCAGCTCACCTGCAGGGCTAGCAGCACCTGGAGCTGCACCGTGATGCCTAGCAAATTCTGCCAGCTTTGCCAGGGAGGAGGGTATCGCTGTGACATACTGCCATCGGGGGAGAAGATGAAAAACGGTCTTGAAATAATTTTGAAAATTAGGTACTGCAACCTGGTCATATGCTTTGCTTCAATCTTTCTGCTTTTCATAATATTCTGATTCTTAAGTATGAATTGATTGATCCCTGCGTGCAGAAAAAAAAAAAGAGCAGAAAAAAAGCTCAGTTTAATTTTCATCTGTTTCTGGGTGAGGCTGAGACTGGTATTTTATAGTGATCCCTTTCCATTCAAACCTAGTCCTTGACGCTGTAGTTAATTCCTGGCAGAATAGCTTCACTCATGTCCTAAAAATAGTTGACAAGTTATCTAACAAGCTAACAGGAGTGCCAGGCCCTGTGGCTCTGTATCATCAAACTTACTTGCACTGCTTAGAAATTTAACAGGTTACAGTAGAGATATCTCATTGAGCCATTACCAAAAGCCTCTGTAGGCTTCCTGCAGTGACTCTTGCTGAGCAGGTAAGGATCTGAGCTGGTGGTGTTTCTTAGTTTGAACTAGTTTTTAGATTTCGTCTGGCAATCATATTTGTCCTGCTGGGTAAACTGAGGCATAAATCTGGGAAAACCTTTTACACAAGAGGTCATTTTCTCCCTGTTAGAAAAAATTAGTTGAGATTATGTCGTGCTCTCCCAGCAGGTACTGTCAGAGGGCAATGTCTGCATCTTCACAGGAGGCACAAAACGCAGTGTTAGACCATAGCTACCTGAAAGCTTAGGCTAAGGAAAGGGAAAATAATCACAGAGCACCTTTTCAGATGCTGCTTTGGCACTTGCTGGAAAGCAAAGAACAGCCCTGTCCTGCAGAGCTGACATTTGAGGGGGACAGGTTTTTTTATTGGTTTGGTGGGGTTTTGTTTGGTTGTTTTCTTTTTATGGTCAGAAAATGTCATCATCTGCCCTGGTGGTGGGTTTTCTACCTACCCACCAACCACCAGAGCCCCTGCTCCCTTCCCTGGCCACCTGCTTCTGCCCTCTCATACTGAGAGTTCACATTTTCAAAAATGTTTGGGTATCTAGCTGGAATTATCTTTTAAAGTGGCCTTCAATTTAGGATGATTTCCAAAAGACAGTCCTTTTCAATTTGGCAGGATGCCAGTGCCACCTGGGATGGAATTGTCTTTCCTCACCTCCACCATCTTGTTTTAAACTCTGCTGCCCAAATCTCTCTTACCCTTGGTGCTCCATGTTTCAGTATGCAGCAGTACTCCTTAAGCAGTGTTTCAGCTGGCAGAAATTTCTTCTTTAGGCTGTATTTGGGGGTAAAATTACTTGGCTTGGGAGGAACCTCTTAGTTCTTTGTTTTCCAAGATAACGGATAACATGGTGAATCTGAAGCCCTCTGCAGTGCGAGTCATGCTTCACTTCAAAAGTAAGAGCAACTTGAGAGTAAAAATCGGAAAGAAAGAAAGAGGTAGAAAACATCCATGGTAAGCATTCATCCTGTCTGTTTGCTGCAGTCAATGATACCTACTGTTGCCTCCACTTCCCAGGTGCATTTTCTGCCTACCCTTAGTGCAAAAGCTGCCAGCTCTGTGAGTGTGACAACTGTTGTGTTAAACATAGACAATGTGTGGGGCTAATAAGACCTTGTTTTCCTGCCAGCTCAACAACATGTACAGGTAACAAGTTCATGGCCATTCTTCTGCTAGCACTGAGTGGGTTTGGACATGTGGCCACACATCTTCTGACACGTGTATCAGAAGCATCTCTATGGTCCTTGAAATGCCAGAGAGAGGTCCTGCAGAACAAATAGCAAGGTGAGTTTAATTAGCTCACACAGTACTACTGCAATGCTAATGCCTTCGCATGTAGAGTTGGTATTCTGATTTCAGCAGTAGCTAAAAATGTGGCTTGTTTCATTTATTTTATGCTTTTATGTTTCATTTATGTTTATGTTTCTTTTTTTATTTTATTTCACACTGGGAAATATTGCAATGCTTACAAGACTGCATGGCTAATAAATAAGCATCCTAAAAATTAAGTGAAAAATATTGGTGTCTTTTGTGGGTTTATTTGTTTTTTATTACTAATGTTAGATGAAAGGCAGTCATTAAGATGCATACATGCATATGTTGAATATAAACCAGGTGTGTGGGACAGGACTTTGGAAAGCACTTGGCATTTGTCCAATTGTTTGCATTAATGTGAATGGCAAAGCTTTTGACTTCCATGGGAGCAGAGTTTGGCTGCTGTTAGGTGCTTTTTAAAATCCTTTAAAAGAGAATGGAACCAATTTCATGCTAGCTGTTCTCAAATGCAACAAAATGGCTAGTCTTTAGGGCCTTTTCAGTCTCTGACCTCCTTGCTGAGAGCACCGATTTCTGCCAAGCATTTATGTGCCTGCCTGTCCCTTTGGAACTGCTTTGAAATCACCAATGTATTAACAGAGGCTTGAGAAAAATCTTCATTATTTTACAGAACCTTACACTTAATAAGTGCCTTGCTGTACAGAAAAACAAAGCTCTTATTCTGAAGAGCTCACAGCCTAAGCAGATGCAATGGTAGCAAGCGGAGATGATAAAGTAAAATGCTGAAGCTAAGTGACAAAGGAGGAAAGTGGGATAGCAGGGATTTACTAAGACAATAGGTGAAAACGTGCACTTGTTGAATTAGTCTTCATATTTACTGAAAAAACTCTACAGCTGCATAGACAATTGACAACCTTCACGGACTTCTTTTCAGGAGATTAATTGAGAAGTCACAGCAGCAAGGAACAACTGAGGAGGGAGGAATGAGGAAAGGTAAATGCAAGACTGTTTGCAGACCAGGTAAATTGAGCACCATCAGTAGAAGAGAGGAAAACCAAGGGATAGTGCATGGAAGCAAGAAAAAGGGCTGTTGCAGAGAACTCCAGAGCTGAAGCTGGCTAAATGGGTACCTGTCAACCACGAAATTCATTCCCCTAGCCTCAGAAAAGCACAAATTACAAAATGCAGTGTCTGGTTTATGGCTCCCAGCCCTGCCTGAATATTAAGAGCTAGTCGTTTAGAGAGTTGTGAGTAGTTTCAGATTTGCCTTTGTTTTGCTGGCACAATCTTTTCTGCAAGAGTACCTGCATGCTTCATAATTTGCATATTCCCAGGCACCCTTCTTAAGCAAAAAAGCAAAAAAATAAAAAAACTTGTTACCGTTACACAGATGGGAAATCAATGTATGCAAAAAATCCAGCAGTTTGCCCAGATTCACACAGGAAATCTGCGACTGGGTATTACATTGAAAACACATTGCTCCAAGTGCAGTGACCTGACATGGAAGGCAGTTTAATTTAGAGAGACCAAGTAAAGTATCTTCTTGCAAGCTACTGTATTGATTGCTACCAGACTCCACACAGGTGTTTGTAAAGCTGAATTTTTGGATTTGGGTAGGCCAGAATATTAGAATTATTTATTTAGTGCATTCAGATTAGCTTAGACACTAATTTCAGCTCTTCTTGGTTTTTCAGTAAATAATATTATCATGATGGATTTGGGAAAAGATACTTAAAGCTTTTGATGCATTCCAGGGGAGCACTGTATGCACTTCTGTGCCTAAAAATGCTGGTTTTGCATCACAATTTATAACTAAATTCTCCAGTGTCCTATTAAAAGCTGCTAGTGTAGAATCAGATAATGGTTACAATTTGTTACGTTTGCTGGTCTGGCATATACAGATCTTTAATTTGAACAAAAATTTTGCCAAACTGAATTTTTAAGGAGGCAAAATTCATAGTTTCTCACTAACATTGTGACAACTAATTTTTTTAACCTTCTGCTCAATTATTCTTTTAGGTTTTGTTCTTTTTTTAGATCATTCTGTTTGCTATAGAATTTTCTCAAGAGTTTCATTTTCTGAGCAGACGTTCTATTAAATATGCCATTGCATTCAATGAGATATAGTTGCAGTTCAAGCAGAACTTTTCTGCTTTCTCTGTAGCTCTAAACTGTATATATTGCAGTGTTTTAAACACCAATGACAGCTAGCTCAGTGTTTCAAGCCAGTATTTAACCAGCAGGTGGTCCTTGTCCATGACTGAGGCAGGTGAGGAGTCCCCAGGAATAACACTGAATTTGAATTATCTTTATCCTTACAGCGCTCTTCTTCAGTACAAAGGCTAATCTATTTTATTAAAGAAACATAGGAGGGTATAGAGACTCTTAGAGTGCATATTGGACCAGAAAGGAAGACATACTTTGAAATTATTCTTAAACAGACTGTGTGCTTGAACGCATTTTGAAGGGAGAAAAGATTGTGGCTTGATCTACCAAAAGTTATATTTCAATAATTTTTCATACTTTCAATTCAATTTCCACCACTTTCTTTTCACTTTTAGATTGTCAAAGTCTTAATTATTTTTTACTTTAGGACTGGAAAATTGGATATATATACTTTTAAATAAAAAAAAGTGCACAAACATTGGAGATATGGTCTCTTGACTGCAGAAATTTCATTTCTATGAAGTCTATTTATCACAAACTTCCTGACCAGCTCTACGTCCCCTTCCTTCCCATACACATTCAACTAGCCCCAAATGCATTTCAGAGACACAGAATTTTCCTTGCTGCTTCTTTAAATTTAACAATGATGTCTTTCAGCAAAATAAACTCGAACAGAAACTGTACAGTGAGATTGGAAATGTCTTTAGTTGGTCAGATGTGATAGCAGTGTCGCTCTCTGACTCAGGGGAGCATTTTGTGGAAGTGACTTGAATGAGCTGGTTTATTCTGAATTTAATAAAGCACCTAGGCAAGTATTACACACTGTGCAAAACCAGTCCAAACAGTACCAGACTAACCATCTTGAATGCAAAAGAATACACCAAGCCAGACCATATTGTATAGCTGCCCATATCCAGATTTAGCAAAATAGGATCTTCTCCACTCCCATCACAGCATTAGCCCTGGGAAGAGCCATTCCTTTGCTAAAAATGTATCAGCACTGCCTAAAATCAGTCTGAAAAAAATATACCCTTATCAGAATAAAGCCTGCTATTGTAAATTAAATTTTAATAGGGCCCTCATGTTTTTTTAAGCAAACCAGATCAAGCTTTTGCCCTTTTATTATAGCAGTAACTCCAATTACGAGAGCTGTAATTAAAGGCATTTCAGTGGCCCAAAAAGTGCTCGGGTAGTAGATTATCTAGACCTTTTACTAATGAACTGGGAGCAGAAGAACTTCCCAAGGTATTTCTCCTCTAATCTCCTTCCCAACATGAACCAACTTTGGTCTCAATCAAAGTGGTCTTTATGGTGTTTGTTAAAGGTATATTATCATGTATGCCCACACACTCTGGAATTGCAAGGTCAGTATCCACCTCCAGATAAGGAAAGGAAACAACAGGTGAGTTATGACTCTGTGAGTTCTTGCCTTTCAAACAGCTTGTACAATTTCACCGTTGACTGAATTGGAGCTGGTGTGACAGTTTGGTACAGTGAAAGTTGCTCATTAAGTTACCTCTCATTAGAGAAATGGAGAACCTTGCAACAGCCTGCAGAGATCAGGCTGGGTGTGCTTAATATCATGCCTGGAAAAAACTGATAAAGGCTAGAAGTATGACATTATTTCGTTGCTGGACAAGGAGTTGAGCACGATGGAGGAAAAGCTTCCATTTTCTACTTAGCGTTACATCCTGTTGGTGGCTGATTGCTGGTGATTTTTAAAAATAAAAATCTTCGCTTATTTCTTTGGATTCTCCTGTTCAATTTCTCAATTAGCTTTGATTCAAAATTTGGTTCTAATAGACGAAGGGTTTTCCTGCTGCATTCTCTTTACTCAAATGTAGTCTTTAAGTACTACCATATGACTATTCAGACCATCTTTTCATGAAGACCAAATTGTGTTTTGTCATCTTAGGTTTTCTTATCCAATTCTCTCCCAAAATCATGCTGATGTCTCGCGTGTTCTCTTCTTGGCTTGTAATAAACTGTCATACTTTTAGAGGAGAATCCCCAGAAAATTGTCTCAGCAAACAATGCTGCCAACTCGGTAGCTGATGTGTTTGACACAAATATTTCTACAGTTACAAAAACTGACAAGAATTGTGCAAGTGCTAAAGCAGCAGGCAAAGAATTTCAGGAAAAGCTTGAATTCCCTTTCACTGTTTAAAGATTTGCTTCTGTCATGATTTAGAAGGTCATTTTTTTTTCCCTGTTGTGGTAGTAAAAGCGGGATCTCTGCCATAGAAAGACCTCTCATCTGTCAGGTCTTGGTGTACACAACACCAGAAGAGGAAGATCGAGAATTCCTAGGATAAAGATGCCTCACAGATCCCTGTGTCCTCTCTGTGTAGGTACTTTATCAGGTTCCCTTAGCAGCCAATACTCTTTAATGATTAATTTTTCACTAATTCAGAGCAATGTTTAAAAAAATAAGAGGCATCTTCTAGCTCTTTAGAAAGTTGGCTACAGTACAGTTAATGGGAAAAATATTTGGCACTTTAAGAACCTTCAAAGACTCAAGAGAGAAATGGGTTTAATTCTTCCCAATCCATATTGATTCTTACATCATGCTGAGTTTGGATTGATCTATTTGGAATGAAGGTTTGGCACTAAAGACAATTTAAAAATGTCAGAGAACTGTCGAAAAAAAAAAGCGAAAAAATGCACATAGAAAAAACTCTCATCAGTATTGAAAAACATTGCCTTTCTTTTTTATAGTGAGGGGGGTTTGTTTGCTTTTTCATAAATTGGTTATCTGTATTTGTTTGGGAAAGCACATTGCACGAGCCTGCTAGAACTGCTGAGCTGCAGCAGGAAAAGATTCCCAGTTACCACCACCAAGTGAGGATTTCGTGGCAGCTGCTGAAAGATCACTTTAATCCAGATGCAGAGAAAGTGACTTACTCCCTTTATTAGAGAAATAAACCCTCAATATGTTCCACTCATGACTTACAGCAATCCGACAGGGCTGGAATGGTGCACTCCGCTATGGAAGGCTACAGTAGTTTCTTTTTAAAGGTTGTCTCTTTGGCAACATTGGGTTTACCCTGCCAAGTTACCGGGATTTGCAGGCTGTGGTGGCTGCCTTGATATTTCTCTGTGACTCTTTAGGACAAAGGGATTAGTTTAAGTCCTTTGCAAAGGCTTTTGTTCTTTTGTCCTGTTCTGTCCCAACACACACACACACACCCCCCACACACAACATGTGATGGTTTTTTACATGCCTATGTAAATAGAGCTGGTTGTTATTAACCTCCTGACATTTCTAAAATGATCATCAAATCTTTGTGTGTATGTGCTTGCGAGAGTGACTAAGTGTGACTTTGGCCTTTCCCCTGAGACCCGTCTTCTGACTGCTTTGAATTAGGAGTGGGATACACATCCCATAAGGATTAGAAAAGAAATTCTTTCATGCAGCAGTGCCTGTACAAGTGAAACAGGTAGCAAATGTAAACAGTCTGTGAAGAATGCAGAGCAAGGCAAGAATTGAGGGTAATTTCACTGGCAGTTGTAGATAAGTCCAGAAGGACATTCGCAGCCTTGTTGCATAACTATTTGAAAAGCAAAAGCAAGCGGGGGAAAAAAAATAGAAAAGAAAAGGCGGGTAGGAGAGAAGGCAGGAGCAGAGCCTGGGATATGCATGCAACAGTTCCTTCAAGTGCAGACGTCAGCAGGCAAACATACAGCACTATACAAGGGTTCTGCATCTGGACTGAGGAATTGGAGAGGGTGGATGTGCAAATACGCTTCCAACCATGATGATTCTGTGATTCTGTGAAATATGCAGACTGAAGGTCTTGATGTGCATCTCATACTTCAAAGAGCTGTTTTAGACCACAGAGAACTGCCGTCAGCATCAGGCTCGGGTGATTTGTGTGCTAATTATGCAAAGTTCCTAGTTGAAAAATAATAAGTTGAACGCACAAACTCTTGTGTTTTAAACAAATCAACCACGTTCTGACATACAGGTCTGAAAAAATTGCGCTAAGATGCATCACTGGTCTGTTTTGGAAAGACAGGTACAAGTAACAGCAGCGAGTAGCTGTTCCATAGCACCGCCTCCTCTTTTCATGACTTCTGTCTGAGCTTGCAGCAGTCATTTCCAGACATGCTGCTGCCCAACAGACTCTGGTGATGGTATTTAATCATTTGGCTATGGGATTTATTACAGCAGAAATCTATCAGCAATACAGGATTAGGAAAATTAACTGAGGTGGGGAAAAAAACAAGTCTTCATTTCACAGTCTCTCAATATTCCCTGGTTTCTCTTCTTTGCTCAGACCATATGGTAACAAGATTGTTTTATTAGCCCAGTGCAACTGTTGAAAATGGGAAGGGTTGGAAAAACTACCTTTGTGTTTCTGGAAAGGGAGATGAGATTTAGTTATTAACAAGTTCATCTTTTTATTAGTATTGTATTTTTCCCATCAGAACAATCAGATTTGCTTCTAAAACCAAATTTCTTTAAAGGAAAACCCTCCCCAGAAAATTCCAATGGTGATTTTTATGTCTATTCATTAGGATTTATTATTTTCATTTCTCTTTCAGCAGTTGAGGACTTGAAAATTCGAGCCGGTCTCCTTCAGCAGATTAAAGTGATAGCACGGGGAGGCAGCAGTGTCTGTGCTCCCTCTAGTGAGCTCTGTCCAAGGAGATGTGGGCTTAGTTTGGCTGGTGCCTTCTGAGGAGCTCCCAGTGCTTCACCCAAGGTGTTTTCTTTCCACAAGTAAAATTCTTACCATTGTCTGCCCTTCAGTGCGGGGAGCCTGGCATGTGCTGAACTCAACAGTGGTTACATGGGCTGAGTTGCTGCCGGAGTAGGGACCTGCGAAGGAATCTTCTGGGTCACCCACAGGTTTACTGAGCAGGTCAGTTGTGCTCTGATTTTTCTACACTGGTCTACGGAGTTCCTGAAAATCCTTTTCAGTTTACTTATACAGCTCTTTCAACCTTCTTTCAATGTACATCAAGTTTAGTAAGGAGAAGGAGAGTACTGACTGACTTCATGCCTGTGAAGCACCTTAAGGTGCTCAGGTAGAAGGATCTTGGTGGAAAATGCTCCCCTGGAAGAAGTTAGTCAATGGTGGAGCATACTGTCAGCCCAACTATGAAATGATGGCAGATTCCTCACATGTAACCTACAGCTCTACACATTTGATCATACTAACTCTATAGTAATATTTGCTTAATATACTAATATTGAAGGGGGAAGAAATAGAGAATAGAATACGAAATCTAGGATTAGTGTGCGTTTCTGTATTTGAGTGATGTAGAGATATGCTCTTAAGAAGAGCCTAAGATAGAAATATTGTGTACCATGTAAGAATTCAAATGAGAAGTAATAAGACCTGCATGCTATATTTAAGACATGGTGTTCTCTCATCATGGTCAGTAGGAAGGGTACAAATGAGAAGAAGGGGAAATAAATGTTAGTTTTGTTCCTGTCTATCCTCCAACCTTAAAAACATGAAATGTAAAAGCAGAGGATCAAATTATTTAAGAGCTGTGTGTGGTTATTCACAGGGCTAGCAATAACAGGGTCTGGGTTTGCGATGGAAGGGTAAGGATTCTGCAAAAATTATCTTTCTCTGCTTCGACAGAAAGTTACCTTCTGGTTGCTCTCATAGCAAATGTCAGTCTTGAACAGGATAGCATGAGAAACGGAGGCATAAGAGGAAAAGGAGTGAAATGTTTATTTGGAATGTCTTATGAGAGCCCCTGGGAAATCTGGATTTGGATAATTAAATTATGAGTTAAGTCAGGGAAGAAGAACATGACTTTTATTTAAAACATATCAGTGATGAAGCCATTTCATAATACACACAGATCATTAAAACCCCAATGCATCTTGAGCTCTGAGCTGGGGGCAAACCAATAGATTGCACTGCCTTCCCTTTTGGCTTCTCAAAAGGGCAAAAATTATGTAGCCTGCAGTGGAAACAACAGTCTTGGCAGCTCTGTATCAGCCTACTCAACTTCTGTTCCAACTGTGGTGAATGGAAAAGATGGTGACCTCCAGGCACAAATTGTCCATTCATCATGACGCAATAGAAATATCTGAAGATATGCTAACATGCAATTTTCAAATCTTGTTACTGGAGACCAGACAGAACCTTTAATTGTTTTTGGATATTGGGGATTATGAAATTGTGATAACTGGAGTGATTTTATGTTAAGAGAAAAATACATGCCAAGTTCTATTAGTAATCAACACCCATTGTTTACACAAATTCTGCTCCCATGTATGGCTTATCCAAAATCAAGCATTTAGTAAGCCTTCAAGTCTTCTGCACTATCTTTAGTCAGAAATCATTTTCAAACAAGGAAAATGTAAAAAGACGGAAAAAAAACTTACTAGGCAAAACTTTTCCCAATTTCAGTAAATATTTCATTCATGTACTAAATAACTTGACTCTGAGAAAACTACCTCCCCTCCCCCTTCCCAGTTTCACTGGCATGAAGTTTCACAAAACAAGGTTGAAATTCATTAAGTGTTCTTCTCTAAGAAATCTTTACTAAAAGGCAATTTTAATTCCATATGAATGGAATTAAAGTAGAGTATAAAGACTTCATGATTCAGTTGCTGACAGTACTGCGGTAGAAGAAACTAGGCTTATCCATGGAAACCAAATGTTCTCCAGAAGAACTCCCTCCTTCCCCACCCCCTTTTGGCCATACAAGGACTAATTGTGGTGTCAGCTGCCGCGGGAATGCGAGGCATGTATCTGGTGTATCAAAAGAATAGCAACTGCTGTCAGCAGCATTCCTGTGCTCCAGCCCAGATTGATGGCACAGGGAGCAGTTTACACAATCTTTATTCTGCTTACAAGGGGCAGGGGGACCTTTTTACATTTTTTAAAAAGCTTTCTAGTTTTCTTTCAAATGTACATATATATACACACATAATTATATATTTTATATATATATGGTAAGTATACTTACTTTTTGGAAGAAATATAGTATTAGTGTTTGCCCACTGCTGGGTACATTCTGTAAGCATCCTAGAAATGACAGATATTTGGGGTTGCAACCGTGCTATTTCCTTACTAAGGGTAGATAAAATTTTCTTCTCAGTAGCGATGTGAGAGTTGTGGGCCACTAAATAGGAGATGACTACTGCATTTGGAGTAGGTATATTTTCTCTGTTCCCTTAGATGAAATGCCACTCTTTGAAGTGTAGTAAGCCAGGCACTAGTCCTGTATTTTATCTTAATTCTCCTATCAAAGATTGCATTAACTTGTAAGAGAGTTGCATCTGTGGAGGGTGACCAAAATTGGGCCCTAAACCTTCAACTCAGCTGCAGACCAAGACATTTGTATACATTGACTCCTGGAGTTCAGGTGCTCTATTTAGAGTATCTAATAAGTAGAAAAGAAAGTTTGCCATTGTGGAATACAGAACTCCTGTTATTTGCCTCTGTTTCATACAAGGTATGCATGAATAGAAATGAGATAAAGTTAATGATTACTGTTAGGCATGAAGAAATGAGTCCCTGCTATTCTAATGTGGTTCATTTTGACATGCTGTGATTTAAAAATAAAATGAAATATGTAATTTTTCTTATTCGTGATGTTCATAAAGCTGAATTTTAGTGCCTTGTGCAGATAGCTGAACATGAAAGAACATTCTTGTTACCTTTCCAGAAGGCTAAATCTGGTTCAGGAAGACAGAAGAAGCAACCAAAAATTAATTTTTATGAAGATGTGATATTAATTTTTATGAAGATTTTTTTAACTTCCAATCTTATTCAACTATACTGTACAAGTGAATGCACTCAGAGCTGTAAATGAGACAACTGAGCACAAATATAAATCCTCACAGAATAGCTTGTAGAACATACATTTTTATTTTTCTTTCCCCTTCACTGACAAAAATGACCAAAGATATCTGTTCCTACAGGTAATTCAAGAGCCCCAACAGTCCTTCAGACAACTGAATTGTTAAGAATCTGAAGTTAGGAATGTAGTTTGTTTGCATATATGCAACATGTGATGGAGGTCATTCTGAGGAGGTGGTTCCAACGGTAGACAAGACTCCAGGAGTCGTGTCCTACATCTGTTAGAATTTGCTTTGTGGAGCCTGCCTGAATTTCCTCTGTTTGAGGGAGAAAAAAATATTTGTGTGGTGATGGGGTAGCAATTTTTACACAGACATTGACAACTAATATTTGTAAAATATTGAAGTTATGGACGAAAGTTGCTCTACCAATTTTAAAATGGCAGCCCTGGGATTCAGCATCTCAAATTTCAAAATGTGATCATTTGGTCGCATAGGAATGATATTATTGTTCAGCTAAACAGATATGTGTTTTTTCTATCCAGTGAAGTTTTCAATAGATCATAGTGATATAAATCAGAATAGTACTCTTTCTTTCTTTAGATTTTCTGATTTTTTCACAAGGTGCTGTCTGAGCTGGAGATACACACACAAGCATGTGCACACACACACACATGTTGTATGGAGCCAGAGGCTCCATATGTAAAATATATAAAAATTACATATATTTATGTAAATTTTTAATATATTTTTACTGTAAAGAAAAACAACAAAACAACCACAAACCAAAACATAAAATAAAAACAGCAAAAAAAGATAAAATCATAAAGCCTGATTCCATTGAAAATGATCTATTAGATTGTTGCTTAGATGACAGGAGCAGGTTACATTCATAGCAGTTGAGAAACAAAGCTGGTAAATAAATACATTCCGACCATTACACTTTACATAACTGTTGGCACCATCTTGGGGCTACGTAACAAAATTTAAAGTAGTAACAATTGACTCATTTACCACTCTGATAAGAAAAAAAATCATCAGCAAATGGAAAGCCTAGTAAAAATCTTGAAAATAAATAATTAAATCTAGAGATAAGTTAAGGACTTTAGGGACTGCTACACTATCTTGTATTCCATAACCTTTACGATTTTAGTGCAGGTTTTCAATTTCTGGAAAACAGATACAATCTTTATAACCTACCCATAGTCTTGAATAGGATGTTTAGAAAAGGTTATTGAGACTAAGAAGCATTTTATTCCTTTGCCAATTATATCATATAAGGTATGTGGTATGAATTATTTGATCCTAACATAACAATATATATAGAGGGACATTTTCATTAGTCTTCAATTCAGACCATGTTGCCTCAGGATACAGCATGAGGGAAAACATTCTCAAGTCTCAATTTTCGTAGGTTTGTGTCAAAATATTGAGGTATGAGCTCAAAAAATGATCTTGATATTTCTTGATATAGATAATAAAAGTGAAAATTAAATGTGTAAATGTAACTTAATTGTTAAAATGAATTCCATCATCCAGGCCAACAGTGAAATAATGTCTGAAATACCGTGTGCAGTACTGGTGATCCAAGGAATCTGAACTCTAATTAAAGCAATAGAAACTTTTTGAAAAAGTTTGGTGGAAAATTATTCTCATTTTGAAAGAAAAATTAAAATCTTGGCTTGTTCATCTAGCAAAGTGATAGTTGCAAGAAGATAAGATATTGCCTAGAATGCACGGAGCAGAGCGGGAGAAGAGCTATTTAACCCAAAGGACAGTGTTGTTATGAGGATAAATTGGAATAAATTGACCATGAATAAATTTGGGATGAAAATTAAGCAAATTTCTAGCAAGTTGCAGAACAGTGGGGTCACAAATATTTGACCTTAACTTGATCAGTGCAGCAGGGAATTTTGATGAGGTTGCATGAAATGAAAAGAGCCAGAGATTCCTTTAATCCTGTCCTCCTGTAAACAGGCTGAAAACTATCTGGGGATTTATTCTGAATTCAAGGATTTTTAATTCAGTTCACTTTCACAACTTTAAACTGGGTTAAGGCCATTTGACTTCTTTAACCAGGAATTTTAGTGCAGTGAAGCTAAGTCACACTGCTCTCAATGGTTTTGATGTTGGTCGTTTCTGATTGCCTCGTGTCAGCAGGGCTGGTGGTGTTTGCAGGAACTGGTAAGGGTCATCCAGGATATTGTCCTAATAATTCACTCGTGCTGTCATTCTGTAACTATAATTGTTTCCTCTTTGGCTGAGGAAATCTTAACCCAAATGTCAAATTGAATTGCGCTGAATGTTAAATTGTAGTTTTGTTACAGTTTGAATGCATGCTGTCTTCTAGGCTGCCTCTGCCAGGGCTTCTGACTGCTTTAACACAGGTGGGCACATGGTTTCTTCTGTTGATCTGTGTTTCTCTATGTACAACTACAAGTGTGGGTTCCTGATAAAAGTGGCAAAGTCAGTTCAAGTATTTTCTGCCCTCTTCTAACACTTGTGAAAGATTTTTTCCAAATTTCTATTCTGTCTGCTCTGTCCACCCCTTTTTCCTTGCTGAAGAGGAAGAGACTGCCATATAAGAGGTTTTTCTGTTTTGTTTTTTAATCTGGTAACTTCAGCAGTCTCACTGAGAGTGCATGGCCTCAGAGAGTCAGGATGGTACGGTGAAGAAATGCTGGAGCTGGAACTGGACCAAGTAGCGGGGGAATTTCTTGACCCATCTTTTGCTGCCAGAGAAGTGTTTGTGTAACTATACTATTAATGTGATGTTTATGCCCACGTTGTACAAGACTGATTAGATAGCTGACAGGTAATAAAATGAGCTGCTTAAAAGGTTAGGGATTGGGCGTATTTCCCACATCCAGAGGTGGGGCTATTCTGGGAACTTGCTAGAAAGAACCTACCTTTAATGGGTGTATCCATCTATTAAAAAGCAGCTGCGTACATTCATGTGGTTTTTGGTTTATTCTTTTAGCTCAGATAGAGGATCCCTACGTACAGTTTAGTGACATCCAAGATTGATGAAATGGGTGTGACTTTAAGTCCGTTAATTTTCACTGGCATTAACAGCCCTCTGAGAGAGACCCGGGAGCAGGAGACTGCTGGCATGCAAGGCGTCTGTCTTGTTCTTGGCATTTCTCATATGCTGGTGACAGCCTGGATAGGATCATTCAGATTTGGCTCTAAAAATTAAGGAGAGCCTTTCAACATGTTTCATCTTGATGTTATTGGAAGATCCCAGCGGAAGACAGACCTGAGCCCAGTTTAAGATGACTTTCTCCACGTATGAAGTTACAATTGATCAATTTTATTTTCACAGGTGTTCAGCTGTGATTAGACATCACTTGCAGGTCGTTGGATACAGCAGGCCTTCAGCACAGTGTCTGTAGATGGTTTCTTGTGTAGTATAGCTCCTGGGGTGGTGACTTTATGGCAGCACACATTTACCCATGTTCATGCTGTTATGGCTCTGTTCTCTCCCCACCTTTGGCCAGTGCTCTCACCAGTGCTGGTAGTTCAGGGAGCTGAGCTGACAAAAAAACAACTCTTAACAAAAATGATTAATTTTCAGATTGAACAGTTCCCTTAACCTGCTCACTGCACAGCTTGTGCTGACTTAAACTCTTTGAAACTGTGCCAAATGATTCAACAGGTCTGGTGTCCTCTCTGTTCTCCTTTGTGAGTTCTCTAAGAATGTTGGCTGAGGTAGAGTTGCTGTGTCCTGGCTTTGTTTATGACCCACAATGAAGCTCTGTTCACTTCTTAGGTCTAAAAAACATATATAACAAGTTTCATTCTGTTCACTGGGAATTTTAGAGCAAGTACGGCAACTTCTCAGTACCCAAAAAATTCACCTCATGATTTCATTTCACCAAATGAAATTGTAACTGCTATGCTGATATTGCAGTCATCCCTCCTGGGCATGCACTTTGCAAGAAAATAGCTCTTTCTGAAGCCAGACCATGCACAACCTTCACAACAAGCTGCTCTGCTCTTCTGCTTGGTTAAGTTGCATTTGGACCTCAGGTGGGTAAGGAAGATTTAATGGGCCACCACCCAGCTCAGAAGGTGTTGTCAGAGCACCTGTAAGTACTAATTTCCCTAGTCTTCGTCCTCCAAGACCACTACCTAGGACTCCCTTCCATGGGAAAGGGGCATGATTTTGGCTCAGCGAGACCACCAAGTCTGCTCTGAGTATCACCTTGGTGAGCCCTTTCTGGGCTCCCTGGGTTTCACCTTGGGGTTCTCGAAGGACCCTGGAACCGATCCTGTCCTAGGGGGCTGCATCTCAGTCAGGGGCACCTGCTGGGTGCTTGGCAGGGCAGCCCTTCCTGCTTGACATGGGGACTATGACCATTTCTCTGGGATGTTTGGTGATTTTTTCCTGATAGGTATTTCTTCCTGATAGCCTTCTCAATGAAGTCCTTTCTTGCCACGATAACTTACAAATTTTTGACCAAATGCTTTTTTTTCTATGTGCTCAGTAACTGCCTTGGTGCAATCTGTAACATATGGTGCTGGAGAAACCTCGAGTGCCATGGCAGGATTTGAGAGGCAGCTATGCTTGTGCCTCTTGGGGAGCTGCTGGAGGGAGGAGGTGGTAGTGGTGGGTTGGGCTGCTGGTCCTGTCTACCAGAAGGACACGGACCACCTTGCCAATCACCTGCCTCCTCTGCACAGCTGGGTGAATCTCACAGCAAGAGAGAGTAAGAATTTTTAACAACCCTCCCTGAAAGTAAAGGTTAAAATAAATAAATAAATAATGCAGACCCTTTTACTTTTGCTCATGCTGCTCTGAGGTTAGGGAGAACTAGATTTCTAGAACAATTTCAAAGTATTAAAAAACAATTTTTGTTGCAAATAATTTTTGTTGCAATCACTCCTGAATGTGTTCGCTGTAGTGGGGGTTTTTGCCTGTAGAATATCTTCATGCTTCTTGTGCTTTATTAGTTTAAGAACAGATATATTCTAGCCGTGCCTAATTAGAAATGACAGAAGTTGGAAAGTTGCATTTTTTCTTTCACGATATGCATAGATTGATTCATTCATAAAGGATTGTCTAGACTGACTTTTTGTAAAGCTGCTCAAGATGCAGTGCACGTTTCCCTTTGGTTTTTGTAGTCAAATTTCAATAAATCTCCAAGTGTGCAGCGCATGGTAAATTTGTATTCCAGCTTCTGTAAAGGTTAAAAAGTAATCAGTCTCATTTTAGGACAGAGTTAACCAAGGAGACAGTTTACCATTCTGCAGGAGGAACTTTGAGGAAAACCTCTTTTTTTATCTTTTTGTATTGTAGGGGTTTCTGTTTACCTTGGGAGGAGGGTGGAAGGGGGTTATGAGAGCTGCAGCACAGAGTTTTCAGAAGTGGAAATCAAAAACCACACTGCCATACCTCCAGCTCATGTGTTGCTTCAGCCTCCATTCTTCTAAAAAACCCAAACTAAATACATACATACTTCCATTTCTCCTCCCGTCTAAATGGTCAATTTAATCAAGGTGTGCTGAGAGCAAGCTGCTGGTTAGAACAACTCCATCAACTCTCTTGGGCTCTTGTGAGGATTAATTAGTTAATGGTTGTAAAAAAGGCTTTGAAGATGAAAAGAACTAAAAGTTTTGTTTATTACAGGAGCTTAGCGTGGCTCCTGCTGATTGTGTTCGGGAGGGAAGGGAGAAGGGAAGGTGCCCGTCCGTGGCTGGGGGTGGGCGCAGAGGTGCTGCTGCACAGGGGCTGCAGGAGTCTGAGCAGCAGGAAGGAGCAGGGTGCTGCTGGGGGGACAGGCGGACCTGCTGTGATGCTAAACCCACTCTACCCTTTGGACAGCAGGCCCAAGACAGCCTGAGCTTGTTTAAAAATAAAAGCCTGTTCTATCTCACCTAAGCCATGCCTCACTTGTTACTTAATGTTCGTGTTCTCTTTTTTCCTCTTAAGGCTGTATTTTAAGTAAACAAGCTAAATGTTGACTTAAAGGTGGGAGACACATGAATACTTCTGTGGTAATTGTCATCGGACCCACTGTTGACTTCCCTCTCTTTGCTTCTGGGAGAAAGATGGATGAGCCGAAGTGAGCAACAACACGTTCAGATGACTTGCCTCTCACGGAATCATGTTGTATTGAGGAATATCAGGCCAGGTTGTTCATCAATATTATACTGCAAGGTAAGACTTGACTTCCCAATGTATCATTTTGAAGATTTTAATAGAAGTGTAAACACATAGAGCCCATTACAAGCAGTAGTCTCCTGGAAAATGTACTTCCTACATATGACAAAATGAAAGAAGAGAAGGTTAGGGAGAGAAGAGCCATGACACCACTGAGGGGGAGACAAACACAGGAAAAGATTAAGGGATGCATATTGAAAAGGAAGAGGTAAGGAGTACTTTATCACAAGGGCTAGGGTGAGAGAAATGGAAGAAGCAGAAGCCTCCTTCCAGCTTTTCCTCAAAGGAGAAATGCAGCGCAGAAAAGGAAAAGTAATGGAAGTATGTGTCCAGGCATGTGAAGGGGTCAAGTCCAGTTCCGCCCTCAGGTTTTCTGCCTGTGGAAAATGGGAATGGGTATGGCTAGTATATGCAGCAGACCTACTTCCAGTAAAGAGTTAGCATGCAGCCATTTTGTTCTCTTGGCCTAAGAGTAATTTCTGCACCTGATATTAATTTCTCCCATTCAGAGAAACACTGAAATTAATAATAGTTTTCATTAATACCTGGGAGTTACAGGCGAAGAGACAACAAATATATTTTATGAAGAGCCTACCTGTGATGGCTGGTGAGTGCAACTAATAGTTGGATTAAAACTGGATGGTGCCCAGTGACCCAGTTCTAATTATGTTCAGTCTGGACAAAAAAAAATTTATCTTAACAATAGTATAAATATTTGGTGCTACCAAGGCAATCCTCCAAGCACCACAGGGAAACTGTGAACAGAAACCATGCAAAGGACAAGGTCAAAAAATAATAATAAAAAAAAAAAGTCAAAAATAAAAATAGGATTTTTTTCAGATGAATGGTCCAAAAAATGCAGTATTCCATTGTCAAGAAATAAATCAGTTTAGCTGGAAACCCTGTCTTGCTTTGGTAATATAATGGAGGTGGGAATTAGGTATTAAAAAACAATGTAAAAATATGGACAAGGAAATAAGTAGCAATCATTACTGGTCTGAAGTTATGGAACATAGAAAAGTGATGAAGAAGTTCATGTCTTGCAAGACTGAGAACACAAAGAAGTTTATTTGTTGTACATATAAATCTATTAGGAATTTTGGTAATTGTACATGTACGCCCTAAGGAGAGGGAAATAATAAAAATAAATGTTCAGAAAAAGCAGATGTATTCAATGAACATTTCTGTTTTCTGTTTGGAAAGTATCAGACTGATATACTTGTATTGCCTGAGGGTGAAAATGTATTTTCTAAGTCATTAGTAACTTAGAATGCTACTTAATACTCTGCAGGCTCACAGAGGCTGTTGCCAGGTGTCCTGAAGGCATTGGCTGAGAAGTTCTTTCCCCTCTCAGATCTAATTTATCTTTAAAATTTGGATTATTGAGATCTCTAGAAGGGATGTTTTAAAGCTCTTATATTATTCAAAAAGGAGTAGAGACGAGAGCCCTGGGACAGTGTAACACAGTCCTTTAAAGCCAGAGCATAATTCTGTCTTTAACAGCCAGGTTGGCCATATGGTCTTCTCATACATCTCTACTTCTTTCCTCTTCAGCCGTAGTAAATATATAGAAGGACAGTTTATAGGAATCTGTCTTAAATGAGAGATAAAGGACTGAGTGGGACCACTCAGACCATTGAACCTTGTCCCTACACTTGGAGGCGGGTGGATCTCAGACAGTTGGTGAGATGTCACAAGCCCACACTGGTATGTGGGAAGAGAGCAAGGCTTATGCTGAGCTTCAGCCATGTCCTATTTCAGCACAATAAGAGAGATCTCATTAGATGAAAATGCCTATATGGTCTGTAGTAAGTGCCTCATAGGTAACACTATAGAGGAAGGCAAAAAGAGACAGCAAAAACTGTCTCTGCCAGTCTTGCTGTGGGAGCAGAAAACATCCTTCTTATTTTCAATGGAGAACATGTTACATAAGTAAAATACTGAATAGTTGGCAAATTTTGAAAAATACAGTTTAGTGAGGAGTAATCAGTGAAGGAGTATAGAGGTCAACACTGAATTCACTACTATTTAGCATAATCAGTACTGAATGATAAATTCCTGCTTCTAACATATACAAGTGTATTGGAGAGGTACTCTGCCAGAGAATGAAGAGAAGGCAGTTCTTCAGAGAGATCAGGAATACTAAACAATGGAGTTCATTTAAACAAAACACATTTCAATATGAGAAGAAACCAAATTATGTGCCTAGAAACACAAAACAACATAAACAGAATAGTGGGGAAGGGAAAGTGGTGACTATGAAAAAAGAGATTAGAGGGGGCATCTGATCAGCATAAGGATCCCTACAATGGCAGGAATGTTAGCCTGCACATTGGATGTATAGGAAGAAGAACATATGGAAAACCACATGGAAGCACTAAAGTAAGTTTCTGTGTGAGTACAGGAGTCAGAACCTGAAAATTGCTTTCATTTCATACGTTTTAAAGGGATATTAAAATTGTAGAGTACGAGGAAAAAAGCAATACTAATTATTCAAGAGGAAGAGAAAAAGCTGTATAATGCGACACTTGCAGATCAAGTTGCTTTTTATATTAACGCAGACTGAGAAGTGTATACTGTATAAATGCTCCATGGTAAGAACAAATAGATACAAAAGAGCTCCTTAACTTAGTAGAGAAAAACAAAACAAGAACTAATAGCTAGAAACTAAACAAGAGAAGTTCAAACTAAATATCAGGCAGGATTTTTTTTCTTATTATATTTATTTAACTGTTATCAACCACTAGGAAAGTGAACACAAAGCAACAAAGGCCAGGATGGGACATCTTCAGATTAGAGGCAGCTGTATTTTGAAGTGATAGTCTCTAGACAACTGTGAGCCAGTCTGCTTAATAGGGGTGAAATACAGCAGTCTTCCAAGTACAGTCTACAGCCAAAGATTCTTTCTGTCCAAAAGTTTGTTTTAAGAATTGTGTTATATTTAAAATAATGTAAGCAATGGGGAAATGTTCTTTTACTCCTTTGACAATGTCCTGAAACACATTACCTACACCTCTTTTTCAAGCACACAGCTACACGTAGCTACAATTTATTCTTATCTGAGTATGAGGCTTTTTTTTTTTTCCTTATTATTAACATTAATTGAATGCAAGATCTGAGAGAGATGCAGAATTGCTAAGGTCTCTAGAGCTACATAAAAACTGTTTCACCACTCTGTTTCTAAAAAATAGCATAAACATCAGTTGTTCTATGTAAACGATTTAGGGGACTGCAGACTTAGTTACTGAGGGTTAACTGTCCAACTTTTGTGCCCAGAGGCAAAAGTATCTGGTAGTGGATAAGCAGGGTTGCATCTAGTCTTAGAGGTGGGTAAAGTTTAAAGCCTGGTAAAATATAATGACATATAGCTCAGTTACTGAGTCTTCTTGCTCTCTTTTAAGTGCTACAGTCTGTAATACCTTAATTATTTTTCTGTGTTTACATTACCAGGTCCAGCTCTCCATCATATACATCATTTTGACTTGAACAGTCTCTGTGGATTTTTTTTGTTTTTCTTGGTTTTTTGTTTGGTTGGGTTTTTTTCCTCTGGTTCTAGCTACAGTTTAAACATCTGTTTAGACAGCTTCAGATCTCCAGTAGTTAAACGTCCTGTGACTTGTCTTCAGCTGTCACATTTCAGATCCTTCCAAAACACGCACATCATGCGCTACTTAAAACCTTTGTTTAGCTTGTTAGTTATTTAAGTTTAGCTTAATGCTATGCCAGATGCTCTCCAGCCAGAGAAATGCTTTGCTTGCACTCCCCCATCTGTGTGTGACTCTCTCCTTTAAATCTGCTTTCTGCAGCAGACTGCCTCAGACAGATCAAATTGCTCCATGGCCCTGAAGGACTCATCATTCAACATCCACTTTTGTCCAGTTTACACAGTTTAATTGCCTCTTTACACACTGCTCCCAGCCTCAGCCCAAAAGACATGCTGTAGGGCGAGTAATGTGACACATTGGTGGGGCCACTGAGAACAGGTTCCTACATGGAGATCCTTGGAGGCTCTTAGGAGCTTTGGGGGAATGAATGAAAAGCTGCGAAGCACTTTTGCAAGGGAGAGCCTTTTAGCTTTCAAGTACATGGACAATATTAGCTGTCAGAGATCCCGATTTCACTGAACATTTCTTTGCCCTTGTGATATGCTAAATATGCTATTTGCAAAGCATGCTTATCCCTCAGCCCTTAACCAATATGCTTTCCCAACCATATGATTTCCCAACTGGAGAAAAAAAATCTTGTCTTAGTAGATAGATGTACGTAAGGAAAAGCAGTGCTGCTTCTTGCTTATTAAGATTCAGATCTCTTCTAGATTGCTGGCTTAAGCTCATCTCTGCTGTGTAAATTTCTGGGGGAGTAAGTGAGAAAAAGGAATGAGAGATAGAAGGGATATTTTAGGCAGCTGTTCAGCAACCTGGGAAATAATCTGAGGTCTTAACCCCACAGGTGTCCATGTCCCATACTCCCCATCACTATTTATAACTTTTTTGGCTTTACAAGCAAAAAGGGCAGGAGTGTGCATGAAGATGAAACCAGCTATTTTCCCAAGCGTAGATGTGGTAGTCCAGTTGATGGGCAGAAATACTGGGAAAGATGATTGTGAAAGCTGTGCATAGGGAGCTGATGCTCTCATGCCCCTGCAGAGCACCTGATTTTTGAAGGGAAAGGAAGGTGGGAAAAAGACTTTCAGACTCCAGATTGGTTACTGTAAAGTGTCCTGATTTGAGGACCATGACACAGACTGTTTCATGAGAACTGTGACTGATACTGAAAATTCTCCTTTCCAAAAGCCTTCAGAGGGACTTTTTTTTCCCCGTAATATACGACAATAAAATGAATGCAGAAGGAGTTCATATGTGGGATTTCACATTAAATTTTAAAGCTAAAGCAGTGCCAGTCTCTGTGTGAAAATAATTTCATTAATTTTATTCAGTAGATTATTCTATCTGATACAGCTTTTATATCTGCATCGAGTTTAGTGAACTGTAAACTTAAGTAGTAAATTGGTGGGGTAGTACCTTTTAAATTATGAAAAAAAATGAAGATTAGTTGCAATACTTGTACAAGTCTGCTTACTGTGGGTAGCTGAATAAAACTTTAAGCTGAAGAGTTGATTGCATTTTGTTCACATGGAAATTTGATTCACATTTGCCAATGCGTTTAGCTATTTACAGGATGTATTGCTGACAGAAAGCATCGTCATCTGTGTGACCAGAATCAGGAAGTATAACATTTGTATGTAGAATACATGCTTTTTTGATAGCTATTCTCTGTGTACTGCACCTTTATTTTTTCTCTACATGGGCTGTCACTTAGAAACCCGGAGTCCACTGCCCACCCTGACACTTTTTTGGTCTCTGTTTCAAAAGAAGGATGTTAAACTAAAAACGTGGTGGGCACCTCAGTTACTCCAGACTCACAGAGTCTTTAAAAGGTGGAGGAGGTCAATTCATCAGGGTGTAAATGCAAGGATTACTATAGTAGGCTGAACTCTGTGAGAAGGTAAGACTTGTGTGGCAGTGTGCCAAGTCTCGAAGGTAGCAGTCCCCATCCATGGCTGTGATGTGTTATGAGCAAGAGGAAAACTCAGAGAGGAAAGTGGGAATAAAAAGGCACTCAACTCTAATAAAATGGCTTTTAAGTCCTCCTGTCACTCTCTCCTTAGATGAAGGTGTGCGCATCAAGGAGAACTGATAGTGAGTTTTGAATGATTCCATATTATATTTTACTTCCCCATTTCTCACTACTAGCTCCTAGTTACTTAAATGCTCTACAGAAAAGTGCACTATGGAAACTAGCTATGTTAGCTACTTTAGGCAGTTTGTAACACATGGCTTAGACAAAAATGGTACTTGCTCCAGATTAGTCCTTGTGAAAAAATGTTCCTCTTCCAGAAGATTGACTGTCCTCTAGTGATGGAGAAAGCCCCTACAATCTTTCATGACTGACACTTCTGCCTGTCTCCCAGGCTACAAGACCAGAGGTACCTGTGATGCTGTTCTGGCAGGTTCTTTGCTGTGCTGGCTGCGGTCTGTGGAGCCTGGGGGGAAGAGAGGTCGTGGGCGAGAGGAGGGATCTGTCCGCTTGCTTTTGCAGAAAGTGGAAGTTGGATAACCTTCCTTCTTCTGCACTTCAAGTGGGGGACATTTTCGCAGGTAGTGGTTCCCTTCAAAAGCCCAGCTGGAACTCCCAAGCAGCAGATTTGCCGTGCCAGCACAAAGCGTGCATTACTGGTGAGTGCTGGATAGAGAGGTGGAAAGGAAAAGTGAGAAGAACACGATGCATGTCAACCACCCCCTCCTCCCTCTGCTGGAAGAGAAAGGTCAAGCAGTGATAACGCCCATGTGCTAGCAGAATGGAAGCAAAGATAAAGCATGCAGGACAGATAAGACTGTCCCATCACTGCAGAATTCACAGTAATGCAGCTCATGATGACAGTAAGTGCACCATTATCGTTGTTCTGCTACAGTGTCCGTTGTGTCTCTGCATATTGAAATACTGGAAAACATCCACATTAGCATTTTGGTTTGGCTCAGGAGTTCACTTTAAGGAGAATGACATTACCATCCTTGCCTATCTGGCCTTACTTCCCCTTGCCAAGTGGTGTGACAGCATATGAGTGGAACTCCTGTCAGCTGAAGCTTAATTGGAAGCAGCCAGTGGGTGGTTAGTCTATGGGAACAAACTAGAGCAAATTAAAATCTCACCAAAACATGTATAATCTCAGTTCTGAGTCCTTATCACCAAGCATTTCTCTCTTTATGTCCTCTCTTATTGGGCTGCTCTACTTGCGGTTGTCAGGAACATATGCTAGATACTGTGTTTGCCCAGTTTTCCTCAGGGACCTGATTTTTTATTTACTGACCAGCTTTCTGTTGTTTCTAACTTGCTTTTCCCCTTCTTTTCCACTCACTAATTTGATGAAGGGAATCCAGTCAGGATAGGAATTTAAAAATTTCTGGTCATTTTGTGGCTATATGTAAGTGAAAGTGGAGTCTTATGAAAAGGACAGTCAGTGAAAATAATCAATTGCTTCTCCACAGTTAATGTGATTTGCTCCAGCCTTGCAAAATCTGTGCATACTTTCTGACTTGATACACCTTGTATTTTATACATCAGTGCACAGTGATCATTTGGTTATAACAATTAAGCTGGGAATCATCTCCATCAATCTTCATAATAATCTTCTATAATATTTTAACAAATGAGATGAGAAATAAAACAGCCTCACTCTTGTACAAGCACTGTGCAGATGCCCTTTAAAAGTTCTAAATTGCATGATGCAGCCTAATAACTATTAACTGCCTACAAATGCATGTTAAGGAATGAGAATGTAAAAGCCGAATGCACTCGTTTCAGCTGACAAGATTTTTGAAACAGGAGAGAAAAAGCCATTATGTGAAGGTGTGGAAAATCAGGTTGTTGAAGTGTTATAATCTTTCCATAGAAAGATTGGGAGGGATGACTTAATTGAATCTTCTGTAGAGGCATATCTTAGTCTTTACTTACTTTGTTATAAAATTTACCATAGGAGCGAGAAATAGTTACAACACAGATACAGCATGAACACAAAGAGATAGGCTTCCTCTAAAGAGATGATAAAGCTATAGCCACAGTTACATTGTTCTCTAAATCTCGTCAAGCTGCCTCAAGAGTGGGTCAAATCAATAAAATATTTCTATCACATGCAAAAGGCTTGTTTGTATTACCCAAGAAGATTAACCAAAACTAAAATTTCACATTCTAATGCCCTTCACGTAGGTTCCTCACTCATTTCCTCTGTTAGATGTTTCTTGAATATTTCCTCCATTAGATATTTCTCGTTTGCTGGGGAATGACTAAAACATTTTATACAGGATGCTAAAAGATTTTCTCCTGATACTATCAGGGAGCATTAGGACTTTCTATTGATGCTCCATGAATATGGAGTTTATATCTTTGGCAGTGTGGCAATTATGCCAATGTCAAAATGCTGTGTCTAATGCTGAAGTCATTAAAAAACAAGAATGCTTTCTTCAGTAAAAGCACACATTCCTAGGTAGTAAACTGCCTTTTGAAAAGAAATGCCTATCAAACTTGGGAAAGTTGTCCATTACTCTGTGATCTTCAAGAAATTGGTTGATAAATATTTTCAACTTCACTTCCCACTGCACCGTTTAATGAACTCACTTGCACTTCATTTCTCTCCGTTAAGTTTTGTAGGATTGTGGCACCTGATCAGGCTCTTGCCTTATTTACATGGTTCCAAATATGTAGTCAAATTGAAGGCTTATAGAGGGGTAAACTTGGCCACTTACTGTTTTCAATTTCTCTTAGATTTTGTTTTGTCATGCAACAGTGAAGACAATAAGTAGATAAAATTGTTTCTTCTTCACGCTGAGCAATGAACTTGGTTCTAATAAGGTCTGTAAAAGCAACTCTGAAAGTTTGGGGAGGTTTGAGGATCATGGGGGTTTTAGTTAGAATCGAAGCTAAGGCAGAAACTTCCTTCTTCCTAGCCCATTACACCTCTGAGGAAACCTCCATGAAGAGGATATCCAGCATGGTTACTTTAAAAGTGAATAAAAGAGTGTACCAGGAACGTCTGGGTTTGAACCTTTGCACCAGAGCTGGCAGGGGGACCTTTAGCATCAAACCTGGGTTCCTGGGTAGACACTGGTGTGAGCCCCTAGCTGTTGCGATGGCTTCCAGAGCAAGTTGTGGATGAGGACCTCATGCCTCTTTGGTTTCGGTGGTGGCAGACAATGGGAAAGTGCAGGGAAAGAAGATAGTCTAGGTAGAGTATCTCTGGGAAACTAATCTTCACTGTGTACCTTGGTGGCGGGAACTGACGCCGTTTCCCTAACATTGTCCTTCACCCTAATTTGAGTCTGCCTCATCACTGGACCAAAAGCAGTGTAACGGAAGATCTAAGATCTCAGACAGCCTATTGTACTGGATTTAGCTCCAGACCACACGTGCTACTGCCCCTATCTCTCTACCCTGAGCCTCAACAAGTGGCAACAGGAACATGCTGTACCTCATGACCTGCTCATGGACATGCCAGAGAACTGAGGAGCTGCTGTTGGGCAAAACTGAAATCGTGACAGTGTGCTCTGATCTGCTATAACTGAAAAGCAGACTTAGCTCTAGAAGGATGGGACAGGAGCAGGCTTAGCTCTTGCTGCAGCTCACTCCAAAAGGTTTCATTTGAGGGAGCTTCAAGTGCTTATTCGTGACCGGAATAGGAGCATTTTAGTAACAAGCCTTTTAAAACATTTCTTGTCACTTTTCCCGTTTCATCCTTTGAAAGGATTCTGTACTCATCCACATGCATCTACTTTTAGAAGGCTTCCTCCCTTTAATGACTATGTTCCACTTCATTCAAAGATTAATAGCAGTGCAATTATTAATTGCAAATTTATAGGCTTTTGCCAAGGTGAGGAGAGTGTAACTTCTCATAAACATTAGCTCCAGATGAAATGCCATGTTCAAGGTCTCAGCTGTGAAGCTGTGCTTTTAATTAATTTTCAGATTTTTCCATTCGTTCTGAGAGATATCACAAGAATCTGCAAATACTCATTTAATCTCCATGGGCTGAGCCCTGCTTTCATCCTCCCGGTGACCGTGGAGATGGTATGTTTGCGTGATGACTGCATACTTGCACCCACTGGCACAACAGCGTCAAAGGTTTTTGAAGACCCTAGGGGCCCTTTCCACAAAATCTGAGGTCAGAGGGATCCACCACCTAGCTGGAGGATTTGACTGCAAAGACTCCCAGCCTAAGAAGCTGCAGCAAGGAATATGGTTTAGGAAAACACAGCATCTAGAAAAGTTCATGCTGAGAGAGTCCTTCAGCCTGCATAGTTAGCTATTCCACTGTTTATCTTCCTGATAGAAATTGGTACAGAATAAAAATTTGTCTACTGTCAGCTCATTTTTGCACAGTAATCAACATTTTTAGAGTCGATATTCAATAAATTTAGATTATATGAGTTTCTGAAGCTGCATGTTGCAGGGTTTTATTTTCCAGCCCCAGGAATTTCTGTTCTCTTGGCAGTACTCTCATCTGTTGGAATTGTTCCAGGTTTCCATGATTTGTTATAATAAAAATAATTTATAAACATTAATGAATTGGAGAACCCTTCAGCTAAGCAATTTTAGGCTTTGTGGGAGTGCGGGTAAATTAACTAGATTTGTTGATTATTTAGGCACATGTTTAATCTTGGCAGATGTGGCCTTTTTAAACTTTTTGCAATGTTTCATATTATATAGAATAGCTGCATTCTCATTTTACAATTTACATTATAAGATGCAAATATCTACTGAACATTTTAACTTTTATCTGGTGTTATGATTTTTGTCCATACCTTTAAATGTGTTTAATCCTTAGTCGGGCACTTCTTGTGCTTATTAAAAAAGTTGAGGAAGAAATGTGTCCCTATTAAAATAAATAAATATATGCTGTGGTTGAATTTGCATTCTGAGTAGACAGTGTAGATATATGCCGACTGTGACTTTCTTTCATGAGTGAAGACCAATTTTAGTTAATGCTTGCTTGTTTTTTGTCCATTAAGGTGAAATTCAGTCTTGAGTCATCTTTCATTAGATAAAACAGGTCCTTTAAATAAGATATTTGTCTGTTCCTTTTTCTTCAAGGAACAAGTTACTTTCTTCAAACTTGAAATT
>JAOXJM010000001.1:94166754-94184472 GCA_026413425.1 Tringa solitaria | reverse complement strand
ACCGTTTTTATATCCTGTTGTTTATAGAACTCAAGACAAGATCATTTTATAATCCAAAACTGTGCTTTCAGTTACTTACCAGATACTTCTTGAGTTGTTTTATGGATGTTTGGTTTTGGGGGTTTTTTTGATAAGAAGAAGTCCAGCAATTTATTTGAAAGTGCAGCTTTGATACGTTGCTCCTTAGTGGGATATTTGTAGATATAATAAGGGGTGAAATAAAGAAGAAAGAGTTCACATACCATACATTCTATCTTACCTGTCATCTTCAAAAAAAAAAAGAAATCTCAAGTGCTAACACTGTATTTGAATTAGAAGTAGCGAAAGTTGTCTTGTAATGCTACGGAACTCACCAAAGTCCTTTTTGTACCGTTCGTGGTTTGAAGAGATATCCACATTTAAATATTTTAGGCAGAAGTGATTTTTTTAGTGAATAAACTAACCAAATAATTATTTATGGATATCTTGTATCTGACATGGTTCTGTAGTTTATCTGTGGGAGAACCCATCTCTGTATTCAGAACACACATCATGAAACAATGAAGAAATATAGGGATTGTAGGAACACTAGAAGAAAGAATACCCCATTCAGCTTGTAATGAGATTTTAAAAAGAACTGCTGAGAAGATTTCAAATATCTATATTGGCTGCAAACAAGTTTTTGTCCTTGAATTATCTTGACTTCGTTCAGTTCAGGACAGTTCAATGTTTGCATTATAACTTCGCAGCACTTCGAATCAGACACAGAAAAGGGTCATTAAGATTCATTGCATTCCCTCTTCTTTGCTGGTCAAGGCAGTATTGTTTCTTAAATTATATTTTTTTGTTGTTTGCCTGGCCTGGATAAAGATTTATTAGGCTCAAGTTAAAACAGGAACAGCTACAGGAAACTAGCCACACAGCATGAAGATGAGAAAGCTTCCGATTTCAGAACCTGATAGATTTAGGTCCTGGTATTCATACCAAAATACAGCAGGAGTTTCTTAAAGTGCATTGGGGTAACTTACCAATAAGTGTAGAATTGTTATTAAGGATGCCCACTTGTGTCTTTTGTGCATGAAAATATAAATATCTTATGAGACAATCAAGTTTTTGACCTTAAGAAGCTCCAGTTGTGTGCTATAAGGAATGCACAATCTTTTGGGATGCTGAGACAAAAAGTGAGAGAATACTAGTTCGAACTCCTAGGTGTGTCTGTTCGGTTTTTTTCCTTTGAACTCTGAGTCTTAGACCCTATTCAGACAGTTGAAAAAAATCCAAGAAATACTTCTCCTAATATTAAAAGTAAAGTAGATTTTACTTTTTATATGGAAACTTTTAAGATTTACTTTTTGTCTGCTGAATAAAGGGAAGTGCGTTATCAAAGCGAGAAGTTAGGAATTGTGCACCCAGGAATAGAATGCTAGAAAATTGGATTTATGCAACTGAAGATGCCATTACTTGCTAATTGTAGTGCAATTATTAACAAAATAATAAATATGAGGATCATTTAGCATTTAACAGAAATAACTAATATGATAAGTGGTTTGTTCAAATATTTATTTTAGAAAGCCTTTGTACAGCGCTTTCTGGTCACAGCCTGGGGTCACAGACACAATTTGCAGGCTAATGTGGAAATGGCACAGTTAAGGAAAAAAAAGAAAGAGATAATAAATGGAATTTGCAGATTTTGGTGGTTAGATGGTTTACCATGAGGTACGACTCAAACAAGCTGGATAGGTGCTGGTTAGAGTGCTGGTTAGAGTATCTTTACCTAAAATTTCCTTCTTTCAGTGTGTTTTTTAATATTATTATGTTTAATTGTAGTAGCTGGTTTGGAAATATTAGAAACATCCTCCACACTGTCCTCCAAACTTTTAAAGCCAGAGGTCCTTCAATGAAATGTTAACTATTGGCATCTCCTTTCATATCAGCATGTTACTTTACAGTCTCATGCTGTCTTTTAAAACTTGTTCTCCTTGATTTATGTATCTTCTTTCTTTCTGTCCCCTGTTAATCAAGTGCCCCTGTAGATGTTTGTGGTCATCTTTTAGTCCTTTGATAAGCACTAGAAAAGGGAAACGACTTAAAATACTATCTAAAGCATCATTGTTGGCACATGGGGTAGTGCTTTTTTGAAATGAGCAGGGCTGCCCATGGTTGAGGGCAATGGCCTCTCATCAGAATCCCAGGGAAAGCTCTCCATAGCTGAAATCTTTCTTTGCAACCAGAGCAGTTACTGACTGCAGCCCTGTGGGCTATCATGCTTTGAGTTACTCTATGCCAGCTATGCTGAAGTAACTCTCCTTGTGCTTACACACAGCATATGTGAGGTAGTGTTACTTATTTTGAGCTTTTATCATCTGGAGAATCCTGGGTGCGTGTTTGCCGAGTTCCTTTGTTTTGCTTTTTCTTGACAGGGAGACTCTGGCTTCCCAGAAAAGGATTCACACCAGTCAGTTAGCTCAGTGCACCACTCCATATGGCCACACATTCCTCACTGTTTACAAAAAGTTGCCACAAATGAGTTCGTGCACTCATCCATTTCCTCTGAATGCTGTGGAGAAGCCCTCACCCAGGTAGGATGGCTGTGATGTACAGCTTCATTTTGTGCTGCTTCTGGGAAAGGGGATGGGGCAGGGACAAAGGGCAAAAAGTGACCTTGAAAAACCAAACCACAGCATGGTAGGGACTGCTATGCCAAAAATTAACTCCATCCCAACCAGACGCATACATGTACCAGAGATGTTCAGTTCACAAGTAAAAGAAAGAAATAGCCCATTCTCCTCCACCCTGAACCTGTCTGCAGCCAGCCTTAAAAACTTCCCTGTGAGATTCCCAACCTGTCAGTTGTCTTCGGCACGTATGACTGGACATTTTCTGCAAGCCAAATTCTGCCCTAATTGGTGACACCTGTACAAACACACTTGGCAGTGGGGTTTGGGGGAGACTGATTTCCTCCTGATGTTTACTTAGGGCCATGGGTGGGCAAGGAGCAATAGCATCCTTCCTTCCACAATGTGGCCTCAGTTAATTGTCACTCCAGAAAAAAAGAAAGGGGGAGGAGAGATTTCTCGTCATGGCAGTCTGCTACTATGATGGTTAGCAGTGTGCAGATTTGTACAGTAAAAATTAGAATCTTAATGCAGCTCTTCAGGGAGACAACTTACTTAGAATAATTTTTTTCCCTTTTTTTGTCTGTTTCCAAAGGGTGCCCCATATGGAAAAACATAAAAATACTCAGCACATACTTTGTGAGCTAGAATTCTCTGTTTGCAGTTAGACATATAAACCAAACCTGAAAATAAACCATTTAAAAAATAAATCCTTTAGAGAAGACAAAACAATGACCCTGTCAGAGCAAACAGTTTGCCTATTATTCACATAGATGAACACCTGATATTTCCTGTGGGTTTCCTGGGTTTCAGTCAGGCCTGCCTTCCACATGTACCTATCCTACAACAGATTTCAGTATAAAGGACCAGAAAGATGAGCTACATAATATAAGCGCAGCCAGTTTGTGGAAGAATGCTCCATATTTTTTCTTTTCCAACATTTGATAGATAGCATGGAGTAGTTAATATCCTGGAGCTCTTCCATCAATATTAACTATTACTCACTTTAAAAAAGAACATTCCTGACTGGAAAAGAAAAAGAAGGTAATGAAGACCATGCCTGGGTCCAGCATCTTACAACGAGCCTTTTTCTTGTTGTTTGGGTTTTTTAACCTATCAGTGCAGCACCAGTAGCTTCAGTACACCTCAATTTCAAGCTTATATCAGTTTAACTACTTTCTGTAATTCTAGAGGTGGTATCTACATAGAGCAAGATCAGAAATGCTTCTCACAGGGTTAATTTCATTTTCATACGCTCCAATTTGTCCATTGCAGGGGAATTAGACAAGGCTGGAGAGACAGCACACCAAGATAGGGTAATAATTCATATGCATGGCCCCTTTCCTGTTTTTTTCTCATATTCCCTACAGCTCTTCAGCTGCGTCAAAGCACCTTCCTAACTTCTCAAAAGACAAGGGTAAGCTTGCATCAAGAAAGGCATTGTTTCACTTTCTTCACCTGCAGCTTTGTTACACAGGTGTGCCTAAACACATGATGCTGCAGCCACTCCCCTGGTAAGTCGTGGTTCAGGGAAATGCTTTCTCCTGCCTGCAGTGGGCTTGTCTCTGTACCTGCAAAGATCCCCAGAGCTGGGGAACTGATGTAGGGGCTGGATGGGAGCTCAAGGGTGAAGTGACTTTTCAGAAGAAACAAAACATCATGGAGTCCTCAAGGCAAATAATTTGAGGTTAGTTTTCTGTAAGTTAATTTGCTATTGCTTGAGACCATCTTTCTGTGAGGTGTTGTGAAGAAGGCTAGCTGTTTCTCTGCAAAAGAAATGGGGTTTGTTGGAGGAATTACACACCAGATTTTTCTACTTTGATGGTAAAGAGGAAGAGTGGGAGAAATAAGAACTTTGAGTTGGGTTTTTTTCCTTTGATTGATTGATCCCTTCAAAACAGTATGGGCTGAATTATTTGTCTAAACTGATATGGTTGGTATGCTATTTATCTACAGAAAAAGTGCAGCTGAATCTACTACAGGTATAAGAAAAGCTTTTTCTGTTTTAAGCATCTGCCCATCAAGTGTCTAACCATAAATTCATTTCAAGTAGAGAGATCACCAAGTGACACCTTTTCATCACTATCAAACTGGATTTGGACAAAGGATTTTGACATAAGACTCTTTGTCTCTGCCATCACTCCTAAATCACATAGCTTTCTTATCTTTGAGCATGATTTAAGGAAATACAGTTGTGCCCTCAAATATAAAATGTTCTGGAGTTTTTTTAGAAGAAATGCTTTGAGGCTTGGATATCAGCTGTTTTTTCTTCTGTCTGTGAGAAACCTGCTTATCAACAGGAGGAAACGGTTAAAATGGCTCTTGCAGGATAGAGATACTGGTCTACAGTGTCTTTTATAACTATTTCTTAAAAAGGTTGGTAAGCCAAATTAAGGTATCAATGAACAATTAAGGCAGTGCAGGCTAATTTCCTCATCTCAGACACTTGTTTTTGACAAAGTGATGATGGTGCTGTACACAAGTAACACTTAAACTGCAGAAGAAACACCATCATTTCCTAAACAGGGCATGGGGAATGCAAATGGCACTCTACAATAATGAGCAAGAGTTAGCTAATTAGATATTACCTCTATGTTGTATTCTAACTCTTAATCGTGTTGTAGATAGAAGACTAGACATGGGTGGATTGCTTAAGATTAAAATAAAAAATAGAACCAATATAGTGTAGTTATCTTCAAACTCAATTAAAAGTAGTTACCATTTAAAAAAAAAAAAAACACAACACTTTTTGAAAGCAGTGAATGGCAAGATTACACTTTTGCATGTTCTTACAAGTTCCTTTCTCTTGGCATGCAAGCAAGTTGCCAGTCATCACAGAAAATGTTTTGGCAGTACCTTTCTGACATTTCTGTGTGGGAGGTGTAAGAAGAAATAGGGAGTTTGCTCTTTGCTGTAACCATTCTCTCAAGAAGTGATTTTTTTGAGGTGGAGTTACTTTCTGAGAAATAAGCAATGGGGGCTGACTGAGTTTTCCAAAGGACAGAAATGCTAGAGTTATCAAATGGCCTTTAAAACATGTATTTATTTATTATTTTTGCTACCTGAGCAATAGCCTGATGTGAACAGACTTCTGTGAGAGGTCTAACTCCTCTTCGACCAAACTCTAGTCTTCTGGGACCTATGTCCAAGCACCTTTGGCAATTGGGGGGTGGCTTTAACGGTTTGTACATGGGTACCTGCAGCCCTTTGGGTGGGGGACAGCAAGGAAGCCAGGAATTGAAAGGAGGAGTGATGTCATGTCCCCAGCAGAGATTTCTCCTCCACGATGATGCCTGAAAGCACTGGTGAGCTAGGTTTCTTTGGAAACAAGGTTCCATGCAAATCCTGCCTGTTCAAATAGAGGGTGGACGGTCTCTCCTTCCCCTGAAGCCTCTTGCCGGCCCCCTCAGCCACAGGCTGAGCTCCCTGCACAGAGCCCTGGCTGTCTTCTCTATCTCCTCTCCTGGCTGGTAGTAACACAAACAGGGAGATCACAAACACACTGCCCCTTCTTTAAAAAGCACACATCCAGATTTGACCCTGACCGTGCTCTCTCCAAACTTGCATGAGGCCGGTTTCCACTCCATTTCAAGCCTTCAGATAAGGAAACCCCACTTTCATCATCGGGTTAAGCCTTCACATGGTGTGATACCACTTCCCATTTCTTTCCGCTTCCTTCCACCAGGAAGGCAAACATTTTTGTCAAACATTTTCATCAGCAGCCAGGCGCTTAATCCCAGCGCATGGCCCAAGGCCTTTTTGGATAAAGGCTGGAGTCTCCACTGTGATCTCTTTTCAGCAGGCTTGCCTTCTTCCATTAAGCCTACTTAAGGTAGAAAGCAGCACAGTGGCATACTGTTATCATTGTTCTTGTAAGGGTAGGCACTCTGGGGGGTGATCAAATTGCTCAACCTTACCCGTGTTAGTCTTGAGCCAAAAAAAAAAAAGAAAAAAAAAAAAAAAGACTAATGCGAGTCATAAGAGGCAGGAGGAAAGAAGGCTTTTGGAGGGGAGCATGCAAACCAATTTCCTGGAAAAGAGTGCTCTGTGTGCAAGATCTTTAAACTGTGAAGGTTTTTAAAGGGCACGGTCACAACCCTGCTGTCGAGGAGCTGTTGAACTGTGGCAGGCTGCAGCCGGCCTGCAGTCAAAGGAGACTTCGATTCTTCCTTTGAGCTGGTGTGAAATTAAAAGCCAACGGCCAGAGCTGTATCACTAACTTAAAAAAGAATAAATGAGGGGGAATTTGGATGCAAGAAAGCCTGGTATTTTTGAAATGGTTGTGATGAAAAAGGCATTATTCTAAAATCCAGCCTTTTTTTGAGAGAGAGAAATTTATTCCAAGCCTTTTAATGCAGTCATGTTTTCTTTTTAGTTTCTTTTATTTGGTCATTGTCAAATGGCAGTACAATAATGGATTATAAAGGCAGTTTCAGGGGGCATTAGCATTTTGGGGGGGTGGTAGTAGGCGGGGGTGGTTGTGTTTTGGTTTTACTATGCAAGCTCAGCACTGGTCTTAGGAGATAGAAGTGAAGTTAACCTGGACCTGTCATCCATTTACTTTGGAATCAAAGTAAAGAGATGAATAAGATCTGTCCTCAAGCTCTTGGACTTCAACTGAATTGGGAAAGGTTTATCTTTGGCAATTTGCAGCTCTCCTACTATTGCAAAGTGCTGGGTGTTTATTTAATTTATGCTATAGTGTCATCCCAGACAGAGGAACACTCGGTATTGGTTGTTCCCTTGCATGGTTGATGCTGTAACAGTTGAACTTGGTACTGCCGGAAGCTCAATAACAAATGCCATTCATCTGGCTTTATTGGGGTGAAGACAGAGGCTAGTAAAAACAAGCAGATGTACGTAGGTATGTGAATCTGTGTCAGGGAAGGCAAGAAAGCCAGAATTAGTTCATCCTGCTCAGCCTTGAGTCCAGATGTTAGGGATGTTATCAGGTCTATACTCACTCTCATGGCAGGCAGGACTTTTTTTTTTTTTATCATTACTTTTCCCTGACCAGAAGCCGGTGTGGACATCCACCACCCAATTATCGCTTTCCAGTTCTTAAGACGTTAGACCATTCTTATTCCTTAAACAGCTATTTAATTAACTAATTTTTTTTAAGGCCCTCCTTGGCAACACCTTCTGTCACCTGCCCTTTGCTCTTGGGCGGTATTTGAGCCTTTCCCAGCTGTGGAAACACTCCTCCCTTGTCCAAAGTGTCTGTCTCGGGGCCTCGTGAGTTTCCAAATCCCAGAAAGCAAATCTTTCCTGTGATCTGCATCCCTCTCTACTTGCACACACCTCATTTTGCCTTTTCGCTTACCTGCCCTCCTGCTTGCTGTACACTTTGGCATGAGATGACTGGACACTCTCCTGATATCTAGCACTCACTTGCCACATAAACCAGTACAAGTGAACTCTGAATGAAAGGATTCATGTGCAGCATCCAAAAAGGAGAGTGCCAGCACAAATATTTATAAAAGTCAGTTCTGAGGAAACACAAGGAAATTGATGTGAATGTACTGAAACTAAAAGGTTACTCTCCACTTTCCTGTTTCCAGCTACCTCATATAGATGCTTTCCCTCAGCAGTTCTGTGCTGGTACATGCCCCAGGCCCCAGTCTGCCTCTGCTGGAGACATGGTCTTCCCAGACAAACCCACTCACTCCTATGGCCAATCTGCTCTCCTGGAAACAGACACAGGCTTATTCTTTGATTCAGTTTTCACTCTCCCAAACCATATTTCCTTCCAATGTGCTCAGGAGGATGTGTTCCCACTAAATAAGGATTAACTCCCCTTTTTGTAGGGGAAGCTGGGGGAATATTCCAGTAGCACATTACGTCCCATACCTGGTATTTAACTAACGTATTTAACTATTTCTGGGGTTACCAAGAAGTAACACCTCCGTTTTCCTACACTGTCTTCCCAGACACATCAGCATTAACCTTTCAATGTGAAACGTCTCTATCTGCTGAATTTTCTACTGGAAATCAGTTAAAAAAATGTACCACAACACTTGTCCAAACCTCTAAATCAGAAAAATACATGCAACTCGTTACTGACTCTTGAGACCAGGCATGATGGTAGTCAACTAATTTAGGCTATCAGCCAATATTTACTTTTGAGTGGTAATCTTGGGCTTTACAGAAGGCATTAGGATTGAGACTCGTGTTTTATCAGATGATATGTAGAAGTATGACTTTCATGACTGACATAGTCTTGTAAGAAGAAACTCTTGAGTCTTCCTGTGTAGTTTTCAAAACATGAGGCTCTTTTGGGAAGGATCTTTCTCACAGCTATGACAATACTATGCAGAGGAAAAAAAAAGTCAGTTGTGCAGTTAATTCAAACAAGCTGGATCTCTTAAGACAAAATGAAGCTCTGTCCAGAAGCCACTGTAGCCTAGAGAACCACTGGCAGTGGCTGGACTTTTTACAAGGCTGCTTTCTTAAGTCATTTTGCAAATTTAAGTTATGGATGTTTTACTGCAACTGGCTGCTCCTTAAAGAGAATATCACTTTTTTTTTAGATATTTATCATAGAATGGTTAGATTTGGAAAGGACCTTAAAGCTCACCTAGTTCCAACCCCCCTGCAACGGACAGGGGCACCTCCTGCTAGACCAGATTGCTCAAAGCCCCATCCAGCCTCGTCTTGTACAGATTTAGTGATTTCATATGGAGCTGAGCAACACTGACTGCACTGGGGTTTGTTCAAACTGTCTGAATGCTACTGTGGCCCTGCTCTCATCTGTTCTTCCTACCCTTTAAATTAGGACAAGAGGTACAGAGTTATTGGAAAGAGGGTCAGTTTTACACCACTCGTTTGGTCTTTTGGATGATCATGTTCCACTGTTAATAACAGTTCATAGCCTTTTCACTAACCTGATCTCCTTTCAAAGTGTTCAAAGAAAGTATTACCATGTAAGCAGGCTCAGTGGGGCCACAAGGCTGTGGGCTACTGCTAGAAAGGTGTTCTGCTAAATATAGAAGGGAATTCGGGCAATTCAGATGGGTATTTATGCATATGTAAGTAAAACATTCAAGTAGCCTGTCTTCATTCTCAACTTTCAGCTCAAGTTCAAGTGGCATAAGTGTCCATGCATGAATATTTGTGGGCTGAGAATTCTAATTGTTTTTCTGCCGGTCAATGAAATGAACACCCAGTAGGAGCTGTTCTTTTTCCTCTAAGAAAAAAAGACAACACAATACAATCGGCAGGAAAAATTGCAGCTAGACACTCTACGTTAAAATATGATTCTATAGTTTCTACAAGCTGTAATATTAAAGAAAATTATAAAAGCTGTAACATCAAAAATATATATAAAAACAACTTACAAAAATCATAACTCTGGTTTCCTTGAAATGATTCAAACCTTTTTCACTGACATTGAGCCCAGGAAAGAGATGAAATAAAAAACAGAACTTCGCATGCTAGGAATACACTGCTAGTCTATTAATGCATCTGTCTATTGTAATGATCTTTCTGTTTTGCCTGGGCAATGTTTACATGGATTCATCACTCTTCACCATTTCTACTGCTGAAGTACCTGTGCAACTGCTATTGTTAATTATTTCTGGAAGCACTGTCTGGCACTGGTGTATCAGATTAGCAGGATGCCCATAGATGCTGAAAAAAAGCCTCAGATCTCATTACCACCTTGTAATTCCATGACACTTTTCAGCCTTTTTCTGGAAGACCGTGTTCTCACTGTGGACTCTTGTGCCATCTTAACAGCCAAATTTTTTGGGTTTAAAAATAATTTGTGATATATATACACTTGTGTTAATGACAGTTTGATCTATAAAGCCTACTGTTTAGCAATTGCTAAGTGATCCTTTCCATCTAGGACACTTGCTTGCTATGCAATCTAAGTGAAGTAAAGAAAAATTAATCAGGCATATATATACATGTAGCATGTCCTCGAGGAGTCTTTCTATAAAACTGTTTTGTAGTCACAAGTTAATAACAATCCTGTCACAAGATAATGAGACAGAAACACTTACAATCCATTATTTTCATTGGACATAATGATTTGTACACATCACATGCTCTTGTACTAGAAAGATAATGAATTCACATCTGTACTCTCCCAATGTTGTGAGCTATTTCCTGTATAAACATACACGCTTCAGGATGTCCGACTTTAGAGGATGGTAAAATCAGCTCTTTAACTTAATTGTGTCCTGATGCTGTAGGACTTTTAAAAAAGGCATATCGTTTATATCAGGGTCAAATGCAAAGGAGAGACCTGGTCCTCTGCCAGCCAGCTTATTGGCACAGATGAGCTACTTTCAGTCTTTGCTCGGAACCAAAACTGACAATTTCAATGCATTTCTCTGGGTTCTTTCTGGACTAATAACGGTGGTAGTTTCAAGCTCGCAGATTCCAGGGCAGATCAGTTCAACTTGAAAAAATTTCAGAGAAAACTTGGCAGCCCAGGCTATCTAGTGAGCTTCTGAGACAAATGCAGTTATCTATTTCTGGTTCTCCTGGGACTCTTTTCTTCTAATCAATTGGCTGCAACGTAGATGATGCATCATTTTTGTGTGTTAATCTCTGCTTACTTGTTAAGTGTTCTTCAAGAAGCTGATTTTAGGAGAATGTGCCTAATGTTTTCCTCATGTATGCTGGCTGCCCCTGCATTTTCAGGCATGCAATTTTAAGTGTTAGATTAGACCTGGAAAGGAAGGGTCTGACCACCTCAAATAATTCCCTGTCCTCTGTTGTCACTGCTCCCACTAGTAACGTAGCTTTGAAGATTTTATTGGGGAAAACAGGGAGCTGGCAGACAAGTAATTCTCTGAAAATCCTTCAGCTCCCATCCATGGTTTCAGATTAGCATGTCTTAATGACAAAGTTTGTTGTTTTAAGGAAAAAGATTTTTTTGTCATTTTTTTTTATTTTGTAATTACTGCTGCATATGCTGTTCCCAACACAGTTGACCTAATAGATCAAGGCCTGAACATTTTAGTGAGGCACAGAGTAGTCTTGTGGTTGCTATAAACAGTACCTGTGGATGTACTTTGGTTAGATCTAATCCTTTGGCAATTATTGAGGGAATGAAAATACACCTTAGCCTGGGGCAGAGAGGATAAGAAGAGAGTAGGCAACTGTGTGATCCTGAGTAACAAAAAGGGAGATTATTTTCTTATTTGTAGGAAAAATATTTCATAGTCCACATAATATAGTGACTCTGAATCATTTGTATGCTTAGCAAAAAATAATTATCCCATATGGCATATGAGTAACAGCATGGGGTTTTTGTTTTCCCTTAGGTTCACTGTGGTAAATGTTTATAAATAGACTCTTCCTCATTTCTGTAAGCACTTCTAAATTAAAACAAAAAGTCAGTACATGTAGCTTTGGTATAATGTAATGGTAGCTGCCTTCTCAGGTACTATAGCCAAAGATCAGACTGGATCCTGCCCATGGTGTAACATGGGGAGGTATAGAATCCATTCCATCAGAAAGCTTGTGATGGGTCTCTCAGCTCTGAGCCTACCTGAACTCCACAGCAAAGACAACACCATGAATACTTGAGCACAGACACTGAGAGGAAGCAGCACTTTGTAGTCCTCTGTGCATGTTTGAAATAGCAGACAAGATTGTTTTTAACTCATTCTTCTAAATAACTACCTAATCAGTTATTTTGCAGTGCTGAGCTGCCACTACCAAGATCCATAGTTGTCTTTTTAGCCACTTTCCTCCCGTTGTCGTTTTTTTGTCCTTACACAGTTCTACCCGCATTTTGAAGATGCCAGTCCAACTGCTTTCTCATGGCACCTTGCACAATTGGGCCTTGGATTTATGATGATAATATTGACAGCAATTGTAAGGATGTTTTTTTAAGCTCCCTGCTGTGCAGCAACTTTCAATCACAACCAGGACATAGTTAAATTATTCAGGCAGGATCTCACGTACTTATTCAGTCCTGCCAAGGAGGCAGTGACTGGCATGAAATCACCTTAGCAGTGGCTATACGACCTACAGGAGTAAGTAGCTGAATAAGAAGTGTCACTCCAAGCTGACTGTCTTGTAACATGTCATAAAGAAAGAACCTTATATAGGTTGATCCTAGAAGGCTGAAGTGCCTTCTGAGGTCTGTTCCTTCTTCCTCCCCTACCCTTACCTGGACTGATAATGGCATAGGGAAAGCTTGCTCTTCTAGGGAGGTGAGGGTTAAATTCACATTATGGAGCTAGGTGAATATTTGTTTCACCTCTAAGATAGCCAACTGCAGCATTGTGTCTGCCTAGTGCTATGGTAGGACATGACTTCAGTCTTGCCTCAAAGCAAGCAGACATTTGCTGTGTTCCCACATTAATCACCTTTAGAGATATGCAGCTTGATAACACTCCTCATAAAAGAGTTGTTACTCTTTTTCCAGCTTTTGGAAAGTAGACTCTGCAGGTTTGATGTCATATAGCTTGAAATACATATCTCTTCAACAGTGTTTGGGGCAGAACAGTAATTACTGATGTTTACTTCAGATAATAATGACATACAAAGAATGCTTATTTCTTTTCCTGACTGAAGTCTTCAATTTTGGATAATTTTCTATCTTTACATTCTAACTCCTGATCTCATTGCTTCCTATGGGTGATGGAAAATACTAATAATCTATTTTGCACTCTACATGGAGTGGTTACAGCAATGCACCCGACTCAGTGTGGTTTGTATATTTAATCAGCCAACATAAAATTGCTTTGAACACAGCTCAGTTTTGCTGCCACAGAGGATTATAGTAGCGGGTATAGATTAGATGAATATTTTGTCTCAGCTGTTTTGGTTTAAATTAAGACAACAGAAGATCAAGCACAAAGCAAGTGCATGACAATAGTGTGATACAAGCTCAAAAGGTTTATGCATTAAAATTGTGTAAGACCAGATTTAATCATATGAATTACCATAGTAATGAAATAGTGTGTAGATCTTTCATTGAAAACCAGGTGCCACCGTTCTGTTTCATGAAACCATTTCAGCTCACAAAATAAATGTTTCTCTCTTATTACCTCTATATACTTGCCTGTTTTGCTGAGCTTAGAGAAAAGGGTGTATCTTACCTTACACACCTTACCTGTGTATCCCACATTCAGCATTTATAACGTGGTTACAAATAGGTTCTACAGCTTCCCCTATTTGCTCTGTTTGGAAAGACTTGTGTTTCTCATTAAAAGAAAGCCTATGGAGTATTAATCTTTTCCTTTAATTATTATTAGAGACATGGGGTTTTTTACTTCTCCTGTCGTGTCAGACTACACTTGACTCTTTTTTTTATCTGATCCTCTAACAAAGCAAGGCTCCTACAGTTGGGTTGTCTGGGTAGGCATATGTTTATCTCTTATGTCTAGCCACAGTAATTTTTTAACCTGGGGGCTGTTTTCAATTCAACTTGACAGAGTAGCAGAGATTGCAAAGGTAATTTGGTTCTTCTAAACTCTGCAAAATTAGAGATCCAAGTAGCTGAGGGAATAGACAGGTGTTCTGACTGAGAAAGATCTGAACCATGCTGCAGCCCCTGACTTGGCACCAGAGAACCACTGTGAGAGAGAAAGCCTGTAAGTGCCTCAGCTGGGGAAGACCTGCTGTAGCTAGTAATCAGCTATGAAATACCTGGGCATCCTGACTTCTGTCATTCTGCTAATCTTAAACAGTCATCCTGCTCACATCACTCAGAAAAGAATTGAAAACTCAGGGCTGCCTGGCAGATGTTCTCCTGCATCTGTCCAGCTGATGTCTGTACAGAGACAAACCTGGCTCCAGCTTTCCGTGACTCTTCTCTGTACCTATTCTCTCTCTCTGCCAGCACCTCTGCTGTCCCTGGCCTCAGGGATCTTTGGTATTTGTGTGGTTTAGAGGGTTCTTTTTCCTCAAAAAAGTTGCAGCATTGAGAAACTATCTAGAAGAACTGTTCTCCATTGTGCTAGAAGCAAAGATCCTGTGTCCTGAGGGCCTGTATTTCCACCCTTGTGACCAGCAGAGCTGTACTTGAAATTCTTTTTAGTTTCACCCTGGTTTTGGATTTGTCAATGATAAGGTACAGCATGTGTATCTGTGCTGTGTAGAAAAAGTAAGGAAATAAAACCTGTAGGTGGCAACATGAAGATGTGTGGGAAAAGGCAGTAAAGAAGAGTCTTAAGTTACTTGTGTTAAAGTACTGAAACAGTGTATGAAGCTAAATAAGGGGATCAAATTCAGAGGGTGTAAATATTTTTTCTGGTTATTAATAAATGCAGAGGAAGGAGTTTAACATTCAAATGCCCGTGAAAGCCATTTACTCATTGTCATGAGTGGCATGTATTTTGATAACACAAAATAAGCACCTCATCCTCCACTGCTACTCATGCATGCACAATTCTTCCCATTTAATTCAGCAAGACTAATTATCTGAATTAGTGACATTAGCTTGAAGCTACAGTTTTGCAGATTTAGGCTCTGGCTTTCAGAGCAACTTCTTTAAAGGAATTAGTCATGTCGAAGTACAACAGAACTGTCAAACTGCATCTCCTGGCTTTGGTTGATGTTTTGGTGGCAAAGTCAACCTTACACAATACTGTCCTCATGGCATTAGACTTAAGGCAGTGGCTATTCTAATTTTATGGCTCTGACAACCAGAAAATGGCTCATAAAGGTTGGGCAGTTACATCACCAGCTGATAGTAGATGAGGTAAGATGTACTTCGTTTTGTGTTCCACGTCATTGGTGGACTTTGTCATCCACACTCCAGGGATGCCTGTTGTCTGGTTGCAAATCAACTCCTGAACTAACTCCCATTTAGGTTTAACTTACCATGCAGGCATGAAAACTGCAGCTAATTGTCAAGCAGATTCCAAACCCCTGCCTTGGCAGTGACAACAACAATTAGAGAGGCAAGGCTGAAAACAGCAGCACTTCAGGAACTGATGCGCAAGTGTCTTGGGCATCACTGCCTGCAGACTGGCAATATCTCTGGGACCAGCAAGGTGTACGGCTGGAGGAGGCAGATCCTTTGATTATTACTTTACATCCATTTAAACTAAAAGGCAATGCTTATCGTTACAGTCCTGCTTTTTGCTATAAACTGAAGAGTTTCAGTAACGCTGTCATGCCTGCACTGCTACTGAGGAAAATAGTGGAAGCTTTAGGATGTGGAGCACTCACTTATCCAAGGTTGGGCAGCACAGGCAAGGAGATAGAAGGGACAGACCATGACTGTGTTTAATTAATGGAGTCTTTTAGTCTATATATCATTTGTCATCGTTTATCTTTAAATGAACTGTTCACAATAAAGTAGGGTGACTGAAGATGTGAAATTCTATATGGCAAATACTGAACTTGCACCTCATTTATCTCTTTCAGGCATTTAATGAATTTTCATCTTCAGCTAATGAATAACGGCAATTTCAGGTCCATTGTACTATGCAGGGAAATTAATAATGGCCTAAGGATAGTTTCATACCTAAGAACATGGCAGAGGTTGTTTCCAAAAATGCCAGAATATGTGTTTCCTTTTAGAAGATCCAACATTATCTTTGAATTCATTCCAGTCAGTATACAATCCATATTCACAAAGAACCTCAGATTCACAACACACAGAATCTGCTTTTTTGGGGATAAAAAATGAGGAAAAATTGCCTGCCTTGACCTACCCTGCCCTTAAGGTTACCATACATTTCAGTTTCCCCAACAGGTCCTCTTTGTCCATGCAGAAATTTTGACCTGGGTTGAAAGCTTTTAATTGCTAGCAATATATTAACAACACGTAAAAGAAATGAGGGAGCCCAATTCTTTCTTCAAAGATTTCCTGAAATAAGGTATATTAGTGGATAGGATTGGGAAACTCCCAGGCTTGAGAACTTGGCATAAAAAACTTATTATCACCGCTTTTATTAGAAAAGGGGCTGTGACTAAGTGTTTCCACCAGCTCCTACTTCTGTGGAGCAAGAAAAAGCAATTCACAGTGGTAGCAGTGGCTTCAGTTGGTTTTGGTATTCCAAACCAAGTACAGAAGTCTAAATGTGGAAAGCAAAGCATACACATGATAGGGATGTATACTGTAATATCTACTAATTTGACCCCCGTACTTGAAAAAATGGAAACACACTTGAAGTACAGAAAGTATACTCTTCTTACTAGCCAAATCTGGAGTAAATGTGCTGTACTTTCACCCACCCAAAGTGACTGATTTCTATTTCTTAACTGCCTCTCAAAAACGTAGCTAAAGTAAAATTCTGAGAAATAGAAATGTGGTTTTCAGAACGTATATTTAAATGCAATTGCTTAGTCAAAAAAACTGTTTTACCTGAAAACACAGTTATTAGGTGGTTTTTTTTAAGTAATTGCTAAAACTAAATTGCTGCCTTGTCTTCATCTTCTTATTCAGCTTGCTGTGACTTATACTCATCAGTAGAAGCGAGATGTAAAATATGTGGCATTGAGAGATTTAGCTTAATTTCTGGTTTAGACAGTGGGATGAGATAAAGTCATTTTATCAAATACATAATGGCAAATACACAACATGCCATATCCTGATATTGCCAGATATGAAACGTGTAGGATTTAATAGCTCATCCTAGTCTGTTGCTGGAGGTGAGTCCCAGACTGCTGTAGCATGTCCACGTAAGATCTGATGTTATCGCTAGAAAAGATGGAATAAATTGCTTTTAGAAAAATTTTGCAAAGTTAACTTAAAGATCCTGTTAGCAGCTCTCCAGTCTTCAGACTTGCATGCTTTTGCATATATTTGCTTCTGGAAGCACAGCCCCTGAACCAGATTCCTGCATATGCTGTGTAGGCTTGCCTTTCTTACCCATCTCAGAAATACTGCTAACCATGAAAAATAAGGTTGAAAATCATTGGTTTGCTTTATCCATAATGTTTTTCGTAACTTCAAGCTTGATGTCTTTTCCACTATAAGCCTTCATAAAAGCTCTGGATTTTAATTTCTGTCATATTAGCACTGGGATGTTTACTTCAGTCTGGGAATTAACCAGCCTCCTCTGAAATCATAAACATGCTTCAGTGAGACTAGCTATAAATGTGTTTCTGTAAACTGTCTTTAGTCCTGTCATATGACAATCATAAGGATTATCATTCCAGAGGCATAACTCATCTTGCAGTATGCCTGGCAGCTGTCAGGATC
>JAOXJM010000001.1:94130349-94166701 GCA_026413425.1 Tringa solitaria | reverse complement strand
GCATTTTTCAATCGGAATAATTTTTCTAATGGAAAAGACAGGGGGTTTGGAGTTTTTTCTTTCAGAAAACTGAGTAAAATGTCTTCGGGTAACTTCAGATGTGTCATAAGGCAGAAATGACTGCTTCCAGCTAAGCAAGCTGCTGCCCATATCTCTATTAGAAATTATGAGAGCATATTCTGGTGCTTCCTTCCAGTCGCTCGAAGACACCAGCTGGAGGACTGGCAGAAGGGCAGGGAAATAATGACTTTTAGCTATTCTTTTCCACTTTGCTTCTGCTCAGTGTGAATGAAACTGGCATCACCTTTCAGGTGGAACACTCCTAGAAAGTTCAATCTCAGACTCTCCAAATCAAATTCTTATCAAAAAAGTTATTTTCTAAAACCACATTTTAAAATGAAAGTTTTTGCCCACTTTCAAAAAGAAAGCTACTTTTAAGTTAATAAAATTCAAAGTATATTTAGCTCAAAGTACATTGTGAGAAGTTTACCCATTTTCCTATTGGTGGTTGGTTACAGTCAGGTTACTGATCAGACTGCTATGTCTTAGTAACTATCTTAAGCACTGAAACTTGCAGTTGTATGAGTTTAGTTCTACCCGCTCCTGTCTGTTTCAAAGGACTGCAGTATCTTCATATGGAAAGCATTTTGCAGAAATAATGCATGTATTCTGCATCGTGCTTGTCAAACTGAGTTATTTAGCAATTGTTCCCTAAATTTGAAAAAATTATGTCCCCAAAATCTGTACACTTTAGCATAGTCCTAAACAATTCCTCTCTGACAATTTGAAACATTTCATTTCATGTGTGCTGATCTAAAAATACTGATTTTACCAACTGCTATGTCTCATTCTCTGTTTTGTTCTGCTAAGTTTTTATTCTATACTGAATACAGTTTTGTTACTGAAATAGATGAGGTTTTTTATCTTTTATTTTTCTCCTCAGGAATTGCTCTGTCTGCTTTTTAAAGCAACTATGTAGGATACATTGCTGCAGTTTAGCTTCTGTGGACTTCTAAAAAGATATATATTCTTTAAGCTTTTAATGAATTCTTTCAAAGTGTACTTACAAAAAGAACTTGCCACAATAGAGTGACTAGCTTTACATAGCCATAAAACTTGGACAGTAAAAAAAAAATCTTGTTTAATTTTTCAAGACCTGTCTTATGATCGGGTTTGCTAATGTGTCCAGTTATGCAACTAGGACCCAGTTGCTAGCATTCTTAATATTGGTCAGTTTTACCTACTTAGGTACACTCATGCACGCTGAGTCTATGAAATGCTCTGTTGAGAAACCCCATCGTACCTGGCAACCGAAGGATCAAAGGCAAAAGAACCCAAGTCCATGTAGTATTGTGCTGTGTCTCTCAAAGCTGTCCATGATTCACTAACCTGAAGTAGATCGAAACAGAAAATAATATTCTGAGCTTTGAATAAATAACAGTGTGTGATGACTGAGCAACCTTGCCTGCACTGATAAATCAGACAGATTTCCTCTCTTGCCCCACCTGTTATGTGTCAATCCCAGACCTGTACTTTCTTTTTTTCAATGGATGCTGCAAGATGATGAAAGAAAATACCTGTTCAGCCAAAGTGTATCCCCATGCATTCTGACTGCTACTTGGGTCCCAGTAGTTCTGAGAATATGGTATCTGTCGTTTGAGTCGTATAAATTGATTTGCTGATTCTTCTGTAAGAAAAGGTGCTCCAAGGACACCTGAAATGGAATATCAGAAAAAATATTTTACAATATACACTTCAAAAAACATATTTATACACAAGGAGCATTTCTTTGGAGATGTAATTTATTTAACAAAGATCAAAGATGGCCCTAACTTAGATCTTCAAATAGATATTTATTTTTTTTAAACTTGAAATGAACAAAACAGCTGCTATAAATTATAATTTTGCAGTTGAATCCAAAGTAAATAAAGTTACAATCAAATTAGGGGACAAGATTTTGTGATAAAAAGTATACCTTAGACTGGAATTGCATTAGTCTCAGGTGTGCTGTGAAATGTAAAGCTTTTTAAAAAAACCTAAACCTACTTATGTATTTAACTACCCTTTCTAAACCTCCTGGTTTAGATGTAGTATTTATTCTCATTAGTAGCAGCATAGAAATAGCATGCACAGAAATTATTCTTCGAGCAAAAGATACTGCACTTCTAATCTTGTTATCACATTGCTTTAGACAGCTTTTGAGGTCACACAAGATGCAGAAGCACTTTTTGAAATAACTGTTCTGCCCAAGAAAAAGGGCTGAATTCCTAATTAACTTCATGTGAAAGGCCCTGGTACAGGAAAAGTCTTTTCTTTTTAGTGTCCAGTGTTTGGGGCATAAATTCATTTGGAGCTAAACTGGTCTGAAATTGCATGTCAGTCTGAATCATATAATTTTTAATGAGCTGCTGATTAAGTTGAAACTCAGATAAGTCTGCCAAGCTGAGGCCAGTGCCTGTAAACAGCTGTGCTTCAGTTTAGCAAAGTTGGTTTAAATGGACACCTGAGGATGACCTGCACACACCTGGTACAGGTGGGCCAAGAACTTGAACCCTTGTGTATTGTGTCTTATGATAGTAGCTCAGCAGGGCAAGCTATCACCTCTCCAGTACCCTTATTCTTGAATTTCTAGAAGAAAAGTCCAACTGAGAATGTCAAGTGTTTGTTCTCACATACAATGCTCAGCTGCATCCAGTTTACTTGCTATTGTCACTAGCTTTGCTGACCATTCATAATATGGTTGCTCTTTAGTTTCTTAAACATAATAAAACATGCTGAATGCATATATAGGTGGCAAATATGAAAGATTGTGTATTTGCTGCTCCTTTTCACTTTGTTTCTTTTCATAGTCGCAAAAATGCTTGAAAAGAAAGTGAGAAAGTGCTTGATTATACAGTAACAACAAAAAAAGAAGTGAAGGTGGTTGTCATCTTTGCTCTTTAAAAAGACATGAAATAGTACTTTAATTGCTTACTAAGTAAATTTTCTAAAGTTCCAGCAGTTCTTTCCTACTTCCATTTTTCCAGATTCCAAGTTTTTGTATTCAGAAACTGGAGCCAGAAATTTTGGAGTAGGGGGCTTTCAAGGAATATCATCTTTGAAAATGTTAACAACTCCACAGGTAAACCTAAGTTCAGACATTTGGTGTGAAGAATGAACTTCCGTCTCCCTCAAGGAAATGATGAATACCAATTTCTGTACGTCAGAAAACAAGTAAGATTTAGGCCTGGGGAAGAAAAAAATATGTATCATGCATTTATCTATTAAGCTATACTCTTCTGTTCCAGAGCTGCACAGGATAAAACTAAGCTTATGCCAAATTTCATTATTTCTCTGGCAATTTACTATTATGTAGTAAAAATTCTATGAGCTGTTAACTTCTCTTTAGTGAATTTGGGCTAGTATTAAATATTTTGTAAAGTCGTGCTTACATTTCTGAACTGAGATAATCGAACTGGGATTGGAAATTGGCTCAGTAACAGGCTTCACTTTTGTTTAAGTATATATATAGTTAGTAAGGGCCATTAAACACCAATATGTGCTTTTCCCTTCCAGCTACGTAGGGAGCTAGAAAAAAAGATCATTGAGCAGCTATGCTTTTTCTGTTTCTTTCCCTGCTGCCAGTGTCTTCAAAGAATGAGCTTGTCATTCTGCTGGTCAGGCGGTGAGGTGTTGTCTTGGCTACTGTGGTGCAGAGTGCTGTGTCTTAAGGGTATTAACCTTGCATTTTTAACATACAGTCTGCTCTGGCTGTACTTGTATCCAATGAGAAATGCCATACCTAACCGTACTGAATATTCACATTGATTGAAGTGCACCTGCCTGTTCTGGGGGGAGGCAGGGGTGTCAGCTCTGCCCTTGGCTTCTTCCACTACCATTCACACCCTGTTCTCATTCTTGTCTCTCCCAAACCCTTCCACCTCTCACATTTAGCACCTGGGGGCCTTTTCTGCAGGGCTTGTCCCTAGCTGGTGGGGCACTCCAAAGATGCACAAGTAACAGAAGAAAATCAGGAAAGTGCCTTTGCCTTCAAGCTACTCCTTCAGGCTTACCTCCTTCTCTCTCCATCTTAATGTAAGGATCACTATATGTCCTTAAATGGGGAAAACTTCATTCACCTGCAGATGACCTTTAGTGAGACCATTTCTAGTGAAACCAGAAATAGTCCTGTTGGTCTTTCACTGGGACTACACAGACAAGCAGGTTTGAGCCTTTGCTTGTGCTCTAGCAGAGCTCAGAGAAAGCAAGGTCTTAAAGCTCTACCATAGACCTGGGCGCATTAGACCAGATGTCTCTGAGTTGCCCCTCTGAATACAGTGTATAGTCTTCAGCAAATAACCTACATTTGCCTCTATTTAAGTTTCTCATACTGGGTGTAACTTTTCTATGCCTTTTGAACGGCTTAGCAAAATATTGTGGAAGAGTTTGCTCGGGTGGGTGCTTTATAAATACAGACTGTGAAGGATGGCAGCTCTGTCTTGCAAAAGACTAGCACAGAAACCAGGAGAACAGAGTTTTGGAGCACTTGGGTGTAAGTCTTGAGGGAGTTAGGAACAGGTGGGTAATGTTAATGAAATTACTCGCAGTGCATAAAATTGAGCTGAAAAAAGATGAAGAATTTCAAATTGTAGTGAAACTAAGTTAACTCACTGTGAAGAGCATCAGACATATTGTGCATTAATATTTTTCTTTAATAACATTTTCCCTCTTTTCTGTTAGATAAATATGTTATTTAAAAAGCACATTTAGGGATTAATGATCCAAAGGGAAAATAGGAGGCATGTGTGTGGGGAATGAACTATTGCAGGGGCTGTATCAGCTGTTACCAGTTAGAGTGTTTCCTTTCATCATTTCTTGAAGATTCACTCAGTGTTCTCATATGAAAAGCAAATTATAGAAAAAAATTGGCTGGTTTTTGCAAGCAGATGCTTAGCTCGTGTAATTACTGTCTTCAGCAGGTAGTTTTGTCTATCTTCTATATGTAAACATATTGTCCAGAGGGAAAACTATTAATAATCTTTACTGCTATGGTGTCTTCTGAGCATCTCGTTTGGATTAGCATGAACTGGTATAAGACTGAACTTGAAAGAGGGGAGATGGTGGTAAACCCTTGTCATCTTTGTCAAAATAGCAAAGGTGTACTTAATCCAGCATTAACTATAAAAAAAATCCAGGCAAAAAAACTCTCATTATGAAAGAGGCATATGAAATAGCTTGGAATATCAAGGTAATAATAAAAAAAAAAGTATTACAGTATAGCAAGCAAACTCCACTTAAAATATTAAATCAGCCTGCATAGATCTTAAATTATTATGCATTAAAATCTCATACTAGACTCAAATGGAAGCTTAAGTCTATTGTGCAAAGTTAGATTTCCAGAAAGCAAGATATTTAGCTGCAAAATAAATAAGTTTGCAACTGCAAAATCTTCCCAGGAAGACATCTTTTTCTGTCAGCTGAATGTGCAAGAATCCACTTCATCATCCAGTCAAGATATGAGTATGGGATTAAATTTTGTCAACTTTGTGTGTTTAGGCAGCCATTTCATTGATATGCTTTTTCTTTTTTAAAAGCTGAGTGGTATGAACCGTTGTGTGTTTAGCAATCTTTGGGGAGAGCAGGCAAGTAACCATTTGCATACCTAATGGTAGAGTTAAATGATAAGAAGACAAATTTTAAACTTGCTTTAGTATAGGGTATGCTTCTCCTCCACCCCCTAGGGAGCTTTTTCTTATCTACATCAGCACTGTTGTATAAGTGGAGCAATCTCAAGGCTTGGGACCAGAATTTATCCCTGGTGTGCATCTACCACAGGGAAAAGTGGTTTATGTCTGATTTGCTGTGATATTCACAAAAAATTTGACAATTACTTAGCAACATTTCAGGCACTCTCTGTGGACATTGTTATATAAACTGGAGCTATTTGTTCGTCTTCAAAGTTTCTAAAGGCTATTGCAAGTATCTTACAAACTGAAAACCTAATACTGGAGTTAATTATATCAATTGAATTTAAATGCCAAAAGTTGGCAACTGCTCTGTCTCCTTTCTTTTTAGTCCAATAACTCTTCTTATTATTGGCTTTGGTGATTGTCTGGTCAGAATGTCAGCTCACAGGGGTAAGGCTGCTGGTTTTATCAGCACTTTAGGACAGAGCTTGGACAGAGGCTAAACTTGGACAGAGCTAAACTTCAACCTTGGACACTTTAACCTTGCTGAGGTGGCTAGTGCTGACGTGTTGGGAACTTTGAAAAAGTAAATCAAATCCTGCAGCTCAGATGTGTTTCTTAAGGTTATAATGAGCCAGAATGGCCCACCTGATGGTACAGCTATCTAGCTTTTTAAATCCACAAAAGATTCACAAAGCCAGACTCCAGGACTCAGTCTGAACACCACGGTGCAACAGTGCAAGAGATGAAAGGAAAGCCTGGAAGCAGCTCATTTTCTCTTTGCTAAAGCATTTCCCTATGTTACATGGTACTCCATGGAAATCAAGATGTGTTTACCTGTCAGTACTTTGCATATGTTGGTGAATTTCTTCAAGGATAGACTTTAGGATTCTGCTGGCTATCTTTGGGCCACATGTCCCCTTTTCTCAGCTAAAAATCACAATTACATTGAAGTCAGACACCTGAATATTGCTTTTTCAAATGGTGAAAAAGATATGCGTGTATGCACATTGGCTATGTATCCCAAAGCATCTGGATGGTAACAGGCTTTATAGTAAAATTAAGTCAGTTAGATTTAGTAATACCTGTTGACAGCAAAATTTAGTCAGTGATTAAGTGCTTCAACACTGTTCATATCAGCTAGTCTTTGAAATTTTGGTCTCATCTGTTTATTTTTAAAGCTTGACTTCTCTATTCTTTCACAATTCTGAATTTTAAAGCAGCAGACATGAAGGTTCTCTGGTTTAGGAGATGAGAACTCAGTCATTAGTAATCATTAGAGCTACAGCACTGGCTGCATTCCCTCATCAGCAAAGACAGACAAGTTACGGACACTTAATGCAGAATTAGCTATTGAATGTATTGTTGGTGTGATGCCAGGGGTCAGGAAAGTTGCCAGGTATGGGTAAATGGCAAGGCAACTTGGCAAAAATCCTAGATAATCCTAGGGAAGTAACTACTTCCCCTGCAGCAAGATATTAAAGAAAGCATTGGTCTATTGGTCCTGCTCAGTGGGTCCTGTTGAAATATCCTTCTTAAATCCATACATGGCCATCAGTTTAATCTTGAATGAATAGGCAAGACACCCCAATCAGATACCTGAGAGACTTTGGTAATGATCCTAGTGCCAGGACACCACACTCTCGTACCCTACCACTTGCTGCTGTGCTCCGCAGAGGCTAAAGAGTAAGTGCAGCAAACAGCCCAGAAAGCCTCTTCCCAGAGGTGTGAAGGTGAAATATGATGGGGAGCGATTTATAGCAGCTGAGTTGAGGGTGTGATCAAGTGTCAGGCTCTCATTAGAGAGTCTTACAGCCCCTGTTTTAATTCACCACTGCCTTGATCATTGCTGCAAGAATTCACAATTATTGAAAAACTGAACTGTTTGTGATCAATGAAACTTTTAAGAGCTCATTAAAAATCAGTAGTAAATAGTTATTCCTGCCTTTTGAAGGAAGGAACCCTGGAAAGAGGACAAACGACTGTCGGGAAAGACAGAGACATGAGGGAGACGAAAGCAAAGATAAGTCTTCCAAAAGGAGGTGCAGCAGGCTGCTGTGCTCCCAGCTTGGCTTCAGGTGACACTCCTTGTGTCATGATGGCCTTTAATGGAAAGGAGGTGAGGTTCAGGAAGACAGAAAAGTACATAGAAATAGTCTAAGCTTAGATGCACAGCAGATCAGTGCAGGTAAGGGGAAAGGAAGGTTTCTAGGTGATTGCTAATATGCAAAAGAGAAAAAGGCCCTTTCCATCTCTCCCTGCAGAGCCTCACTGCAACCAAAACTTAGGGTCATATGACAGCGAAGAGAATTTGACCCTTAAGAGAGTACACCTGACTCTTTGTAGTCCCAACTCACAAAACACCTTTTTTATTAATTCATGATTAAGCATTGGGTAATTCTGTCTACCTCATTTAGTCTTAGATCTTCACATAGTTACTGCATGAGTATTGGAGCACTCAGATCTAAGAAATGTTTTTAATCAACGCATGTGGATGGAGCATCTTTCCATGATGCATGTAGTCACCGGAGAGGTCGTCACCTACTGCCTGCGTGCTTTGTTCTAATTTAGTGAGGAATAAATTATTCTCACAGCACGTGCATCACTGATCATTGACTGTGTCTGTCTGTACTTCTTGGGAAGAGCATCCTTTCAGCCTTGCTGATGCTGCAGCCCTGCCCCATCTATCTTCACTCTGGTCCAAGTTTTACAGGGTGAGTCTTGATTTCAGGTGTGCTGGTCACAGGATGCTCTGAAGGCTCAATGATCAAACGGCCTCAGGGCTTCAAAAAAATCAGTCTCCTTAAGCAATTCAAATCAGACAATGAAATAGGCTCCTTATAAATGCATGTGAAATTGTTTCTTAGAAACAATAAATGTCCAGATCAGAATACTGCTTAGGGGAGATTCCAGAAAACCAGCATTAAGCTCTTCCTACGATTTTAACAGTTCAGGAAATCATCCTGCAAGGACCGCTTTGGGTCAGGAATCAGTCCTTGCTCCCCATACCTGAGGGCTTGAGCAGTAAGAGGTTCAAAAGTAGTCACGAGGAGCAGAATCAAGATTATATTTCACAGAATTTGCTATGCAACCTTGTGCTCGCCCACTCTCCCATATGTCCCTGCTATAGTAATTTCCAGTTAATTCTCTTCTATCAGTGCTGTTCCGGTGGTAACGCAGGGGGGTTTGCCAGCTGACTATCTAACAAGCCAGAAGGGAATGACATGAGACAAGGTGCCAGGCACTTACCTGTAAACAGCAGAGCAGACACCAAAATTTTAAACATTTTCAGAGACGTGACAAATTATCCAGAAAGTGTTTCCTTTGTAAAGTGGAGGCAGCCACACGGTTTTATACTATGTTATCTTTAGGTTTATAAATCATTTACCAGATACCTGTAAATCGTTGGTGCAGGCAGAGGGCAGGGTACAGTGCTTAGTTCAGATTTGTCCTATATTTCTCTGTTTGTACACTTTGGACTTTGCAAGCTGAGCCTCTAATGAGCCATAATGGCTCTTTATTGTATGAATACATTAACTTCTCTATAAGCTTTATAATGCAAAATAGCACATTGGGCTTTTTCTGTGCGCACTGAACAGGCAGGTGTCTGTGAGTCAGTCTTCTGCATGAGTGTGTTCCCCTCCTTGTGGTAATGGGCATGAGCCATTTATAGTCCGATGCAAATAAGAATGGTAGGAAATGGTATTTGAATCCACCTGCTCTGAGAGCAGTGCCTAAGTGTACCGTGTGTTTTAGCTGTATAATGCCTAGGTTGAGGAAAATAAACCTAGGATAAAATTGACCAAGAAAGCACTAGGGCATGGAAGGAGAGAGAGAATTGGGTTCTTGCCCTGAACCAAGTCACACGGTCTCTCATTGCCTTTTGCTGATGTCAAGACTGTAGCGTGGGACACTATGCATTTGTGCTGTCTTACCTTTCCCAGCTCTCCACTTAGGTGGTGCCTTTTTATATACAACTCACTGTCAATAACAGTTGTCTTACTGCAGACCGGTTTATCTTCATAAACTCGCCTACACTGGTGACAACAGACCACAGAAAAGCTGAGCTTTATCAGACGTAGAGGTGAGTTGATCAGCAATTCACCAGCACAGGCGTGTGTGTGCTCAAAGGTCTTTATGTCATGGAACTAGACCTTGCTGACGTTACAGGTCAGGGACCAGACTTCATGCTGATGGGCAGTGGTACTTCCTTCCTCAGTTCACAGTGAGAACTATACAGCCTAGACAGTGGAGGGAGCAAAGGTTTGTTGGGAAATAAGAGGTAGGTCGTACAGAGCCTTATAGTTTTTGTCATTACGCATTGGTGAGCAGGAAGGGAAACTACTGAACTGCAGATCTAACACTGAAATCCTTAACCTTGCCATAGGTCACTTCAGAACTTGTATTATTTTGGCATTGTTCTAAAAAAAACTTATATAGAAAAAAATCAATCAACCCCACGTAGCTAATTATGCATGGAGGCAGGTGCTCTGCACTCTGGTGCCATGTTAACAACAAATATTAATTATCCAAACTTAGGATCAAATTTCCCCATCTCTGAGCTACTAAATTAAATGTTAGATATCAGCATTTTTGCATAAAAAGTGCAGGGACTGGGACATTTGTCAATGGGTGACACAGATGGCTGTGACAAACAAGCTCTCAAAAAACTGTAGAACCCCCAGAAATTAGTTCCAGGAAAGCATATAACTTAACCTTTTATCTTACAAACTTTTCTGGGCCATCTTCTTCAGCGCCTTCCACACTTCTGTCTTATATGGACCTGCCTCTCTATTGCAATTTCCCTCCCACGGTTTTTTCCTCCCAGTTCTTAGTACAACATATGGAAGAACATGTTGGTGTGTCATTTTATATTTATTGCAGTTATATCTTCTTTAACATGTAATCTGCTAGTGAAATGGCCTAGGCCAAAAAAGATGATAGTAGCCAGTAAGACTTCACTACTACCTGGGAGCAGATCACAGGGAGTCATGCTGGACTGGTAACTCAAACCCAAGGCACTTGTTCTTCCTATATCATCTTCGGAAGCAAGAGAACAAGGTGAGAAAGTTTTTCTTAGGAACAAGAGTTGAAAAAATGATAAAACAGTTCAACAGAGGCCATAGATCCCAACTGACCCTGAGCATCCAAAGTCCAGGCTCCCAGAACTTTGAATCTCATTCTTGCTCTTGAAATTTCCACGTAAAACCTGTCATGTGCTGGAGAATATGACTTTTCTATATCCTTTACTGGATGAAGCCTTGACTCTGTTATAAGGGAAGTCCTCACTGAGAGGCACAGTCCTCTGGTGGGGCCATGAAACACAGTGGGGATGTTGCAATGCCTGGACCCAGGCTTTGAGTTGAGGAGAATGCAAAGCATACTCTGCTGTAGATTAGGACAGTGGTCAAACAGCTTAGCAATGATACAAAATCTGGAAAGCAGCTAAACTGTGGATAGCATGTCCCCTTGGATGCATAGATCTGTGACACCTGAATGTTCATCCTGCTTTTCTTTGTTTCATCTCTGATCCTGCCTATTGGTCTTGCTCCTGGCCTCTGCTCTTTCTTGTCTATCCTGCCACCTTCTCCTGAGATTTGTCTTCCCTCTTGTTGCGTGCTCTGCAATTTCACATAAAATGACGGTATGCCTGTAAAACCCAACTTCTTTAGACTGAAGAATTCAAAAGTCTCTTATGAGGAGAGTGGCTTCCCGGCACCGTTTGCCTTTCCTCCATGTGTGTCCTGCTTCCCATCTTCACACAGGTGTACAGCTGTGTCAGGTTCACCCACATCCTGCCTCCTACCTGAGTCCTGCTATTGCCCAGTCTCATCTCTGCTCAGAATAGCCAGTGTTCTTCCTGAAGCCCTGTAATGTATATTTAGTCTGGGGGTTGCATATACCCAGCTGGCTCACATACAAAAACTTTTAGGAGACAGATGTGTTCTTCACTGTTCTTTGAGGGTATTATATAGGCAATCTGGATATCACTAAAAACCCATGGAAAGCATGAAATGTGTTCATTGAATGTAGAATTTTAGCTGTTAATCACTAACAGATATGCAGGCTGCAATTCTTTGGAAGATTTATATCTTGGCCCAATGGCTCAAATTTTCATATGGAGGAATGAATCATCGTATCATTTTCATATGATGCCCTCCCTCTCTTGTCAAACTTCTTTTCCCTGCTTTAAACCACTGAAAGCTTATTCAAAGGAGTTGTCATCAGAATACTCAGTGCAAGTTAAACTTCCCGCCCGCACATTCCTGTCTCATTTACAGAAATAGCTGAGATATTGGCTGAAATGCTTCCAGAAAAATTCAGCATGAGGCAGACATATTAAAAAAAAAATAAAAAATCAGACCAAATGATAAAAGTTTAACTGAGTTACAGGCAAGTGAAAGTAGAATTATATGAAGGGACATTTCAGGCAATCTTCAACAGTACCAGCTTTATCAATAACATATAAGGTAGGCTTCAAACAGCAGAAGTTAGGAAAAAATCAGAACATTCTTCCTTTTACATGTCATAGTCTTAGACAGTAAATCACCATTTCAGAGGAAAGATCTATGTTCTTCCCCTACTAGTATCAGTTGTTTGGTTTTTTTCTTTCAGAAAAAAGAAAATGGGTTTTACCCTCATTATAGATGAAAAAGGATGAAAAGAGGTTGGTCTCATCTTAAGCACATCCTGGGGAAGATGATGATCACTGGCTATTCAATGAGGCCTCTGTCTCCTTGAACAATTCTGCAATGTATTTTCACTAATGAAGTAGTTATAAAATGGCTAATGAGAGAGATAGGGGAGCTGAGTATCCTCAAGATTGCTTGTTGCTTCAAATTCATTAAAATCAGCTAACATATAAAGTTATTGAGAAGGGGCAAACATGTACGAAATCACATACATAGCCTGGGATAGGGAACAAAGAGGAAGATGAAGTTGAACAACTTGAGCTGGAAAATCCATGTTCTTTTTCTTCCTTTGCACCTACTTCAAAACTGCGTGTGTGCCTCACAGCAGGAACCTTAATTCTTTTGGTCCAATTTTGCCATCTTAGTATAATGCTAATCTCTCAGACTTTGTAAACTACTATGTAACAGTTAAAAAATGCCATCTTCTTCTGGTGTATTTAATATCAAATTCCTCATTTGTTTCAGCTTGTCTAACATTTACCAGTTCTGTTTGCTCATCTCTAAGATGTCTTTGACTTCAGTGGATGTGTCTACACCAGGGCTGAACTTAGTATTTTGAGTATCTGAAAATGTCTGTTGTGTTGCTGTGGTATCTTTTTGGAGTAGAGATGAGTCAAGTGGAAAATAATATTTAAAGGAACATAAAACATATACAGGATGTGAAAAACCTCTCTCAAAACAGAGGACATGTACAAAAAGTCATACTTGGAGGACAGCCTACTATAAAGACTCAAAACAGGATATGTATTAGCAGTGTAAAGAGCCCACAGGCTTCTTTTACCTTGTCTTGTTGTTGTGTTTGGTATTGTCCACCTGATTTAGTCTAGTTAAACTAAGCAAGGAGGCAGTGCCAAGGCACTTGAGCCACCTAAGTGAAGCACGCCTCTTCCAGTGGCTATACCTTAGGAGCACAGCATAAGACGTCTCATACTGGGTTAAACTGGAAGCCTGGCATCCCATGCCTGACTGCGACCAGCAGCAGAGGTCTAGGGAAGGGGCTAAGAAAACAGCGACCGTTGCTGTTTCCACCAGCATACCTTCTGTACAACCAGCACATTGTGGTTAAGGACCTGAAGTAAGAGGCAGTAGCGTAGTGTCTAATGTTTTTTGATAGAATCCCAATAGCTTAGTTTTGTAACCAGTTTTAAAATTCATAGCTGAACTAGGCGCTGTGTTGAACCCTGCACCAGACAATTATATGGGCAGAATTTATTCTGCTACTTTTGTCTCATGGGGAGAGGCCGGACACATCATTCTGTATGCTTTCTTGCCTGGTGGAAGAGCAGGAAGGCTAAAGTTGGGACTGTGACGTGTGGGTGCTGCTGCAGTTCAATACAATAGATGTTCCTTGGCAGGGGTTCTGCCCTGCTGCTTCTGAGTAGTGCAAGTCTTGGAAGACACCTGCCATCAGCCTGGCACTAGGAATGTGTATCCACGTGTGACCTAGGCGCAGCACTCTGGTTCAGATGCCACAAGCAGTGTGGAGGAGGATGCCTCTCCAAAGTCACAACCAATGCCCTGGGATGGTTCAGTACATCCTGTTGACTAGCTCACTTTTACAAAATTTTCCTCCCTATAGAAATTCATTATTCCCTACTTTTCCAAGGTGATGGTGTAAAGGCAATTTATATAAATCTGCCTGCAGTGGAATGGAGGTAAGACCTACAGAGACGTCTAATGTGAGCAAGTTAACAGGTCTTTTATTGGCTGCTACTTCAAATACCTAGAATTTTTTGAAGTAAGCCTACTAGCATACAGTGAGGTATTTAGCACAGCAGGATTGTGCAGTTTACACATTCTGTCTTGGAGGTGGGCTTTATTTCAGTTTTTTATTCCAGCCAGCTACAACTCTTGATAAGCTCACCTTTGCCTGTCTCAAATAGCATCACCAGCCCTGCCCTGCTGCTCTTGCACTTGAGCATTTTTGTTCACCTTTATGACTCGCAAGGGCACAAGTGATGCTCTCTTCATGGTGGGGGAAAGGCACGAATTCTTTAACTTGTCATGTTTTCCCAGAATTGCACAGTGTAAAACTCTCACCTCTCAGTGACACGTACCCTCAGTTTGCTAGTTCCAGGAGCAGGTGCTCCTCAGCTCACCCCCCAGCACCCACAGGCTGCTTCCCTGGAGCAGCCTCTGCTGCAGACAGCTCCCACAGGGCAAGAGGAACAACTGGGAGCAGAGACAGGAGCCATCTGTTTAAGCCTCTGTTTCTGAGTGACTTGGGGCCAGGGTCTGAGAGCGTCTGGTGGCATCCACCTCCCTTTGGTGGTCAAGGCACTTCGTCATGTAGTGTGAGAGTTCAGTTTCTCTTTGGGTGCAGTGGAAGCGCCGGCACTGGGATGTCAGCAGGGTGCACCCCTGTGCCCTGCAATTTAGGCAGAACGGCCACGAATCATCATGCTGGTTTGCTCGCTCTGGGTTTCTGGTGTGTAGTTAGGGGTCAGCAGGATTGTTCCTTCCATGCGCCCAGCCATTCTCATCAAATCCCTTACAAGCATCACCTACAGGCTCAAATCCTGCAGTCCTTTTCTTAATACGTGGCAAGTGACCAGCACAACCAGTGACTGTGGTTTCCTTCCTTTTTATTGTTACAAAGTTTGGGAAGGTTGCAAAAATTCAGGGACTTGGCCTAGAAAGTTAAATAATCATTGTTTTGAATGGTCATCTTGTTTGCAATGTCTAAGAAATACTTCTCTTGTTACTGAGATTGTAGTAACTAAATTTCTAACATGCTTCGCAGAGCATTTACTATGTTGTATTCAGTGTTTTTCTACATTTTTAGCAAGTTCATTATGCTTTAAATTATGTCTGATTTTATACCTATTGAGTAGCCAATATTCATGGGGGAATGGGTGTCTTCAATGCATAGTGAAGTATAAAGAGCTACAAGCACCTGGGTTGTCTAAACTTTCTTATTTTCTTTTTCACCGTTGAACTCAAGTACAGATGCAAGGGTGTAACTGAGTGGCCAGGTCAGTCAGCCCCACTGATAATTTTGACACTGGCCTTGTTCTCAGTTCACCTGAACGCAGCTCCCCAGTGTAATGAGAAAATATGGTGGCATCAGACTGCACAAGAAGCTGTAGCGATGTGAAAAATCTCCAAGAGACTGTCAGTACTTCATCTTCTGAACACTTACCTCCTATTCTGTAGAAGATTATGCAGTCTCGGTGCCTTTTTTTTTTTAAATTTCAGGTTTCTACTTTAAAACCTCCTATGGTAGCATGACCTGTGGTTCTCATGGTGGCAGCCAGAAATTGTCACAGCATTCCAGACAGGTTGCTGCTGTCTGATCTTGCTGTGGTGTAGATATTAGCTGACAGTTCTTGGAGCTGTTCTAATCCATCACTCCTGATCCACGATAGAGCAGCTATGGCTTGCAGAGGAAAAAAAACACACACCATATTCCTCTTGAGGTAGTATAAGACCACATCCAGAATTTTCTGTATGTTTGTCCTGCCTTTCTGCCAGTAGTGGTGTAGGAACTGTGGTAGGTGCAACCTGAAGCAATTTTAAATGCAGAATTTTTAAAGTCCCCTCCTTTTGGAGATTAATATCTATTGCTGCTCCTGTACATATTTGGGGCAATGTTAATGAAATCAGGCTGATCTAACCAAGGCGGGACCTTGGTCTGCTCCCTCTAACATGAGCCCTTGGAGGGAAGGCATGTGGATGCCATTTCTCAGCTAAAAGAGTAAAGCTGTTGGGAGTGTCTTGTGCTGTCACACCCTTCTTACTTGCGTAATGCAGCAATTTCTAACATCTATAAACAAATGTTTTAGCTTGTTGTAAAGTCAACTTTTATTACTTCTTCTTAAAAGTTGAATAACATACAGCCTAAGGAATTGACTTTGACGTATAGGCTGAGCATCAAACCGTAGCCTGCATTCTTCTAGCCCTGTCATAAAATTGGGAAAATTAGTGTCCTGATGAGAAATATGAAAAATTCTATAACTAGAGCAATATGAGGAGCATTTTTAGTGCTGTCACAGACTGCAGTGGGAATTAACCGCTATTGATGTGACATGCCACAGGTGTATTTAACACAGTCAAGTTAAATCCTTGCTCTGTGAAGTCCATCTGTTAATCTGGCTTCGATCCTCCTGTCACCTGCTGTTGCTGAACATGGGATGAACTGATCCTTATGTGCATTTGGAAGATAAGGTCTGGTTTTAAATACCATTACAGTGGTAAAACAGGGATGGATCCACTAGGAGTGGAGCTACACAGGTATGAAACCTGGTTTGATCTCTAATTTCAAAAATACATGCCTGCATAGCTCCAGCCCTGCATAGATCATTCTGTCACACTATCACAAAAGGGTGGGAGTTTTTGTACTAGATTCAGAAAATATATATTAACCTTATAACTCAGTAGAGAACAGCCCTGGTAATTGCATCACCACTTAGATGTTGCAAATGAATGTACAGAATACAATATAGAAAAAAAGATTAAAACACAGGTTGAGAAAGATGTCGTGATCAGCGTTTTGCTGTTTAGAAATCCTTAACAGAACCCTTTGTAATTATGTATTTGAATCAGCAGACAAAGCTGCTTTTACCTGACTCCATATGTCTGAAACTGAGGATACTGCTTCTGATCATTAGCACTACACTCTTATTTGATTTGTTACTGCTAAGTACTTCTAATTTTAAAACTTTCAAGTTTACTTATTTTAGCTCTACTCATGACTTCCTCTTCAGAGTTACTCTAGAGATGTTTAAAAATGCCAAGCAAATATTATGGTTTTAAGGACAAAATATTTTTTTTTTTGTGGAAAATGCAGTGACTGAGTGAGGAAGATACTTTTACTAACTAGCTGACAGAGAGTTTCAATAAAATCAGCCGTGCTTTACAAAAATGGTAAAGCAAATGGTAAATGACACGTGATGTGAAAAAAGTAATGCAATTCAAATGTTTGGGGGGTTTTGGTGTTTGGGTTTTTTCAACTTTTCATTGTTTGCTAATGGGAAAAAGTATTTTTTTGAGCCAAACCCATGTGATTGCATTCCCTTTGCTGCTGCAACAATGACTGGTGTCTGGGGCTGTTCCATCTCAAGAAAATACTAGAGACGTTGACTGTATCTCACAGGAAAACAGAGCTTGGAAAAGTAATTGCTGCAATGTTATAATGATTTGTCTGACTGCTTGAAAGAAATACAGTACTTATCAACACTAAATCTGGTAAGATATCTATGCCTATATTGTCATGATGGAGGCAGAGACTGAAATCTCTGAGCATTGTGCATTGATTTCCCTGTTCCTCTTTATTGTAGGTGTATGAAATCAGGGTTTTTCTCTCAGGTTAACTAGTGTACAATGTTATCTAGTCTAGACACAACACTTCTAAATGCAGAAACTTGGGTTGAAACTGGCATGTTACTTTTTGGAACTGGAAAAAATGACATTTTATCTTTAATGTGTTGCAATTATTTGTTTCACCAAAAATTCCCACCAGTCACTTCAACTAGTGTACAGAAGATCCAGTTTTTAGTTCCTGGTTAATGTTGACTTAACTTGTCCTTTTAGTATAGTTCCTCAAAAAAGCAGTTGTGGCTGACTGTGTATTTACCATCTCCAATGACCAAAGAATAAACACCTCTGAAACTCCTTTATTGTGCATGAGATTTATTGGCTTCCATTTTGTTACTTAATGGGACAAGTACTTTAAAATAACTACCAAGAATAAAAGAGAAATCACACAGTGGGGAAGTTGCTAGCCAGTTACTTCATAATGTGAAAACACAATAGCTCAGTAGTAGTACACGGGGAAATTGTAATTTTTAAATGTAATAATTTTTAATGTAAGTTAAAAGGCAACAAAAGGTAGTTCCCAATTTACTTCTAGAAATTTTCTTTCTAATCAAAAGCCAAGTTACCTTTTCCAAGAAATAAAGCAAATTTTTTTGTAAAGTCATAAGGGCTAGAACGTTATTCTTTATAATTCAAGCATTTTTAAAGTACAGAGCGCCTGAATGCAAGACTGAAATAGCATGTCAAGATAAAAGGACACAGCAAGCATTTTTTAACTTTTGCGGTAGCATATCTGTGCTTAAACAGGAGGTGGGAGAGAAATTTCTTATGACTATTTCCAGAAAGTCATTAAGTAAAACGTGCCACAAAAACATGGTATAACAGAAACTGTATATTGACAAGGTGTTAATTCATTAGTGTGCTCCATGAGCTCAAAGATATTAAATGTCGTCCAAGTGTCTTAATGCCTTCCTGGTAGCCTGGAGACAGGGCAGGAAAGGGAGGGTCATTTCAGATGTACTTTTGAACTAAAGGATAATGTAATACTTAAATCCCTTTCTACTTTGCAAGAAACTAATGTTCTTTAAATTGCCCATTGGCAGATTGTATCTTGAAGTTTATAGGTGAGATTATTGTAGTGTAGAATTAAGCAATTACAGAGAGATTCCTGCTGTGCCTGCTTTCTTGTCACTGGCAAAGCTACAGAAAACAACTGGTCCCTTTGCTGCCAAATATTTGGAATACCCTGTAAAATTCTCCTACTGTCTGCTTTTTCCCCCAAACTACATGGTCTTGATGGTGGTGAGATATAACAGAGAAGATCTGTTGTTTAACCATGCCATTAGAGGATCAGGTAGGAAGAGTTAACTGGTCTTTGTGAGATCTCTCACCAGTCTGGATTTCACCAGACCCTCGTGGTTAGAGATGTGGAACTCCATCCACATCAGTAGCGTTCAGATGTTAATAAAAATGTGCAATAAAATGACGAAGTATCAGCCCTTGGAGGTACTCTCAAATGTCAGATCATTCCTTTGATGCTGCAGATGCGTACCAGCAAATTCCCTTGGCAAGTGCTCTACGTTGCTGGCGCACATTCAAAGAAGCACTTGCCTTGGTTCAAAAATCAGATCGAAACACCAGGATCCTAAAAGCTACATATCAACATCTGGAATGTCTAATGGCTATTTTAATATTCCTTAACTATCCCTGAGGCGTTTAATCTTTCTGACCTTCCCCTTGCATCAGTAGCATTCTCAGCTTCATTTCTTGTGAAATATTCAGTAGCTTGCCTTCTAAAGCTTTCCACCTCTTAATCCTCTTATTGTCTCTCTTGATATCAACCTTAGCTGCTGACATGACAGCTTTTTCCAATATGTATGTGAACTAAATGGTTTGGATAAAAGCCAAGGAATATCTTGCCTCTTGGAGAATTGTAGTAAACAGATATTGCATTAAGACCTTGGTACTCAGAGTGGAAAAAAAAATAAAAAATAAAAAAATCCTAGCAAACTATTGCCTGAAAGACAACTTAATTCTGTAAAGCTTGTGAAGGACACACAGAGCCTAGTGCTCTTGGTCAGGTCACTCCTATTTGCTGTGGGGTGGTCAGCATCACTGAGCTTGCCACAGATGGATACAAATGTCTTTGAAGTCTAAATTACATCTTTTCCATAGCATGGCTTTGTTCCACTCCTGCAGATGACTTGCTAAAGTGAAAACTAAAACTTATTCAAATAATCATAGAATGGTTTGGGTTGGAAGGGACCATAAAGATCATCTAGTTCCAACACCCCTGCCATGGGCAGGGACACCTCCCAGTACAGCAGGTTGCTCCAGACTCCATCCAACCTGGCCTTGAACACCTCGAGGGATGGGGTCCCACAGCTTCTCTGGGCAATCTGTCCCAGTGCCTCACCATCCCTGTAGTAAAGAATTTCTTCCTAATATCTAATCTGAATCTACCCTCTTTCAGTTTAAAACCGTTACCTCTTATCCTATCACTGCACTCCCTGATAAAGGGTCTCCCCTTCTCTCCTGTAGGTCCCCTTTAGGTAATGCATCTCTGCAGAGTCTTCTCCTCTCAAGGCTGAACAACCCCAAGTCTCTCTTAGCCTGTCCTCATAGGAGAGGTGCTCCAGCCCTCTGAACACCTTCGTGGCCCTCCTCTGGACTTCCTCCAACAGGTCGATGTCCTTCTTTTGTTGGGGGGCTCAGAGCTAAATGCAGTAGTGCAGGGGGTCTCTGAAGAGTGGAGTAAAAGGGCAGGCAGTTCCTTATCCATTGGGTGATCCATCTGTCAAACCCATGTCACCCTAATTTAGAGATAAGGATGTTGTGTGGGACAGTGTCAAATGCTCTGCACAAGTCCAGGTAGATGATGTCAGTTGCTCTTCCCTTATCCACCAACACTGTAATCTCATCGTAGAAGGCCACCAAATTTGTCAGGCACAATTTGGCCTGACTTGGCTGTCACCAATCACCTATTTATTTTCCATGTGCCTTAGCATAGTTTCCAGGAGGACCTGCTCCATGATCTTGCTGGGCACAGAGGAGAGACTGACCAGCCTGTAGTTCCCCAGGTCTTCTTTTTTCCCTTTTTAAAAATGGGGGTTGTGTTTACCCTTTTCCAGTCAGTGGGAATTTCATCAGACTGCCAAGACTTCTCAAATATGATGGATAGTGGCTTAGCCACTTCATCTGCCAGTTCCCTCAGGACCTGCAGAAGCATCTCATCAGGTCCCATGGACTTGTGCACCTTCAGGTTCCTTGAATGGTCTCAAACCTGGTCTTCTACAAATGGGCAGTTTCTCATTCTCCCAGTCCCTGCCTTTGCCTTCTATGATTTGGGCAGTGTGGCTAGACCACTTTCCAGTGAAGACTGAAGAAAAAAGTCATTGAGCACCTCAACCTTCTCCATATCTCAGGTGACCAGGTTTCCTGGTTTTTTCTAGAGAGGACCTGCATTTTCCCTAGTCTTCCTTTTATCACTGACATAACTGTAGAAGCTTTTCTTGTTGCTTTCAACATCACTGGCCAGATTTAATTCTATCAGGGCTTTAGTTTTCCTAACCTGATGCCTGGCTGCTCAGACAATTTCTCTGTATTCCTCCTAGACTCTCTGTCCTTGCTTCCACTCTCTGCAGGTTTCCTTTCTGAGTTTGAGTTTGTCTAGGAGCTCCTTGTTCATCTGTGCAGGACTCCTGGCATTTTTTGCCTGACTTCTTGTTTGTTGGGATACAACACTCCTAAGCTTGGGGGAGGTGCTGCTTGATTATTAGCCAGCTTGTTTGGGCCTCTCTTCCCTCTGGGGCTTTATCCCATGGTATTCTACCAAGCAGATCCCTGAGAAGGCCAAAGTCTGCTCTCCTGAATCCAGGGTTGTGCACTTGTTTTGCGCCCTTGTTGCTGCCCTCAGGATTTTGAACTCTAGCATCTCATGGTCATTGCAGCCAACACTGCCCTTGAGCTTCATGTTCCCCACCAACCCCTCCTTGTTGATGAGAACAAGGTCCAGCATGGCACCTCTCCTCATTGGCTTCTCTGTCACTTGGAGAAGGAAGTTATCATTGGCACAGCTCAACCACCTGCTGCAGAAGGTTCTCCACCTGGGCACACCTTTTTCAGGCAAGTCTGCCACGTATGCCTGCTCCAGGAAAAAGGTCGAGGCACCTCCTGCAGTCTGAGGTCTTCACTGCAGCCTCTCCCTTCAGCAGTTCCATGTGGGTGGAGGCATTGGCCACCCCTGGGATAGATGGTGCAGACTCCTGAGCCAGATCTGCAGCCTTTGCTCTAAAGTTAGTGCCCACCATTCTGCCTTAACGGTCAGGTAGGATAGGTGACCTTGATCTGTGCAGATGGTCACAGGATATTGCCCGGTTGCTGGGTTATGTGTACTTCAGCTTGTCTCCCGCTCTCCCACTTCACCGTTCTGTTTTGTTCTGTTTACTTTTTTTCTATTAACCAAAACTTTTATTCAGGAATCCTTTCCCCACTGCAAGAGTTAGCCACAGTGTGGTCTGGCAATGCTAGCCCTGGACAGTGGCCACCAGGTGCTGGCAGTGTCGTGCCACAGGGCCAGTGCAGCCTCCCTGGGTGGTTTGAAGTGCCAGATTGTCCTGAGCATGCTGAGGCTCAGTCTGCTTCCTCCTGCCGTTGGCCCCAGGCAACACTTGGCCAGTCTCCACTTGTATAAGCAGTGCCCCCAGTTTACTAAGGGCAGATCCAGGATGGCATGCTTAGAAGGAAGCCCAGCCTGTCCCCGCTGCTGCTTCCCTCTTCCTCAAAAGGGGGTAACTCAATTGTCAGTATTGGGCTTTAAAGGAAGAAATAGCTTTCTTTTCCCCACTGTTTGCATCTCAGGAGGAGGGAGGGAGGGGAAAAGGAGGTTGTTGTGATTGCTTGTGTGTGGGAGAGGCTTTTAGCTCTGACTCCCCTTGCTAATATGTGGGTTTTTTTGGTGCTGCCATCCACATAACTCCTCAGAAGTGAAGCTTTTCATAAGTCATAAAAGGATTTCTAAGTAAAAACAATTTAAAATGGTTCTGTGGATTGCTGAGAATTTTAAGACCTTTGAGGCCATATACCAATGTGTTTATGTGGTGCAACACTAGCTAAAGGCTCCTCCAAGCAGCCTGATGTGGTCCACAGGCTCTCTGGGATCTGCCATGAGGAAAGGACATGTTCCCAGAATTCCGCTGGCTTGGGGCTTGGGTTGGTGTTTCCAGGCTCCTCAGGGAAGCCTCTTCGGCACAGCGCCCATGTATTTGTAGGAACGGGAGAGCTTCTGTCTCTGCAGCATGAATCCAGCAGTGCAACAGGAAAGGAGGAGAGAGAAAAACTGTATTAAAGCAGCCCAAAATCTGTCTTGAGACAGGTTTTTGGTTGCATATGTTCTGCTTCTCTTCTATAGGAATGTCACAAGGGAGCACAAAGTACTCTCTTTCAAAGGACTGTTCAATTAAACTTTCTTTTTTGAGATTGTATGCATTAGAAGGATTCATTTTTCAACCTAAAGGTCCTGTCAGTGACTTTGTAGTGTTTATTTTCAGAGACTCGTGGGCAACTGGGCTTGACATATTCACTGGTAAGCACTGTGAGCCCCTTGGTAGGGGAAGTGACGCTAATTGCCCCAGGGAAACACATGGAGAGTGTACCGGTCCGTGACCAGCTTTTCTATTTAACACTCCTGCTTGCACACTGTCTCGGGAGTTGAAAACTCAGCTTCAGAAATGTCAGGTGATGACATTTTCATTTCCCTTTGAAAACTATCCCGCAGTCAAAGGGATCTTGCCTTTTAGGAAGCTCTTTTTTTTTTTTTTTGCCCCCTTCCCGTAAACTGTCTTTATGCTTCAAATAGAAGGCATGCAAAATGGCATGTTTTGCATTTGGGTACAAAAGCCTATTTCTTGGCATTACTGACACCAATAAGCATGTTAATGTACTGTCAGTTCAGCTTCCTTGCAGAAAAAGGTTTTTATTTTTTCAGGTGAGCTGTTTTCAACTGACCTTTCTATTCTCGGTCATTGATAGAAAAGGAATATCTGCTGCACAGAGCTGAGCCTTCTCAGACTTGTTCTGACAGGTGATCTTGCTAGGAACTAGAGTTGAGGTGGTTGAATTCCCCTAACAGCACCATTTTCTGACAATAAAGATCCAATCATACTTATTATTACTTAGGAGACTTCTAAATAAATCTTTTTATAATGCTGGAGTGTCTCAGAAGCTAGCCTTCACTTGTGCTCCTGCCTTCTTCCTCCATGTGTGTTATTTGCTTCGCTTGCTGCCAGGAGCATCAGATGCAGCCTTGAACGAAGGCCAGCATTTGCATAGCTCTCATCAGGTTTGAAAGGGATGCCATGACAAGTTTCCTTTCTGCACAGCTTGGAACAAAACGAAATATGTCCATATGTAAAACACAACTGCAGTAAACGGCAAAAAACTGGAGTTATTATAGCACATTAGAACATTTTTTTTCAGCTCTCTTCTGTGGGAGTGATGGAAAACTTACAACCAAGACTGTTAATTTCCAGACACATTCTGTTTTTTTCCAGCGGGTGGTGGTGAGCTAAAAGGAAAACGTCTACTATGCTTTTTGGACAATAGATATGGCATGACCCCAAGTAAGGTAGTTATATAAGTGTTGAACTGCATGGTTAAAGGGATTTTTCTTTAAACTAACAGAATATCATATGTAGAGAGTCATTTACTATAAAGGGAAAAATATGCCTAGATCAATAAAAAACAATTTTACAATATTTTAGGAGGGAAAAAAAATAATATGAGGGTGGGGGAATTGCTTTTTATTGTTTCTAAGATGACTGTGCATTTTTTTTTAAAGGAATAAAATGTCAAAATGATCTTTAGAGAAGCCTATCTGACTTGCTTTGAGCAGTAGCACCACCACATGTCAGGAAGCAGCCAGAGGTCCAAAACACACTATTAACTCTTAATTCTGTGATTAGAAGAAAAATCAGTAAAAACCGATTTATTTGTAAATTCTATAAAAGCAGGATATCAGTCAAAATTTGCAAGTCAGATTCATTTTCCAAGTAAATATCCTTCTTTTACTTGTTTGCCGCAGCTCTTGTTGCATTTTACTTCAGATTTATCAGGGCATGTTGGGATCCTCTGGCAGAAGAAGTAAGGTGAAAATCTAGTCGAAAAAATCACCATCTTGCTGATGTCCTGAAAACTGCTTTTCCCTTTAAACATCACATGCATAAGAATTAAGTCTGGGACTCTCATGCTCTCTTACATATATAATCATATTAAGAAATCAAAAGAGCACTTGAGAGCACTTTTTGCTCCTAATTCCCCAACTCCCTTGTGCCATATGGACAGTGCTATGGAAAGCTGACCTACACCAATGCAGTAAGAGGATCAAAACTAACAGTGACACAGATGAGCATATATGACCTTTTGCTTTGAAGCTAATGAGGGAAGAAGCTTGCAAGGGATACTCATTCATGTTCTTCAAATATGTAGAATTTTAATTAAGTTAATTATTTAAGCATTAATTAATGTGCACTAAGTATTACTGAGATGTGGCTGCCACCTGAATTCCCAGTCTCAGTATTGTGCTTAAACAAGGTAAAGAATAACCGCTAAAGGTCAGTTATCTGGACAATGCCATTTATCCTCTAAATCCAGTATTTTAAAGAAAACTCCCATCAATACCACCTGTTTGTGAGAAAAGAGTCAACATAAGCTCACATGGCTGCATATTGTATTTTTCTACACAGTCCCACTCAGACCGTTTCCTAAAAATTCTTTCTTACAAATGACTGTCATGGTGGTAACTTTCATTGGTTTGGAGACTCTGTAGAAAAAAATTGCATAATTTTGCCATTATGTTTTGCAAGTTGACATATGGATAGAATTAAAGTGTTCTGGTACGACAGTGCTCTCGTTTATAGCTTGCCTCTCTCCGGGGAAGAAGCTACACGTGGTTATAGTGGGGAGTCTTTAGTTGTCTAAAAAGTGTTTTCTGGCTTTATCTTGCTGTGCCTTTATTTATATATTTCTTTTTTAAGACAGTATTTGCCCTTTTTCCAGTGGCCAAATAGCCTTGTAATTAAAAAGGTGACTCTGTCATTTGATATCTTGGTTGTTTCCTGACACTTTCAAGTGGATAACGCAAAGTCTGTGTCCTGGTATCTTGAAGTTTGACAGAGGCTGGACATAAGCTGTTCCCAAAATAGGGTTGCCAGGTATTGTTGCAAGACAGCTCTTCGTATTTAAGTCTTTGAAAGACATTGAGCATGTGGATTTTCCTGAGAAACAGAGCTCTTCGTTACCTTCAACAGGTATTGGCACATACTGGATCTGCTGACTCTGCGTGTTTGCACGCATTTTGTGATGGGGCAGTGAATCACAGTCCAGTGTCTGATGTGGCCAGTCAGCTGTCTGATCCCAGTGATGAGAAGCCACTTGTTAGTAACGGTGTTTCTCCTTATATTAGAAATAAGAAAACTGCCCTTATGTCCCCTCAATCCTGAAAATCAATAAACTCATGCTCCTGAATTATCAAAGAGCATTGTATCAAACGTGATGCAAATATCAGCTAATTTGTAAATAAAACTTAATACTTATAGTTTGACAGGAGTAGAGAATGGATCAGGCCATTGGAGATTGATCTCTTGTCTCTGGAATCTGTCTCTGGCTTCTGCCAGTGACTTGAGCCTGGTTTCTGGATAGGGAGACGTGTGTGTGTTAGCTGTACCAAGTTTGCTAAGCAGGGGGAAAATGTGTTAGATGCCTACCAAGCTGAACAGATAATAAAATACACTTGAGTTCTGATAACTGCTTTGTTCTGAAGTATTGTGAATAATAATAGCACTAAGAAAAATACTGTATGCTTTTGAAACTGTGTATTGCACAATTTAGGGTATTATCTAATGAATGCCTCATAGGCACACTTCAGTAAATGAAAAGCCTGCCTGTGTTTCAGAGGAAGCAAATTATTTCATTTATTCTGGAAGGTTTTCTAAACAGACTTGAGGCTCCAAGATGATTAGATGCTGACAACAGATGAAGTCCAAGGATTTGCTTTTAAATCATAGGCTTATACCCAGTTGCCTCTGATTTTATATAGTTGTTCATTTAATGTCAAGTTCCAAAAACCAGGAGGAATAAAGTTATATGACCATAAGTAGAGAAAAGGTAATGAGTTATCTAACTCAGTGTTTAGATTACAGTTGTTGATAACAATGCAGATAAAGTTATGGAATACTTATTTTCTGGTTATCTCTAAGGAATATTCCAGAAATTTATTTTATAAATCATCTGGCCTCCTATTGCCTCAAAGGTTTTCAGAACGATGCTGCCAGTTGTTACTCATATTCTTGCTTCGTATGGATGTAGTTTCTAACCAATCTAGCTAGAAAAGACAGACAACGTCCTTGGTACATAAATTCCATCGGGCAACCCTGGGACTAAAATGATTGTTCCCTTCTCCACAAACTTTGCTTATCCTCAAATGATCGTGAATACAACAGCATTAGGACTAGAAATTTAACCCTAGGGATTAGGATAGGGGCACCAGATGTGTTTCCATCTTTTTAAGAGGAAGTAACATCTTGGCAACAAGCTTTTGAGAGTAATCAGCTCTTTCTTGATTTTATTGCATACGAGTAAGAAAAGATTTCATATTACTTACTGAGAAAGAAGAGGCAATGATATAAGCACTTCTCTTAAATGCTTTCTCAGAAAGGTTGTCTTAATGAGGTAGTTTGTTTTTCTTTAGTTGTCATATGAGCAGTTTGGGTAAAGCTTTGAGTTAACTATCTCTTCAATATGATCAAATTTAAGACTTGTGGATATTTAAGTGAACAGTATTTCTAAATTAACTGTTTATATTGGTTTGAATAATATATGTATAAAATCATACTTGGGAAAAGTGAAAATTGTCTTTTGCTTTTCTTTAGAAAAGATGCCTATGATCTTGATTCAGAAATCACCACCTATGTTTCCTAGGTCCACTTTGTTACAGAAAGGTCAGTCCTTTATGTGGAGAGACTTGCTAGGAAGGCTAGAAAGTCAGCAATACCTTGTGCTGCCCGATGTCCCATGGTGAGCTGCAGATCTTACCTGAGCCTCTGATGTTACCCACCCTTCCTGCCCCTCTCAACAGGCTGGACAGTGTCAGGGAGAAACCACGTGCAGTCCTCCTTTCTGGGGTGAACAAAGAGCTTCACAGAGCAGGGACCAAATAACCAATTTCTTGTGCAACCCAACACAACTTTCCTAGAGAAATGGCCCATTGTTTTTACTCATTAAGGGCTGTAAAGCTGACTCACTACAGCAGACCTCGTAGAGTTGGCAGGGTAAACAACAACATGACAGCTCAATGTGGGGAAAAAATGAGGAAATGAAAGAATGAGGAAGAAAAGGAGGGGAAAGAGGGAGCGACACAGTAAGAATTGTCATAATGAAGCAACTAACTCATAAACCTTCATTTGAGAACCTAAACAATTAGTAACACAGCAAGTAATAGCCAGAGTGACCAGAAAGAGACTGTGTGGTCTTTTGACATTGGGGTCAGTGCTCTCATTAAAAACCCTTCTTACTCAAAGGTTGGCTGATCTGCTGCTATTTGAGGAGGGAAAAACAAATAGAATAAATGGGCTGTGCCTGACCTTTGTGCACAAGAAAAGAGAGAGGCAAAGGTAAATGTATACTATAGCAGGATTGCACTGTTACACTTTTGCAAGAAGCTTTTATCCCCCTGGCAAGCAGAGGAGAGAGCTAAAGAAATGCATCCCAGTGAAAACACCTGGGGAGCAGAAGTTTGACAAAGAATTCAGTCTTTCCACAGAGGAGACTCAATGTTGATTTAAATCCTAGCGGTTCTTACGCTGGTGTGTCTAAAGGCCTGTGAATAAATGGTGGCCACCAAAAACAGATGGATATTTTCCTCATACCCAGGCTCGTACTCAAGTAATAAACCCAAGAAATTATCCATATGTGCTCTCTGTACTGTAAATGTAGCTTTCCACCTCCAGAGGAGACGTGATCCCAGCATGACAATAAAAAAAAGGGCAAGCATCTTCTTGCCGTAAATATATAAAAAACCAAAAATCTCAGAAACATTCCAGGTGTGCTAGGGAAAAAAACCAAGCCAGAAACCCCAACATAAATGTCATACTTCTTTAGAATACTTACCAGAGATGGGACACTGGCTGCAGAGGAAGTTTCTCTTTAGAGGTTCTTTTTCTGCCCTTCTGCATTTCACGTGTTGTAATACACCGAAGCACCAACTTAAATTTCAGATGTGCTTTTTATGTGTTTGTACATTGCTTCTGGTAACTTTCCTCCTCCAAATATATAACTCAATAATAAGGTTATCGATACAATAAACTCTCATGATAGAGGACTGTGGACAGCGCAAGTATGATCTGGGGTGTTCTGTGAAATTTTGTTTTATTAATAATTGTAATAACAGCTCATGGTGACAGCACCAAGTGCCAAAGAAAGCTACAGAATATTATACAAGTTCTGTTTGTGATTGATCTTTTTCTGGAAGCATACTGTAGTTTTGTTCTATTTCACATAAGAGAAAAAGGTTGCTTTTGTTGGAAAAGTAAATGATCTTTCTCCACTCTTTGCTTAGTCATTTCTCCTTGAAATGAGGTGGTAAAGCTGTTTCAAGCATCCCAGATCTCCTTATTTTGGATAATGATTTACTTTTTTTGAGAATTTGGCAGTGAAGGCCAAAGAGTGCTTGAGTATATAATAAATTTTAGTAGAACCTTCCAAGACCACATTCCTGTGAGAAGTACAGTGCTGTCAGCTGATTTTTAGTCATGCACTTGATTTCTTTCTGACAGTCATTCAATGAATGTGTGCTATAGAATGGATCTAACCCCAGTTCTTTAAGCTTCAAGATTACAATAACAAAATAGCTAGGGCATTCCAATGCAGGCTTATAGTTGATTTCCATAGGCTGCTAGCTGGGTGATCAGCCACTTTTGCTACCTTTTTCAGGTGTAGTCCTTGAAATGATCTATACAGAAATAGTATTCACAACATACATTTCGGAACTATTGATCCCAGGTCTTGGAAATAAAATGAAAACTAACTGTTGGCAGATTACTTCTATGGTTTTAATTTCCGTAACAAAATCTCATTACAATTGGCATGGTTCCCATCCTTTCTTTTGTAAGGCTAATTATCTTGAGGATAATTATCTCAAAAAGTCCAAGAGTAAGAACATTTGATTCTAATTCTTGAAAAAATAGTGCAGAGATTACACTTTTTATTATTTTGGATAGTTTTGCTAATGCTTTTGGGGTGATCAAGTACCAGAGAACTATCATAACCTATCAGGTTATGATATTTCTATATGTTGTGGAGGTGTCACTCACTTTGAAATACTCACTTTTAAATACTGAGGCTGAATTGATGCAGTTGTTTGGTGCCTTCTATGGTGTAAACAGTAAGCTACCATTTTAATGGTGACAGTTTTATAATGATCTTAAAATATCACTTATGTGCAGCCATGCTAATGTGCAGTAATAGTGAAGTATCATTTGGGACCCCATGTAGTCATTGCTTTTTATGGAGTCCAGTTGCTTAAACTTCTCTTTGGCCAGGTTTAACACTGTTAAAATACTTCAAGCAAAAGCCATGCAAAGTGACTCAGGTTATTTCAACAGAAATCAGCCAGACCTACCATATTTTGAGAAGAGTCCATGTAGATTCTATGCAGGCATTCTTTTGTCCTTCACCTGCCTTTGGTGTAGGCTTTTTTAAGTGTCTTTACAGAGTCTAACACGTGATGCAAGAACTCCTTTTTTTAGCTTATGCCTTAGACATGACAGAAGTACTTGGTTTGGTTTGGGTTTTGGGTTTTGGTTGGTGTTTTTTTTTCCCTACAGTTCTGATTTTACAAACACTTTGAAGTTGTCCATCATTTCCCTCAGTTCCTCCTCTCGTTCTCTTAGCCTGAATCAGCATAGTGCATTATCGTAGTCATGATGGTCCAGCCATCTAAAAGAGGCAAGATTCGGAAAGAGAGATGAGCATTTCCTCCCTTACCCCAGTCAACTCCACTTCCTGCAGCAGGTCCAGTGAATGTGCATTTGCACTATCGGTGGTATTTCCTACTAGGATTGGGACCTGAAACTATGACCTTTACCTCCATAGTTTTGTCCAAATTGAAGTAGACCTCAGAAAATGATAGCCCTCTGTGTGTGTGTTTGAAATATGAATACTTTTTTCTAGGAATTTAATTTTTATTTATTATTTAAAACTTAAGGGCAACGGAGAGTCCAGCTATATACAAAAACACTTTGAATGCTGGGCTGCTGAACAGGTGACACAGCTTCATTGGGGTACCGGGATAATTTCTTTAGCAGACAAGCAGGAGAAGAGTCTGTTATTATGGCACGCTAATAATACCTTTGGAGGTGAAAAATAGCATGGAAATGATTGTGCTTTTTAAAAAAAAAAAAAAGACATAAGGAAAGGCAGTGACAAAACACGGTTGTAGAAATTAAATGAGACAACATTATGGAAATAGTCATTTTTCAGTGAGGATCAATGAACAGTACAAAAACATGTTTAAAAGATAAAAAAAATAGAAATCTACTGCCTGTGTTAGCTAGGAATTTTTGACAAGGACTACCTAGGGGGAAATAAAACAGGCAAGTTCAGCTCCTAAAAAGGAGGAATCCCAGTGGAAATAGAGGATGATTTATTTAGTGAATATTCTTTATATTTATTTTGGATTTTCACTCTGGTATTTCTGTGTCTTCAATATAGACCCATAAGAACAGTGGTTTCGGTTAGTTTTTGTAAAACACCATTAACACATTACCACATATGTCTTCCAGTAATGCTTTTAGAAGAAAGTTCAAAGTTTCTGGGATTCTCTTTTGCTTCTTGTTCTAGACATTTAGCTAGAGAGAGAAAAAATTCTGATTCTGGATTTTTAGAAGGAATGTCTTAGAAATCTTGATCTTACAGGGAGCAGAATTAGATTAAACAGGAAGGAAGTACCTAGTGGCCAAGGGAAGGTGTGAAAAAATAAAAAGAATAGAGGTTACAAGAGATGAATCCTACAGAAATGCCATGGCAGCTGATAGTGTTCCCTGAGTGCACTCTCTAATCTCCCATGTTTTGGTGCAGATTTCAGCAGCAAGCATTGATGAGCACAAAGCACAGGGAGAAAGTGGGGGCTGAATCTTTGGTCCTTTGCTCCCTGCAAGTGGGAGAAGAAAGAACAGAAAGAGAAGCTATGTTCAGTGGGAAGGAAACACAACAGAGGTTGTCCTTGTGGGTGAGAGTCTTTCAAAGGCTTTGGCTCAAAACTTTCACCAGGAAAGTAACATGAGCAGGGCTACGTCTGTCTCTCCCAGCAACTCAAGGCTGGGTTCCACCTTGCTCTTCACTACAACTCTTTTCATGCAGGAAAACAGTTCCTGGTCTGTGATTTAGTAACTGCAGGACAGCAATGCCTTGTGCCTGGTCCTGTGTGTCATTAAATCCCACTGACTGGAAAATTTTCATCCTGCTTGTCCCCAGGATGCTATTATAAATTGTGTTTCTAGACATGTATAATGAATATTTAGTTTCAATTCTAGTCAAGATACTCAAATGGAAGCTTCCTTGCAAGGATCTGTCAAACTTACACCAAAAAAAAAATAATTCACAACATCCTCTAATTTTTCACTAAGTGTGTGGAGGGCATCCAGGACACATTGGCCTAATAACTCTGGAATGGTTGTATGTACTTTGCTTATTATGCACTTAGTATTCTCCATACAAAAGAGTTTTCAATTTGTGGTCTGTAAATAAACTTCTTTGTATGTCAAATATTTCAGCCTTTCAGGATGACAGTCACTGGAAGACTATATAGCTGCTGTTGTGTTTTGACCCGTGACAAGAATGTTTTTTCAAGCTGAGAAGACAGCGGCAAACTACATGTTTTTTTTTTCTTCTCTAGGCTCAGGTGAGCAGATTTGCATTACTGTTGCACTCTTAGATATTTTAATTTTCAAACTAATGCACTTGAAAGCTTAATAAACCTTTTTTGTCATGGTGGGAAATTGACTTAGATGGCAAGGTGACATAATTTAAGCAAAGTTCAAATCGCATTAGCAGGAAAGTCTGCTTAAGTGTAACCATCTGTGACAAAAAAATCTTGGCAGTCACTGCAATCTAAGGCAGCAAACACCGTACAAAATACAATCACCTTAAGAGGTAAATTTGGTTTTTTACTTGAGTGTCTCCAAAGTGTATAAAAGTTGCTGTATAAGATTAGAGGTCATTTATGCAGCTCTTTTATAAGCGACCCTTAATATTTTAACACCTCATTTTCACAGAATTTCTTCTGAAGCAAATCTTTCCATGTCTCATAAGTGGACAGATTCCCACTCATATTGGGACCTGATCCAGCTTTCTCAGATATCAGCAGAGAGAGACTCCTACAAGTGTACAAGCCGAAGCAATCCATTATTTAGCAGCTAAGTTGTTAAAACAGGCTCATTATAGAAAGATTGATCATTGCCCTATCAGTCTGTAGCACAGGTGGCAATATATAAAATGCTGCTGAGTCTTGTTGTAGATGAGGGATGGGTCCAAGGGCTCTGTTATTGCATGCTTCCAGTGGGTGAAATGCAGCTCGTCTGAATAAAGACAGTGGAATTTCAAAACCCAGACAACTGGCAGAGCGATCCTGGATTTTCTGGGAGTTCAGCCTATGTCAAATAACTTTTTTATGTGCCAGACCTGAATCTATCTGGGTTCATCTTGCCTTACAGCCTGTGGCTGTGGCAGATAGGTGCTGGTGCCACAGATTCTGTAAGAGCTTTAGGCAAGTCCTTAGGTAGACTTGGTTCTGATGAATTACAGAGCTGTTGGCCCTGATGAATTACAGGTTTTGGCATTCTGTTCCCTGATTGATGCTCCTTGTATGACAAGACATGATTTTTATTTTGATCTGGTCTGTCATTTTTATCAGGTTTAAGCTCACCGCTGTTTCAGTGCATGTTGTCTTATCTCGCATCCTTTGTAGCTGTGGAGTCCAAAAGTGGATTTTTTCAGAGGTACTTAACCTTGACCTTATTTCTGTCTTAATAGTGTTTGGCCAGTAGAGTGCTCTTTCCTTACCCGTTGCTTGTAATCTGCTTGTTTGCTGCAGGGTGAGGTGCAGATTGTACCTGTCATACACACAGCTGGATGTCATAAATGATTCACACCTATTTTCAAACAAGTGCACTTTGTAGAAAAATCCCTGTAGCAGATGTTTTATAAACTCAGCAAGCCGATATGTCCAGCAATGTAAATAGGAAAGGACCAAGGGTCTGTTGCATGTTTCAGATGACGACCTTACTTATCCTTAAAATAAAATTTTAATCACTGAATCAGCTGGTTCAGCTCAAGCTTCTAAAACTGTGGTTCACAAACATGTGGCTTTCCTCTTTTTGTCTCAGGCTCGCCCAGTGCCCGTCTGATGCTGTCACAAGTAACTCTTACTCTTTGCCTTTATTTTTATACCCTTTTGAGCTTGACTAAGGGCTCTTTTAAGGAATTCTTTTATATTAGATATCTATATTAAAATGTTTGACTTCACAATAATACTTTTCTTTCCAGCACTGTTAGCATTTTTCCTACTTCTTTTTCTAATTGTCATAACTGCTTAACAATAATTAACTGTTCCTGCCAGGCAAAGTTTTCCAATCTGAGCTGTAAAAAATTTGTTCAGTTGCTACAGTTGTTTGGGCAAATTCGTTACCTATCCAAGCATTTGCATGAATTTTGTAAACACTTAAGCTGAAATAGATATCTAAAGTCAACTACTGAGCCCAGTAGAAAGCAGCATACACAGAATTTGAAAGGCACACTTTGTAGGGGGAAAAATATCAAAGTGTGGGTGACATCTTGGAAAATGCTGAGCACAGAGTTAAGAGGAATAAAGAGATATGCTAAAGAGTGCTGGCTTGAAGGAAGTAAATGTTGAAGAGTTGTGATATTAACATAGTGAAATCTTTAGCTTCTGCCCTGCGGAGCTGTTTTTCATTGCCTGAAGTCTCGAGGTGGCTGCCTGTTAAGAAGTGTCAAGAAATGAGTCGCTGCAGGTTTCCTGTTTTGAATTGGAAAGCGCTCTGGATCAGAAAGGATTGCAGCAACCTAAGCCTGTCGGCTTCTCCAGCAAAAAGCAAGTTAACCGCTATCTTCCAAATGACCTCTGAAAGTCACTTGTAATTCTTCAGCGTTGAGGCGGGAGAGCCTGTGGGACACGGTGCTGCCTCAATGCCACCACAGCGTGCACCGCTTTGTGATTAGTCTCCCCTAACAATAATTGTCCAGTGCCACCCTCGCTGCAGACACTAGCTAAGTACTAAAATAAGTTTTGAGGGACCAAAAAATATCATTCCCACTGAAAAAAAATTTACTGTTCTTTTGTTCTAAACGTGTGGGTTTGTGACAGTAATAATTTTTTCCATAATTTTTGGAGCCTCATCTCTTTCTAGCGTTATATTCATTGCATTTGCATGTCCCTTCTTTGTTCAATCACTTTAAAATATTAAGCCCATTATCTTGACTCTCAGTCATATTTAATGGACTTTTCTGTGATTTGCTCTATTTTAAGTACCAATTGCCAGTTCTCTTTGTTAATGTGTCGTATTTGCTCTTCCTCGTTTTTCCTATGAAATCAGAATCTTTTCAGGTCTTATAACATGCTGCCACCTTCTTACATTTGTTACAAATTGAGAAAGTGATATTAGAACAAAATGAAATCTAATCACCTCCATATATTACCTCTCTCGCTTGAGAGATCAGAGCTTTGTTTATTCAGTGTCTACCTGCTCATTTTTGTTCCCTCCACCAATGGGTGCTATTTCAAAATCCCTTCATTTAGTTGGGGGAGGGGACTGCATGGCAAAGAATGCTCAATCTGATTGATTCTTGATACTGGTGCCGTTAATTCATAAACTGTTTTTGTAACTTTTTCAGGAGTGGAGATGTCACAGAGAACCATGGTTTTTGTTCATGTCAGCTAAAACCTGTCTGTTCTCCATGTCCTTCAGCTCCTCCATGAAACTTGACAGTTCAGAAGAGTTCACACTGAATGCTGTCATTATCACTGTTCAACAACCCTAATTCAGAGGTTTGGTTTCCTTGCTTTTATATCTCTCTTTCTTCATTCTCTGAGCCCTTAAGAATCAAAGGTGAAAGGGGGTTATTTATGCTATAGTCTTCAATTTATATTTTTTGTATTTCTGTGTTGATGGAAACAGTCATCTTCAGCCACTCTTGGCTATTTCAGGATTGGCTACTTATCAGCTGCCTTCCTCCCATGCCTGCCTTTCCTGCTGGCTTGGGATCTGTGTCTGCATTTCAGACTGAGTTTGTCAGGAAAATTCCTTTACACAGACAAGTGGCAAGCAAAACACACTATATGCAGGACCAAGATGTGCACACAGTTTAGTCTACCTTTCAAGGAGTCTGACTCTGCATTCCCTATTCACTGATTTAAATGTTTTCTTTTTAGCTATCATCTCTCCAGCACTGAGGTTGGTTAATTACAGCAGGCGAACTTTAGGCACGTGTTCAAGTTCTAGTTATTATCAGTGTCATTTCTTGTTTGTTTTATGCTCCATACAAGTGTGGTTTTTTATTATTATAATTTTTTTTCACATTCCAGGTTCTGCATGTTTCATATTACGCTGTTGCCAGTGCTCTGTGCGTGTTTGGACTCTGGTAATACATTGGACTAAATGCCTCATCAAT
>JAOXJM010000001.1:94091208-94130249 GCA_026413425.1 Tringa solitaria | reverse complement strand
CTATTATATCTGTCATACTGTTGAACACTCCATTGCTTCAGATGCAATATTTAGATCTGCTGGCTTTCAGACACAGAGATCCAGCTCATTCTAAGAATCTTTTAGGTGGCATGAAAGATTTATGCTATCCATACTCTTCCTGTTCTGCTGTGTTGCCATATTCCTTTCTGCTTTTCTTAGTAAGTGTCAAACACTAGTTATTGATTAAAAAGTTTTACTTTGGCATCTGTCAGTTATTTCTCCTCTGTCAACATGGTCCCAATGTGTAGGAAATACTTGGCTGATTTGCTGTTTTCTTAAAGGTTTCCACAACATCCAGAATTTCTGGCTCTGAGCCACTCTTTGAACTCACAAGGCATATATATGAGACTAGTATTCATTGCAGTAGTATATTTGATTCACACTTACTGCCATCAAATTAAAAAGTAAAGTCTATTTGCTAAAACTGTAGCTACATGATTGCATTTCTTTACGTTTTTTTTTTTTTGTTAACCTTACAGATATTCCTCCAGTTTAAACTGAACTTCACATTGACCAACCCTTTCTTTAGTTTTTGTCATACACCAAAAAATGGCACTAAAGGGCTGACAAATGCGTGTTCGCTTCAAGGTCCTTGAATAGACAGAGCATCTGTTGCGTCATGAAAATCACCAGAGCAGCAGCATCCTTCTGAAATGAAGGCTGTGCATACAAAACTTGATTTTCATGCTAGCCAATGACTGTAAGTAAATGCAGAAATGAACCCGTTACAATTCACAAGAGTTTCAAAACAGGCTGCTGGTTCTAACAGGGTAAGTTGATTGCCTCCCACTTCTTTTCTATGTTTTACTGTATCTGACACTAACTGATCTTGATCAGGAGTGAAAGTGCTGATCAGATGGCTGTGTCAAAAAAAAATAAAAATAATCTGTTTCAGGGTCTGCATAGATCCTCAGTTGCTCCATTTCATTACAATGACTAATTATACCCCTTCCAATCCTTTCTTCTTGGTTCAGCAGGTGGAGCTGTAACATCTGTTTAAATTTTTCCTTGGCCAAGATGTACCACTGCGGGTGCACTGACAAGTATAACTTTGGGTTCCCAGCACCGCATATACTTAACCATTTTATATGAGTTGGCATTTTGCAGCATTTTGAAATTGCACATAAAAAGGAACCTCAAGTTCTGTGTTCAGTCTGCTAGTAGTTGGGAAAAGCAATCAGTCTCTGTTTCTAATACGTCTCCTTCAGCTCTTGGATAGCTGCTCAAAAGAATGCAAAACATGTTTCAACTCAATTTTAAAATGTTGGACTTTTGGAAAAAATCATCTCTAATTTAGTCCATTTTTCTTATTTTGCTAGTTTCTGGTTTGAAACAGTCTCTTTGCAGCAATCAAGAATTCATTAAATCATCTCATTAATTGTTTTAAATTTTAGAATCATATTAAATCCACTGGAAATTGTTAGTTTCTATGTTCATGAGTAGTTTACACTTCATAGCGTCAATGAAAGCTTTTTAAATAACAGGCTGCTATTACATAAATGGATATTTCTGATAATATTTGCAAAATTGCTCTTAAAAATTCACTGCTAGTGAAAAAAAAAAGCACAGCCTGGTAATGAGACTAATTCACTTCAAATGTTACAGCATCATTTGAGCATTGTCCCATACTCTCAAATCATTCTTAATTCTAAGAACCCTTTCCTATTTAAATTTGCTCTGGAAAGCTTTCTGCAAAAGCAATAAGAGTATCCAAATTAATTTTAAAGATCAAAAAATTGCTATTTCTTTTTACAGGAAGACCTGTCTTCTACTGATCGCCTGTATGCAAAATTATCTTAATGATATCTTCTTTCATCTTAGTATTCTCCCTTGAGCAGTTTGAGTGCTTTCTGGTTCTCTTTGGTTGCAGCTAAATATTTCAAGTGGGTGTCAGAAACGTTGCGGATTTTCACTTGTCTTCTTTTAGTTCCAAGAGTTTCTTTGATGGGAGCTAGTGATATCTTTTCACAATGCACACTATAAACCAACAGTTCCCAACCTTTTTCTTTACGCTTTATTTTTTGAAGGATTTTTTAATGACCATGATTTTCTCCTTTTCTGCCATTTCTCTGCTGCTGCCCAGGAGCTCTCCCATCTCTAGGTGCACAGCTAGGCTGCTCCTATGAGTGTCTCCAGCCTTCTTCCTTCATCCTTTCCCAGTCCCTTTGGCACACTGTGCTTCCCAGGGGCAGGAGGGATTTAAGGGAGCAGGTCAGAGGGTTGGAAAAAGGAGGGTTCATTTGCAGCATTAGTGTCTTTCTTGGCTAGCCTGTGTCCACAGTTAATATGCCCAGCAGAGCTCAGCAGCTTGTTTCCTGCTCAGCAGTTTATTTTGTACATTGACACGTCTCTCGGCTAAGGCACATATCAGGTAGAAACCACTAGTATAAACAAGGACGAGAAAAGAGCCAGTCTTTTATAAGATACCTGCTTTTTCTTGCTGGCTGTTGTACAAGACTTTCCATTATCTCCAACAATCTGCAATTGTATATTCACTTTCAGCTTGGAATATAGCTGTCCCATTTGGAAAACATTATTATAAACGCTGGTGTTGTCCAAGAGACTCTATTTGTCTAATCAGTTGAGTTGTCAGGTTGAGTTAGCAAATCCACTTGTACGAATCAAAGAGCAGCCTGTGGCTGTGGTGTATTTGTTTATGATATTTGTTAAGTATGCATGCTGGATAGCTTGGATGTAGACAGTACAATGCTTTTGCTATAGTCCCATGAAATTCAAAACCACATAAGTAATCCTCTTGAAAACAGTACTGCAAGGATGAGAAAAAAAGTGTGGATTCTACATTGGCTTTAGGTGGCAGATCATTTTTTGAGAAACTTGTTTAAGATTATAGCTAATGGGTGCTGAGCATTGTAGAGCCAGGTGTTATTGCTTTGTCAGAAGGTAAATTAATCAAAATGGTAGTAATCCATTACACAGCCCTTAATGTATTAAGAAACATTGTATGTGCTTGTAACTGTCTTGAGGGGTGTGTAACATCCATCCTTTGAGGAAAAGCTTATAATGATTTGCTGTACTCCTTCATGGCATGTATACCTTCATCTCATTCATCATTAAAAAAGGCTACAGTGAATGAAATTAAAAGGCAAAAAAAAGTAGTTGAAGATTGGTATGCAGTATCAACCTGTTGGCACTATTTTACTGTATTGTGTGCATGCTCATACAGCCCTTTAGTACGTGCTTTTGGTTTACAAAGGCTAGCAAAGTTTATTTGTCAATAAAAATCAGTAGTATTTTTATTGTGTAACTTTGCACTTTGTTCATAAACCTTCTCTATGCTTGCAGACTCTTAAGACTGTTTAAAAACAGCATTAATAGCGATGATTGATCACTATTTAGAGATACCTCATTTTAAAGAATAATCTTGCTTAGCAAGCGAGTCTGTAGTGATTACTCTTGGGATAGATAAGTGCAAGACAAGTAGGGAGAGAGTGGTTCAGAGTAAAGTATAAACAGCAGAATGAAAATTTACTAAATGTATTACTTTGTTAATACATACAGTTCTTCTGTATATCTTCAGTTTAAAGAAAAACATATGCAAACTTTCTAATTTGATCAACTGATTTCTCCATGGCAATGGACTTGAATTTTAATAGCAGCAGTGAATAATTGCTTTAAAAGGAGGAAAGTCTCCTTTCTGTGAAAGAATGTTTATTTCCTTCTCTCTTTCCCCATCACTTTTCTCATCCCTTCGAAAAACAAAATAAAACAAAACAAAACTTTTCCCCAATTACGAACATTATTACTGCAAAATTATAGCAAAGGATTGAATTCCAAGTTTCCTACAAGAGAGAATTGTAAAGCAATTATTCTAAAGCAAACCAAATTAAATTTTAGTTATTCCCCAGCCGTCTGGGAGCTATGAAATCCTGTCTCTTGGAAGCAGCCATCTTTTCATCTATACATCTCCAAGCCTGTCATCCCATCCCCCTGCACTTCCCATTTTGGTTTGTCAAAAAGATTCAGCAGTCAGCATGATCCTCAGGATTATATTTAGTTTGTTGAACAAGTATTTTCCAACTATTGCAGGTTGCATTATTTGCTACTTTTCCTGCATCTCTAGGTCTGCAATTGAACTGCATTTTCTCGCTCAAAATGGATGTATTGTGAGCTGCCTTGTAGCACGAGCAGGTGAATATACCACTCAGTCCTATAAGTGTCTGAATAATTTCTGTTAGGGTTGCGGATATGACTGAGGCTCTGAGGTTGAGCTTTTTCAGGTAATGATGCCCCTGCCCCCCACTACTCCCCCCAGCCCTTGTGCCACCCACAGTGGTTGTAGCCACGTTCATCCCCAGGCAGCTCGCACTGCAAAGGTACCTCCAGGCAGTTTAGCAACTGCTCCTTGTTGCCGTGAATGCCCGGAGGTGGAAAAGCACTCAGCATCTCACAGATACGAAACTAATGATTTTTAAATCTAACATGGCCGAGTTGTCATGGCAATTATCAAATGAATGTTCTTATTTCCTGTAAAGATGAGTTTTATAATCCTCTAAGCAACACTTTAAGTGACTACTTTGTGCAGGCTGTCTAGCCAAACAAGCTGTAAAAGAAGCTAAGTGCCAATTAAAGCATTGGGAAGAACCTCTCTTGCATGAACTCGGCAAGGCACTGTAGCATACATAATATCTCTTATACAAATTCTGAAATGCTGCCTTTCATTTCCAATATGCCACAGGAACACCTGGGTTATTGGATCCAGGGTATTTCTGTGGAAAATCAACAATGGCATTCTTTTGGAAAATTACCCAGTTTATTTTTAATGTAGTTGTTCCAAAACATGTTAAGAACATACTGAATGAAAGGCTTTTGAAATTTATCCCACTGGTAGCATTAAATGATAGAGAAGATCAACAGAACAGTTTGCTGTTAATTATGTATTTACTGTTACCAAGGAGGAAGTATTTAGTAATTTTGGAATCAAATGCTATCACTCCTCCAAGACAAGGTTTTAAGCAATTGGGCTGATTATACTTTCCAAAGTTTACATGTACTGCATTTTTTATATTTCCTTATGTTTAAATCAGTTGTATTGTGGGATTCAACAAATAAATGTTTTTTTCCCATTTACTTCTTTCCCCAGACTTCTGTCTCTTTGCACGCACACATACCCAAATTCTCTCTGTAGTTTCTCCAGGGGGTTATAGCAGTAAGGCTTCTTCCTTCTGGAAACATATACAACTTTGCTGAATTAATAAAAACATGGAAAAAGGAGAACCAGTAGCAGATACAGGTAGGTAAACCACTGCTAACTATTGAACTTAAATTACTTTCTAAATTTTTATTTTGACAATGTTCACACTTTCTAGCACTTTTAACTCTGCTCCACTGTTTATTTTATTTTTACTTGTCAAAGGTATTGGTTTTATTGCTTTGTTTTTCTCATCTCGCAGGACTGTTTTTGCTATGTTACCTCTGCGGAAAGTAAATTCCTTCAAGAGGCCAGCATCAGGTTATTCTGCTGCTGCCTTCAGCTCCATCTCCTCTACTGAACAGTGGGAGTGAAGGCTTACCAGCCTTTTCAACTTACTCATATTCAGTTTCCAGTGGGCAAACATTAAGTAGAAGCACCGAGTCAGCTTTCAGAATAAGGGATAGCTTTGCAAGCAGCATGAGATCCAGACCATCTTCTCTTTTATAGAAGTAACTTGCCCTGGTTTACCTGGTGCAAAATTGTTGATATTCCTCTTTCCCTGACAAAATGTCTCACTCAAGATGTATTCCTGCATGCTCAGGAAAATGAGGAAAGAGTGTGTCAGGAGCTTGAAGAGAAACCAAAGATGCAAAATATTAAAAGAATGGTTTGTCTGTTTAAGGGACAAAAAAAAATGCTGTAGGATAGTTGTAATGCATAAATGAAAGCAACATCTAAAATGCTGGCTCCCTTTGTTAGAAATGTTGGTGAAAAATTTCCCCCATTTATCGGAGATTGAAACGGGGTGTTCTGAAACCCCTGTGTAGCTGAGCCACTTGGGACAGCAAGTGTGCAACACACAAGGCTGCTGATAGTCTATAAAACTGCATTAGACTCCAGCTACTATTTTTCTGTAAGGGTTTCAGGGTGCAGCCTGTACTTGCTTCTTTGCAATTTTCTATTAAAACAGTTTGGCTCATAATCCCTGTTCTACTACTTTTATCCGCTTAGTGTATTCTTTTGGAAAGCGGGAAGGAAAAAGAGAACCCAGATGGTCTTGCTTGGCCAGATCATCTTTAGACTGGATCTAGGATATCCTTGGGAATACCTCCTGAGGACACAGGTATCCTGCAGCATTCTGTAGGTATGCTAAACGCATTTATATCCTCCTCAGCAGAGCTGTGGCTTTGTGTTCTCTACCTGAAATCTAAAACTACCCCACTTATCTGTTAAAAACTCTACTTATCTTCTGTTTAAGCAAAGTGCTTTGACATTTCATCTTCATAATTGCAGTAGGAAGTTCTTTTGTGTCTCGCAATCACTATATCAGCTGCCAGACTTTGTTATCAGAGAGGGCAGGTTTGTAACTTTTTTTTTCTTCGTTTTGCTATTATTTTGTCTTTCACATTTACAGCAGTTCAATGTCAGTGATCAAATTCTTTCCAAACACAGCTTGGCAATGGCCATTAAACTGGAAATATGTTAAGTATTTAAAAAATAGAAAAGTAACAGCCTGTTTATTTTTCGCTATCTAGAAAATGAACAAAGTTAAAGTGCTATCAAATATTTGGAATAAATGTGGAGAACAGAAGTCAGGGTGGATATTTCATTTATAACAACAGCCATGTGATCAGAATGCATGAAAAATTACAACCCAAAAAGGGGCCACAATCTTAGTAAGTATTCTTGTGGGTTTTTTTGAAAATAAGACTTGGCTTAAAATCTTATATGTGCTTTTCCAGGAAACAGCAAATTTTATTTGGTAACAAGACATTTACCAGCATTTAGGATATCTAAAACTTTATGCCAGGATGAACTCTGTTGTGGGAAAGCTGAAAAAGACCTAACTGGGTCTTGCTTTTTTCCAGGTCATCCTGTCTATGTAGCTGTTGATTATGTTATTTCAAGTTTTTGCCTGGGCAAGAGTAGAAATAATGTCTCTTTTACTGTTCCAGATTCCAAAGTATCTTTCTTTCTCTCATCTGCAACAATTTTTCAGGTTCTTGCCTTATTCATTGCTCCAAGTGCTTTGGGTTCCATTTGGTTTTCGTCAGGATTGGAGCTGGTGCAGTAGGTGTGGTGGGCATGCCTTTAGAAGTATTGAGGGCAAAGCATGATAAGCAGAGTTTTACTAGGAATTAAACCCCTTAGTGGTGTCCACCCAATATATTCTGGTCAAGCACTGGAAGGACTGCAATAAGCAAGTCTTAACCACTTGGCCCAGCAAAGTTAGTTGTTTTTAGGTTCTTGGTTTTCATATTGTTGGGTTTTTTCTTTCTGGATGTCATTGTTAGTCCGTTAAATTTACTTGGTGAAGTAGAATGCAAGCACAGGGAGAGTGCACAGGTCAAAAATGGTACCACTGGCAATTTCTGGAGATTTTTTGCATGCTGAGCGTAATTGGTAACCAGATAACGGATGTACTTGCTGTGCAGCTGTCACTTTGTCTGGGAATATGTGTGGGAACAAAGATTAGTAAATGCCCTGACACCTCTTAAGAGGCGTATTTCATGTAGATGGCTATTAGCAACTCAAAAGCTAAACATGGATCTAAGCAAGGTCATTGACTGGTCAGCCAGTTTATTTTTGACCTAAGCAGTGTTTAATTTAGGAAGCAGAAGGACTGGGATAAGCAAGTAGAAATCCAAATGGGCAGCTGTCGACTGTGGGATATTGAAGCTGAGTCATCCTAAAGGACAGCCCAGTTGTACTCAAGAGAAGAGAAAGATGAAGACCAGAATGAGAGAAAGGAACCCCCGTGGCCCCCACAGTGCTTTAGTTGCGGTGGACTAAGTCCATTTCTCTTCCACTAGCAGGGAAAGAAAAAAAGAAAAGGCAAATACAAAAATATGTAAATTTTAAATAAAATATGCCTATATATGCATGCAAATTAGGTGAGACCCTTGGTGTGTCCAAGTTAAAGCAATGTTTTAAAAACTGTAATCTGTTTTTCGTAGAATTTCTTAATTCCATTGTATGTTACAAATATGAAGTGTGAATAGAACCTCAGCTTTCCCATAACAGCTCAGAAATGAAAGTAATAAACAATCTTCGTATGGCTTTCTTATAAATATAACATGCTACTCTGGGTTTTTTTAGGGTCTTTAAGTCCTCAGTTCTATGCTGGTGGCTGGAATATAAGCATGAATTTATCATTTTGAAAAAGGAAATTTCTTCTATTTCAGAGATATTTTTTTGATTTTTTTTTTTTTTGGAAGCTTGAGCCTCTTGCATCACCCAGCTCTGCTTCTTGCCAAGTCTAGTTTCCTCACCCTACACTACCATCGGGGAGTGCGTTTGGGGAGGGGTTTCTGGCTGCCTCAGAAGAGTCGCTGTCTTTTGTTACTTTAGCTTAGGTTTGCCTGATAGCACTCCCTTTTCTACCTTGGGCACAGAGGTGCTGTTGCAACATTATCAAATAGATCAGGTGTGACAGAAATCCCCTAACTCTCTGTAAAAAGCTTTTTGCCCAATTCCCTGCTGAAATATCGCTGAAGTGGTGTTTGACAGATTTGTGTAGCTATAAAAGCTCTCAATTGCTATTATTACACAGGTCTCTGGAAACATATTGATAGGCTTAAGTCTCTATACTTCTGATTCCACTCACTAAATGCAACCCCAGTCTGTATCTCTAGCTAACTACCTTTCTCCTCTTGTCCAGATTCATCTGTTAGCTTGACTCTAGAAAGGAGAGAAAAAGGACAATTGTTATTGCCTTGGCCTCAACACTAGCTAGGAAGGAAGGGTGGAAGGAATAAAATACTTCCAGTGTTCCAGGATATGAATCATAAATGCTGGAGTACCTGCTTACTTTGTCACTCATTTTTGAAAACAGGGAGTCATCTGAGCATGAACTGAAGCAGGTAGTTAATCTTCTATATAAAGGGAGCCGTAGGTTTGATTTCTGATAGAATTTTATGCAACTTTCCTTCTCTTTCTCATTCCATTGGCCTTGCTTTTTGCTGTGGCATTTAATTTACCAGTGGTGAGACATAAAGGCACCACTTGTTCTCAATTGGTGAGCCCAGGTCTTTGTGACTGCTGTGGAGCTCATGTTCACGTGTAGCATGTGAGAACAATCCTCTGGCGACTTCTCCACAGCTCCTGACCTGCACCTGAGAGACTGGACACCTGGGCCAAGGACATGGTGTGATATCAACGACAGTAACACAGAGCAGAGGAGAACAAGGTGCTGCTCACCCTTTTAGGTCACCAGTACCTATGGGAGCAGTACTATGACTTGTTTGCTTGCTGCTTATGGGATTTAGAAAACTAGTGACAGGTGCTGACTCACATGGATCACCTCAAAGGTAACTTGGCTCTGGCAAAGCATAACATTAAGCAAAAGTCTCTGCTTCGAAAGATGCACCGAGGCCCATAGATTACCTGGCCAGATGTGAGAGGCAGAACCTGAGGATGTTTTAAGAGGAGAGGGACTGGATCAGAGCAATGAACTTGTTCTGCAGTCACGAGGAGCAAGGGTGGCAATGCCAGCGGAAACAGTCCCACAGGGTGTGCTGTCCTTAATCTTTCCTGCCTGTCTTTGCCCCATTATGCCACTCTGCAATTGCACACTTTCTGTGCTGAACACAAACCGTACAGGACTGCCTGGATCATGGGAAGTTTAGTCCTCAAGTTCATTCACCAGGAACCAGAACAACACTTTCAGCAGCTCTCAGTAATCTTCAAACCTAGGGTAAGAAAACAAGTTATACCTGTTTGTGACACATACTTTTACTAATTCTTCCCATTCTGTGTCGTCCACATGTTTCATCAAAACAAAATTGTCTCTCCCTTTTTCTGAGACAAATTGTGTTTGGCACAATGACAGGATGAGAAATATTTTCTGGAAGTTTACTCATCTCTGTTTTTATTATTAGCCGTTATGCACAACAGTTCTGGCTCCATTTTAGCCAACTCCACACTGTTTCTCCTTTCATGCATTGTGGTTTACTTCTCCATGTTCTGTCATCTCTTTAAAAAAATGCTGCAGTCTTTGCCCACGTTGTTATTTTTCATCGCCCCAGGACATCATAATGTTACTACCTTATTTGCACCTTTGTGATTTGTGGTTTCAGGATGCAGTTCATTTAAAGTTTGCTCATTTACTGTTCCTGCAGTATACTGCAATGTGGACCAGTTTTCTGTGCTCCCTGTTCTCCTGTTTATGGGTATCTAATTTCACATGTATTCAGCATAAACTGAATTCACATCAGAAACACATTCTGATGTGAATTGGCTTGCATGTTTATGCTTGGATCAGTTGACTCCTGCAGAGATGCTGGCTGGCCATACCGGTGGCCAAAAAGGGGTGGTTAGGGAAGAGTCCAAGGACAGAGCAGGTCTTTAGGACAAAGTCCCCAGAACATTCTTCTAGCATCTTGTGACTTGTGGCTTAGGTTGTTCTTGACTGGAGCCATCGTGTTTTCATTCAGTAGCCTTTGAGGTAGCTTTCTTTGATATATTTGTCTAATTGCATCTGAACGCCTGCACAGCTTCAGCATCCAAGACAGTCTGTGGCAGTCAAGCTTAACTCCTTGCACAAAGACCTCCTTTGGTATTTTTTTCTACCTGCTTCCTGTTTCATTTGAGGTCCTATAGTTCTTGCAGTTCTTTCCCATGACTCTCATGCCTCACAATTTTTTTTCACCCCACCACCCTCCCTCCACAGCCCTTGACTTTGCGGTACAAGAAATGCATGAGCCACACGCATGTTCCCCATATGATATAAGCTGTGGTTACCTAGCACTGACAGGGATGAGGTGGGTTACAAAATTCACCAGTGCACAACGCCAAGAACTTTAATACTTGCTTTGGAACAGAAAGGAGAGGAAAGATCGTTTGGGGCTTTTTCATAATTAACCCTACTCATCATATAAACCATACTTATCATATGTTCCTGATAGCAACCCAGCAAGAAAATGGACCGTTCTTATGTCAGTCCCATGCCACAGTAATCTCTGTAACATCCTCTAGGTCAGAGCTTTGTGTAAGCATCTGTTACTGTCTGCAGGAACTCTGGAAGCTGGAACTGGGTGATCCAGCTTTGGCATTCAGAAAAGGGTTTGGAGAAAAGCACATTTAGTTCAGGGTTCACGGTAGCGAAAGTAAGCAACCTTTCAATGAGCTTGCTATTATAAATGCTGGGTCTGTTGAAACAAAGCTATGACAAAGATACTATGATGGGAAAATCCAGAACATACAGAAATGTAAACCGTGACAACAGTTGCCAGAATGCTATAGGCTTATTTTTACATACTAATAGCACTTTGACTTTGTTTTCCTATCTTATATATAGAAAATTAAAAAATCATGAGGAGTAAAAATTTATGGCTAACATTAAAAATGAATTAAGAATCTCAAGGAAATAGATCTGGGTATGTGAGCATTGTTTTCTTTTTTTCTTTTTTTTTTTTTTAAGTAAGTCCAAGTGTCACAAAAGATGTTTAAAGAAATTTTTGCATAAAAACCCTACAGAACAACCCAAAGAGGTCTTTCTCTTACTTGTTCAAAATGTGATTTTTATTTTGGTTATGCTATGTGGATTTCTTTGGGTTCTGGTTTCTGACTTTATATATCCATATACTTCTACTTCTGTGGGAGTGTTGCTCAGAACTTGGACAAATGAATGACAAGCAAGCTTCCCTGGTTTCTTGTGGCCTTGAGGTTCTCAATAATTTATTTTTCAAATGCCAGTGGGTAGGCTTAGAAATCTTTGGAGTTAGAATCAGTAGGATTTAAGCCCTAAAATTAAATATACAAAGCATCTACATAATTTAAGGATTCCATTATTATTTGCTTTGATATAGACTTGCCTATTAAATTGATGAGCACTCCTTAAAATTGTATTTTGAATGCTTCAGTAAAGTTTTTTGGATCTTAAATACATCTGTATTCAGAAACCTTGCCTGGTCTGTCACTGTTTTTCATAGCGGAAGATTGGAATATATTCAGCTTCAGGAAAAAATGATTTAGTTAAAGTGTAGTTTGAAAGCTCCCATGGCACTAGAGACTTTTCCAGGGAGCATATTTTACAAATAGATGCTAAAGTCTCTTCTTTTGCTACAGCTGTATTTTAGGTTTTTTTGGCAGATGGGAATGACTTTCATTTTGAAAAGCATTTAAGGACAGCTGCTTCTGTTGAACAGGTGAGATGACAGCCATTGATACGCAAACAACAACCCATTTCTGCAGAGTGCACTTCTAACCACAAATCTCCTTTTCCATTTGCCCACCAGGCATTTAAAGCATGTCTCCAAATTACAGGTATGCAGGAGCTTGCAGCTTACCTAGTGGAGTTTAATGATGAAGAGATGCTTCCGGTGCATTTAAGGCGTTTCAGAGGACTTAACAGAAATGAGGTAATCAATCTCACTGCAGTCCTTACACCGGTAGGTAGTTAATTGAAAAGAGACAGCCCTGATGTTTTTGCAGCCACTGGAAGAAAGCCCTTTTTCAGGCCAGCATAGCGTCCCTCAGGCCTGTGTCTTGGGAGATACCAGGTCCACTTACCTTGCTGTCCATGTGTGCTGCTTGATGTAGATAAAATTTCCTTCCCTGATGTACATTCTTCAACTGTAAACTCTGCAAACTAGTCAAACGTGTTGTCTGGCACAGGATAACTGGCTGTATTTTTATTTTTTTTTAAGCCCAAAGTGGATAGCTTCATTCTGGAACATGTTTAGTTTGTAGGTGACAAATGGTCTGTGAAACCCTCAGAGGCATCTCATTATAAATGAGGCCAGGCAGCAGAAGTCCCCATTGTTGCTCAGTGCGGTGAGTCAATATAATTGGAACTATATAAATTGAAACTGAGTTAGGATTTAGCAAGGTAATACTGAAAAAAGTCATGAAAATAAAACACCTCGCTTCAGCTCTTTCCAGCACCTTGAGAATATACTGCCACACTCTCATATGCTTCTTTCTACATATGCTAAGTTTTATTTCATAATGCTCTCTTGCTTCATTTTTCATCTTTGCCTAAGGAATGTGTCAGTGTTTTGTAAGGGCTGATTTAATTTCGTCAGTTTTTGTTTTGTCATTTCCGAAGACACACAAGAAAGATGTCAACAGTTTGGAGCCTTGTAGTATACCAGGCCTCATGGCTTCAAGAAAACAATAACAGAGGCAAAATTTTAAATCTGAGTCTGTAGGTTAACCATTATTTTGAATTAATTTCCCAAATTCTTTTTTACAAGTATTATTACACAGTAGTGTGCTCCTGTTAAAGTTGGCTCACTCTTCCTTCCTTGCATACCACAGGCGTGCAAGGCTGGACCCTTTATGCTTTACAGATGTGAAAGACCAAGTCTGGAGTTAGCAGGCTAATATAGTTGGGTTTGGTTTTGTTGCACTCTTCATATCAGCAGTACACTGTGAAGACTGGTCTTGCCAGTTTAATTCAGGTTTACTTTTCAATATTTTTTTTCCTCACAGAATCCAGCCAGCCTATAGTAACATTTATTTTACAAATGGTCAGTTTGATCTTCTGACTTTCTAATAGGAAAGTAAACCCATGTCTCAGATTATCATAATACAGTTAAGCAAGTACAGCACAAGTCATTCTGAAGAAGAGGAGATAGATGTTCCAAGCGAAAAGTTTAATAAAAGGGTCTTCATGGAAAATCTCCTGTAATAGGTTTTTTTGTTCCTCTCAATGTCTCTGAAATACAGTATTTTCTTGATTAAGTCGTCTGTTTTCTTGGAGGAACTACTATAATAACAGTAAGAGCAAAGAAAATGACATTTAAATTGCCTTTAGAGTTAAAAAGGAAAAAGACACGGATAGTGTATAAAATTTTAAATTTCTCTATCTGAGATATTCTCTTCTGCTTCAATGTAGAGTCAAAAATATAAAATTATTTTCTTTACCCATTAGGTACATATATTTTCATACACTGAAGACTGCAAGATTGTTACAGAAGAACTGAATATTTCACTTGCATGAGCAACAGCATTTACTGTTCAACCTGGATTAGTGCCAGAAAGATCCCCACCATAACACAGAAAAACTATTGAGAAGCATTGAATGAACAGGGTTCACCAAAATTTGCCTTAGATTATCAGAACCACATGCTGCTCAACTTCAAAGCAGCATACAAGGTACTCATTTTCAGCTTTAGAAAGACATGAATAAATAAAATTCCTAAAATTTAATGTCTGTCTGACTTCCCCAGGGCTCTTCAATTCAAAATTAATTGATCACCCTCTGAAGCAAAACCAGTGGAACAGAAAAGCAGCTAGATCTGAAGCCATCTAGAGCTGCTTCTTCCACCAAAATAGCATAATTCTTTGCATACTTCTGTGACTGCTTACTGACACTTTATTACTGCTTAAGTCACACAACAGGCTACAAAAGAACAAATCAATTCAGATTTGACCAAGTAGGATCCAAAAGAGTGTAAGCACTCAAATAACTGCTAGATGATCAATGAACTTACAGAAACTGTGCCATGAAAGGAAAAGCACATGGTTGAGCCATTTTGTTTTCAAATTTGGATGGGTGAAGGAAGGGGATGATGATTGTTTTGAATAATATGCATTAATTATGTAAAAGCCTGGCATGAAATGACCTCTGTAAGCAGAATTGTATCTACATATCATTACCCTCAAGTTCTTACTATGGGCAAAAAAGAAACACACATTATATGTAAAGCCAAGAATACTTTTAAGTCCAATTGAAATCCTAACAATCTAATTAAATAATATTTATTACCCCAGATGAAGCCATTACAAAACAAAACAAAATAGTACTGTACAGAAAAGCTATAACATAAAGTTGTCATACACATACTTCCTAGTCTGTGCTACTCTTTCTGATATTATGCTCAGTCTTCTATTGCCTGTTGGGGTCCTAGCATCGAAGGTTACAGAAAGAAGAGGGGATCATACAGCTCAAATCCCTAGCCATGAAGAACATGATAGTGTTAATTTCTCCTTCCTCATCATAGGACCCTCTTGAAGTAATATTTATGTGTTTGCTAACACTCCGAGCACTGCTCATTCTTTCCAGATTAGTTCATGGTATAACTGATTTACCTATATATAGTGCATTTCATGCAAGTTGGATGCTTGTTCTTCATTTTCTTTGCGCCTCTAAATATGGTTTTGCTCAGCTCTGAGTCTGCATTTCTTCAACTGACCATTGGTGAGTTGTTTACACTGCTGGGGCCTCCAATGTCGCCCTGTGCCGCATCTCTTACCATCCCATACCTGCATTTCTCTAGATCACATCCTGTGTCCCCACTTTTCAAGGCTTCTCCTGTCATACCACATCTTCTGTAGAGAACTTTTATATACAACCATGGTTATACCATACAGAGATAAGCAAAAATAAACCAAATTAAGCATAATGACCTTGTCATTAGAAAAAATGCAATTATAGCTAAGTTGGGAAATTGTAGACAGGTCAAGAGAAGTTGAGACCAAGTAAGCTTGACAAGCTGCTGTCCTGAGGCTTTGCAAACTCTACACTGCTGCTAGCATTGGTAATGCAGTATTTACTGGGCTACAGGGTTATACTGTACTGGCTATGAAGTGATATACGTTGTGTTCCTTAGTAATATGATTCCAGTTAGGGACATTACTCTTGGAAACATTTTGGAACTACTTCAGCTAGGTTTTCATATGTCATGTCATTTCTACAGTATCATATTTTCTTTCATAGGATTTATGGTCCCAGATCCTGACTTTTTAATGAGAAGGCTGACAGCAGGTTTCGGTCATTGTGGATGAGCCATCATCTCTCACACTTCAAGTCATAGCACTTCATCCACCTTGAATGTTACCCATTCTGGCATCTGGAGGTAGTTCAGGGATTATGAACAGCAAGCTCCTCTGTGATGGGCTACTTTGAAGGTTTGCTTTCTTTTTTTAATGACATCTATTTGCTTAAATTTCTCTTTTTACATTAAATTAATACAAGCTCCAAGAAATGGGCATGATGAATGCAGTTAAGCATAATATCCAGAAGAAATGAAAAATGCGGCAGAGTTAGATATCAGGTCCCACATTTACCATAACTGGTAATTGCTTTGGTTTGTTCTCTCTGGGTTCCCCCCAGATATCTGCCTTACGAGGAAAGTTCAAACATATTTCTCTTATTTAGAAAGTAGAGGGTCTAAAGACTTGCGCAAAAATCCCTAGGGCTTGGGAGGAAAGTAACCTCTCAATTCCTCAGTGGAGTTCTTTTATGTAGTTGTTCCTCCGTTAGCTAACTTCAGGGTTGCTACAGTAATAAATCACACCCAGTAAAAATATACCTAGAAAGCAAACGTTGAATGAATTTTTGTGTTTGTGTTTTGCTCTGTTACTGTGTAAATATATTGTTACATAGGTACATATGTAGCTATAGAGAATGAAAACATTTAGCATCTCTTTGCAAGCCCTGGCTGACAGCTAGTTCCCTCAGATAAGTTCACTCTCATGATCTAATAATAGTGCGTGGTTTTGTTCCATCTCTGCAAATATACACCAAACATTGAGGGTGTGCTCCCACTGGACCCAGCCTAATAGTGAACTTAGCTTTTGAGTCACCTCATTATTTCTATCATGTTCATGGTTTCGGTTCCCAGGGCCTCATCCTGGTGAGAGCAAAAACAGATACGTGACTGAGAGCCAGACTGGAATGGATCTTAACAAAAAACTGTGGAGACATACATCCTTATTTCATGCCCATGGAGAGAGTTGAGGACCCTTTTCTTTGGGTAGAGGATACAAAACCATGTTGGGGACCTGCACGCCAGGTGAAGTTCTATTCTGAAAAATAACTTTGTAAAAGAAATTTCAAATGAAACTTTGCTTCTGGTTGCTCTACTCAAAGAAATTAAGTGACAATGAAAAGCTGCTCTCCCTGTGAGGTTCAGCCAGAGTCTTCACATTAGTGATCTGTTCTGGTGTATGGTTTTAACATAATCTTCACAAGAAAGTAGCTTTTACCTGCCTTCAGTGCAATTAGCAACTAGCCTTTTTTGCAGAACTAGTAAGCAATGCTAGTGTATAGCCAGTGCCTTTGAGCAGTCTATGCTTCCTAGAGTTAAAAGCCAATAGAAATCCCTGTTTTTTCAGTTGATGTTAATAGGAATGATACAAAGTGCATTCAGGGAAGGATCTATTGTATAAAACAAAGCCTTTCTTAAAGTCACTCTGGAGAACAACCCCATATGAGAACAGTGCTGTACTTTAAACCATTAAAGATAGCTTCTTGCCAGGCAATGCAAGATAATGATAGCACATAATATTCGTCTCTTGCTGCCTTTTTCTCATATATTGATTAGTTCTATACTGTAGGTGTGACAGACCAGGGTGCTTACCCTTTATTCCTCCTAGCACTTTGAAGAAATTACTACATTTGTCAAATGACAAAAAGAATCACCTTAGAGAGTCAATTGAGAGACATCAAAAGCAACTGGAAAATCTGCAGTCCCAGGTGAGCTGTTACTTGAATATTATCTACCTTTTGAGTCATCTGCAGTTTGTCTTTAAAAAGTTCTGCTGGACTCAGTCTGGATTTGAGAACTAAGCACTGGGGTTTTTTGTTAGTTTTCTGGGCTCCCTTCCTTCCCTGTCTCCTAGGAAGAACAGATAAAAAAGCAGGGTGGTTAAAGTGATTCTGGGCTACATGGTACTTGTCCTGTGGCAGCTATGGTGTCACTATTGCCTAGTTAAAGATTGCTTATTTGGAATTGCTTCATAAAAAATCATAAAAAAACAAAACAACAAAAATCTCTAAATAGGTCCATTTTTGAAATAAAATAATCTGACTAGAAAAGCATTAAAACAATCATGCTATGTTTAAGGTATGAATGTTTTTTCAAGTTTGTCTCAACTCAGGGTTTTTCAGATAAGCATTAGGATTCTGGAATCATCTGCTGTAACCTCTTATCCAAATGCAAAGTGGAAGCTTATAAGACCTGAAATAATTACACATTTTTGCTAAACACCAACTTGGCTGGGAATGAAACTGAGAGTGATCAGTTTGAAAGAGGTACGCTTTCCTACTCCTATACCTGGAATATAGAAACCAGTGTTTGCTTTGAAGGAGTAAGAAGTTTAGGAATTGCAGGTTGCTAGGAATAGGGTACGTTAGTAGTTTACAGGCAAGTTTTTGGCTTAATGCCTTTAAGGAATTACCTTCCTTAGTCCATGGAAACAGTGGTCAGGAGTGCAAATGCAAGTAAGTCTTTCAGGATCTTGAGCCTGGGCCCAGCATTTTGTTTCTAGGGAGAAATCCTGCATCAAGAATTGTTGTATTAGATCAAGGGGCAAGGGGTAAATAAACATCTGCCGTTCACAGGAATTTGCATCACAAAGCTGTATAGTTTAGTGCTTCTTCAGATGACAAAATGCTCGTTCTCAGAAACAAACTTTTAATAATGTGAACAAGGACATCTGCTTGTTTCTGCTATATTTAAGGAACAGAAAATTATTGTTTGGTCAAGTTATCACTTCGTGATAGAAAATATCATTCTTTTCATCCTGATTTCCAATGCAATTGTCTTGAGGGAAAAGGAAATCATAAGATTTTCCATAACTATATTTAATGTCTAATTGCTGTCTTAACAACTGAAATTTTCCTCATCAACTAGATTTGCAATAGTGGCGTAGTTCTAAAAATTACTCAGTATGTTCATTTTTAGACTACTGTATTACATCTTTGTCACATCATGCTCTTTATCAAATTATTCTACTATTTTCCAAGAAAGGGCTTGATAGAGTTATTATTAATAATCAGAGATGAAGAAACAGTGCCTCACATGTTGTAATTTCTACCCTTTGCTGTGTAGTGATAAAAGGACAGGAAATAGCTTCATGTTTTATTTGTCTTTATATAATCACAAATATATGTTAAGCTGATTTCTGTAATACTCATAAAATCAGTTCTCATATGTCCATTGTGCTGTTGATTCCCAGGCTGTGCAGCATTGCAGCCCGTACACACTTCTGCCCCATCCCTAGCAGCCGTACCATGCTGTGGTGGTTGCATTCATGTGGTGGGACCACCTGCTCTTCAGCTGTACAGGGCTACACCTCCAAGAGTGTGGGTCTCTGTCATCCTGGCGTGCTCTGGGCCCATCGACAATGGCCCATGTACTGGAGTTTCCTTCTAAAAGTGGGACCTCTTCAACCCTGAAGTTTCCAGAGTGGTAAGAGCTCTCTTTTCAAGAGTCTTATTCCATTGCTGGAGCTCCTTTGCCCTTTATCTCTTTGGACTTGAGATAGTTGAAGATGACAGATTTTGCACAGGAATTCTGAAATGTTTGTTTTATTTCCAGGTCTTTGATGAAGTGGGAATGAAACAGTGTGGCATGGGTGCCTCATCGCTTGCAGGCGTTCTGCTGGATATGGTTTGACACCTTCTCACGCTCGCTTTCTTCCCCAACTCCATCCCCCAATTATGTATCACTTCAGAAGATCAGACTTTTCTTCTATGTCATGAAGTCTCCTCTCTGTTTTGTTGTTACCTCTATCTGTGGCTGATCCAGATTTTTCAAATTCTCCCTTTTTGCTTGTCGTCAGTTTCACAGCTGATGTGCTTTGTATCTCTGTAGTGTCATCTGTTTATCTGTGGCTTCATTGAATTTTCCATTCAAGTCACTACATTTTGGGGAAGTAAGTTTTGTTTGGGGTTTCACCACTGTGCTCTGGGCAATATCTGTTTTGTTTATTAAGGATTTCTGACCAGTTTAAATTGCAATCAGTTGCTTGGACATATCCCAAGTCTTGTAAAAGCTACCAGTCAAAAGTATAATCACACAAGGATGGTCAGTAGTCCTGTGGATTTTTTTCTTTGATTGAAATCCCTTGCCAAATGCTTTCAGAAAATCTAAATATAACTACATCCTCTGAATTGATCTTATCTTGGTGGCAATACCTTCAAAGGACTCTTGCAGGTAAGATAAATGCTCTTTCCACTGTCCAAATGAATATGGAATAACACTTCAGTTGTGCATGTATCTTTTGGAAGTTTGAAAAATGTACGTAATTTTATTGTGGCAGCTTTATACTCTCTATTATACTGCAGTCTTTTCAAGTAAACCATCTTTGCTATAACTACAGTCCATTTTTTCAAAATTTGCACTCAAATTACAGAATCTTTTGAGGATTTTCAGGTGAACAGGGGTTAAGGTCTTTTTGGATGCTTTTTGAACTTAAGTTACCTCTCAAAGAATAATAAGTTATTTCCTAAAATGTAATAATAGCACAATGCAGAAAAAAGATGCATAATATATACTTTTCAAAATGCATAGATAGAAAGAGGAAGAAAGGGAGAAAGGAAGAGAACAAGGAAGGAAGGAAGAGAGAAAGAAGGGGAGGGAGGGAGGAAGGAAGGAAGGTCATTGTTAAAAAATTTAAGTGATACTAATACTTTTTCCAGGAAGGAAGTATAAATACTTTCATATTTTTGAAAATTTTTATTTGTTTTCATGCATAAATATACTTCAGCTATTTACAGAAAATGTAGGAAAATTTGATGTAAAATAATTCAGCTGAAAGTAGCTGAAAGCTGTTGCAGAAGTATGACATATGGCTTGCCCTATTCCTGATGTCCCGCAGCGTTTTCTCATAGCACTTCTGGGAACAGAATAGGTGGTGAGATGGGCCCTTGGGCTGAACTACGTCACCAATTCATCTGTAGCATTTCAACTTCATGTTTAGGAAATTGATGCATCCATTTATTCCATCAAGAACGTATAAATATAATTTTATGCTGAGTGACCACTCTTACAAAGCTCGCATTCCTTGTGCAAAGAATATTATGTAAATAATTTCTGCACATGACATGTTTTATATATATTGGAAAAGTATATAGAATACCTCTTAAAGGATCACAAGGTGAGCTATAACTTAGATGTTGAACTAGTGTTGTCTGTGATAATTTATTATGTAAACTGCTAATATTAAAACATATCACTATTCCCATTTTTTTATAATGATTTTTTTTTAAAGAAATTTGCATTCTGCTCATCTTGCAGTCTTCTGGATAGTCTAGTTAACACTCAACCTCAAGACCTTTGAGAAGCAAAAAATAAAGGGTCATTTCATATTCTCATTTCTTGAGTTTCTTAAAAACAGAAAATACAGAGTTAAGGTGTTCAGTGATGTCCATTGATGCCAGCCTGAATTGTCAACAAATGGTAGAAATTACACGTATGTATGGCTGCCCTGCACAGGCGTGAGGGGAGCTGATATGATGTCACCTGAAAATGCCCAGGATGCATCATTTCAAAAAGAGCAGGTGTCCTTAGTTGAAGTGACCTTTTTTTCTCCGCAGGCTTGTAAGGGTAGTTAGAAGTCATTTTAAAAGGGGGTTTGCAGCTTATTTCTGTAGTTATTTCTTTGTGCCACTACATCAGGGGGCATACTGAAATCTGAGTATTAACTTCAAATGTCAGTTGCTAACCTTTTGAACAGTCATTCAGTGAGCCTTTACCATTTAATGACAGGCATATATAATTAAGTGCCTAAATTTCATGCACCTTTTTCCTCGAGGGCTTTTTCATTAGGACCACAAACAGCTCTTCATTGTGGAGGCAGCAAAGCCCCAGGAACAAATGTCTTTCATTGTTTGGTTTCATGCTTTCTGACAAACACCTACAAAAGTGCTAGAATAAGAATGAAAATACTCCATGCACACAGTCAGTTTTTGGCTTTACATCATACAAAATAGAAGCTTGTCTTCAGAAAAAGTCACATTTCGTCTTACGGAGACAGTCTACCTGATTGGAAACCCATTTAGCATTAGAGGGCAACTAGAAAAGGTCAAACTTTACATTTATTCATGAGTTATACTGTAAAATCAAAGACAGACAATTCTTAAATAGACTGACCAAAGCAGGAGAAGTGCAGGTTTCAGCATAGCTGGCCTCTTCCCTTCTCTAAGGAACAAGTGCATGGTCACAAAAGAGTGCAGCAAAACTAATTTTCCTTGGGGGATCAGTTCTGTCATTTCTGTGCCTAGACAGCTGTAGGGGAAAAAAGGCCCCATGCCAATAGCAGGCTCTAAAAGGTGCTGTATTTCAGGACAGAGACTTCCATCCCCAAAGAACACTAGATCACCTAGATGACAAACATACTCTTCCCTTTTTGAACCATGGGGAGCACCACCATGCTCCTAAGGTACAGTATGGCAAGCCTCATGTCCCTCCTTACTTTAGTTCTGTGTTTGTAGAGTGTTTATTCCATAACCGTGCAATTTCAAATGTGCTTTCAGAAACATTAACGATTGTGCAAATAGTGTCAACAGTGATTCATCGGACCTAGTTTCCAGTGGAATATTTATCCCTTCTTTGTGAGCCCTGTTACCTCTGTGTGATGTCTAACGTGTGCACCTGGTGGGAGTGTGTGTGCAGACGAGAATCACGGAAGTGTCCCCCAGCAGCCTCAGCTGCTTGCTGTCCTGTCATTTGAGTTATGTTTTAACGCAGCTGCCTGTGGGCTCTCCTAACAGCTACCTGCTGTGCCAGCATGGTAGCAACCGGTTTCTTCACTAAAGCTCTGTGGACTAAATACCAAGAGATTAAGGCAAGACAAACATCAGAAAGAGGTTTGCTATACAGCAGAGGCTGATGTGAGGGGACACCAAGTACTGAATCTTGCTTGCTTTAGAGACATTACAGAGCAAGTTTCTTGAGGGAGGGTTTGTTCTCCATATTTTTAAAAGGATCTTTGCCCCCGCCTTCCAAAAAGGCCTTAAAATGCTGTTGGAGTATGTATAGTAAATGATTTTGTGTTTTCCTTTCCAACAACATAAGAAACCTTATTTCAGGTTCTGAGGCAGTTTTTAAATAAGCAAGGAATCTAAGATTTTCCCCAGGGGATCTGCATTTGTGTGCACTGGCTACAGTGTCACTGAAACATGTTTTCCCTTTGTCATTTGACAGCCAGAGACACATGGAAGATGGAGCATAGTAAAAAAAAATCTTCTCTATTAAATACCATACAGGGAAGACTCAAAAAATGAGGCCAAGCAAAGTGCAGCCTAAGGTGCAAGGCAGTTACCAAAACTTGTGTACACCCTAGAGGGTATTTGATTGTACAGGAAGAATTAACACATTTAATGTTAAGCTATTTTGGTTAGGTTTTAATGCAAAATGATGGCGTTGCTTAGCATTACAACAGGTTCTAGATTCCCTGGAACAATTTGTAAGTCCGCCAGCAATAGGTATGTACTCCTTCTGCTGTTGTTACATACCTATTTTTGATGTAACACTCTACATTTGTTTGACTCACATTTACTGCATACTGAAACACAAATGTGTGGTTAGCTCTTGCTGGTTGTTTTGTCGTGGTAGTGATTCAGGGAACCTTTAATATGTTTCTCTCAAGCATGCAGAAGTTGGTGTGTCTACTAAAAAGTTGCTCTCCTAAGACCTTTACCCTGCAGGGTGTTTTTTGAATTGTAAATATGCTGATTAAATTTTACTGTATCTCATTTCTCAGTGAAAAGTTTCCTTGTAATTATAGATACCGACTACAAGTTTTAACATCTTCATTTTGAAACCAGTGTAGCAGTTAAGAGCAAAATGATGATTTTTTTTTTTACTGCCCTTGACTCTGACTATGTGAAATACCAGGTTCAGAAGCACATGTTTGGTATATACAGTATAGTTAGCAAACTCTTTGGAAAAGACATTTGTATGCTGAACCACAAATAATTCCACTTATCTTTTAGCTCATGAATGATGATGAAGCTCATGTTCTGTGTTGGTAATTTTATTACAGTGATCAGATCAAGTCAGGATTAATGCTTCTTGAATTTGGCAATAGCCTCTTACACTGTGATATTGCAGGTCATGCCTTTGACAAGACGACTAATTACATCAGTCCTGTAAAGGTTTGCCTATATTTATGTTTTTTCATTAGAATAGCTCCTAAACCATTTTTCAGACAGTTAGCTCACAGTACTTTGCTAGAATTTTTTATTCAGAACAAAAAAAGTAACTTTTCTTGAATTAGATTGTTCTCACATTCCCTCAAGCATCAAAAAGACAGAAACAGTTTTATTTCAGATGGCTGAAAATTCCACCCCCACATACATCTTCAAAGATTAAAGCAGGGGGGGAGGGGGGCAGGCAGGAACAACTGAAATAAATGGCTTTGCCTTGGATAGAGACCAGGCTTCTAGCACTACAGATTTCATTTCCAAAAGAAAGGGATCAGAATGTTAATGTACATACAATTGGGAAAATAACATTATGGTGTTATAGCTCCTATAATTCAACTTACCCAACATTTCTGCGTTGTGCTAGGAGAAATAGAATGTCAAAGAGCCGTAAATAAAGCTGTATGTTAATACGAGTCTAAATTATAAGGCACAGCATGAGTAATGCTTGTAGTTAAACTGGCTGGGATAAAAACTTATTGGTGCTGCCAGTCTTCACGCTTCAGGATGTACATTGATCACTCAAAAAGGTCAGAAAAAAATTCATCCCCTCACAGCCCATTCATCCTCCTTTCACTGCAAGTTTGTTGAGTATGAGTGTATTGATTGTTTGCATCCTGGTTTATTTGCTTCTGCCTGTTGTTGACTCCTGATGAAGATTACATGAAATATTGGTTTAACCTGATAAAATAATTCCTGGTCATATCTGCAGCAAGCAGCGGTGAGGAATTATGTGGCCACATGTGAACTGATTAGCATTTTATTTGTTTTCTGATTTCCTGAAAAAGAGGTGTGTCAGATCTCAGTCTTTGGAAGATTAACCTGTCATTAAGCTGAGTGCTATCAGCAAGATAGAGGGTTGTCAGCCAATAAGCTATTAATTGGAAACCTGTTTCTTCCTATGACAGTCAACCAGAAAAGGTAAACGCATCCAGTTTCACCCACATTTTTCTACAAAAACGGCAAGCAGGATGCTGCACAAGAAAATGATGCTTTAAAGAGAGAGGTGAGTTTCTTGAAAATTTGGCCCTAAAATCAGAACTCTGAAGCAAGATTTTTTAATATGGAAGTATGTTCCCCATAAATGTGATTTAACAATGTGTTCTTGTAACTTACTCTATGAAAGCAGTAGTTTGTAGGGGAATTCCTAGAATTTTCTAGAGTGATGAATCTTTGTGCTGCTAAATGCCCATGGGGCAACTCTCTTGTCTCTGTGGTCCTGCTCAGCTACAGGCAGTGGTGCAGTACACAGTCTAGAAAGGTCCATGCAACATTTCTCCCATGCACCCCAGGCCACAGGTGTGTAAGTAACATCTGGAACATCCCATAACAAACTCAAGATCTTATAGAAAAGAATCACATTCTGCAACATGACACAGAAGAATATGACCCAAGGAATTATTTCAGACTCTGAAGGCATTCAACATACACATTGTTAAGCTAAAAATATCTCCAGCCTAGCTGTTTCCTATATAATTTTGCAGGTACCCCGTCCCAATCTATGAACCATGAATGTTGTTACAACTGATGTGAAAGACAGTGATCCAAAAATTATCTGTGTGAGGAATTTCTTTAAAGCACCAAAGCTGTTATATGAGAACAAATCATATCAAAATTGAACACACGGCTGATCCTAAACCTCCTGCTGCTTAAAAAACATTTTTTAAAACTCTTGTCTTACAATATTGTACTATCACTGAGGATTGAAAGAAGTTGTGTATAAATAGGAACTTGCCAAGTTTCTTGTAAAATGTGATGGGTTGACCTTGGCTGGATGCCATGTGCCCACCAAAAGCTGCTCTATTACTCCCCCTCCTCAGCTGGTCAGAGGGGAAAGAAAAATATAACTAAAAGCTCATGAGTCGAGACAAGGACAGGGAGAGATCATTCACTAATTACCATCATGGGCAAACCAGATTCAACACGGGGAAATTAGTTTAATTTATTTCCAATCAAATCAGTAGGATAATGAGGAATAAAACCTAATCTTAGAACATCTTCCCCCTACCCCTCCCTTCTTCCTGGGCTCAACTTCACTCTGGATTTCTCTGTCTTGGAGCTGTCTTGCACTGGGTCTATTGGACATGGGGAAAGCTTCTAGCAGCTTCCCACAGAAGCTGCCCATGTAGCTCCCCCACTACCAAAAACTTGCCAGGCAAACCCAAACACAAACCAGGATAAAAGACTGTGCTGTGGCAGGAAAGTTAGCATGGATGAGCTCCAGCATGGATGGGCTTTCAATGTATTAAAGCCAGTAATACTCTTAACATGGTGACTAAGCACTCTAAATCTCTGGTTTGTGAAATCATTTGCCTTGATTACTTGTGGATCTTCTGTCTTAAAGGGCTGACTCGTTCTTGAAAACATAATGTTGGTGATGCAGTAAAAGTCAACCTACAAACCTGCTAGATAAGTTCAATTAATACTTCCTTATAATTAGTTGCAAAAATATAATCAACCTAAAACAATATCAAACCCTCTAAGCAGTAGGTTTATCTTTCCCTCTCTTCCTCTCTGAAAGAAAAAAAAATATTTATGTATTATGTATTAACTTTTAGAAATGGAAATTTGATAGCCAGAGGGTAAAATTATAAAGAAATTGCAAAATTATAAAGAAATACAGGTAAAGTAATTTCCTGAAAATAGTGTGAATTGAACACCCCAGAATCAAGAGGGTAAAGCACAAGCAGAAGATAAATCAGGCAAAGTTTAGAAGGTATTAGTAGGTTATTTTCATGAATTTGTCGTAGCACTTCATTGCAGCACAGAATGGGACTTTTAGAGTACAATGAGAATAAAAAAACTTCCCAGAGTAATTTTAAATTGAAAAAAAAGAAATCTGCACCGATTTATGACACCTTTGGTGGAGAGAGAGAGGGACTTTCAAATTAAGGAGCAGTTTCTATAATAGCAGTATGGATGGATAGTAGGCTTGCATTAGAAATTAGCAGTCAATTTAAGAGCAGAATAATCCTGAGCTAATTGAAAGCAAAATAATTTCCTTTCATTAAACTAAATGTCAGTAAAATAATTTTGAGTGTTTATAGCACACAACTGTTTCTCATAAGGGATATGAAGTCTGGCACTGAACAAGGCACTAAAGGTGTGTTTCATTTATTGTCAGGCCCTAGGACTTAACCATTTTGGGGTAATATGGCAGGAAGCTGTTTAGGTTGCAGTCCTTTCAGTCAAAATGACCTATCCTTGTGTTCCTTTCACTTACATTTTGTTCCATGTTTTTCTGACATAAATACCTGTCTATATGCAAATAAAGTAACTTTTAAGAGGCAGCATGTGTGATAGAACTAGAATATAAGTTGGTATTGTCTGCCTTGAATTTACAGGTCTTACCAAGTCATGTTACAAATGCAATTGCCTGCTAGCTGTTTCCTGTCTGTAATAGAGGATCTGTGCTGCTGATGTGCAAACAAAAGTTGAGTCCATACAGCGTAATTAATGCTGCTAAGCCAATTACATCTTGTGAGGACACGTTTTTGTGTTACACTGAAATTTTTATTTTATTGACCAAGAATTCACCACGATACAAGTTCTACCCACTTTGTATCATTTGATCCGAATCTGTCTTCAATTACTGCTTAGACATTGTTCTGGTTGTCCTATAAATGATGAATAGCTCTAAAATCCCTACACATGGCTACGCTCCAAACATTAACTTTTCAAAATGACTGCAAAATTCTCTCCAGGTATGCCACCCACTATGATGCTTATCTTTTCTGATTTTTTGCGAGTTTCTTTCACCCCTTATGCCACTGTCTCAATTTATTTAAAAAACATATATCTTACACTTTGACTTGACTAGCCCATGACTACGTGATCACATGCTCAGATTGCTGGTGAACAATTAGGTCAGCTGGTCACACCTCATCTATCATTGATTGCTTTTCGACTATGTTTCTTGTGCTAAAAAATTAACATAAGATTTAATTGCATTATGTTCCCTTAGCAGCTTCTGTTACCCTAAAGCTGGCAGTTTTTAACCCCACTTTCTTTGCTTAGCTATCTGCACACAATTTTTGTGCTTCAAGACATGTAAACTCTGGCATTTTGGCAGAATAAAAAAAGACAGTATTTTTCCTTACTACTAGGCTCCTGCTCTTTGTCTGTGAAAACAAAAAGCCCAGGTCTTCTTAAGTTGCTGGATATCTGGCCATTTTACATGTACTGAAGATCAGCCATTTAATCTGTCAGATGGAATAGCGTAGGATAGGTTTGATGGATAGTTTGCAGAACAAATATTATCTCTGTTTCAGGGCTAGCTGAAATGTCTGATAATCATACATTATACAATGCTTCACCTCATTTCCATGTGTTCAGATAGCTAGTTCATTACTTTTAACACTTCTCATCATGCCTGAATGGTGACAATAATGGCTTCAGTATTGTTTTCTACTTGTAGGAATGCAATGCTAAGAATTGGAGTAAGTTAGATCTGTCTTGATCCTTTCTTTCCTTAGAAAATATGATGTCGCTTCCTTTCCTCATCTCTTTAGTCGTCTGTTAGGCCTTGTCATTGGCTATGTCAATGCACTTCAGGGAAATGGCATAGCTAAGGCTTGTCTAAACTGAGTTGAGAACTTACTGTGGCCATCAGAGATGAGCAAGAGCACTAAATACTGTTCCTCCTGCTGCCCCCTTCTGATCCATTAAAAGCACCCTGCAGTTCAGGAACTCTGTTTTGTTTTCTTACATCTTTAGTTGTGGGGAGTTTGGGGTGGTGTTGGTTTTTGTTCCTTTAAGCTAGAAGCTTGCCTGTCTCCTTTTGTGAGCTGGTAATTCTTAACTTACCATGATTTCTGTATCAGACATCTAGACCTGTGATTAACTTTTGTGGCTGGTCTGATTTGACCATAGGTGTTAATCAACTTGCTTTTACTGATAAGAAAGTTACGGTATAGTACATGGACACTTCATTAAATCATCATTCCAGAGCATCTGTACTGATAAGTGACAGTGCACACGGATAGAAGATAATCATTACCAATTACTGTAAAAAAATCCTCTACTGTTCTCAAATGGTAACTCCTCTATAATAAAGGTCTGCTATGAGCTCTGTTCTTCTGAAATATATAACAGTTCTCAAAGTGTACTCTAAGATAAAGCTCGGTATAATAAACCTAATATCCAAGAGCAAGTGTGAAATTACCCACTCCCTTTTCAGTAGGCAATAAAACAGGGCAGTTCAAGCAGTTATATGTTATATATAAATGGCAGGAAATTGTAGGCTAGTACAAATCTATACCTCTGGTCAAACAGCAGATTCAGTTTCTATCTCTGATAGACAGCCTGCACCCAGCTGAGCACTTTCTCTGCAAAACCAGTCTTGCTTCTGCTTCTTCCTTTTGGACTTTGCATGTAGAAAGACAGAATGAGGGAAAAGGCTGGCCTGTCGCTGCCTTGGGCTGTCAGGTGGGAGGTTTGAGCTCTTTCACTCAGCTTTTTACAGCAGCTGTTACCGATTTTCTTCCACTAGCATCAGCTCAAACACTTCCCTTAAAGGTCTGCATATCTGCTTATGACGTTTTTTAGTAACCTTCAGTATATAGTTATATTTAAGATAATTAAGTCAGTCAAAGAGCTTGCAAAAAGCTTAATCTTTTTCACCAACTCTAGTAAAATGCTTTCTATGTGCGCACGTACATCTTTGTGGCCAGCAACTGAGTACACACCAGCCACTTCTTGCTCATACCCCCATCCATCTCCATCCTTGAGGAGATGGGGGACAGAATGGGAAGAGCAAAAGTAAGAAAAACTTGTGGTTCAAGATAAAGACAGTTTCATAATCTGTTTCATAATAATGATGAGTTGGTGTCTGAAAATGTATTGGATTGAAATGGGAAAAAACTAGCAAGGAAATATTTATAGCTCAACTCTGCCATTTTGAACCTATTGACATCAATGGATTTATTTCTGATAAAAATGAAAGCAAAGGTAAAGTAGGATGCAGTTGCACCTAGAGAACCAATAGCATCTGACTCTTGTTAGCTATGCTTTTATCAAAATTTAGGTAGATAAATACATAGAAAACTTGACTTTATTGGAGGTGACATTTTATAAACTTTGCTTCCAGATGAGACTGAAGACCAGCTTTGGCATGAGGAAAGCTAAGAACAGGCTTTATTGATCTCAGAGAAAAAAAAATGCTCTTCTGAGCTTTAATTTGCATTTGCGAGGTTTTATTGCTTTTGAGTGTTTTTTAACAAAACTATTTATATAACAGGACTAAAACCTTGTTTTGCTTGTATGTCATGTGGAACTGCAACTAACCAATCTGAATGCCATCTGCCTGTCACAGATTATTTACCTCCAAGAAAAGTCATACTGAAGAGGCTTTTGTTCTGCTTGCACTCAATGCAGAGCAAAATGATCCTTCTGAGCAAGCTCTTTTGAAGAAATGATTGCTAATATTTTTTAAATAATAAGCATGTACATCCTTACTAAAGGTAGGTATGTTTAAAAGTTCTTTACAGATACCATTTTCAAATAATTCAGTGGATGTTCTTAGCCAAGTCCGTAGACTTACTTAAGGGAAATGAAAATGTTATGATGTACAAACATGTATTTGATGGGGAAGAAAAGGGAATTAGTTAGCTGCTTCTAAACCCGATAAGCAAGAAGAGTAGCCATGCTATTTGGAATACTTGCAGCTAATGATCCAAAACATAATGCAATGCATAACATAGATTGCTCTATATAAAACAATGATTTAAAAATTGGGGCTAATGATGCCCTCAGGTTTCAGTGATGACATCTTCCCTGGAGAATTATGTCTGATATCTTGCATGTATGCATTATTTTTGGTGACTGCGTAACCATTAAATCTATTTCATCAATCTTATACACCAAACCAACTGCTAAAAATGTCCCGGTTTCAAAAAATGTTTCAGACTGGAGGTTTTTTTCAGTCAACAGGTACACTGATAAATTGAGACCATCTTCAGTATGATATTTAATTTCCAAAATATAAATATTAGAGTATTAGTATTATCTGAGGATTACATGACCAGCAGTATCCTCCTGAGACAGTTCTCACCACCTCATCCCAGAATAAACTATGTCATATAACTCGGTTCATGAACTGATTAAGATCCATCTTTTAGTGCAGCAGATGATCAGCAGCCTCTCCTTTTAACAAAAGCAACAGAAACTGTTCTCTTTGTTAGCAACTTATTCCTAGATTTGAGCATGATTTTAATTGAGTCTTATGTAGAAAATTTTGCCTTCCATATGCATTGAAGTGATTCTTTCACTCATAAAGATTTAAATCATAATTCCAGTCAATTTTGAGAAACTACTAATAATTTTACTTGCAACATTTTTCTGTAAATAAATGTCTCTTGATGTAAATTATATCTATAGAATTCTTGTTTATTCTTGTTCCTCTTAATTTCCTGGTACTTCATTTGATAAATATAGGGTTAATACAATAAATCTCACATTCTTTGTGCAAACACAGCCTCAATTATTTTCAGAAAGAAGACTTTAAAAGCAGTTATTAAACACCTATTCCCTAAGCTGCCAAAAACCAGAAAGGGTTCTTCTAAGACCCTGCTGTTCACCCAGTACATTAAAGTCAAGGACTTGTCCAAGGTTTCAGATTCTTTAATCATGCTAGCTTAGCTTCAGTTGTTCATTTTTAGCATGCAGTTAGACCAATATAATTACTACTTTATGCAGCTGGGAGAAAATAGATGTGCCACTGTAGCTGCTTAACTCCAATGTGCCAAACACAGCACGTAGTCTTTCAAAGCTTGGAGCAACATCTGCTCTCCTAGATTTGCTATAATAAGGCTCCCTAGGCTGGGGTTGTTGGATGCCTGACCCTAGTGTTGTCAGGATGGTTAAATGCAATGTAGCATTCAGCCAGCTGTCTTGGCTTTGTTGGATGAATGAGTTTAAAGACATGTAGAGTGTGGCCGTGCAGAGGTTAGATACATGGAAAAGGCACTTTGGTAACACTAATGCAGGTATTAAAATAATGCTATATCAGAATAAGGTAGTATCTGGACAAATATTTGTTATGCAGTACCTCAGTAATTTATTTGTATGTGGTATCTTGGACTGTTGTTGTGTGCAGTATCGAGTTCTGCACTTTGCAGTATATATCAAAACAGGGAATTTGTGCTTTGAACTTTTTCATGTGTTTCTTTTAAAACTCAGTGAAATGAAGCTCACTGAATATATTTTATTTTCAGCAGATTTCTCAAAGTAATCTTTTTTTTTTGAAAGAGCGACAATCAGAATACTGGCTTATCAGTACTAAAATGCTAGATATTTTGGCATAAAATATCCAACATTTTAAAAAAATCCAAAATACATAACACTAACTGTTTCTTAAAAGAATTAGACTGTTTCCCATACTCCTTATTTCTTTGCAAAAGTACCTATTCACCTGTTACTTGTTTGATTTTGCACATTTAAGCTAAGTTTTACTCCACTAGCCGCTACTTATTTCCAACTCTAATTCACTTGTCTTCCTAGTCCAAAAGTACTTGTCTCCTGTTGGATGAAAGAATAGGTTGAGAGATGCCTTCTGTTCATGCCTGTCTGATATTATTGAACTCCAGCTGGTTAAACAATCTATTTAATCAATACTTTCCTGGCTTAGACTGTGTGTATCACACTCTACCCTACACAGCCAGAGAAACTGGAGAAAACTGGAGCTCCCTGGTTTAGAGCCATGGGGCCAGTGCCCTCAGCCCAGCAGATGTTTCACCTGCTTCCCCAGCTGTGACTCAAAAATAAGGATGGTGTGTTCTCCCTGATTTTAGTTTGACAGTTACTGTGGCAGTTTTAACATGTTAACTGCTAAGAAGGCAATAGGAAGGGTACCTCTGGCTTTCTTTAAGTTTATTCTGTTCACTCTTCATTAGTGTAATGAAGAAATCAGTACCATTAGATGGGAAGCTGATGCAGTGACAGCATTCATGGCCTCTTCCCTGTGCATGTGCAGAAGGACACTGGAAATGCCAGCCTCTCATTTAAGGTAAGCTTTTCTATGGCAAAGACCTGAGCAATCCCGCTGTGCTCATCCTGTGTGCAGGCAGGTTTGAACCCAATTTCAGTCTGTGCTCCTGAGCCTTATGCAGAAATATAAACAAATTTTGAGCACTGTACAAAATACCCAGAACATAATAAACGTTTGATCAAATTTTCACTAGTCTAGGACACATGCCCTGCAGTTTTACTTAAACTGAAATTTTCATGTGTGCATAGATCACCTGGAGTGTGCTCTTGTAAGATTATTCTTGGGTGAGTGTTACAGTTTTGAGGACTTGGCTCCTCCATGTTGTTTGTTCATGTTGGGGCGATGTTATTCAGCTGTAGGAGCAGCAATTTGAAATAAGGAAGGGAATGGAGAGATTCATCCTTTCGCAAGCTGAATTCCCATTTTACAACATTATATAACTAATCCTGGTTTCAGCACCTCAGGAGGATGAAAGTGGCAGGTATTTGGCTCATTTCCTGTCACATCACCATAGTGTAATGGTGGATTTAGGAGGGTGAAATGAGGATTTTCATCTCTTACTACCTCTTACGTCTCTCTCTGAAGCCAGTAATAGCCATGCTCCCTGCGGGTGTTCAGGACTGTTTTTCAGAGAGTGAAAGACTGTTCCTTCTTCTTCTGGACAGTGAACTGAACTAAAAGTGAAGCTGCAAGTAGTTTGTCCTTGGATGAGGGAGGGAATCTTTGGTTTACTGCTGAACTTGGTGGCCAGGAAATTGCATAAATTGAATACGTAAGTTCTTGGCAGATGCTGTGTTTCTACCAGATTTGGAGGAGGAATGGGGGCTTGAGAGTAGAACTTTGAAACATTGTGCTTAGAATTTAAACTAGATGCATTGTGGCAGCACACTCTCTTTGCAACTCTCTTTAACTGCATTTTTAATTTGCACGACATGTTTCACATAGAGAGTGAAATGCCAAACAGATTCACTTGCAGATTTGGCTTCTGAGACTCTCTGCTATGTAGTAAAAAGCAAAGTGTTATGCCAGGTTCTGAAGACAGAAGCGAAAAGAGTTTTAGATATTTTCAGGCCATTTATGTCTAGAAACAAAAAGAAATTATGTACTAAGCAAATGACAGAATTAGGAACACATTCCATACTCCTATTACATTGATCACTACAACTAAGAAGCTCTAGGACAGGTATAAAGAGTACCTGGTCCCATAGCAGGCTTCTGCTCTCCATGAGTATTTCACATTGAAAAGCCAGCAGATAAAGCATAGCTTAGTAGATTCTTCTTAAACTAAAGAAAAAAAATATAGGTAGGAACTAAGATTAAATAGAGAAAACATAACCAGGCTTCCTATTTAAGGATTATCAACTTGTGACGTGAAAAAGTAGAGAGAATAGGAGCTTGAAAGATATTTGTTAGCAAATTGATGATATTTCTGTTTCAGTGAATATAGTTGCTTTGGCCAGCTACATCATTAAGATTGTTAATATAATTGCTCTAAGTCATTTTCTGAGAGGAGAAAAAGAATTCTTAAATTAGAAGAAATGTTGAAATCACTCAAAAACCTTTTAGTAACTTTGACAGAGGAAAAACTGTTGTGCTTTGTTTTGTTATTCTTTGATTCAGTAGATGCAGTTTGTAAGAGCATGAGCACGCTGCAGTTGAACTGTCAGATTTTAGTTCATGCATTTGACAGTCTCTTCAAATGTGTCTTATAAGCATGATGTAGCAGCCTATCATTATTATGTGCCTGAAACTGAACAGACGTCCAACTCCGACAATTCTGTGACCAAAAAAACTGCCAGAAACACCAGTGTTTCCCTAAGGTGATTTTTCTGTCAATATGGAGAAATGCATTAAACCCAGCCTTTCAACACTGTTCTGTGGGAAAACACAACTGCCTTAAGGCCAGAAGTACAGGCATCTGAAAAGCCACCAGTGTCAGCCTTTACAGTCAGATTTTTTGCAGGTAAAATTAAGCTTGTAAGAAGCTGGCTTCCCTTACTCTCTCAGTGCAGTGGCACAATAATTGAATGTGTAAGGTAGGGTCTCACACAAGCTTGTAGTACAGTTTCCAGGTTTGTTAAGCCTCTGCCTGTGATTTCGGTTGCACTTCATTTATTGAAATGGCATCCATGATTGATTTGCATCCATCGTAAGGCATTCAATAATTCAAGCAGAGTTATTAGGCAATGCAGACTATGCAACATGAATATTCTATCTGATAGAAGATCTTCCTTCATCCCCTTTCTCTGTTGCTACTCTTACCTCCCTTACTGAACTCGCAACCACCGGGCGTGCAGACAATGACAACACTGGATGTTGTTCACTGGAACCTGTCACATCCCCGCAGCAGAAGGCAGCTCTTCTGCATCCCTTCCAAGGACAGAGCGAGTGGTGTGGGAGGGAACCTCGTCCCTGAGATGCCAAGTGACTACATCAGGTGTCAGATCTGCATGTGCTATTTCTGACCCCAGCATGGTTTCACTGCAGGTCTGACACAGATCTATTTCTGTGCTGCGGCTTCTTATCTGAAATACAAAAAAAAAAACGTTTTGTAAAACATGGGCTTTTTCCCTCACTGATGTAAAATTAAAATACTAAAAAGCTTTATGTTCTTCTGCCGGCACTGTGTGGAAGACACATTGATGGCGTTGGAAAGCACAGACACATACTGAAGACACACCGGATAGCAGAAATAGTTGACCTGCCACCCAGTTCTGTAATTTTAAACACAGCAAATTACACATGATGGCTGCCAGATGGTTTAGTATATCTTTAGTATCCATGGTTGAAAAACAGAGTTAATATTCATAAAATCAAGATTTCTGCTGCTTAGAAGTGTACTAAATTGGAAACTGCCCACCAAGTAAATATCCTGCTAGCTTTTCTGATAGGATGGTGTGCACTGAAGTCTTGTTAAGTGCACTTTGCCTGTACAAGGCATTTTCCTGATGTTTCCTTACTCTAAATAGGAGGAATATCCTGCTCTCTTTAGTACTTCCAACATACAGATGCAGGCAGGGTATCTGTTTCACTGGAAACTGCAGTGACACTGTGTCTGAGTCACCACAGGCAGGATGCAGGAACAACCACAAAACCACAGACGAAATGCAAAGACTGAATTTAATCTTGGTACCTCACCAACCAGAGGTTCTCCGAAGCAGCGCCCAGGCAGAGGCATACAAGTGGGGAACACAGGCACCAAGGAGCTTGAGAGTCCTTCTAGGGAGATTTTCCTTGTTAGCGAGGGAGTCCTTGCTAGTGAGAGACAGAGCTCGAACCTGCTGTTCTCACCTGCGTGTCAGGGATTCAAGCAGGCACAGTTTCCCACTGTGCTTTGATCTTCTCTGGCAGCAGGGCAGGAATCTCAGGCGTGTTCGACAGGTTACCTCTGATTCCACCACAGACCTATGTTATCTCAGCACAGATGTACTACTTGTTGAGCACGTAAGACTAAACAACAATTAGTGTGATACATGTGTCTTCTGACACCCCAGGTGCAAGTCACTTGAGTGTGTTTACAATCCTCCTCGCCGATCTTCCATTACTTCCCCACACACTGACATACACAAGTGACAGCTCTACAGACTTGCTATCAAGGTGTGCATTGACACGATTTTTGCAATGACTTTTCTAAGGGAAGTGATTTTCCTCTCCTGTGTTTTCAGTGTGGGTAGTGTCTGCTTCTGTCCCCATCCTCAGCTGCACTGAAATCTTGGTTGAAGCAAGGTACAGGGTGCAGGTGTCAAGTTGCTGGCATCCAGGAGCTGTAAGGATGGCTCCAACTGATCCACCACAGGGGATGTCTGAGCTCCTCCACCATGGTGGCTGCACCTTGGGGAAAGCCTGTATCAGAAAGGGCAAAACACTGGACAGTCAGTAAGAAGTGAGGGGGAGAGCGTGAGAAACAGCCCTCCAGGCAGTAAAGTCAGAGAAGGAGGAAGGAGGTTCTCCAGGCACCCACGCAGAGATTCTGCTGCAGCCCCTGAAGGAGAACATGCTGCAGCTGACATCCACGCTGTGGCCTGTGGAGAGGACCATGCTGGAGGAGGTGGATGTGCCCTGGAGAAGCTGCAGCCCATAGAGAGCAGGTTTACCTGAAGTACTGCAGCCCACAGGAAGGAGACACCCTACAGAAGGAGAAAAGAGTGCAGAGGATGGAGAAGCAGAGAGGAGCAGTTATGGGTTGACCACAGGCCCCGTTCCCCATCCCCTGCGCTGCCTGGGGAGGTGAAGCAGAGGAGTCAGGAATGAAACAGTGAAGTTGAGCGTGGAAAAAAGGGCGGCTGTAGGGATGTTGTTGTTTTTATTTGTCTTTCTTTCTCAGCATGGTGCTCTATTTTAATTGGGGATAAATTAAATTAATTTTCTCCAAGTCAAGTCTGTTTTCCTCGTGACAGTAATTGGCAAGCAGTGCCCCTGTCTTTATCTCGACCTGTCACCTTTTTCATCTTATTTTCTCCCCCATCCTGCTGAGGAGGCAGAATGAGAGAGCGGCTGTGTGGGCATCTGGCAGCCGGCCATGGTCAGCCCATCAAAATCATTGACAACAGAAATCGGTATACTTTCGGAGTCCTTCTTGGTAAGTACAGCTAGTCAGCATGATTATTTTTATGAGTCCAGATTACATTGTGCTTCGTTGCTATGTTTTGTTTCTGTGAACAAATTGTTACCCGCTTATTTCTGAAACTTTGCAGACATACGATGAACTCAGAAGACAGGATTACAGTGCCATTCAGAGAAACCGCAGCTCGCTCTACCCCTGTTAATAAGCTGCTTTCCTCTGGCTTCTGCATGTTGCTAATCTGATTTAGAAAGGGAACAGCTTCCAGACACGTTTAAGGTGAAAGGCAAAGATCAGATATTTTCATGCGAAGTCTGAATTGCTTCCCCATCAAGGACTCAAGGAACATATACAGTTGTTTTCAGGAATCCTGATATTTTGTCCTATCCCGTCTCACAGCATCTGGAAAGTTTACTAGGTATGCATGTTTACTGGGGGCTTGTGTTACTGTCAGATGTCAGAGGTTGGTTGTCCAAAGCGCACGTTCACATTCTCGGAGGTTTGTCACAGCAAGAAACTTCAGCTTTTCAAACTTTTGCAGGAATTATCTACAGAATTAAACAGCCTGATATGGTTCTTCTGGTGAGCTTCATTTTAGATCAAAGAATTTTATAATTATATTGGTATCAGAGGGCAGGTTTATTAGTTGTCTTGGCCTTTTTCTGCAGTACTGCAGACCCAGTATTTTTTTAAATACTCCAATTTCACCTTTAAGGTATAGGAGGATAAATCAGCTGTGAAAATGTCATTATTCAACAGCTGGCAGTAAAGAGTTAGTTTGCTCATCTATGGTTTCCATACCCTCCTGAATTTAATTGGTGTTCTCTCCTTTCTTTATTTGATTTTGTTCAGCTGTTGTTCATTTACAAACTTCTCTTGACTCCTTTTATACATGCGCATATAACTCACCTCCTGAATGTAAATTCTAATTTTTTTCCTTCTAAATAAGAACAACCAGAGATTCCTCCTGAACAATAAAGAAGCCAGAATCATAGTACATCCAGGTAAAAAATACTATCTAAAATTCATTTATATTCCAAGATGATGTGCAACTAGATACGTGTAATTATTCTTTGTGGATGTTACTTTGCAAGGAAAAGAGCATTCTTTCATTTATGTTCTTGAATTTATTAACAGAGGTATGTTTAATACTCCAGAGAGCCTTATTAAACTAGCTGAAGTAGACAAAATGTTAAGCCTAATTCAGAAACCTGAGCTCAACTTTAGCTTGAAGTTATTGTCACAAAGTGGTTTACTCTTAACAGTGTAACATGCAACTGACATGCTGACCTATTACATAATGATGAAAAATGCTTTAAAAATGTAAAAAAGAAAACTGAAATACATCAGCAAATTCGCCTGGAAACAATCATCTTTACTTTCTAAACTCTACCAGATTTCCTGAGCCCTTATTTTAATTGCACTTTCTTCTTCTAAA
>JAOXJM010000001.1:94033543-94067542 GCA_026413425.1 Tringa solitaria | reverse complement strand
GGCAATTACAGCTGTGAATTGCATTCCACCTCCTTGTTACCCTTGTTGCTTCCAGCTGAAGTCTCTCAACAAAATCTTTCTTCTACTTAGGATTCCCATTTAAAAAGAAAACAACAAAAACAACTTGCCAGTAAACTAGGAACAGTTAAAAAGGAATTATGGTGGGTTTTTTTGACAATTTGTGACACATTGAACACATAGTGGAAGCTTGTTTTACTCAAGTCACCTATACAAATACCAAAAAGCATTCACTTGCAAGCCAAACCTTACGATTCCTTGGATTTCTTTTGGGTGGAGATAATAGAGTAGTTCAGTTCCCCACTCATGGAAATGATTATGGTGAGTGCACGTACTACAGGGAGGGGTACATTTTCACAGCACAATTCAATGTCATGAAGCGATTGAGGTTACCTCTGGTCTTGGCAACAGGCAGACCATGTAAGCTCAGAGCATTGCAGTAATTTACCATGCCAAAGAGGCAATGGTGTGGCTGTAAGGCGTCTTGGACGCAGTTATCTTGTGTGTTTATATGTGGCGGAGCATAGTACCCTACAGGTATTCATGCTTCTGGCTCAACAAGAGTGCATCTGTTCAATGTATAAAAGCTGTTTCCAGTCAGTGCCTGTTTCTATTGGAGATTAGTGACATAAGCTATGTCCTAAAATCTTTCTTCTGAGGAACATACTAAATAAATGTTAACCATTTCTGGTGTGTCTCTTGTGCAAACCACCAGCTTTTTCATAATTAATTGACCTTATACACCAAGTATGCGGATGTCTTTAATTTTTCTATGTTTCTTAAAAACAAGGGTTCTATGTCAAGACTTTTCATCCCTTCTTTGACCTCTGTGGGATGCTTTGTTAATAATTAAACAAACAAACAAATAAATATGGTAGTGAATTTTGGAAGTTGTTCTTCATCATTCTTAGCTCCAGTGAAAAATAAAGTTGCTGACTGTTCAGAACTGTAATTGCAAAGTTAACTTTCCTTGAGATTATCACTAGGAGTGCAGGAGGTAGCATTTAGGCAAACATTTTATTCATGACTCATACATTAATACTTGCAAGCATTATTTATACAATGGCATTGGCAGTATAATAAATGGTGGATTTATCTTTTGCCACGGTTTTCCAATAAAAGCCTTCAAAAATAATGTTTTTATTAAAATACAAGTACATCAGAGTTCATTTTTTAAAAGATACCCTATATTAGGTCATTTTAGGGAAAAACGATCTCAGTCTTCTTCACCCTTAAGCTATTTGTAATACAAAAATTAAAAAGCTGCAACCACATACAAGTAAACTGAATTCCTCCTGCTTTTTTTATTCCCTCTGCATCTCAGTCCACGCATAACTGTCATGCAGTCCAACTGATGAATTTTAGAGAGAAAACAGTTACGTTTATCTAAAATACTTCAGTAGTTGCCAAGTATACTGATGTACACTTGGTTTTCTGTGAGAATATGTATCATATTTCAGAGAGATTATATCCTTCAAAATGAGGTTACACCGATGTTAAAGGACAGAGCATATCTAGACAATTTTCTGGTGTATCCATAATATATTGGAAGTATTACAACTAAGGTAACATTCTATAGTCAGCACTGCTACAATTTAACTCTTATTCTAAAAATAAAAATCTTCTTTCTTAAATCAGGAACCCAGATCATTTCCATCCACTTCCACTGGCTTGCACATAAGTTTTCCCACCACTAAAATAAAAATTCAACATATAAGCATAGACTAATTGATAAACTGGGTTCTTATGACCTGTGAAGGATAAAATTTGCATAGCGATTTAACATGTAAAGTACTATACTGAAAATAGGATGCTGCAATTGTAGTTCTCTTACTGCTTATTTTGGAATTAATTGAAACTAGCTACAGGAATAAGCGTCTCTTGCTTTGTAAGAAAATTGAATTTTAAAAGGTAGGATATACTGTGAAAAGTAAAGATTAATAGGTATGTGGCACCAAAGGAAAATTATGCAAGTTCAAGGATCTTCTGTTAACATTTTATAAAGCATTGGACAGTCCTCAAAAGAGAACATTATTTTCTGCTACACTTCTTATGCAGAGATAAAGTTGGTAGACACAGAAAAATGGACACTCCACAGCAAAGAGTTTAAGAAATCTTTATATAAGGATGTCAGTCTTTAGTCATCTTTCTAGTTTGTGATTTTTCATTTAAAATTTAAAGTAGTTCTGTGATAAACTGGAGTTCATCTGACATCATTATGCAGATTAGAACTATTAAAAGGATTTTGAAAGGAATCCATTTTAGAATCTAAAGAAGAAAGTTAAAACAGGCTGTTTGATGTAGAACAGGTAAGAAATGCAAAAATGTTACTTCAGTAGAACTTTGTTGTCTGTCAAAATGACTGCATACCAACGTAAACTAAATCTCAAGCTATCTCTCTTTTATATTTTTTTCCCTGAAGAATAAGAGTTTCCCTTCACTCATACTTTGAACAATGCTGATAAATGGGAGGCAGACCACCATTTCTTTTTTCCTCATCCAAGCTCCTTCCCCACTGTCCTGCTGTGTCTTTATAGTTCTGATTTTCAGGTAGACTTTTCATTGTCTGATTCTGGGTTCTGGCTATGAATAGATGTTATCCTCTCTGGTTATAGGAACATGATTAACCAAGTATATCTTCTCAGGTATTACAGTAGAAGGAAATGCAAATCATTTGGCCATGAATTTCTCTATGAAAGCAGTTGCACCTCGTATTCCAAGAAAAGCGTGCCAATGTTCACAGAAAGATGTAATATTTTTCTCAAATGTTTTTATGATTAATGCAAGTCATTCTTCATTTGACTTTCAATATTTTTCTCCCTCCATTTTTTCCCCCTTCTTAGGAATTTTGAAAGACAGAGGAATATTATTTTCATTGATATGAGGCAATTATTTGCTAGATTCTACTGAAGACGTATTTTGTTAAACATTGACTGACGTGGCCCAACTATGCAACAGTTTCCTGTCACTATGTGATAGCTGCCTTCCATGTTCTTATTGAAGGCATGAAGAGCTCTTAAAAGATGAAATAAAATGAGTCCTAGTGAGCAATACTTAGGTACTGCTAGTGAGCACTATCTGTAACTGAAATATTAAGTGTTTCTACCTCTTTTGGGATTAATTATAATGGCTCAGGGCATCTTTGCTAACTGTCCTTTGCTGGAAAATTTGATCTTCAGTTGGGCTTCCTTCTCAGATTGTCTCGCTCTGATGTGTCCTCAGGACCAGGAATAGCTGCTGTAATATGAATTGTCAGGCTGTCTAAGAACTGTCTAGAATATTTGCTGCATCCTCACATGTTTGCAAGTATTACCAAAGTTGACATAATAGTTATCCAAAGCTGGGTCAGAGGCGGTGATAATTAATTACTGTAAATAAGGAGGAAGTTAAATTACACTTCGGTCTGTTTAAGGCAGTGCCTTAAGTGCCTTTGAAAGGTACTGTACCCTTATAAGAAATTCCATGGGATAGAAACTGCCTTCTATGAATATTTCACCTGGTTCCATGAAACACTATTTATTTATAGATTGTCTTAAAGAATGTCTTTGGTCTTCTTAACTATCTCTAGAATTTTTTTTACATCCAATTTTATATATTGATTCCAAAAAGGAATCTATTACTTTGTAAGGACTTCCCACAATTACTGGTGCAATTTCACAATCTTCATTTTTTCTTCTAGTGATTTGGCACAGGTCTTACTGCTATGATTGTACTAACTTATGCTATAATAATGTGTCATTATCAGCTAAAAGCCTATGTTAACATTATCATTAAAATCATCATTTGCTTAATGTCAGTACAGTTGAATTCTTGACTATAGGATTTGATGTTATTATCTAAAAGTTTTAGACCAGAGGTAATTCTCCAGTAACAGCACAGCACCATCAATCATGGCAGGCTGATTCTTTACAGGGGACATTAAAGTGAGGTCTGTCTCAGATTTCTATTAGAGCATTGCAGAATTCAGTTGCTTTTTTTTTTTTTTTTTTTTGCATTTCAAAAAGGGTAATCTGAATGTCCAAGAAACTTTTTCTTTAAAAAAAAAATTTCAAAATATTCATGTAGGCAAGTGCTGATAAGTAATATTCCAGTTGAATTTGCCTTGCATCATGGTCTTGACACTGGATTGGATGGGATTGGATTGGATTGGATTGGAAAGCTATGCAATGGGACAGCACTACTCACAGTGCACACCATGAAGTGTCCTCACATCACTAAATAGCCCCTTCCTTGCCATTTGTGCACAGTGTGTCCAGGCTCACTGTGTTTGTCATAGAGATTTGCTGTACTCAGCCAGTAGGTCGATCACACTGTAGAGCATGCCTGGATCAAAGACATGGTTTGTGCATGGTGCAAGTCCAGATGTACTACATTTACCAACACTCTAGCAGCTGGTTGTCAGGAGTCCCCTTTTACACTAGGACCCATCACCTGAGATCCACAGGTTAAGACTGCGTGGCCCATAGATACTGTATGAAGCTGTAATGCCAACTATGTTGCACAAGAGACTTAGAGAAAATGAATCGCTGCATTGGATACAGAGAAATCAGTAACAAAATATACTGTCTATAGAAAGAGAGGAATATGAAAGAATGATGACATTCAATTTTATCTAAAAATAATGTTCCTTGTCTAAGCAGTCTCCCACTGAGTTGTGCTGAGTTCCTACATTTCCTGACTGTTTTTAAACCAAAAGAAAGAGTTTAGAGTTGTCTCTGCAAATACTCAGTGACCAATATCAGACTGAAGCAATTAAATTTTTCTAACAACATGTTGCTGTGGTTTAACCCCAGCTGGCAATTAAGCACCACACAGCTTCTTGCTCACTTTCCCCTGGTGGGATGGGGGAGAGAATCAGAAGACTAAAAGTGAGAAAACTTGTGGGTTGAGATAAAGACAGTTTAATAAGTAAAGCGAAAGCTGTGCATGCAAACAAAGCAAAATAAGGAATTCATTCACCACTTCCCATCAGCAGGCAGGTGTTCAGCCATGTCCACGCTTAATGGTTACTTGGGAAGACAAAATTCCATAACTCTGAACACCCGTCCCTTCCTTCTTCCCCCAGCTTTTCCCCCTATGCTGAGCATGATGTCATATGGTCTGGAATATCCCTTTGATCAGCTGGACTCAGCTGTCCTGGCTCTGTCTCCACCCAACTTCTTGTGCACCCCCAGCCTGCTCGCTGGCAGGGCAGGGCGAGGAGCAGAAAAGGCCTTGACCCTATGTAAGCACTGCTCAGCTAGAACTAACACATCCCTGTATTATCAATGCTGTTGCCAGCACAAATCCAAAACATAGCCCCATACTAGCTACTATGAAGAAAATTAACTCTATCCTAGCAAAAGCAAGCATGCATGTGTAGGGTTTCTTTGAAAATTTCATTTAAGTGTAAACAAATTGGCATGTACTGTGCAGTTTTCACTGAGTTTAAAAAGCACTTAGAGCATATTAATACCATCACCAGCTAACAATGTAATTTTGTCACTTTACATGAACAGGCAATGAAGATTAACTTTGTACAATTAATCATAATTACCTTTAAATACTACCTGTTAAGTTATTTAGATAATGGGGAAAGTAATTTAACAATAAACAGTTCAGGAATCTGGTACTTTTATTTAAAGAAATTTTAAGCAAAAGCGCAACTGTCTTTTTTTTCTATTTATTTCCTTATTAATTATGAACAGAGCAGTTAGAGGTTTATATTAGGTTTACATTTTCTTCATTTTCCCCTTTATCATTTAAGTGTTGCTTTGAAACATCTGAAACTATGTGATCGTGATTCACACATTTGTTGGTGCCAATTATGTTGGTAAACCACACTTTGGAAATAATGCTTGCATAAAAATGCAGCAGAAATCAGATGATATGTTTTAACAAACTTGGCTGCAAACTCATGTAATGACATCAAATTGGTAACTGCTTTCTTGTGAAAAAACATGACCTATAATCTCCCATTTTTTACAGAAATAAAAAAATGCCTACTAGGTAAACAAGGTAGAATATTAACTTTTTCCTTCCCTGAGACCCTTTATCTGATAATACCAAGTAGTTTAGGGAATGATAGTATATGTTTTTAACTCTTGCATAGATCCCCTGAGACGTTAATTCCTAAAACCATTATTTAGGAGCACCCAAGATAATATGCCAAAGAGATCATCTTTGCCACTAGAAGACATGTATGTCTTCAAAGTTCTTTTCCTGGAGGTTCATCCTGCTGCATTCTTGGGTTTGTCACAGAAGAAAAATTTGCTTGAACTGTCAGCAAGAAATTTGCTGGAAAATGTGTTATGTGGTCATGGCTGCATTTTTTAGTTTTCTTTGTCTTGCCTACTGCTTTAAGTTGGGAAAGACGCTCCTAAAAGCACAGGCAGAGGCTCAAAATTAGGGGTGCAGAAAGATGAACCCCACCATCCAGGAGACAACGGCAGAGGGCTGAGTCCTTGAGCTTTCCTCCGTACAGCCCTCCCGGGCAATGCTGTGCCGCGCTGCAGGCTCAGCACAGGACCCAGCCCAATGACTTCCTGACTTCCCTGTCTCCCTGCTTCTCCAGTAACCTGGAAAGAAAATCGTGAGTGATGGCAGGGTGTTGGGGAGTAGTTACTAATTTTAAAAAAATAAAATTGTTTGTCATCTTAACATTTTGGATTTCAGCAGGTTTTACCAGGGCAGCCTACAAGCCTGAGAGCCAGGATACATAGCTGGCTTTGCACTGCCAGCTCCTCTAATACAAAGGTCCTGGTATTATCTTAGTCCCCAAATCTCACAGGTCCTCTTCATCCAGTCAAAGCAGAACCTTGTGTAACAGTCTGCTGAGTACAGCCTCACCTCTTTATATAACTGTGGGTAGGCAACTGTCACAAAACCACTTAATGATTTCCAGCTCCTAATTCCCTGCTTCATTCTTCATCCTAATCTAATAGCCTTTGGTTGCCGAGGGTTTCCCCCTACCCCGTGACAAATGCCAGCTTTGTTTACTTAGGAAACCAGTGATTCTGGCCACAGTCTGTAGGGAATCTGGAGCTCTTGCCAAGCCCCAAACTCCAATATCAGACCTTAGGGACATGTCAAAGCAATAGAGTTCACAAGTAGCTCTGTACTTCTTCAATAATGCCTGTGCAGCCTTTGAGGAACAGCTGAAAGTCTTCCTTCAGAAGTAAAAGGAAAGCAAGGAAACAGGGGAAGATGAAATGGAGCAAAATGAATTCTCCTTTAGTTTTCTGAGGGCAGAGAAAGCAGCGCTATATTTGAAATTGGATCTAGAGAAAAAGAGAGAAGCACACAGGAGCTATAAATTTCACAGTTATTCTGAGCTGTCGTAATCCGCCGTTTGACCTGTGCCCCCTCCCTCTGCCTTATGAGGTTTAAGTAGTATTCTGAAAGACAGGAGGTGGGGAGGGAAGGTGGCTTAATGTCCTAAACTCTAGGTTTGAAATACCTAGACTGTCTATATTTGCACACTTGTTAATCCTGCTAAAGCCTGTTGAGCTATTCTCCTGGTGTCAGGCTGAGTTTAGAGATTTTCCAGGAGCAAACATGAAAATGGGACGCGGGTTACTGTGCACAGACAGACTCTCCACAGAGTCCTCAGTACACCAAGTTAAGACAACGGGTTCACTCATCGTAGGATTTCGCGGGGACAGAAATCTGCCCTTCCCACACGAACAGCCGTGGTGTGGTGTGCTGTGGGAGATGGGTGGCCCACTGTCCCAGTACCACCGCATCCACACGGGCAGGAAATCGCCTTGGTTGGTGTAAGGGCCAGGCAGACAAAAAAGGCCGAGCTCAATTCATTCTGGCTGAACCTCGAGAACGGTGCCATTTAAGATCAGCTGTGTACTTACAGCTGACAAATCAATTATTTTTAATCCGCATTCAAATAGTTTGAAGCTGTGAGAGTTTTTTAAGGAGCTGTGAAGATTAGCAATGTTATTCTGGGAACCAACGGGTAAATGCCCTCCTACGGCTCCAGGGCTGGGGTATTCATGGAAGGCCGTTGTGTAACGCTGCCGTCCCTCCCTGCCCGGCTTTGCCCTTGCAGGACAAACAAAAGCAAGTAGGCTCCAGCAACTGCACACGGGCTGACATTCTGAAGCCAAAACATTCCTTACAAATATAAAATTAAATTGCTTCCTCCTTGGGAGATCCAGTAGCTAATCAACAACTGAAACTGGGCCCAGGGCAAGGGCAGTCAGGACTGGTGGTGCCCTCAGGGCCATGAGGATCATTTTTGTATTATCAGCAAATTCTCCTTCCAGTTTTGGAGCCTTCTTTTGTTTTTCTTTTGTGAATCCAACTGTTCCAAGCAGCTTAGAAAAAATCACTCATCAGTGAAAGCAAAACAAGTTAGAAAAACACAGCTTCAAAGGGCACAACCATAATGAGTTCTTAAGCTTCTAGTTCATCTGATCAAGCCGTTAAAGAGACTAGAAAAAAAGTGTATCTTATTAAGTCTACTATGGTAAGTGGAAAGTCCAAAACACTATGGGGCACATGGAAGTGTTGAACCCTTTTTTTTTTTTCGGTGTCTCTCCAGCTCACTCTTCAGAATTGGAGGGGGAGATTTCTACCCCCCCATTTCACACCATACCTGGAGTGGGTAGGTACCCCGTGCCCTCACCCTGCACCTCTGCACACACAGGCAGGGAAGGCAGCTGGACCTCACCACACCTCCAGACGCCCATGGTATCCCAGTGTAATTGCACTGCAGCCGACGATAGCATGGCCAGCACCATACAGGCATGGAAAATGAGCCTTAACACACAAAAAATGCAGCCATCACCCAAACTGGCCCCTAAGCTAAGCTGTCAAATAAGCAGGTTTCACCAGCATTGATTCCATTTAATAGAAATACTAGAAATTTGCCCTTTGGAATAAGAGAGTAAAGCACGAGAAGTAAATTATTTATATCTTCCACCGCTGGTAATCAGCTCTGCTTATTATATTGTTGGGGGTTTTTTTAGTTTTATTTTATTATTTTTATAGTAGCCCTTTGCTTGTGAATTACTGACTTCCTAATGAGCAGCAGATACTTTACCATGTGCACAGCACAGAGTGAAGTTTTATAGAGCCTGGAGACATGTAAGGACCTACCTAGATACTTGTATTGTGAATAGTTATAGAGCAGCAGATGGGTAAATTAGCATGGCAGTATTCTTCTAATAACATCATAACACATTTATTGTATTATTTGTTGTACTCACAGAACCACAGGATGATCTTCATAGGTTACTGTTATGATTTTTTTTCATTATTTAATGTACTGTTCTGAGGCTCTTGGAAGCTACTGTAAGAAGTGCAGCATTTCTCTTTATCTGAGAAAGCTCTGTACATGCGTAACAAGATTGTCATAGCCTTCTACATCATATAAATGTTTTCTTTTTTACGTACAACATATGTCTTTTAGCGTAGAAAGGAAAAACAGTACATTTCTCATCAATGCTTTTGCACAGTGCTTCTGGTTCCACATCCTGCAGATAAACACGTCTGCCTTCTCAGTATTTCTACTCCTGATGCACTGGCTGCTGAGGGTTTGTCGCCAGTGACCTTTGCGTGTCTACAGAATGTGGCTGGGGCTTTCCTGGCAATTACAATTTCTCTCAGATGTTTTTCAGAGGTGAGGAGTTTTTTGACCTTGGCATTCAGTCCCTACCTGCTTGGGGCAGGCTAAATGATGCACCAGATCAGAATTACATAGCTGAACACATTGAGATGATTATTACTTTTTCCAAGCTCCTGATATTTTGTCAGATCAACAACAGTGACACCAATACACAGGAAGAAAGTGAAAAAAATACTATTTTCCAAAATCCCAAGTGAAATGTAAGGGAGAAAGAAGAAAATTAATTATAGACATCCAGCAATCCTAAAATTAATCTGTAGTTTCAATAAGTGGTATGAAATGCAATTAAAAAGCAGCAATGTGAAATGCATCTAACCATAGTCTCAATGGATCTATCAAATCAGATGAAGGAAACATAATCAGCAAAACAAACTTTGCCCTCCAGTAAAATACTTGCTGAGATGCTTCTTGGAATAACACTTGGAAAATTGAAATTCAAGCTGGTGTGCCAAAAAGAAGCACAAAGTTTGTGGTAGATGATGTGTCATTTTTTGGTAAAGCATCTGTTTTTAATACTGGCCTAATCTTGTTTGAAAGCTACATGCAGTTACTGCCAAATTTCATTTAATGCCAAACAGTGGATGAATGGTGTCTTTGCCTTCCCTGAGTTTGCTGTGATTGCAATTATAGTAAATCCAGCAACTGCAGCAGAACCTGCACAAAGAGTCTGTGAAGTAATGGTCAGTCTGCACTGTTTCTGCATGTACATTGATTCCAGTGTGTTTGAAACACTGGATTTACCTCTTATGTGCTACTCAAGGCCAAACAGCCTTGCACAGAAGTCAAAACAAGCACTGCAACTACAGCAATGAGTCGCACTGCACCTTTGCAGGACTTCTTTTCCTTTAGTCTAGTTGAGTCTTGAGGACAGATTAATGTCTGCTGGTTGTAAAACCTAAGGTGGCAAGACTTGTGTTGATGTATGACAATAAAAATAAGTAACGTGCTACACCTTCATCAACCTTCTCTTCTCAGTCACAAGCCATCTGAAACAGATGACAGTCTTTCCAAGGTTTTCCAAACAATTGGATTCTGACCAACATAAAGATCACAAGATTAAATTTAACAGCTGTTAATTCTTTTCATATGGACACGAAAAACAGTTGGAGCAAGTACTCTCCAAATTCAGCAACTGTTTCTGCCATCCTCACCACATTTTTACATTAACAGAGGAACTGTCACAGTGACTTAGACCACCTGACCATGGAGGCCTGTCCTTGACAAGTTTCCATAACTAGCTTCAGAGAAGAAACCAGAAAATATGGAATTGGAATGAAAACACTCTGAAATGCTCATTCCCTATTAATATCCCCCAATCCTCTCTATGTAGAGACTAGTTTATGACTGGAGGGCTTTATATCCCATGTAAAATGTAATAGTCAAAGAGACCTGATGTTTATATGGAAAAAACACGGTATCTGGAGTTCATGGCTGGTTATTGGTTACCATGTACAACACTTGCTACATGATCTCTCAGGTGAGTAACACCTGGAGAAGCTCTGTTGCATTGGAAATCATGTGTAGTTCTGCAGTACCCATACGAATATAAGCAACTCCACTGCAGACATCTCATTAGTACCAAAACAGATATCCCAGACTCCTCTTTTTCACATGCAGAAGTCTAACACAAAACTGTTTCTCTTCTCCTCAAAAAATGTCAATAACAATTGCTCAGAACAGATTTGCCCCCAACCTCTACGGCTCCCAGCTTTCAGGGGAGAACAAAACCTTCTGTGCTAACGCCCCTTCCTATAGTGCTTCCAGCTGAGCACACCCTTTTTAAACACCATGGGATTTCTGTTAAGGTGCTTTATAAATCACTGTGTACTATAGTGAATTCAATGACCTGTTTCTGTGAAATTGCCAGAATGAATAGAAAACCAATGTTGTTAAATAGTTTGTGGGTTGTTTTTTTTTTCTCTCTCTCTCCTAGGATGGATTTATAGACTTCTTGGAGTTCATAGCTGCAATAAATTTGGTTATACGAGGCAAAATTGACCAAAAATTGAAATGGTATTTTAAGCTATATGATGCTGATGGAAACGGATGTATTGACAAAAAAGAACTATTAAGCATATTCACGGTAAGGAAGTTATGCAAGAGCACCTGACATAGTGCGTCGCCCCTGAAAAAGTAGTTCCATTATGTGTTGTAAATGGATTGTCTGTACTTTACCTAATGTTTTACAGTTGTAAAACCAGAATTTTTCTGGCCAGCAACAGTCCTGCCATTAGTTTCTGGCTTATTGAAGTAAACGTACCTAAATAGTATTTTACTTTAAACCATAGAGCTACAGATACAATGCTTACTGAAAGTGAAAAAACTGTAGAAACAGTGAAACATTGTGACAAACTATACTATAAAGCAGGGTAGAACCGATGCAGCATAATGAATAAAACCGCTGGTTACAAGTGTTTGTGCCAGTCTATTGTGAAAAACTGGCTTTCCAAACTGAACTTGCTAAAAGAAGCAATATATATTTTATCAAAATATTCCAGTATTTTAATTTTTTGAAAGTTTTTTAGATTTTTTTACTACAATGCCATTACCCCTATTTTAAAATTAAATTGGGGGAAATAATTTTATCATTAGATCATGCAGTGAAATTTGGATACAAATATTGTAGAGAATTTTGCAGAAAATGGGTCAACTTCAAACCCATAAAACCAAAGCAGTGTAATTCCTTCTTTAAAATCATTTCTGTATTTTTCAACTTGCTCTAGTGAAATAATATTTTGGACTTCAGTAGCTGCTTTCATCCAAAAGTTATTACAGGGTTTTTTGCAAACACGAATGACTTAATACTGCTCCCTAAATGTACAGGAATCATTGCAGATCAAGGTTTTGCTCAGGGAGCATAAAATCTAAATAGGGATTTAATGTCATAATAAATAAGGAACATACTTTGCCTGGATTCTGTATTACTGCTGGTGCCTGTTAGATGCTGTTAGAGACTTTCAAGACCTGCTGCCCAAATTAAAAGGAACTGGAGCCAGATAGAGCCACAAGGTCAAACAAATAAAGTTGATGCATCACCTTCTAAAGAGCAGCTTTTTAAAGGTAGAAGGAGAGGCTGCATTTTCCAGATTTCTCCTCATTTAAGACCAATGACATCTTTCTTTTGCAGATATTCTCCAACATTTTTCAGCCAGAAGCAATGAGGCAACTGTGTTTTGTCTTGGACTTTATCTGAAAAGAGAATTAAAATCATTTTAATGCAAAGATTTCTTTTTCAACTTACTTGATTTTAAAACCAGTTTAAACCTGTGTATTTTCTTCTCTTTTTGAGTACAAGAACTTTAACTTAAACCTGCCTAAGTTTTGACCTAGGCTAGATTAAAATCAGTGGGCTCTAAAGGAAAAATAAAAATACAGGCTCACAGCCATTAAGTGCCCTCCTTATAATACGTATCAGTAAACAAGGGCTTGTCCAAAAAGGTATGTCATATCTGAGACATTAATTTAAAGCCCAGAAGTCCTATTAAAACTTCAACTGTCCCTACAGCTATGCAAACTTTGGACCAGCAGATCACTACCAACCAAAATTCCTTCCAGACAACCATGCACCCTCTCAGTGCCTTTTAACAGCCCGGTTATTTTTTATTTAAAGTAATTCTGTAATAGTCAGTGATTAAAGTACTTCAGGAACCACTGCTTTGCTCTTAGCACTACAACAAATCTGAGTGTGGCAGAGGTACAACCTTCTTCTGAAGACTGCATCAGGGTCAGACATATGCTTGTTGCTTCTGGACCCCTGCTATTAACATATAGGGGCCCTATTTTATTGACCCAAAAAACTACTGTCTCAGTGAATAGGATAAAATTTGGCAAAAATATTCATGTACAACTTTACTCCAAATATTGGGTCATTTTGCCACAGAAATAGTAGACGGGAGACTTTTGGTTTTCTTAATTTCTTTGGAGGACAAGTAAATGCTGCCAACTTCCAGGACTGCTTGTCTGACTTTATTTGTGATTACTAAGTTAAACAAGTCTTAATAGAAAAATGACTTAGACTTTCTCCTCATGTGCTTTCAGCTGTGAAAAATAATACTATATTTAAATCACACAGGCCACAGTGCACTTTCCAAAGACACAGAACTCTCTGGGGCCAGATAACAATGCTGGTATGGAATCTAAAGTGTATTGCAGAGCAGAGGTGCCACATGGTTTCAGAAGACCTTCAGAGATATGTAAATTAGTCTGTAATCTTCAGGCTCTGTGATGTTAATCAAATTTCCAATCCTCATTACTGAAGATTTACTTGAAATAGCTATTTATTTAGTGATTTTTGAAAGGGTTCGTGCACTAAAGAGCTGCATTGCAATTACTGCTTTTGCCAGTGTATTGTTTTTACAACTTGATAGAAAAAAGTCTGAAAGAACTTTCTGCATTTCTTCCTTCAGGCTATACAGGCTATTAATGGCCACACCAACATGTCTGCTGAAGAGTTCACAAACATGATATTTCAGAAGATAGATGTGAACAATGACGGTAAGAATCTTAGTTTCCTTGGCATTGGCAGGGATTTCCCCCCATAAGGAAGTATGGGATCAAGAGGGGAGTTGAACACACTGTCAAAGAACTGACTTTTAAATGAACTGAAAGCCTGACCTTGTTTTTCTTTACCCGTATTGCGTCAGCTTTACAGGAAAGTGTAAATCAACTGTATCAATTAAGCTGACATAGGAATTACATGCAGTAGGGACTAAAACATGGAGGTCTTGCACTGTTCATCCAAAACACCAGTGCTCTGGTTGCAGAGCAAAATGAAAATGTGAGCTAAGTATCTTTTTAGTATGTTTATGTTGCCTTAATCATGCCTTTGTGTCTTAGGTTTTAGCACTGAAATGCCAGAACATGAATTATTCAGAATTATCTTCCTGATACTCCCATTTCAAACTGCTTCCATAGTTATTTTTTAAACAGCTGCAAACCAGTAGGACTAGCTGTACATGAGGAATGGAATAAATTTAACCAAGCTTAGCTTAAACTATGCTACCTCCTTGTAGCTTCTTATTAAAGAAAAGGGCAAACAGACAAACAAGTTGCAATGTCTTTCCTCACATTAAAATGCAAGAAATAACCCCATGGTTGTAGGGAGCATTTCTTAAAATAAATCTCCTGATGGCTTTGCAATTTATTTGCATTAGCTGAAAGAAATCTGAGACCCATCATGGTCGCAGTGAGTCTGGGCACGACAGTGTAATCACATCTCACTGGTAACTGCAGTGGGTTTTGTATGCTTGCACTCTGGCACTGGTACTTTGAAATATATAGCCTGGGATCAAGAGGAAGGAATTCAAGACCAGTTGACCTGCACAGGGCAAGAAAATGATGCGAGGTGTCCACCGGACAAGTCCAAGAACCCTGCCCAGCCAAAGACCTCAGTCAAAGGCAATACAGAGGGAAGGAGCTGGGAAGTAAGAGGAGTGCCTGGGATAGAAGAAGAGATCGGAGGAAGTGAGTGGATGAGTGGCGAAGCAGGAGGCAGGCGTAGAGAGACAGCTTGCTTGGTCTCTGCTCCCGAGATGACTATATAAGGGCACTGGGGATGAAATAGGAGGTGTGAACATCCTCAGGGCCACTACGCATCAGACCCTGGAGAGAGTCTTACTCCTCTCACTGAAGCCTAACATTTCTGTCAAATGACATCTTTCCACTCTAACAGCATGTATATGAGCCTGCTCACCAGTGCAGTGAGGACACATATGACTTTACTGTCCACAGGTAGAAAGTGGGTTTCATGTTTTTCAAATGCTGATCATTTTCCTTTTTCACATTAGAGGAAGTTTCCAAGGTGTCATGAACAAAAAAAAAAAAAAAACCAACCACAAAAAACCTCTGGGGAGTACTTAAATCCAAAAATACCCAAAAGTCATCTAGCTAAGCATTCACCAAAAGTGCATGAGACTTGAATTACTGCTCCCCTGCACCCTGGGGCTCTAAGTCATCTAGCTATCTTCCTCTTCACTTGGCCTCTTGTCATTTCTTATTTCAGTGAGAAATCATTCATTGTTGTGATTTTAACAAGAAACTTTAAACTCAAAGGAAAGAATCAAGTTCTTCCGATTAAACCAGGCTCTGTTTCCCCTTTCAGAGAAAAACACTGGAATAACTTCTAACCAGAGAGTTGTGTACACTCCCATGTACAATGTGAGCAGACACGTGCCTAGGGCTGGCCTTTGCCTTTTCCAACAAGAAATACAGAAGAAAAAAAGGAATAATGCTAAATGATAATCCTGCTCCTCAATAAAAAAAGATTTTATAGTTGTCATGACTTTGACATGAGCCAAAAAAATCACACTCTAAATGACCATTTCATTTGCTTGGAAGAATTTATCTAACCAAACCACTTAACTGATTTATTATTTTTACTACATCTAATCATGGCTCTAAATAATCCTAGTAGTCAACACAGGGAGTATCCCTGGTAATCCTCAGCAAATCGTGTCCTAATCTCTGTTAAAACCAGACATAAGATAAATTCCTGTTAGCTCAGTAAGAATTGGTCCACGCAGCTAAATTCAGCCTTGATACAGGCTTCATTAGCACCCTTTTTCACACATTTCTGTCACTATAGATACTGAGTATTCATAGTTGGCTTGACTTCTGTGAAAGATATTTTTGATCTCTTTTAACAAAAAAAAAAGCGAGTTGGGAGTTCTAGGATCTGATGCAAAGTGGGAAAACAATAGAAAATATTCTGCTTGCATTTGCCTGTCAGAAGAGAATGAGGAACATTCTTGAGGGATGGAATCTGGCACGAATGGCCTTGTGTTTGTCTGAGAGCAATTGCTGGGTTCCTCTGTTCCTAAGGAGTATCTGATTTCCTTTCAGGGGAACTGACTTTAGAAGAATTTATCAATGGCGTGGAAAGTGATGAGGACCTAATGGAATTGATTACAAAAAGTTTTGACCTTTCCAACGTACTCAAAGTTATACAGAGTGGCAGGAGACACAGCATCTGAAGGAAACAGTGACGGATGTGGCACCTGTGGCATCATTTCAAGGAAGATAATATTTTATATATTCAGGGAGCCTGATGTCATCAAAGCCTGCCCAAACAATACTGAGCAGCCTGCTCCAGGAGTAACAATTTTCACTCAACTCCACATCTCTCCTTTTCTTTTCTTTATTCTTTCCCTTGTCAATGATTGTGGCAGCCACAGAATACAAACCTTTGCTCACATGTAACATAAAACTATGGGTTGCAATACAAATAACTTATTTGGAGTCTAAGTAAGGAACTGAAAATATTGCAAATGCAGCCTTGCTAGAAGACACAGAGTTAATAAATTTCTTCAAATACGGGCTCTTTAACCTGCTATTCAAAGTGTGGACATAAACTTCTAGGTATGACTGGGTTCTACATGGATCAATTAAGAATGAAGCCTGGTTTGCATTAACATTTGCTCTTATCAGTACTTAAAACTGGAGTAAGTTCTCTGGAAAGCACTTCATCTTAATATTCCCAAGATGTGCATCCTCCTTAACCAACTGTCTACCACTCCTGATTTTATTACATCTGTTAATTAAAATAATGTGATGTTTTGATGGTTTTGGCAGGGTTCAGCTAATGTTCTTTCAAATTAACCTTTTATAGAAGCACTGGAATGAAATTCTGTTATCTTTGTAGAGTAAAATTAGAAGTTCAAAGAATAGCTAAAACCAAATAATTTTGTAAGCAATCTGTTTTCCCAGAGATTTGTGTCCTTTGAATTGTATGTTTTTCTTTTTCAAAACAATTCATTTTCATTGGGCTCTTTGCCACAGCTGCATGAGACAAAAGGTAAGAGGTATTGTGACTAGTTCCTGCTGATGGAACTGCTGCCTTCTGCCAAACAGACTGTTTAACAGCTGAATTTTTCCTGCCTTTCCCTGACAGGGAGTACTAATTTAGGTATCTTTGCCCTGCCCAGACACGTGGGCAAAAGCTTTTAGCAATTTAGTCTCTTTGAGACTCATCTTTAAAACTGGGTTGCAATTGTCTCTGAAGGTGGTAGCTGTTGGGAGTGCAGGGAAGGCATTCACAGGTGGCACGATCACATATGCCTCATCTTCTAAGGAAACCAGATTAAAAACAATTCAACCTTACCTTATGAATAACAAGATTCATTCTATGAGTTGAAACAGAACTGCATGAACTGTCTGCAAAGGGAAACTTACAGTTCTCCCCGGTTCTGTTTGGATTGATTCTCTCTCAAGTCTGCAACAAATTTTATCAAATTACTACATTATATCGTAAGAATAAGTTCTCCTTGGCTGACAGTGCCCTGCAGGCATCATACTAATATTAGTTATTGTTAGAAACATCAGCTTTATGCAAAATAATTTGTGCATGAATCGGTGCAGGTTGAATGAAACAATTATTAAGACTTCAATATGAAAATGTTTTTCTTTCAAATCCATGTCCACTTGCACATGAAATGTGCTCCATCACCTGCAATTATTATCCCAGGTTTTGGTTTGATTAATGGAATATACTAAGAGTATGCAACATGCATCACTTGACATTATAAACAGTTCTGACATTATAGTTCTGACATTTGAATCTTTTATATCCTTTCCAGAAAAAAAAGGAGAATGATGTATAAGATTGCTGGTGGTTTGAATTTTAAGTTCTTGTATTTATTTATCATTGACACATTAATATGTCATTGTCAGTATCAGTTTTCTCACATCCAGACCTCAAAAAGTCACTTTTCTTAATCTAGCAGCTTTGCATCTAGATCATATGAGGGTGGCACCCTTCAGAATCAGCTTTAAAATATTTAAAATTAAATGCTCCAATTTAAGCAATTTGGATGTCTGGGAACAGCTGTGGTTTGGATTTTTGCTTTTAAACTAATGAAGTTACAGACTTTGAAAAATGATACTACCTATGTACTCAGACTCTTTTTTTTTTTTTATGAAGGGTTTTTCAAGAGAGCATTTCCATTTAAACCCGTCTAATTTTTCTGTGTAACTGTAACTATATGAAGTGAATTACCAATTCAGGAAGAGCGTTGTTGTTGTATTAAAAAAAAATATGTATGAAAGGACATTCTTAGCCCTTTTTTGTTAAACTAAATTTTAAAGGAGTAGCTGACATGCTCATTTTCCACACTTTAATCTATAATCATGTAGCAGAAACCAGTGTAATTAAGAAGCAAGTATCTTTGCTGTTTAATCTAAACACTCTGGCACATCATTTCCAGAAATATTTACCTACAGTAACTCCACATGTGTTTGGGACTAGTCATAAGATTCAATCTAGTTTTTTATAAGTTGATTAACATAAATTTTCTTTAACTACTTAAGCACCATTTGATACACAGCTGCTTGAGATACTTGCATTATGGCCACAATTTTCTACTGGTTTCATTCTTCTAAATTTGTCAGCTGTGCATACAGCCCTGCTGAGAAGGACTTGGAGGTGTTGGTGGATGAGAAGCTCAACATAAGCCAGCAGTGTGCTCGCAGTCCAGAAAGCCAACAGCATCCTCAGCTGCATCAAAAGAAGCGTGGCCAGCAGGTCAAGGGAGGTGATTCTGCTCCTCTACTCCACTCTGGTGAGACCCCACCTGGAATACTGCTTCCAGCTCTGGGGCCCCCAACATAAGAAGGACATGGACTGGTTGGAACAGTTTCACTGGAGAGCCACAACGATGATCAGAAGGCCAGAGCACCTCTCCTATGAGGAGAGGCTGAGAGAGTCGGGGTTGTTCAGCATGGAGAAGAGGAGGCTCAGGGGAGACCTTATAGTGGTTTTCCAGTACCTGAAGGGGGCCTACGGGAGAGGTGGGGAGGGACTCTTATCAAGGAATGTAGCAACAGGACGAGGGGTAATGGTTTTAAACTGAAAGAAGGTAAATTTAGGTTAGATATTAGGAAGAAATTCTTTACTGTGGGGGTGGTGAGACATTGGAACAGGTTACCCAGAGAAGCTGTTGATGCCCCTTCCCTAGAGGTGTACAAGACCAGGCTGGATGGGGTTTTGAGTAACCTGGTCTAGTGGGAGGTGTTCCTGCCCATGGCAGGGGGGTTGGAACAATATGATCTTTACAGTCCCTTCCAACCCAAAAACCTTCTATGATGATTCTATGATCAAGTGTGCCAGTAAAATCAGGTGGCACATGGAAAAACTCAAGTGTGACTCCTCAAAGTCTTGTTCTAAACCAAAGCGAAGCTGCAACTTGTTTTGCTGGAGGTGCTTTGTAGTCATAAAGGTATATTGGGAGTTGACCTGACTATTGGAATGCTTGTTGCTAGCTTAGCAGACAGCAGAAAAGGAAAAAGAAAGCCTAATGTTAGTTCATGTTATGTTATACCCCTTAGCAAATACATGAGTGGTTCAGGGGCAGTGCTGAGCTGCTGACTCTGATGGCTGCCAGAACCTACAGGAATGCTTTTGCTTCAAAAAGCCCCGCATGGGAGAGAAAAAACATTACAGCACATGCTCTGAAGAAGAGTCTTTGTCAACAAGATTGATGCCAATGCCAGCTGTGAGTGTCTGGAGAAGCTGGGTTGCCTGTATCATTGTCACAGGGGGGTAGGTTTTAATTAAGATAGATGTGTTCTGAGAATGGTTAATGATTTTGTCACCTTATTCACCTTGGAAAGAATCACACGTTTCAAATTCACTCTGTGCAGCTGGGTGAGCTTTGCCAATCAACGGGGTAATTGGTAGTTTCTCTTCTAATAGAAGGTCTTTTACTGTTAAGAAATCCTTATGACTTTATGTTCTTTTTATTGCATCCAAACAGCTAAAGGTAATTAGTGTGACAGTCCCCTTTTTCAAATAATTCTTAATTGTCCTAAAATTATCTCCTTTTCTTTTCTGGTCATGCAATATGCTAGGAAAATATATAGGTGCTTTTTCTTCTGAGAATCTGGGAATTCAAAGCCACAAGCAAACTGCCTTTACTTGTAGATATGAAATTGCTTAAGCATTAACAGGCATGATTAAACCTTATGCCATAGTTATGCATCCCTGACAAAGTGGGAGGGCAGCTTGCTGTGGTGTGGAAAGGATCTCATAGCTGCATTTAATTTTTGACCTTATGTAAGATTAGCTGTACCATACAGACCATAACAGCTAAATATTCAACTAAATATTCAAAGTTCAGGTCCCCTGTGTGCAAGGGGATATGTCCATTTACCTGATATTGGATCACAATTTTCCAGGTGGAAAGATTTCTAGAAATCTTGCATAATTATAGATATTGCTGAAGATATCAGGGAGGGATTTTTAAACACCATTTTTAAAACTTCTGCTAATTACAGGAGACTATTAAAAAAATAGGAAATGTATATAGCTTTACATTGTGCTTTTTGACCTGCCCTTATTAGAAAGCTGAGGCAAAAAAACAGCTACAGTATATGATTTTAACACGGCAAAATCTAGTTGACTTTAGGTTGTAAGAAGTCTGTCTGAAAAAACAAGTATATTGACTGGCTGGAATAAGCTCTTTTCTCCAGTCCCTACCCAAATTGTTTGCATCACTGGTGTTTCTACATTAGTAACCAGACTATGGTGAACCCTTGCTTTATTCTCCAGTGACCTGACAACTTCTTCTGACCTAAGGCTTTGGAAAGGAGACACTGCTCAGCTGGTACATGTAGCAGGCAGGGAATGTTTTCCTTCTACAGCACAACAGGGACACAGAGTGGAAGACAAAGGTCTGGCTTTGAATGACTCCAAAGGTAGATGGATCGATTTGAAGAGTGACATCTTATGATTAGGCCTCCACTGATTTTTGCCTTACAGCAGCCACGTGAGAGAAGGTTCAGCCATCAAAGGTAGCTTGACCACCAAAGACAGCCATTATAAAAGTTTTCCTGTGCCACTACTAAATTTTTATTTCCACCTCCTCTGCAGTACAACTGTAAGATAATTTAAGGCAGCTTGCTAGGCAGTTGTTACTGCACTTACAAACAACACTGTAACGAAATACTAGCTTTTGAGTTGCTAAACCATCAAATACTACTGGCTCCTGTTTAAATGTCTAGTTGCTTTTATTAAGGCCTCAACTTGTCTCATTAAAAGCTCCACTATTTACAAAAAACATAAATTAACCCACATCCCGTGCAGAATACTGGAGAGACTGGGAGGATAGATGAGGGGGAGTCACAGAACACCCAAAAAGACCACAGGGAAAAAGAAGCAGGGGAAGAAACCTGAGAGGGTAGAGGAGATCAGGCCCCATGAAAGGGACATCATGGTGTGACAACCTCTGGCCCTAAGGGACACATTCTAGAGAAAAGTCCAAATGTCAAAGTACGAAAAAGAGGAAAAGGAGAAGAGACTAAGGCTATGAATAGGTACGTTCATGCTGTGACTGTTCTGTGCCTCAGGTGATACTTGACAATTCAGTTGCTTCTACCAGTGCTCAACAAAATCTGAAACAGAAAGTGTATGTAGTATTTCATTTGAGAGTCTGTCTGAGATTTGGGTTTCCTTGTTGCCCTAATAGAATTGCAAAACTTTTCCAACAATGCCTGTCGTTGTTTGGGCCAGCTTGGTCAATGACATGACAATAGCTGCTCTTCCCCACCTCTCGCTCCAAGGAGGGGAAGAGAAGAGAGAAAGAGATTTATAGTTTAGGAAAACTAAACTTCTTTAATGAAATATTAATAATAAAATTTAAAAGGAAATAATGAAATAGACACAATATATACAAAACTATATCAAGCTCCCAGGGAAACATCACCAGCAGACACTGGAAAAGTTCTAGACTGGACTGAGTGACAAATGAGAACTGGATTCCAGATCTACCTTCAGGAACACATGGATCAGAATCATGAGTAGACAAACTGACATGGTGCTCCTCAGACATTGACAAAACAGAGCCATTGATTAGGAGCCCTTAAAGCGGAGCCAACACAACCTCTTTGATCCCTCAGCTTTTATACTGAGTATGGCAGATGGGATGGAATACCCTACTGGTCAGTTTGGGTCACCCATCATGTCCACTCCTCCCCACAGGTGCAATCCCTCCATGGGCTAAACAACAATGTCAGCTGACCCTGGTTGCCACAGCAATAAGTAAGAGAAAGAGCCTCACTCACTGAACAGAAGGTTGGTTCTGCTCTGCCCCAAACCAGGACAATGCCTTTCTCCTGTACAAAGGTACAAACCAAAATTGTATTCTGATATTGTCTAGCATTCAGAAATAATCAGATTAGTATGCTATGAATAAGGAATATGAAATAGAGATAATCTGCACCAGCAGTTTTTTTTTACCTGAGGGCAGTACTGGGGCACTACTGCTATTGCACCTGATTTCTCAAATACCAAGGGAATTAGCCTTCTGTTTCTTTGCAGATGTTCAACAGGCCAGCAAAACAAACCTACCTTTCATTGTTCTTCTCTAGATTATTCTCATTAGCTGCCCAAGTTAGTAAGGTACCAGCAGGTGTGTTGTCATGCAGAATTTTGCATGCTGTAGAAAACTATTTAGGAAATGCAGCCATTTCTTCTTCACAGATGCTACTCTGAATGGCAATGATACTCAAGCACTGGTTTTCACAACTGAGTCTGAGCAACTGATCCAAAGAGAAAATGGCTGGTGCTCCATTCTCCTATCCCATGAGGTATATAGTCTTCTGGCTTTTTGAATATACATAGCAATTACAGACCTTTTAAGCTCCATTTTTCTTGGAAAACTCAAAGTACGCTCAGAATGACAAATGTGGATTTATGGACCATCTGAGGTCCCATATATGTCAATGATCTCATTGATTGCAAACTGGAACAGAATTTCTTCATGCTAACATCTAAAGAATATATCAAATGCTTAATTTATTCAGAATCTTATTAACCTTTTGCACAGCACAGTATTTCTGTGGGTTACTGTAGAAGGGTATAGGGAAGGAACGAAATAAGTATTTTGAAAACACTTGAAAAAAAAAAAAGTAATGTGTTAGATCTATGACCATTTTCCTTTTAAAAACTAATGAAATATTCATGGAAAGAGCTGACACAGTTTTGAGCGTATCAAAAGAAACTAAATTCCCATCAGGCTCCAGGCACAGCTTTTCATTCCTAGCATCCATTCACATGTTCCTTCCATCCCTGTCCCCAAAGCACTAAAAATTATGTGGTTCTTTTACACTGGCAGCATACTTCTGGCACATAGCTTTAATGGTTCCGGACAATATGGGAAGAGTTTGCACTTTTCCTCCTCTTTTTATTTAAATTACAAATATTTGACAAACTGCTTCTGTCCTGGAGGATTTCACATCCCCTCAGATTTAAAACACAGCTCACTTTTAAAGAGCTGCTAACACTTAGAGGAAGAAGTTGAACATTTTCAATTAAACAGGTATTTATTGTTCTTTCATTGTTCCTTTATTATACTAAAGGTGCTTATATCAAAAGAGAATCTTTATTCCCTTGCCCTCATTTATTTTTTAATTAGGTCAGTCTTCCCTTTGATATCCTGATCACCAGCTCAGCCTCTAATGGCAGTGTCAGCTAGCAATCAACTTCTGGTGACAATAATTTAGTCATCTTCTAAGTAATGCAATGACTTCCAAAAACATTCCATAAATAATGAACATCAAACACCCTGCAAACTATAACTTAGGACCAGAACTACCTCCAAGCAGAATACTTTTCCAATTTTCCAAGAAAGTCTCGGCTCTTCCCTAGAACTTCAAAGTGCACAGGGAGAATACAGAAAAAAATCCAAGCTTTTTAATTATCAGACTTTCTTTCTAAATAGCTAAGCTAGCGAGATTCCCAAGCACTCAAGTTAAGCGCTAACTTTCCTTAGAGAGTGGAAAGAGGAAGTTCTTGTAGTGGTTGGTCAGCACATCAGAACTACCGTCTAAAGAAGCTAATAAGAATAATCAAGCAGAATAAAAAAAGGAAGCTCCAAAAATAATGTGTTCTGCCTCCCAGGGTTAGTAAATTCTTCTGGAGAACACAATTATAAATGTTGACTTGGTATTTCTGGTGGGTTTGATCGTTGCAGTAAGCACATTTGACCCCACTCGGATACAGGATGTGTTCTGCTGTCACCTTCTCTGCCTCCTGTCCAGAAAAGTACCAAATGCTGCCAGGTTTCTGAAGAAAAGCCAGATGTGTACAATAGGCAAGAAGGTACCAAGACTAATGGGAAGTGCCAACCAGTGACCTTAAAAGAGCCCTAAGTGAGGGTGGACATGAAGAAATGAGTGTCCTGCAGGTACAGAAGTTATGGAGAAATGGTTCAACAAATAAACTATGTTGGATAGATAAAACCAAAATCCTCGAAGGAAAATTCTTCTAGCCCCCCAGTTTTTCCTGAAAGTAGTGATGGTGAAGTACATTAGTGGCAAAACAGTCTGCTGCTGGCAGGAAAAAATATTTTATGTGATAAGCAAGCAAATCAGATATGGAGTGTGATGGGTTGTTTGTCCATGTTTTTTTTTTTTTCTTGTTCCCAGTGTTTTGGTCTGTTTGTGGCTGAGGTGTTTTTTTCCCTCTAAATCCTTTCTGTTTTTTATACTTGTCCAAAGTACTCCTGGAAGCTCAAGGGAGAGGGAGTCAGACTCTGAGAACAAGCAGGAGAGGACAGATAAAAATGGCTTTCTGGCATCTGGGGAGTAGCTTTGTGCTGGAGAAAACTGTTTACTCACAGATGTACTGCTCCTGCTGCTTATTTTGATTTCCTTCATTTCTGCTTTGCATCGACATACAAAGTACACTTCGAAGATGAACTCTTCTGTTTACTGGAGAAATACAATAAAGCATCTTTTCCTATATATCTAAAACAGAGACATCTGGAAATGAGAGCCATGGTGCAAGGAAGCCTTGTGACACTATTCCCATGACAAGGCTCTGCTTATCAGCCTGAGAGAAGCATTTCACATGTTGTGGTAATTTGCAGTAAAAATTGCCACAGATGGTGTTAGTTAGCATGTGTGGCATTTATGAGATTAGTATTTGGCTACAGATCTATCTCCACATGTTTCTGTGATACCAAAAAGAGTGCAGAGATAGAGATGCATGAACAAACACAAATTTTTCTTAAATGAGGTTTTGTTGAGAATCAATTTCACTATAAACTTTGTAGTAGTATGGTAACCAGATACAGTGAGCTACATAATCCAGCTCTAATTTCCACTCTAAGTCTAATCTATATATGTAAATGATTCCTGATCAGCTTTTGTTTTCCCCCATTCTGCTAATCTATTTACGGTATTGCTTTTAAAACATATAAGCAAGAGCTACAGCCAGTTGACTAGCAGCTCCTTTGCTCCTGCCCAGCATCCATCTCCTTGTTGAGATGATTTTATACCCACCTCATGGTAAATTATTTGGATATTTTGTGCCAAAAGGCAAATGTAAACTGTCAGTTTAACCGAGCATGGTGATCTGTGACGCTCTAAGTATCAGGTTAAGAGATGTGGAGCACCGCACTCAGCTTGTCAAAGCAACCTGGTGAGCACACATACGGCTCAGCCATGCAATAAGCACAGGTAGCTTGGGGTGTTTGAAGATGTGTGAAGGATCAGGGTATAACAGTGTGGACTAGGAATGTGTTTTCGAATGGGGCATTTTTAAGCATTGGTGCCATGGACTAGGGGTCCTTTACTACAGTCAGTGAGGGTTGGACAGCAGATCAGACAGGTGGCACCAGAGGTGCCTCAGGGCACAACAGCTCTGCAGAGCCCTGTGCTCTGCACTTGTCACTTTGACTGTTTCCTTCCCAGATCAATTGGGAAAGTAATTGGTCTAAATCTTCCTGTTCTGTTTGTTTTTATGTGGGATGATGTAGTTCCTCCTCACTGTCCTAAGAAAAGGGTCACCAAGCATCCAAGTTGTGTGCATCTGTTGATGGTTCAAGGAAGATTTCCAGGCTTTCCCTGCTCCTTTTGGCCTTGCTCCTATTTGTACCCACCCCCACCCAAGCTACCCCCATCAATGCATAATAATTTTTTATTCTCTACCCAGCACTTTGCTACCAAGTCTTTATTCATCTCCTTTGATTTTTCTTATGCAATTCAATCCTTCAGCCAACTTCACACAGACCCTATTTTAATTTTCAAGCCTTCTTCACATATAAAATTTCTTCCCACTTCCTTGAAGAGAGCCCATAGGAGAAGGGTGGAGGGGCAAGAAAGAGGAAGGTCAGAATTTCAGAAGTCCATGCACCAATGCAAGTGTCCTTTACGCCTCAGAAGTAATAAGCCACCTGAAGAACATTGAAGCCTAAGTGTCCAGATGGGTTTGCAAGCTCCTTACTTTGCAATCCACAGCGGTTAGAAATCAGAAGTTTGAGAGGAGCAGGACATGTCTGTAAATCTATGCTGCCCACTGACCTCATTCGTAGCCATGAATTCTTATGAGCTTGGTAATGGGGAGGGAAGACACCCACCACACGTTATTTCCAGTAGGATATAAGTGAATCGTACAACACACAGGTTTACATGCCATGTAACTCTGATTTAGATAGTTACCTGCTATACAAAAATCCTTGAGAATACAGCAGCATGTTTGCGGGCTCCCAGGTGTGTACAGGGGGAGTCCATGCCCTGCACAACCCTGCTGCCCTTGCTAATGCTACAGTCCCAGCTGGTTGGAAGCCAGTTTAGATACTGCTGCCCCTATGTTTGTATCTGTCCTCGCAGGACAGACCCAGCAACACTTGTCTTCCATAAAGCGTGTCTCAATCATAAGAGCAGCAGCGGGTTGAAAGAGGAGGGCAAATAATAGCTCGAGCATAGCTCTGTTTTCTTTTTGTTCTCCACAGCAGGGAGTCTAGCTTAGAAAAGTGTGAATCTTTGCAAGTGCAGCCCAGAAAAACCATTTCCTGTTTTCTCCCAGCAAGCACAAACTTCTGTGCTCCTAAACCACATGCAGCTTCTCTAACCAGACACTGTCACAGCACCTGTGCCAAAATATGCCATTCTGAAAATGGCCTTTCACTCTCTGTATACAGCAGTTCTTTCAGGCAACTGCAAATGCTTATGAGCAGTTTTCTAATAAGGACACAGACATGTCCTTTTAATGAAACAAATCTTTTCTAGCTGAGGAGCTGTTATAATTTCATCTAGTTTGAGCAACCAGGCATATGTTGTTGAATCATGCAGACCAAATATTTATTTTGACCACTTCAAAAATATCTTGTGGGCTAACTCTGGTTTGCCCAGCTCTTTGTTAACAGTTGCAAATAAGAAACATTCAAAAAATCACAGCTTGTTTATGCATAATTTGTACGCTCACAGTAGAAAGGGCTATGTATCTCAGCTAAATCTTTTGCAATGAATAATTCCACCATTCAGTACAGATGCAGACTGTTGGAAGTTACAGAACATTATGGAAATGTATCTTCCGTCCTCAGGAGATGGGAGAATTTTAATTCCTGGCACTGAAGGCAGGTTTGAATGAGAATATGATTAAACTTTTATAACTGCTTGATGTTTTCTTGGCTCAATCAATATTCTTTTCAATAAGCCCTTGGCCTGTTTCAGAAGCACTGCCAATATTTGTTGTTCAGTAAATGTGGTTTTATTTTTCACTCCCGCTGATCTGATCAACAGAATGACATTGATCACAATGAGCACTGTGTTCAAACATTTTAAAACAATTTAATCTGCTCATGCAGGACAGAGGTTAGGTAGCTGTGCTGATTACAGCACATCTTTTAATGGCCTGTTACAGACGAATATGCTTTGATATCACCTCCAATGTATCTGACTGCAATCGTTCATTTGTGAAAGCTGGCAGGAATGGATGGGGTCATGCAGAATGGTTGCTTCATTTCTTTCAAAGGAAGACCTAAAGGGACACGACAGACAGTCATACATTCCTCAGGAGGACTAGCATTCTGGAGATAGACCCTGAGCGATCCATTCTGCAGTGTGTGACAGCACTCAAGGGAACTGGCTAATACTATTTAGATATTAATACTGTCAAGCAGAGAGATGCTCAACTAGAATTTAGGATAAGCCTACAGCCTATTCAACAATCTGCCAATGGCCTGTACATAACCTTGGGCAAATCACTTAGCTCTATGCCTTGGGTTTTCTATCTATTAAGCAATGTTAATAATTCTTACTATGCTTTGTGAAATTCTTACTACGCCTTAACGTCTATGCAAGAGAGATGTGATGTGACTGTTGAGTTGCAGCATTCGTTCAGCACACTGGTGACACTCAGTTCTTTGCCAATCCAGGCAGGAGCTACCTCTACAAAATGCCAGAGAGAACGAAGAGTTTAGAGCAGAAGTAATTCCAAACAGTTTCAGCTGATGCTTAGAAAGTGGAGAAAGTGGTGAATAGTGAAAGGGGCAAGAATTGCTTGTTCCTCTTCAAGGAAATTCTCATTCTTTGCTTCAATGGTAATACAATCCTACTAGGTATGATTCCTAAGCCTTGTGCCCTGAGTCCTAAATGATAAAAGGTGACTTTTGTTCTCACTTCTCCATTTTCACATGTGATGGTAAAAAAGGCTTGGCATTTCAAGTTAATGGCTGTCCTAGTAATTGCTTATCCCTCTATTCACAGACATGGTGCTTGAACTCGGGACCTGTCTTTATAACTGAGTTTATAGTCAGAGAGATATGTCAGTGATCGGGCAGATCAGGCAACAGTAACCAGGTGCTGGGAGTTAAGCCCCGCCAACAGCCAAGCACCCACATGCACCCCAGTGGGACAGGGGAGAGAATAGGAAGAGGAAATGTAAGAAAACTCCTGAGTCAAGATACAGTTGAGTAGGTGAAGGAAAGCAGGGGAAAAAAAGCCCTACAATAAACAAGTGATGAAAAGGCAGTGACTCACTACCTCTCACAAGCAGAGGTCTCCGAGCAATGGCCAATATGGAAGAAAAAAACCCTCACCTTCTTCTTCTACCAGAGCTTTTATTGCTAAGCATGATGTCATATGGTATGGAATATCCCTTTGGTCAATACGGGTCAGTCGTCCTGCTGTGTCCCCTCCCAACTTCTTGCACAGCCCCAGCCTACTTACAGTCACTGGCAGGGGAGAGGCGGCAGAGCGGGGAAAAAGAGAAAGCCTTGTGCTTACAAGCACTGCTCAGCAATACTCACATAATTAATGTCTTACCAACACTACTTTAACCGCAAACCCAAAACACAGCACCACAGGGCTGCTATGCAGAAAGTTAGCTCCATCCCTGCCAGACCCAGTATATCAGGAAAGAAATGAAAATAGCAAAGTCCCATTCTGGCAGAGGACTGATTAGACTGGAACTGATTAAGTTACTCCCCCACAAAATTAAATATGCTCTTGAACAACTGAGGGCATTAAAAAAAACCCTCAAAGAACGAGCGAGACAGAAAGGGCAGCCTTAGAGCCTGTTCCGATTCCCTTCCAGCAGGCCTGCACACGATGTTCAGAAATAGGGAGCTAAATAATGTTAGTCTGCCCAGCCTTTGGGGGCTCAGCAAAGTATTTGGCTTGAAGGGCAAGATTTTTGATGGCTTCTTGATGGCCAACTGCAGATGGTTCTTTGTTTTGTATACTTTTATGTTTTATATAAGCAGAGTTGGGGAGTGGTTGGGTGTGTTTAATTATGATAAGGTTTGGAAACTGTTAACACTCATGCAGGGACTGCCTTATGTGAAGGAATGAATCTGGGACTTTGGATAGAGTTGTGAGTAAGGAGGATTCTGTCCTACCTCTAGGAAAACAGGGAAGGCAGGGCTTCTCGCAGAAGTGATGGTACACACTGCTGTAATGTACTGAGGTGTTTTCCCAGGATGCTAACGCACCCTTTTCCAGAGGCAGCCCAGCTCTTCTGCATGCCTACAGCTACTCCCCACTCCACACTTCTCAGTGGTTTCCCACAGCCTCTCAATCTCTAATGATATTCACTGAGTTGACACAAGCTGAGCTGTGCAAGGGTTTCTGGAAAAGAGCAGTTATTTTATGCCTTCATACTCCCTTGTACAAAGAGTGAGAGCAGCATGCAATCTGGAAAAATATACTGAAGAGAGATGAGTTTGTCATTTCAATAGTCAATGTGATGTTTTGGCTGTATCTGAAGATCAACATCTACAAAGAATAGATGTGTAAATCGCTTTCTATATGGTTCTTCAGAGGTTGCTTTCAGAAAATTATTTACTATTCCAGATGCCTACATAGTCAAAGATATTGACTGACTGGAGAGAGTCCAGAGCAGAATACTAAAAATGATCATTTAGTGCAGATGTTTCGATTTACAAAAAAGCGATAGAAAGATTAAAGGGATAAAATACAGTTTGAGGCTGGGCTAACTAATGAGCTAGAGAGGACACAGCTCTCTCCAAATACAAATAAACACCATGAATGAAACAATTACATATGGCAGTGTACCACAGGGTAAGCAATAGCACACATATCTCAGTCCCACAAATGATTTTCCTGTAAACCAAATTAATCAAAGAGAAGTTGAGGTTAAATCTTCTGTCAAACATTTCTGCATAGAACTACTCAAGTAGGAACAGAGGTTGAGCTTCGAGCACTATATGGGCACCAAAGAAGTTTTCTTCTTGAAATGTCTGTGTTTCTGCATCATATTAATGAACAATATTTCTTTTACAGAAAAAAAAAAAGCACAATATTAATTGTTTACTTAATCATAACATTAAAAAGATGCCGGCTGTTTCATAGCATAGGAATTTCCCTGCTGACATCAGTATGCCCTCTTCCCAGCAGCAGAGGAAGAGTGAAAACCTATCTAAGAGCAAGGCCTCAGAAGTCTGATTGTGTACTGACTGACTTTCATCTCTCCACTGTACTGTTCAAGACCCATGCTTCCTCATGGCACACAGCACAATGACACCTTTACAGACCAGCTACCCCCACCCAGGACTGCAAACCACACCGCCCAGTACTCAGCTTATTCATGACTTCAGAAATAGTTTTAAGGATTTATTAATTGTCTTTATTGGAGCAGAACCTGAGACACGGACTTTGTTACGCTAGGTGCTGCATAAATGAAAAGACAAATGGGTAGTCCCTGTTAATTTACAATCTCAATAATTAAGCAAGCGATGGCAAGCACCAGACACAGAAGAAAGTACAGAGAAGCACTAAGATAGGCCATTCTCTGGTCACACAAGACAAATGATATCTGCTGTTTCCTATAGGGACCTTAACATCAAGGTTTTAACATTATGGCACTTCGTTATTTCCTTTCTTTTGCTTGTTTCAAGTTTGATGTTTAGACCTTGCTTTGCAGTCTAAACACATTACCTGGGCAAATGCATTCACTAGTATTTGTTGACTTTGTGATTCCTAAGGTCACGGAGTTTGAAATTTTTGGTTACACCTTATCAAATATACCAGAAGCTACGGGTATAGGACAGTTTTCATGCACAACTGAATGCCACTGAATTCCACTCCCATTTTCTCACAGGGCTGGTAGAAGAAATTCCTTGCAATCAAGTGCTCCTGTCACTCTAGTGAAGTGTAGCATGAATTCCAAACAGCCACAAGTAACTAATGGATAGAGTGGCTGAAAGACCTATTTTCTATCAGTAAGGCCAAAATAACAGGAACATACCTTTATTTTCCTAGATTAGCTATTACTTCAAACACAAAATAAGTCTGGGGCTATTTCTATTATTTCTAATATAAAATTACACATTAAGAAATTAGAAGACATTAAGGTTGTAAAGTGAGTGACTCCTAAACCAGGGCAGAGAAAAGGAAGTAATTGCATCCTATGTGTGCACTGTATTTCGATCTTTAATTATCCAAGCACTGCAAGGGGATAAACAACCTCACAATGAAGGCCACAATGACCCTAAAACCTACAGTGAAGAACCAGAGGCTCTATGAAGCTTTTTTTTTTTTCTACCAGCAATTTCATGATGCATTTTTTCCACAGGGACAGCACTTTGTTGAAAGAACTAAATAGTTAGTTACCCAGTACTTCCTTTTATCCTTCAAGTGTGGGGCTTCAGGTCTTTTTCACTACACATCATGTAAAGTTTGCCTTGAACATATATAGACTTTCTTGTCTACTAATAAACTTCATACAAATATTCTGACCTATGCTAGTATTTGACCATGTCTGAAGTATCACAGGAGTTATTTTACCAGTATTCAGGAGAGTAAAAGTAGTAGTATTCCGATTTTACCCATAGGAAAGGAAAGGGACTTGGTCCAAATTACTGAGTGCCCACCAATTTTGTCAACTCAGTCTGAGATACACAGAATCTGATTTATTCATAGTATTTACACTTTTAAAAAAATCTTAGGAAGATTATGTAAGCTTTTATATATTCAAAGGATAGCTTCCATCAAAGCGAATAGCAAGGTGATGCTCACTGCCAGGTAAGTATCAAGAAAATAAAGAATATGCAGCTGGGTGATCATCAGTGAGGTTCTGGTTTTTAGATTATTTGTCCTGCATTCATCCCAGTGGGAGGAGGGTGACAAATATAAGGGTGGGATCTAGTTCATCACCTTTAAACAACCACATTCATCCTTTTTCTTCCTGCTAACCGAAACCAACGCTTCACTACTCTGGTACCTGGCTGGCTCACCAAACACGTCATTTAACTGCTGAGCACAGGGGTTCATGCGGTGACGGCAGAAAAGTCATACCTTGAAAAAGGGTAAGGCCTTCATGCCGAACCAGAGAAGGGGTAAGGCCTGCCAGAAACAGGGTAAGGCAGAGATTGTCAGCTGTGGAAACTTCACAACCACATAATAGTAAGAAAGCTAAAAAATTGGATGAAAGTGTATTTTTCTTCAGTTCTGCCATTTGAAAAATAAGATTTATTACAACTGAACTCATAAACTCTAAGTAGATAAATAGAAGTCAGCTTTGAAAAAGCCATTTTGAAAAACGCATTTATGTCTTTACATTGCCAAAATGACAAAATGTTTTGTTTTTTCCTATGGGATGCTCCAGGTAACTTGATGTGCTGATAGCATTTTAGTTTCCACCTATTTATGTACAGAACAGGAATGGCTGCTTGAAGAATAGTGGAGAGGAACGGGGTGATACCCAAAATACCAGTGCCCGTCAGTGGGCAGGTGACACCTTCAGCAGTGTCAGTTCCAGCCCTCCTCCTCCTCCTCAGCGCCCTCAGGCCTGCAACCCTACGGGACCGGCTGGAGGATGACTGGAAAAGGGCATGACTCGTGGCGGCCATTTAGGATCCAATTCTCCTGCTTGGAGCTGCCCCCGGGCCTGCACCGCTCCCCAGCCTCAAGGAGCTCGGCGTCTACTTCACATGAAGTGGCGCATTCTGTTTTTTAAACGCTGGCATTTTGCCGCCGTCAGGGCAGCACCCCGCGGGGCAGGCGGGCTTTCCCCGGTCCCGGTACCCGCGGCTGCCTTCACAGCGGCTAACAGCAGGGTCCCCGGGCGGCCATGTTCGCTCCCGCTGAGGGAACGTCCCTCCCCGCCACGCCCCCACCCCACC
>JAOXJM010000001.1:93999520-94016365 GCA_026413425.1 Tringa solitaria | reverse complement strand
AATGGATTGCGGTAACATATTTCTCCTGGTTTACGTTCTTAGCTAATTAGAATAAAATAAGAACTCTAACTGTGCAGCGCAATGAATTCTAATACAACTTCTTTGCTGTTCCATCATTGTTCCTCTTCTGCTTGCTGTCTGTGTAAATATCTTAGTATCTCAAGTCTCTGACAGAACGATTTGTGAGACACAGAGCAGATAATTCTTTAATTTATTTTTTTTTTACTTTTATACTTTGTTCTTTGAACCCTCGTGCAAGTTTATCTTCACTTCAGTAAGTTTTCTGAAAAGCTTAAATTTGAGGTTTGTAGAGAAAAAAGGAGTTTTAGCTTTATTTTGGTTTTGGGGTTAAGAGGGATTAGGGGCAAAGGATTATGGTACAGCTGCTGGAGTTGCCGGAGATGTATACATTATCTAGGTATAAATTCCCATATTTGGGATAGGGATTAAAATACATAATATAGAAATTCAAAGATGATAATCAACTTTCTAAGATTTAACTGTTAACTCTTAAATATTGTTACTTAAGTCTTTAACTAGATTTTTTCCTCCTAGTATAAAATTTATGAAGCCCCTTATAACCATAACTTTGTACAGGACCTAATAGAGTAACAACTTAGTATATTAAGGAGAACAGGACTCATCACAAATAAGGTTTTGATGTTACCTTTAACATGCAAAAAATTCAGGATATCAGATTATGTGTCTCTTTTTTTCTGTTTATTTTTCAGATAGCACCTCAAGGGGTGTCGGAGAGTCTTCATTTAGTTTCACCAGTGCAAGAACTCATTGGTACAACTGAATTTTTTGTGTGTTGGTCAAATATGTTCGTTACAAAATGTGTTTTTATTAAAATTTATTAGAAATAATTAGTTTATTGAAAACATGGGGGCACTATTTATCCAACTGAAAAGTTCAACAGGCTGGATTCTTGAGGAAAAGTTAGACATGTTTTTGCTTATGGCAAAATGTATTTGAAAAATAGAAATTAAATAACTTCTATATGTAAAAACAGCTTTTCTTAAATACCCTCAGGGGGAAAAAAAAAGGCATATTTATAAAATTCAGCAGCATTAAGCTTAATTAAATGAAAGCATAATTTTTTTTGAATCTGCTTATTTTAAATTCAAGGAATGTATTGAATGGCTTTGCATCTTCTAGTAACTGACATTTTGTTAGTAAACTTTTCTTTCTTCAGAAACTCTCCAGACTTGATGCAAACCTCAGACAGAATTTTGATGTAAATATTTCAAGCCTAACAACTACAGAAACCATTTTCTTCAGTGTGCTTTTGGGAAAGTAAGGCTGCACTGGCACTAGCCAAGTACAAAGCTTTTAAGTAATCTGGAAATACAGTTGACAAAACCTGCAGGATAAGGCTGTTACTCCTGGTTAGAAATCACAAAGAGCAAAGCAGTCTGCCTCTACAATGAAAATATTTTATATCTATATATTAAGATATTTTAAAATTATTTTTTTCTAACACATTTCATTTGTCTTCTATAGTCTGTTAATTCAACATAGTTAGGAAAAAACTTTTAATTTTTTCCTAATGGATTATGTTAATCATCCATTTAGGCTGTCAAAAAAACTTAATGAAATAGTCTATTACAGTAAGACTACCTATGCTGAATGCAATTGTTTCAAAGTCATGTAATACATTACTGGAAGTGCCCTAATAGGTTTGGGTTGTGTTTTTTTTTTCTTTTTCTAGTTTTGTTTTGTGATTCATTTGAGGTTTGGTTTGTTTTAAATAGGCAACCAAGCTGCTGTTTGCAGAGAGAATGTGGAGTTGTCAAATAGATGTTCTTCATCCAGACCTCTACAGTTACAATTTTCTGGTGTTCCCATTTCACCAAATACAATAACTATACCCAGGCATCGATCGTCTCCAGAACTGAATAAAAGTTGCTATGATAGTATCTTGGAAGAATACCAGTCTGCAGATGAGGCATGCTCCTGGAACAATGTAACTCTTGCAGACTTGTATCCAGCAATGGTAGAGATACTTAGAAGGCTCATGACAAAGCAGTCTTGGAGAAAAGATTTAAAATACATATTTAGGCAATTAGGGCATAAAAGACGGCATTTTAGAAGAGCAAAGCTCAATGTCACTGTAGACAAAATAAGAGGATTCAGACCTCTTAAACTGAAGAAAGCACTACCTAGCATATGCAGCAGTAGAAGTGAAGACATCCAGAATCAAACTTTCAGAAATGAGAACAAAGAACTTTGTGATGACATGTGTTCCATTAACAATTTATCTGGTCTAGTACCTTATTCTTATACCGATACAAATGAAATCAAAATGGACTACACTGACTCAAGTTTAGAACATCATTTGGTATCTGGAGAAGGCCAGAAAGTCTCCAAACAGACTCTTCCTAATGTTATGGCTAGAATGGGAGAGACATTTCTAGTTGAAGATGACTTACAGACTGCTGTCTCACCAAAGAATTCAAAATGCATAGGAAGTGAAAAATTAGCTGACCAATGTTCCTGGGAATATCCTTTTATAACATCTGCTGCCGGTTCAGGGTCAACAGCGCTTCATCTGGTAAAAGAGAGCAGAACTCAAAAAATTGACTTTTCTTGTGGTGATACCTCAGAGTTGTGTTCCTCTACTTGCAGTTCCTATGGCAATAATAACACTTTGACACCTGTCACCCACAGTTCTCTTGCAAGAGCATCAAATCCTTCGCTCATAAATCCTGAAAAAATAATTTCTGAAGGACGAATTTCTTTCCAGCGCAAACACTTATTTTCCTCATTGTCTATGAAGCAGAGTCCTTCAAAGATGCCCCAGAAATGTGAAGATGCATTTGAGAAACTCTACTACAAACTGTGTTCCAAAGAAATCCAAAAACCTTTGACATTGACCAGACCTCTTGCAAATTCACAGAACCTTGAAGAGAAAGGAAGATTAGTGAAGAGTAATTTAAGTAATTCTGTGAGGTCCATTACAGAGTATGATAGAGAATTTGATAGGATCTATGAGGAATTGTGTAATGAAACTGTTCCAAAACTTTCTGTGTTTCAGAGAGCTTCAAATTTAAGGAAATATGAAGGAATACACATGTCTGAAACTGTAAATGCTCTTGTTAACTCACCTGTTCGAACTTTATCTGCAATTCCCAGAATTAAAAGAGTAGGAAATTTTCAAAATGATCTTTTTTGTTCACCAGTAAAGCGACTGAAAAATGCACCAGAGCTTTACTTTTCTTCAACAAAATGTCAACAGACTTCTTATAGAAAAAATGTTAATCTTCAAACAGTTCGCATGGATTATTTGAGCACATACAGTCGCAGTAGCCCCAGCTTGTTTGATGGTCTCAGCTGTCAGAGTCAGGTACTTAAGGACCTTGTGAAAAAAAAAAAAAAAACTATTGTGCACTCTTTGCTGTTATTTGGAGAAGGGCTTAAAATGGATTAGAGCTGGAAGCTGTTTAAACTAGTGACAGTATACTTCTGGTGCTATTTGGTCAGTAGGATGGTTTTACAGGTTTGGGGTTTTGGGGATTTCTATTTTTTAGAAATATAAGTTGCATGAAGTCTCCTGGATCACATGAGGAAATTGACTATATTTAATAACCTTGTAAACAGTTATAAAATGCTTAAGAAAGGATTTTGTTGCATTTTAACAAACCGTGCCACTGGTTAAAATAATTCAAACAGTGGCCTTGTTAATTAAGGTGTTGTCTTTCTAAAATGATGACTTTTTATTAATTTTATAGATGGATAAGATAAGAAAAAAAAATTAAGCTTTACTGGGTTCCATTGGAATCATTAGACTTGTTCATTAAATTCTGAATCAGGCCCTTACATCCAGATTCCTAGTAATTTCTTCTGAGTTTTTCCATCAATGTAATCTGTTGATGCTTTGTTTTCAGGACTCTGGATTTCATGCTTCTTCAGATAAAATTTTTCTTGTTACTCCTGGTACTTCCCTGCGAGGTTAGTTTCAGAGACTTTATGAGTTACTACTTTAGCAATCACAAGCTTTTCTTCAAAGCGTAAACCTACAGATCTCAATAGACCACCATCTAGGTGACAGCTCGTCTTCCTTAGTAATAATTGGATATGTTTAAGTGTTCCTTCAGGTAAGGAATCTATATAGAAAGGGGGTTTCTGAATCACATATTAACAGCTATTTAAGAAGCTTTTCTGTAGGTTAACTAGGACTTTTCCTACTAACAGGTTTCTTATTATCCTCTCTTCCTTTTTTAAATTCATATAAAAGCTGCTGTTGCTTTTACTTTCTGTATCTAAATGCTCAGCAGGAAATGCATAGTTTGTTAATTTTACACTTGAATAACAAAAGGCTTTTGATTGGATTCTTCAGTTTTACAAGCTTGCAATTGAGTTGTTGCATGGCTACTGTCACTTGCTATGGAGAATTAGATTATTAATCTGGATAAAAAGACTCTTGCCAATATAGGACAGTAGAATTCTTTTATTTAAAAAACCAACCCAAAACTACAATAGTTTTTAGATGCTAATCTTTTAATTTGCTTTTAAAGTGTCATATTGGTTAAAACATGCTTATAACATAACCTCAACTTTTTTCCTGCCAAGTAACATCGCTAATCTTTATTTTCCATATTTTATTTTTATGAACCCTATCATCAAGATAACTAACTAATATGTAGAGGAAAATACCGAAGAAGGTGACGTGAGATATGGTCAACAATAAGAAAGTGGCAGAAGAAATGCATTTGTTTGCATGGTTCTTGCCTTGTTGCGTTTTCATTACTGATTAATTGTAAAAAAAATTATTACTTGAGGTGGACTTTTCCCACCTGTCTTACTTTGCCTTCTTCAAATTTTAACTCATATTTATGTATTACATTTGTTCTGGTATTAACAGTGTCTTCTACTTTTTTTCTAATGGTGACAAATTATAAGCATTTTGAAGAAATCTAGCCTTAAATACATTCAATGTATAAAATACATTTGAAATTTTTCCAGAATCTTTTGCATTAAAATATTTTCGTAAGGAAATTTGCTCATTGAAGTATGCCAATGAAGTGTTACCAATGTCTTAACAGAATGTTTTCACAACATACTGTAGTTTATATGCTACTCAGCAGAGTTCTTACCCTTTTCATCCTACTGTTTTTCAGCACCAGAATCTGAGATTGCAGATGGCCACTCTGGTTGTTTTAGGGCAGTGAAGAATTACAGCTCTCCCAGAAATGCACAGAAGTGTCACCAAAGGTAAGCGCCTTTTGAGAAAAGAAATTTCAAAAGAAATTCTTGCTGCTTTACATCCATATTAAAGGTATGGAGGTTGTTGCTTACATGTAAACTTCTAGAATGAAAATCAACATGGATGCTTGGGAGAGCCCAAGCTAATCAAACCTGTTGGGCTCAACACTGGGAGGCAAATGTCTGTGGACAAAACTAGCCAGACTCCAGCATGGATTGGCCAGTGAGTACAAGTTAGTAAGATAGCCTAACTTAATAGCTACTCTAGTCCTTATTTTGTGCTAATTATAGAGATATTTATTATTTTAGATATAACTATAGAATTTATTTGATTCTGTCTGTGTGTTTGAGCTAACAAGTCCTGTCAGATCATTAGCCTATGGAGAGTACAGCATATTGCTGTTTAAAACGACTTCCAAAACTTAGCTTCTGTGCAGTTGAGCATAGTCACCTGCATTTTGGCTCTGTTTGGAAGATATCCAAAATCCTCTCCTGCTGCTGTTATCACTACTGGCAGTGTTTGTATATCTCTGGAAGGAGTGTTCTTGCTGGATACTGGCCTACTACACCTATTTTCCTCAGAAAAGATGCTTTTTAAAAGATTCACAAGTTTCAGATCTCTTGGGTTTTTAATTGTAAACTAATTTAATAGGAAGCAGGATTAAAAAGCATTAAAACTTCTCTAAACAGTTTCTCATTTTTATTTTCCAAAAAATTATTGACTTTTTCTTTTCCAAAAAGTCTAATTTGGCAACACAAGATATACTACCTTCCCAAACTCGGTCAAGAAATATTTTCACTTTTATTTGAGATGATCATACATCAGATATCAAAATTTTCTGAAATGTTCAAATTAAAACTCCAGAGGAAGCCTGAATGTATTTTTAAACTACTTGTATGGAAAACTTAACCAGAAAAGAGGCTGCATGATTTAAAGGGAAAAAAAAGTTTCAGTTTAAGCAAAGCTGGAATTAAAACATAGAGGCTTGTATTACAAATATGTAACAATATTGATAAAGATTGTATTGAGATTATTTTTTTGATATGATGGAAGATTGGAGGCAAGCTGATGAGTATACAAGGATGTTTCTGTGATGTTGAGTATGCCCACTTAGCTGAGTAAATTTCTGCTCAGTTCTTGGATTCCCTCTTTTTTTTTTTTCCCCCCTCACTTCTTTTTCCTGACTCCATACAAAATAGCCCTCCATGAGATTAGTGAGGAGGAATGGTTTTCCTTTCTTTAATGCATGTAAGTACAGAAGTTTGAGAGAGTAGGAAATCAGGATTTCATGGAGTGCTTTCTTGCCAAGTCATCTGGAATAAAATCTATTTCTTTGTTCCTTAATTAAATGCATATTTGCTGATTTGTAGCCAAAATGGACTGTCAGCTGGCCAGCTTCCTTAGGCCTCTGGTGTGATATTCTTAGCCTTCTATGGTTCCCAGGAGTGAAGCTCTTCTTTAGTGGCTTCAGACCCCTCGAGTTTTATGCCTAAGCCATGTGGCAAAATGCTGTATGTCGTAATGAATGGTTGTGGAAAGAAAATTAATATTACCCGGATTGGCTTTAGAAGATGTTTATGAATGAGCTATTTCAGAAAAGGAAATGTTCATAACTAATAAACTTTTCTTCAACTCTGTGTGACTGCTGGCCACAGCTATACTGCTATACTTAATTGTCAGATATAAAGCAAAATAGTTTAAAAGAGATGTTAAAAAAACTATGCCTTTTCTTAAGTAACATGCAAGGAAATCATTGTTTTCTCACTTATATCTTCCATGTTTAGCTATTTGTGAATAGATTCAAAGATTGCATCTCAAAGTTTAATAGATATTTATTTAATTTAGGTTAATGTAGTACTACTGAGACACTAAAATGACATTGGATGAAAAGTTTTCTCTCCAGCTGAAAGCACAAAGGAATGCAGATAAGGAGTTCTGTTGCTGTTCACAGTCAAGATGTTCAGATATCTTGTTTTGTCAATTTGTTTCAATTTCATTCTGTTCATCAGAGTTTCAGTAAGCATGGTGTTTTTTCGTAATTTACTTTATCATCTAAACAATTCTTTTCTATAGGGCATCTAGAAAACTAAGTTACACTGATGGGAAAGAACAAAATCCTAGCAATCCCTTGGACGACTTTCTAGTCAAAGCTCACCAAGAAGCATTCCTGGACTGCTACGGAGAAAATATTGATATTTAAAGTTTGGTTGGGTTTTGTTTATATTTCCTCTTCCAAGAATCAAGGATGTTCTATATATATGTAATATACAATTAGTCCTGACTTACACTTCCTGGTATTATAAATCTTCAGGAACTAATTTGTCTCTTCTGACAGGGCTCTTCTTACTCCTCTGGCTTCATCAGATATTGCAGGGTATCAGGGTTCCTTTCTATGGTCAAGTTCAAGTTATGTGTTTACTAGTGTTTATAATAACAGAACATGGTCTGTATTAACCTTTAATCTGCTGATAAGCTTTGATTCTTAACGTATTAATAGTAAGATAAGTAAGAAGCTCTTTCTGCTGCATTCCTGCTTATTCATGCTTTATAGATGTATCAGTATTAAATGAAAAAATCTAAACTGGGCTGGATAATCCAAATGCCAGTATTATATGCTATGACTTATAAAATGCCTGCAGTGTAATTTTAGTATTAAATTTTCTAAGCTGCTCACCAAAATTGATTGTTCAATGAAATTTTATAGTTTTTATTGGATTTGATAACTGGGTTCTGTGTTCTGACAAAATTTTATGTGACACAATATATATTCTAAATAAAAATCTGTTCTGAATAAATACCTGCTTTCAACATGTTATTTCAGGTATGTGGATTCTCAGGAGGAGTTTGCAGACCTGCAGCAAATACATGGGAATGATGTGGTGGGGTCCCACAGGTTTTCATTGCTGTGTTCTTTCTTGGCAAGGAGATTGTTTTAGTGGTGTCGGGTCAAGTACGTTGTTTTATCGGCATTGCTCCTTGTCAGATTTCTGAGCTCCAGAAAAAGGGGGGGAAATAAATAAACCCTACATTTTCCTTTCACTTTACTTCATTTCTGGGCAGACAGGAATGGTTTGTTATTTTTAGCTCTTAAAACCAAATCTTAAGTGTTGTTCTTGAATGGAAGAAGAAGCTGGCTTCAGTGAGGTTTACTCTGCAATAAGACAAGAACTTCTGCAATATACCCACACACGTTCTATCCCTCATCACTTGTATGTTATGTTTCCTTCAACAACAGCCACACAAGATTGTCTTTTAGAAATATTTTTGTGGGTCATTTTACTTCCTGTTCCAGACATGGATGAACTGTAGGGAATATGCTTTATGAACTATCTTCGCCTTGGGTTTGTTGAGGTAATTATTTCCCGGTATTTCTTGATACACCAGTTCTGGGAGATTACATGAATCCATTAATGTTTTGTGTTCTAAAATAACTTAAAGGCAACCTGGAATTGAGTTTTGGACATGTTCTGATTCTAGATATGACTTCTACACAGCTGCCTGAATGCAGGCTTACCCAGGTAGGAAGGTAAATTTATTGAAATAATATAGCAATTGTTCGTTACCTACAAGGAAATTACTTTGAAAGAACTTTAAGAGGTGGAGTTCTTGAAAAACCTTGAGATCTTGGAAGATAAGCTCATCCCAGTGCCACCTTTGTGATGCTAGCAGTAGCAAAAAACGGGCGAAAGTTACACAACTATTTTTGGAGTTTGACCCTCCAGTATCCACTTGAGTCTGCAGACTCTTCAGTGTGATATAACCGAAAGTCTATTGTTTTTCCTGACAGTACAGTTTAGACAGCTGCATCTGCGGTGATTGTCAGATGCTTTAACAAATACTGGAATATACCTGTCCCACACCTAAAAAGATTTCATGCTGCTAATTGATGCCTCTTGTGTTTTGAGCTCTGTTCTTGTTCTTCCCTTCCAAACAGTTTTACTACTTCCACCATATTTATTCTTGTTTGCTCTTTCTTCACTGTTCCATTGAACTGATACTTGAATGCTAAGCTTACCGTTAATAAAAATAGCTTCACACTGCTTCCCTTTGTTTCAAAATTTTTGTTAAGAATGCTGGAAAAATAGGCTATGTTACTGAGACAGTACAAACCTAGACCTAGCATCTTCTTTTCTTATTTTGTTGTACTTAGTTGAAACTTTCTTTATACATAAAGAATTTAACTAATATATGATGGTTTATGCAGATCTTGCAGATATGATGCTTACGTAGATCTTATGTAGATAGAGCAATATTGAACATGTTCTTTCATGTAAGAATTCAGTAGTCATTTGAAAACTATCCCAAAAAGTCATTTAAAAAGAAAAAAGGTAATTCATTTGCCTATTTAAGCAGATATAGGGTAAACAGCTGGAGAAATAAAGCTAAATGTGGACTATGGCAGCATTAGAAATGCCTTGAAAACAGTTGATAGGCCATTAAAGATGATCCTGAAGCAAAGTCTGTGAGAGCAGCAGTGAATAATTTAATGGAAGCAGTGATTAAATGTGGAAATTAAGTTTTTATTGAAGGAGAATGTTTACAAAAGTGCCCTTCTCTTTTAGCAAGCTTATGTTGCAAGGGAAAGCAACTGTTGAAAATTGGTGTGAATAAATAGTTGGACTAAATAACGATGACTAAGAATACAAAGGAAACTAGATGCACTTAAATCCCATGAAGTGGACTCACTGTACATGTACACTCAATAAGAGAAACATGTACTTCAATCCATTAAATTAATGACCAGGCTGAAATAACAGGTTGAATTTAGGTAACTCATAGAAGTTCTTTGTCTTTGGAATTTTTAGAGAAAAGGCATAATCAGAGTGCAAATGCTGTGAGAAAATTGGGAACTAGCGGGTCTTGTACAAACTATACGCAAATTGTATTAAAAGAAAATACAGCATCCCTTGTTTCATGTGTATGTTGGAAAATAGTAACAAATAGTCTCTTAGACCTGTGCTTATTTGCTTGAGAGATTGTTTAAGAAAGCTTTTTCTACTAATTATCTCAGAGGGCTGAGTATTGCATCCAGTTGGTGCCAGCTAAATGGAAATCATTTATATAAATATTTTTCATATTAATGCTCTTTAAACAGGCAAACGTATGTTGACTTGGTTTGTGCACACAAAAGCAGGTGCTAGCACAAGACAGGCAGTGACACTGGGCAGCTTTGGCTGCAGCGTTTGGCCCCTTTTCCTTTTGGTCTGGCACAGAAGTTAAGGCACATTAAAGAGGCTCATTAACTATGACCTAAACTAAATATGAACCAGGCTGTCAGCTGTTTCTTTTACATCGATTGTTTGGTTTTCCCCCTTCATAAGTTTGTCCCGTCTCTGGACGTGTCCATCCACTTCTGCTTTTAGAGGAGGTGTTGGCTCTTTGTACTATGAGTGTTTTGGTTTTTGTGACTACTTTGAGGGCTATCTCCTTCAGGATGTGAAACACTTGCAGGGCTCTATGTGCTTCAGAGTTTCAAGCTCCTTGACGCTGTGCTCTCCGTGGATTTTAAAGGCACTAGCGTCCTTTTTTTGAGAAGGCAGAACTATCTGACACCTAAAGGTAGGCATATTACGTTGTTTCCTGCTGCTACTACTTAATGACTCCCGGAATATAAAAATAAATCCCCATTCTATACAAACTTACCATCTGAGGAGTTTAAAGTCTTAAGATAATTGTGCACAGTATGTGAATTATTTGGGGAAATAAAAAACTCCTTCTACTTTTGTAAAATAGTTGGTAATAATGGCAATGTAAAACACAATAGGAATTTAAGCATCGCATAGAAAATTAGAAGGAAAAAAATCCTCCCTAGGAGATTGATTGTTACAGATCATTTGCCAATATCTTTTTGACTCTTGAATACGGCTGGATATGATGTTACATTAGTAGAGGAGTTGGGATTTGACATGTATTTGGGTATTGCTCGCAGAAGGAAACAAAAGATGTATAAGGATATTGTTAAATCTTGCGAGATGTACAATTGCTACTTTAAACAAGCTATTAAATTGTTCTCCAATTAGCTTTAGATATATTGTGTTATTACCATAGACCAGTCACAGTGGGAAAGCACAAGATGTTGAACAGCAGATCAGTTTTTAATTGGGAAAACAACTAAATCATTAAATGTGCAAGTATGAAACACGATTTCCTTCAAAAAGTATTGTTAAAACCTATATAACTCTAGCAGTTCTACTCTGCTAGAGTTCTACAGACAACAGAGTGGGTCTTTGGGGACTATTTGAAAGTTTTAAACAAAGGATTAATTTTTACTGGAATCAATACGATGCGAATGCTGAGATACCAGCTTCTGCAACTCCCTTTCAAAATGTCTTCAGAAGGGTAGGTCCTTCAAAGTGGCACTCTGGATCTCATTTCTTGCTTATTCTGTAAATGTGTTTGGAAGACACCTTGGAACACTTACCCATTTTATACCATTGTTTGGTATGTCATTTTGCCAGGATATTATCTCTAATCGTTCATTGTTCCTCCAGAATAAACAAGTAGATCTTGCTTTATGATTACATGTTTGGTTCATGAAGCTACTTCAAATGTTCTCTCCTTTTGTAGGATGAATCAAACCCATTAATCTGATGGGGTCATCATGAATGGCTTCTGCTGCTGTGTTTTCAGCAGCCAGCTGCTCACTGTTCAGGTAAATGCTAGTTTTGGAAGCCACCGTGGTGGGTTTAGATGATCTTTCTTCTTCATCCCCCTGTAATGAAGGTTCTGTCTTTCTCCTTGGTTTTCTGCGTTTCCCCTTGATGCTGTGATCAAGTGAGGCATAACACATCTGATTGGCAGACTCCACCTAGAAGGAATTTCATCGTTTGTTTAACATTCAGTAGTTATGCTTGCTTTAAAATTATGTCTAAGACTTAATAGTGGCTGTTACCATAATAGCAGCTGAAGTTTCCCTAAACTACCTGTAAACGAACTCATTTAAAGTACAAATGAGTAAGCTGTGGCCCCACAGAAAACAGACCGACATAACCTAATGGCAAATGACTCATGTTCTTAGGAGAGTGACAGTAAGGAAAAATTCATCAAGGTATTATTGGAAAGAGTCTCTGTGGGAATGAGGGTGGCTTATATAATCTATCCAAGTTCTTTGGGGTGCAAGACATTACTTGATCTGGTTTCCTTCCCACTTTTTTTTTAATTAGTATCCAGTTATTAGCAACAACATTTTTCACAGGCTTTGTCTGCAGAAAACCAAAGAAGGGTGATTACTCTATGTACATATAACCTAATTTCCAGTGAAAAATGTATACTTTGTATATCTTTGCCTGCTCTCTCTGTTTTTCAAGCCAAATTGCCAAACACTTTTCGCATTGGAATTTTCATAGATTATTCTGTTTCCATGAAGTTAATGAAAACAAATGTCTTGATAAAAAAGGGATATTTCTACCACCTGGAAGTATCCTGAGAGAGGCTGGAAATCAGTCCTTATGAAAAACCTGAAAATCAATTCAGGAAATTGATGCTAGGAATGCTTCAATTACAGAGAAATTTCAGTTGAAACTTGCATGCTTTTAGGCATCGAAGTATCTCAACAAAATACATATCAATAGAAAAACAGTCCTCTTTCATTTGTTAAGGTATATAGATTTTTTGCTGGGCAAGAGAGAGCTAGTCAAACTCATGATTGTCATGTGACACAGCTTGTGTTTTCACTTGGTTGAAGTTCAAAATAAATTAAATTAATTCTTTACATAAACTATGGAGGTAGATGCAGGTTTAATTCAGCCTAATCTGCATGCCTGTGACCTGAGCTTTATCATGCCATATGAATGGAAATGAGCTGTCTGCAATTCTCCTGCTCCCTTATTAATGACCCACATTTGAATGAAGGGTCAAGTTTGTGCTTAAATTCCCTGATGAACTGAGACACTAATGCATGGTACTTTTTGTGATGAGCAATGTGAAGGTGTTTTGTTATATATTGTCGTGGGATAAGCACAAGAGAAAAATGAGATAGACCACATTACCCTAATTCAGAAATCCAGAGTTAAAATTAAATATACCTGTAGTTGGTTAACTGGCCTTTGAGGCTGGGACTTCATCTGCTCATAACAACATTCCTCTGTAATTTATGAAAGTAGAAAAATGTTTTAGTTGAGACACGCTACTGAGTCTTAAAAGATCAGATCAACAGATCCTCCCTATTGCAGAACTAACTTCCTCCAGTTTACTTTGGTAGAAGTTTATTTTGTTTTGAAATCGCATGCAGATCTCTCCTATTTATAGAGGGGCAGATAGCTAAGAAATTCAGACACACATACTGTGAAAATGAAAATAATTTTCTGCTCATATGGATGGGAAGTTTCTCATTATTGTCTAGTTGGGCATGATTTTAGACTGCTAGGAGGACATCTTGCAATTAGAGGGTAACCACATACTGATGTATTTTTCAGCATAGGCAATCTTTTCTCTGGATGAGAAAGAGGCTGTGAGTTGCAGCAGCTGGTGATTAAATTCTATTCTTGAGTCTACTTTCAGTTTTCTGTAAATATCATGCAAGTTATTTTCTCATGCCATGTCTCATTTTAGCCATCAGTAAAACAGATTACTTATATTAAGCTTACAGTTTTCAGGCTTTTGTAGTGTCAATGTATTTGAGGGTTGGCTTAGTTTAATTTATGCAAACTCTGTATGAAAAAGTTGGGGGTCTTTTTTCCCTGCAGTTGACGTACTTAAGTTCAGTTTTGTTTAACCGCAAATAAGGGTAGCGAAAAACTTGCATTCGTGCTACTTAAATACTGCTTTAACACCATAAGGTCTTCAAAAGACATACCCTCGGCGTATCTAGCTCGAACTGCAGTGATATGATGTTACTGCCTTTAATGTGGTATCTGTCTGCCAAAGATTATTCATTTCAGCCCAGTAAAGCACAGAAAAGTTATGTCTGCCCACCACTCAGCCCCTGGTCTTGTTTCAGCATATTTGTCACCATCGCTGATGATCTGTGGATAGCCACAGCAGCAGGTGTTTCTGCCAGCTTCTGTGGCAGCATTGCCTTTGGGCAGTGAGTGATATGTGACTTTGATCACTTTAACATGCTTGGATCAAGCAGTTATTTCAATTGGCGGGGCTGTTGGTTTTGAGATATTTGGCTGAACAGGACCACTTGGACTGTAAGAAGTCAAATTCAGTATGGGATCTGGTCTTAAAAAGAGTAGTGCAGTATGATGGTTTGCAGTTCTATCCCAAGTAGATAGACAGCAATTGAGAAGGGGTAAAGTGTCAAGTTTGTTACTTGAGAAACACAGAAACTGTTGCTTTTAACCATACATTTATTATAGCCTCTGAACAGACACATGATCTTAAAGTGAAGCTTACCTAAAATATCTTGATTGAGATTGCCATAAACTGGGTCATCCTCTGTGTAATAGTCATCATAGCTAGAAGGTGAGCAGAAAAATACCTTTAATTCACAGAATATGCTTTGTTTAGGATCCCATTATATGCCTGGAGGACCAAAGGGGGAAGGTAGTAGGAGGGGACAGAAATAGTAGTTTTGCAGAAAGAGAAAAAATGGCAATGTCCATATTCTGGAGCGAGATTTGTTATCTGGCCAAGAATTGAACTCTATTTTTTTTCCAAAACTCGATTAATCAAGCTAATCTCAAGACTGCTAAGCTACTGTTTGATGTAGTTCTAGAAATATTGATGATCACTGAAACGAACCCAGCTCATGCCCTCTGAGACCACTTTGCAACACAAACTAAACCACTAAATGGGTCTTTTGAGGAGGTTTTCTTAGAAAGTCCAGTCTTGATTCAACTAAAATACTTATATCATCACAACTAGAGAAGACCAAAGCAAAGTTCAGCTTTGGATATTTAATGGTATTCTGTGTTTCGTTACCTGGTGTTGCTTGAAAATGTTTCTAAGCGTATTTGTAAAAATGGGAATTGTTAGTGGGAAACACTGTGTAACCTTGTTCCCATTGCATCCCTGTACTGTGCCTTGTCAAGGGAAGGAAGTAATGCAACCTAACCACACTTTTAGAGTGGTATTTTTTAGCTGAACAGGCAGCAGTAATAGACAGACTTCCCAGCTTCAAGTAAATTTGTAATAGAGGATTGGTTTGGGGGAACAGGTGAAAGCTTTCATATTTTTGTTTCAAGGGCCTTTTATGCCTGGGTTGAGATGAGACTCTTTCCATCTCTGTTTCCATGTTTGTTTTAATATGGAATAAGAGAAACAGACTTGTAAGAGAACATGAGGTATCCAGCAGCTGTAAAAAGACTCCATTTTATTGCTTTTGAACATTATGTGTTGAAGTTTACGAAACATAAATCTATATAAAATATTGCTCCACAAGTATTAAATGTCAGACTATAATTTATCATTGTTTTCTGAGAAAAAAATGATAAATTTAATTGTTTGTTATAGATCTATTGAGTTTGATATTAAATAGTGTTTTATCTCAATATCTTGCACTTCCTTCAGTTTATAAAATTATAGAATTTAGCATGCAATTATTTCATTGTTTGTCAAAGAATTAGAGTATTCCAGACTGGAGTACTGTATGTTTTTTTCCTGTTTTCTTTGGAGAACTTTTTCTCCACAACCATCCTGCTCTCCAACATTTCCAGACAGGCTGGATGAGATATTGGATTTTCCTCTATGCCGTCCCTCCAAAGCCATCAGTCATTGTTTATGCCTTATTTCACCCTTGCCAGAAAGAAACTGTTTTATCCAACTTACCTTGGGCTGTTGTCTTCATATTCTTTATACATTTTAGCTGGAAAATTCGTAAAAAAAAAAAAAAAAAAAGTGTTAAGAGAAAACGAAATGTACTGTTTTAGAACACTTCAGATAGTCTTAACTGACATGCTTTTGATTTCACTGTAGAGAGTAAAATTGAAAGTTCTTGGCTTTCAGGACCTTCAGTTGTCCCCCTGCTTTTCTCAAATACTTTTGACTGATATGAGAAATGTTTGTGTTATAAGTCTGTGCTGTGGCTGCAAAGTCTATGTTAGTTTACAAGACCCCAGAAATGTATTGTAACACATGCAATTAATTCCTTGTTTCCTCCTCCTTCTGTATCTACCTTATCTGGGGTGCATAAAAAAGAACATGGCTAGCAAGTCGAGGGAGGTCATCCTGCCCCTCGATTCTGCCCTGGTGAGGCCCCATCTGGAGTAGTGTGTCCAGTTCTGGGCTCCCCAGTTCAAGAAGGGCAGGGAACTGCTGGAGAGAGTCCAGCAGAGGGCTACAAAGATGATCAAGGGACCAGAGCATCTCTGAGAAAAGGCTGAGAGACCTGGATCTGTTTAGCTTGAAGAAGAAGACGACTGAGGGGGGATCTCATCAATGCTTATCAATATCTAAAAGGCAGGTGTCAAGAGGATGGAGTCAGGCTCTTCTCAGTGGTGCCCGGCGACAGGACAAGGGGCAACGGACACAAACTGGAACACAGGAAGTTCCATCTCAACCTGCGGAAAAACTTCTTTATTTTGAGGGTGACAGAGCACTGGAATGGGCTGCCCAGAGAGGTTGTGGAGTTTCCTTTTCTGGAGATATTCAAAACCTACCTGGATGCATTCCTGTCCAGCCTGCTTTGGCAGGGAGGTTGGACTAGATGATGTCCAAAGGTCCCTTCCAACCCCTACCATTCTGTGATTCTG
>JAOXJM010000001.1:93975812-93991529 GCA_026413425.1 Tringa solitaria | reverse complement strand
AGGTAGCCTGGGAGGAATACAGAGAAATTGTCCAAGCAGCCAGGGATCAAGTTAGTAAAGCTAAAGCCCTGACATTGTTAAATCTGGGCAGGGACATCGAGGCAAAAAAACATGGGTCCATCACATTTCACTGAAAACCAAGATATAGAACTAGAGCTCCTTTCAGTAATGATGCATTCTATGATTTGTAGTCTAAACTGTGGCTTTAAGCAGCAAAGAGATCCAGTTCTGTGGAAACTGCAATTCACGTCTTTGAAAATAAAGGTTTTGTCAGAAGCTTAGAGAGGGAGAAGGAATCGTCCAGTTATAAGCAGTTTAGCAGATTTAGCAGTTCCATGTTGTAGGATCAAGTGAAGAATCCTGAGGCCATCTGATGAGAGTATGCATCTCAAGAGGAGTCCTCTTGTTAAGAAAAATAAGGATCCCAAACTAAAAGAGAAGCTGGAGAGCATAGAAGATATGTATTGTAAAAACATAGACAGTTGCTTAGTTTCTCAGCTGAGAGCATGAGGAGTAAATCTGAGATCTGCAGAGCATTCAGAATAAAATGCTTATCAGCCTGAACAAGAAGCTTACAAAGAATAAACTCCTTTGGAGATAATTAGGGGCATAATGGAAAGGTGAACACTGGGAGTGTAACAGGGGATTTCTGGGTTTGTAGACCTGGTGGTATGTTAATAAATCTGCTCTCCAAGAGGAAATAATTGTTGTACAGTATCAGCTTTGACTAGCTGCAAAAGCAAAATCTATTGGATTGGACATGAGCTTGGTATGCTATTTTGGGCAGCCTGCAACAGACTGAAAGCTCTGTCAGAGAGCAAGAAATTATTCAGTGCCGGATGTAAAATCCATCATGAATATAAAAGACTTTTTACTTTGCTTTCTTGTCCTTTATATCGATGCTACATTAAAAAAACTTAGCAAGTAGTCTGCTTAAAGTGCTGTTATTCAAGATTATAAAGACAAGGACAAAATGTGCCTAATTTTAGAAAGACAGAACATAAGGTACTGTTACTCCATCCACATCTGATGACGTTTCCTCCTCTCTTGAAAGTCGCCAAGCTATAAACTGCTGGGTGTATATTCTGAGGAAGTATCTCTGACTGCTTAGCTACTCATATGATCTTTGGTAAGCATATGCTGCTGTTGTCTCCAAGATAAGAATCTATGTCAAATGGACATCTGACTTGGCTGGGAATTCCTCTTGCTATTTGAGTTTTTGAAGAAAGTAAATGGAGTACTATTAACTATCAGTGTGCAAGGATGTATATGAAGGAGTAAGTGTGCTTAAATGGAATCAAACTGCACTGTTTGGCAGACGACTTGGATGATCAAGTGAAGATGACTAAGAGATCATCTGATGAAGTGAAAAAAATAACTTATAAATTAGTATTATCCTTGTTTTTTTAAGGAAAGACAAACTGAAGAATCCTAAGTAGGCATGAAAGACAATTTTATGTTTGGAGGGGAAGCCATACTTAGGAAAGGAGGTGGATATTGAATTCCTTTCTTTGGTCTTAGCTGAGTCTGCGTAAGCTTGATATTAGTGTAGAGAGAAAAAAAATAATAGTAATAATAATAAGCAGTACATTATGGATGTTAAGGGGTTTTTTTTGTCTTAAAAATGCACATTGTTATCTACAGAATGGAATCATTAGAAATCCTAGAAGTGCCTGTGTTAAGTACTCATGGTCTAGGAAATGATAACTCACACTTACCATGAAGTTCCTTAAACTTGCATGTTTATGCATCTGGGGTATGCATAGAATTGCAGGATTTACACTCTCTTTTGAGGAGGGAGATATGTGGCAGCAGCCAAACATGTTAGAGATCTATATAGAATTTCGGTGATAAGATAGCAGACTATTGTCACAGAACGTGGAACTAAGGCAGTTCTCCCAACAGAGGAAGTCAGCGAGTTTCCAGAAGCAAGACCATTACTAGAATTTTTATATTTAAAGTGCTTTTCTGCTTCTGGATGAATCTTGGCAGGATGCAGTAGTCTCTTCCAAGCCTGGAATTTGCTGTACATGACTGGAAACCTCAAGGGAAAAGAATTTTCAGCCTTATTGACCTGGAAGTAACTTCAGGTTTTGTACTTTCCTCCACCCTAAGTAATCAAAAAGCCCTCTTGAATCCTTCCTTTTTGTTTTCAGAGAAGAAAGTCTTTGCTATGCCACTAAAAGAAGACTTCTGGGGACTGCCTTAAATGTTACTTAGAAAATGGATATTAAAACTAAATATTACTTTTTTCAAGTTTAGTTGGAGAAAATGCAAATTTAACAGGCAGGTGGCACAAGACTTCAATGCATTTGACTTGATGAACTTGCATCTCTTATTTACTTAAGAAGTCAATTAGTTCAGTACATGTTTGCAATGCACACATGTTGCCAGCAAGCTGGACTTTTTTAAGACTGCAGAATGCAGGTTTCTTCTAGCTTCCTGAAGGAGAAATAAATTGCTCAGCTGACAACAGAATTGGGCCTCAAATGCCACTTTCTCTATCACTACTCAAATTACAACTTTTCTTTGAAAAATGATGTCATTTTCTAACCGGTGTGGTGGAAACCCCCTTGCAAAGAATGAGAAAGAGACTGTTTGTAGTAAAAGCTTGAAAAGTATAGGTATTCCTGCAACAGGTAAATGACATTTCTGTTTGAAGTGGGAATATATTTTCAATCATGAATCTTTTAGGATTTGCTGGGGAAAGTAACTACAGCAGAAACGCTTTGAGGGGGAGCTTATGCTGAAGTGAAATCTGCTCTGGTTCTAATCTCACAAACACATCGGAGAAGTAGATAAACTGTTCTTTTAAGCTTAGCACCTGTGTCTTTACTTGGACTGCAGGTGCAGACCTGGTGCTCCTTGTGTAGTGAACATAAATGAGGAACAATGCTACAGAAGAAAGGCTGGGGTAAAATTTCCAGAAAAGAGTGAGGCCTTTCAAGCCAGCCTCAAACGCTGCAGAGAGCTCTTCTGACTCCTATAGTGAATTTTGTAGTTAATAATGTAATTAAAAAAGCCATCAGTGTCTTTTGTGTGTTGTAGACAAAGTCTTTAATTTCAGTTTTACTTAAACCACTGTGAAGCACAATGCTATCTCATTAACTGCCCTGAAATTATGGCTGCTATTACAACCAATATCATGGGTTTCCTGTGGGGAAACCACAGGGTTTTTTTCCGAATGCTACAAAACCTTATTATCAAGGACTGTAAAGAGAAAAATTCTTATCTTGGTAATTCTGCACTGTCAAAATTTCCATTGAAAACTAACACTGCACACTTCTGCAACTTTGGGTGGGGTTTTCTGTGTTGTGTGCTGTGAGAGAGCTGAGCAGCCTCTGCACAACTAGCAAAGAGAAAACAGAAGAGATGCCACTATAATGCAATTTTGAATGAAAATAACCCTTACTTTGAACAAAACACCGCCTGCACTCTAGTGAATGACTGGCATCGCAGCTAATGAATTGTAACTCAGGCTGCTGTTTGTGCGTTTGAACTCTAAGCCTCTTCCACCACTACTCCAAGCCTGTGTTATCACTGCATGGCTCATGTTGGCTCTTAACTGGACTTTACCCTATCCCCTGTCTGGGCAGAACGGAAATTCTGAGCTCTTTAAAGCTGTTGGAGACCTAGGCTGTCTTGTTAGGGGTTCTTGTTAGAAGTCAAGTTAAAGCAGGTAAAAAGCATTTAAACTACTTTGTTTTCTTCTCTGACATCCTTCCTGCATTTTATCCCTGAGGGACACTGTTCTTAACTTAATCTCTGTGTTTGTGTATATTTACCAATAACCCAAGGTATCCTCAGTGCAGCTGAATGACTCTTAGACCTAACTAGTATGCATGTAGGTTAAGATGAAGATTTGAAATAATGACTGTGAAGCCAGCTCTTGAAAAGTGGTCAGTGATGCATTGGAGTAGTGAATTTGAACTGAACCACTCAACTACTGAACCTTTCAGCTTAACAGCGTTGTGGTTGCAACTCTATTTAAAGAAATACCTGGTAAGCAGATAAAAGTGCTCGTCTCGCCACACTCACGGCTGTTAGAACATTGTTTTCCTTCTTACTACTTCCTGTTGAGCGGCGCATTTAGGCACAGCAAAGTGTGTGCTAGTTTCCTTGTATAAACTGTCGGTGGCCTGTCAGCATTTGAAGAAAGTAAGAGCTCAGGTGTGTGGAAAATAGCTGTCTTGTCCCACAGAATGTTGTACGGCAATAAAGCCATTGTTCTACATTTGCATGCACATTTTGGCATTTCTCAGAGGCCAAAACGAATATTATATATGTTTGAGGTGTTTTCTGTGGACATGGCAGTCTTGGGTTAAAGCTTCTGCGTAGAGAAGGCAGGATATGGGCTGAAGTTTTGTCTCCATGTGGCAGCAGAAAAACGCAGTCATGGACCCTGTTAGGTGTCGTGAGTGGCCTTGCTCTGTCACACACAAATGCTGCATCCTCAGTGGGAGGAAGTTTTCCCTCCAGAAGTGTCATAGCACATTTCACTAAGCTTCCTGGCTAACAAACTCATGTTCTCTCAGAAGTAAATAATTGCTAAATAACTGATCTAAGCAAGCTCTGTTGCTGCTACCTCAGATTTATAAACTAGTAGAATAGTCCCATTATTTTGATTTTGGATTTGTTTCTAATCTAGGGTACTATGGTTTTTCTACTCATGTCCCATGCTTTATAATTCTTATTTTGATCTATTTTACTAATAAAGAAAGGTGCTTTTCTCTTTTCTGAAAATATGCTACTTAGGAGTATTTTTTGTCATCTTTTTTGCATGCATGCAGCTCCCACTTCCATAGCAGATGCTTAGAAAAGAATTACTCTATGTGCTATTATTGGTGCATATAAATTCTTGCTACGCTGCTTAGTCAGTACTTTATTTGTAGCACTGCCCAGAGATGCAGAAATATTTGAGTGAGTGGCTTCTCTCCTTTCATAATCTAAAAAATAATATTACATAATATTTAAAGGTGATAGGCAATAATGTGATTTGATTGCTATTCAGAAATTTCTCTTCAGATGCTGGTTTAACTGATGAATAAAAACCACACAACCTTCTACATCACCGCTGATGTATATGTATGTGTGTGTTCAGCTCTCTATGTCAGATAAGACCGGGTGGAGCAATGACATTGTGACTGGGATGGGAGTGAATGACGCCAAAGCAGCCAGAAGTGTGTGAGCACTGCAGAAATAGATGGCATTTCTGTCTTTAGAACTACTTGTGGGTCTAGCAGAAAGTGTGCTAAAACTCCCTAACTCATACAATACTCTTTATGCCATGGTCTGCAGCTACGGAAAAGAAATGCTGTTCTAAATGTAGTTCAGAAACTTGATATCATTCCTTTCAAGCAGAGGAGGCAGGTAGAGCCAAACCATTTTCCAACCTTACCTCCCCCCTCCCTAACGGAGAGGCAGTATATGATAATAAGTAGTATCAGGGGATAGAGAGGTATAGGGAGGTGGATTGTATGCTGTAGCCACATCTCAGGATGGGGTTGGGGAGATGTACCAGCACGCCTGAAACTCTAAAAATGAAGCAAGGCAAGCAAGGGAAAGGTGTGTTCATGTTACTATTTGATCTTTGTGCATTGAACCTTATTTTCTTCTCAGTACCTGACTAAGTGCATGCTTAAAACTGTACATCTTTGCTGTTAGCCTAGCATGCTACATAAAGAATCTGTTATATACCTCGCTCTACCCTTTACTTGAAGTGAAACTTTACTTTAGGAGTTATAGCACCATGATGAAGTGGAGAGGAGAGTGTAAATTCTTTTCTGTTGCTCTTGGAAACAACACTCTGTTTTAGCTGAACAGTCACAACCTGCGTATTGCAGCTTCTTGGGGAGAAAAAAAACTGTGGTAAGGGCTGACCATTCTGGTTTTCGGCTTTCTCACGCTGATTGCTTTTATTCTGCTTTTGAAACGTACACATCATGACTTTACATCGTGGGACAGTTCACAGAGGGTCATTCATCACAGAGATGGAGGGTTCTGACTTACCTGGCACAGTTTTCCTGGATTTGTGCTGCAACTCAGTAGCAGTAACAAAACTGCAGAGTGCAAAGAAAAGCTGGAACTTTCTCCATATGTATATAAGACTGCTTTTCTTTTAAACATCGTTAACATCCAGTATACATCAAAAATTTGCACTGATAACACCGTTGAACAAACGTGCAGCATTTGATTATCAGGCAAACCCCCGAGTTTTCTTTCTCCACGGTTAGAGGCAAAGGAGCTTCGTTTAAAGAAACTGTTGACAGTTGTTTGCTTTTTTTCTAATTGAGAGAAAAGGCTTCTGACTGAGGCCATTTGTAGCTCACAAAGGTTTCTATTTCACCGGTTAAACATGTATAATTGTGTGTGATTCATACGCTAATACTACCACTTGATGCTAACTTTTTTCCCTGCTATCATACAATGGAACTCTGTGTGCTCATGTGCCTGTCTGCTCAACTCAGGCAATGCTGAAATCCAGAGAGGAGCTATACAGAAATGAATCTGTACTTAAGTGCTTTTTAAGGCTTGATATAAAAGACTCCTTGCAGGACTGTCTATCCTTGAAACATATCAAAACACTTTATAAAGTGAAATCAATAAAAGCCGTGCATCATACACAACATGATTTGCAGTCAGTTCTGATACAGAACACACCTCTTATCCGGCAGCAATATCTGTGAGATTGTTTAAAGCCGTGATGGAAGGATGCCATCCAATAAGGATTGCAGCTTGGCTTCTCCTGGTTTAGAGGTAGTAACACAAAATTTCCTCCACACACTGGAGTAACTTTGTGCAGACAGGTCTATGCTACATGTCCAGGGCCTTGGCTCTGAATTTCCCCTGAGCATTACTATATTTGCAAGTTCAGACCTCCAATAACTTGCTGAAAGCACTAATTCATGTCTAATTTAAGCACAGGTGAAATCTGGAGATTTAATGCATTTAAAGCTAAATGTGTCCAGGTTTTCAGAAAGGGCATTATACTAGGGCTTCTAAAATTTCTGCAGCAAGAGTGTTTCCACCCTACCTAGCAGGCTTGTGTTTTATGACATAAGTATCAATCTAGTAGTATTTCTCTGTGGTTGTAGAGTGCCTGACAAAGTGACTAATGAAATACTACCTGTACTTCTTGCTTTGATGCCAGTGTATTTAAAGATGTTGTGTTGATGATTTAAATGGTTAGTTTTTATGATTGGAGAAGCAAAGGAGGGGAGCAGAGCACTATTAAAAGGAATTTCACTAAGGTATGGCAAGCAGTATTTACAGTATCATCCTTGTATGTCTCTGCTTTGCTGATGTGACACCTGCCCATTTGACCATCCTGGTCCTGCAGTGGGTGAGGTACTTCTGCCCTGGGCTGCAATATAAAACAGTTAGTTTGCTATGAGGAGGCTATATTTTGAGCACTGTCTTTCCTGACATGACCTGCCTCCCTAGCTGCGGTGCAGGGCTGGAGCCTCTCTCCTGCACTGATTCAGGTGGTGAAGCTCTAACAACAGCGAAGCATTTGATGGGAGACAGCTGGGCAAGGCTCTCTTACCCCATATGAGAGACTTGACAGTGCTAAGAGGAGAAAGAACAGAGGTTTGTCTGCACGCATGAGCCTTTAACAGCATGTCACTGATGTCTCTTCTAAGGAGGAAGAGGGGAGGGCATGCAAATCTTTAAAACTTAGAAAATGCTGGTCAAGTAGTGCAATTAATACTTCTGAGAATACTTCTTAGAATGAACCAGTTTCTTCATTGGTCTTAGGGATCCTATATTACTCTACCGCAGGGTTATTTTGTGCAGCTCAGCCATACCCCTCACTCCCCTCACCAGAACACTGAGCCTGCCAGTTAATTGGCAGCTGCCTTGCTGCAGCTCAGAGATGAAGATGTTTGTTATCCTGGAGTGGGATCAATAACTGTTCTGCTTTGCTTCCAATGTCTGTGGTTTCTGGCAAGCCTAGAACTTTTCTGCTATCTTAACCCAAACTACGACTTAATTAGAGGATTTTAAAACGGTCGATACAGCCATCTGTTCTGTGAGAAGACTTCCTTATAATGATAAGCTGAGCAGCCAGAACTTCAGATCCCTCCAGCAGACACCTGTGTTAATTTGGAGAGCTTTTTAAGCTCTTTCCTTTCAGGCTAGCTCTGTTGTGTTCTGACCTCATCTTTCTGCTTTTAAGCACAGAACCAGTCCCATGCCCTCAGCAGGAGTTAGGGTCTTTTCCTAGTGCCAGTGAATAGTCTCATCCTCCTTTGTTTCCATTTCCTCATTCCATCTCTATTCAAAGAGTGGCTTATCTTGAGAGAGCAGAGCATGTGGGGAAAACAGGCAATATATAGGTACAGTAAACGTCAGGTCAAGATATATAATTCTATTTACCACAGCAGGGGGGCGTTTCTGAGACAGGTATTTAAGACACAGAAAAGGGTTTTCTGGGACATGAGATACATGGCTTCTGTTGGGAGAAAAGCACTGGGGTTTGTCTTGCTTCGTTAGCATGACAAACAAAAAAGCAGAGTGCACTGAGCGCCAAAGCTGTATTTATCTTCATGACATATCTAGCTCTGTCTCAAGGTGAATTTTCTAGCTTAGAAAGAAATTGTGAAAACGCAGACCAAGGCGGCAAGTTCCTAAGTCTCTGTGCATGCTTTTCAGCAGCATGTTTTGAAGTTGAATGCCTTTGCTCTCAGGAAATTCCTCAAGGTTATAGATGCCTGAATTTAACAATGAACCTGTTACATCAAAGATTGAATGGGAGTGTGGGTCTTGTTGGAAAAAGCAACTAGGTAATACTGCAGGGAAAAAAGAGGCATGATTTAAGATGAGGAAGAGGTAAGAAATATAGAAAGAGTTGTGGGAGAGAGACACAGAGCAGAACTTGAATCCGTTCAGTAAAGGGCAGATAACAAAGGTTCCAATGATGCAGGCCATGTTTCTTTAAAGTAGCCAGAGGCATTGAACCTCGGATGGTGGTGCTAACATGTCCTTGAAATCTCTGGGAGGGCTGCTGAAGAGCAAAATTGAGTCCTGCATAAGCACTGTGCTGGGAGTGAAGGGAGCAGGAGGTCAGAAGTAAGTAATGGACATATAAACCATGTACATTTATGTGGAAAAATCTATGGAAGCGTTGAATCTTGCCACTTGAGAAAGAGACTTGTGTTCCAGCTACTTGCATCTCCCCCTCATCAGCTCTGGGGAAACACTGAACCTCCTGCCGAGGACACAGAGCAGGCTCCATTGACAAGGGCTAAAGACAACAACCTACAAAAAAAGGAGGAGCTTTTCTAGGCTTAAAAAGGAAGCAGCTGTGAAGGAGCTAATTCTTGAGGAAGTCTTGAGTCTCTTCTCGTGGTTCATTGTGGGTTACCTTCACTGTCAGAGATGAAAAGATTCATTCTCAGGCTTCTAAATAATAACACCTTGACCAGGTTTGCTGTGGAATTTAGGCAATAAGAAATGTAAGATACGTCCTTGGGCTTTTGGGGCGATTTTGGTGTTTGGTTTGTTTGTTTGGTTTTTTTTTCCTCTGGTGGGAAAGCTGATTCATAAGCACTGCAGTGTATTGCTACCTCAGTGGCGTCGGTGCTGCTGTTTGCGGTTTGTGGTCTTGCTGTTATTGTCGTGGGCTGGATGCATTCTGTGGCATAGGTTAATTTTTAATAAATCCAGGTCACTTCATACAGTGCATTATCTTTAGAGCAACTGCTAATGCCAGACTCAATAGGAAGACATGGAAAAAATGGATGCCAGTTGTGGAAGACTATAGACTTAAAAGGTGACTAAGGAAGGACAGAGAGTCCTACATAGTACTGCATCATTTATAGCACTTTTATGTAAGTGTGCCAACTTGCTTGATTTATGTGTGTGTATATTTGGACTTATTTTCCTCCTATTATCCCAGAAATTGATTCTGGTTCGTCATGCCTCTGAGGCTATTTAAAGACTGTATGATATTCTATCACCTGCCTGAGTTACAGTGAGTACACTGGAACAAATGCCCAGATGCTCCATTTCCAGAGGACAAGGGCATCTGTGCCTGGCTGAGGACATGAGGACAGAATGGTCTGCTACTGGCTGGATGATGGATGCCTCTGTCCTGGCATCCCCAGAAGAGGGACTGGTATTCACATGGGTTGCCCAGGATGTGTCCTCCCTCATTCTGCACTTGGAAATTTTTTCTGAATGTGACAGTTTGGGGTGGGTTTTGGGATTCTGATAGCCTAATAGGAGTAAGTGGTGGTACAGAAGCATGCAGGGTGGCTTAAACGTGTCTCCAATGTATAAAATTTACATGCTGGTTCTAAATGCTGTGGACCCACAATCACTGTGTTTGGGCTTTGTCCGATGTGGTGTCAATCTGCTGTTCAGTGCGTTCCTGTCAGGATGACCATTGACAGAAGCTGGAGAGACGCTTTCAGTAGCACTTACAAAGGAAGGATTACATTAGTATTTACTGAGTGGTAGCCTTAAAGAGAGGCATAAAAACCCTGTATGTTCTCTGACTCCTTAGGTTATTTACCATGACAGATTAATCTAAGGTTCCTGGTTGAATACATCGAGCACTAATATGATTATTGTCCAGCCACTTTAGAGGGAAGAAGGTCTGGCAGTTTAAGGAGATGAAGAGGGGGCCTATGGAAAAAGATTTCACCCTGAGGCACGTGAGTGTTATTTCTCAGAAGTAACCTAAGAATATAAAGAGCACCATCTACTGATGCAGAAGAAAATGAACCATTTGTATACAATGTCTTTTTTTCTGTTCTTCTCCTGAGTCAAGATGTTGGTAGATTTCTGAATGCAGGCTTTAATCTGGATTTTGGTTGTCAGTAGCAAGATGTTTTAACTATTGACTGCCCTTGCTAATGGGACTGATAGAGAAGACAGTGTGTTTTATGTGTACGTGGTCTGTTCTGTCCTTCAGCAATCCCAGCAAAGAAGGAGTCTACTTAGCCCCCACGGTATTTATAGATATACCTGCTGAATATATCAGCTGCCTCCCTAATCCTTATTGTCATAGCAGTTTCTTTCAATATCAGTTTAGAAAAACATGTCGAGATTCCACAGACCGTCATAGTCTCTTTCCAACGCCAGCTCTCCTCAGCCTCCTGGCTGAAAGTTGGGTGATTTGTGACAACCTCACCTGACAGCTTTATGTGCTCCATGCTGGAAACACTCCGCAAACTTCAGGGACTTCATACTGACACAGGTTTTTTTTTGCATGGGAGTGGGTCATGAGGGTCCTCTCACTGTCAGCTCCTAGACAGACTGCACTGTGTTCACCTTAGAAATGTGGCACTATCTTAAAATGAGGCAAGTGTTTCTAGAGTACTCATTACCTCTCTGGATCTCAGTAAGCCTGACCTGCCCCCTTCTGCTATGGAGGAGTAGTTGTATTTTCAATATTCTGCCCTCATGGCTGAGTGGTTCTGCATCATCAGGGCTTTTTGTTCAGTGCCAGAATGGACATGAAGCTGAATCATTCAAAATCCCTAATTCCTGAATTTAAAGCATTTGCCTGAGTACTCTTTTTCAGGGGAGAGTGAGTACATCACCCTTGATCTAAAAGAAGTTCTTATTTAAAGATATAAGAAGCTTTCTTAATCCTTCTGATTGAAAAGTTTGCCATAAGTGAGCTCTGACAGGAATGATGAGACCTTCACAGATACCTGGGACTCATTCATTGTAATCTCTCTATCCTGTTACTGCCTGATGATATATGAAGAAGGAGCATGGCCTTGCTCCTGTTTTACAGAAGCACAAAGCTGCCTCTTTTGTTATACACCAGCACCACTTAGTGCTGAGATGTTCCAGAGGTCACTAATGGAAAAATAAGTTTATACATGTTGGTATTCAGTTTCTAAATGAAGGCCAAGTTCATGAGGCTTTGTGTCATAGGTAAGTTTGTGGGAGCACCTAATTATTCTGTTCTATCTTTACTCTCTCTTGCCTTCCCACCCCCAACTTATACAGCTTGCTGCAACTTTTTTTTCCCCGCTGTTAGCAATACATCTGTCAAGTACATAGTTTATGCACTGGAGTCTAGGGTGCAATTCATTTCTTGGGCCACCCCTCACCAGTCAATACCAAAACTATAGATACAGTAATCATTGCAGTTACAATTTTAAAGGTTCTGGATGTTCTCCATCTCGAAGTTTTTGTGACCTCTAATGCATATGGAGAGATTGAATAAAGTCAGAACATAAACAAGGGAGAGAAAATCTTATACCGGTTATTGTGGTTAGGGTGAAAAAATCAAAAGTGAACTTCTGGATAGAGAAGTGCTACCAGCTTGGGGTGTTTTTTTCCCTTCCATTAATCAGCTGGGGCTTTCTTCTTACAAACCTTGTTTTACAGAAATAGAGCTATCTGTTGGGTTCAGTTTAGTGCAGATGATTAGAGAGTGAGACTTGGGGGGTGGGAGGGGTGGGGTGTTGTTTGTTTGTTTGCTTTAGTTTAGTAGTAATTCTAATACTATACATAAAATGGATATTTTCATTTGCATCTAAGGCCAAAAAACCATATAGATAAAATGAGCCCCTATCAAAGAACTCCTGATTGCTGCCACTGTGGAAGACTGATACTTTGGTTGGATGCCTGTGCTGCCTATGCAGGCACAGAGGTGGGAGAGGGAGAAATGGGGACCCTGGCAGACAAAGTGGAGATGAAGTATCTGCACCTGAAGTCAGCAGCAGATCAACAGCAGCATGGAGGAGGCAGGACCCCAGTGCGTGTCCGTGTTTTGCACAAAGAGTGGTACCTTAGCCTGTAAAACCCACAGGGCATTCAACAACCAGCAGCTCTTTCTGTACTGCTGCAGTGACACGTCCTTGATCTCTGCCCCACGTGTCCATGGTGAGCACAGTTTGACCTTCCCAAGGGGAGCTGAATTCCCCTGACAGACCCAGTCAGAGCCCTGTGGCCATGTCCAGGGCAGGCTGTCAGCACAGGTGCTGCAGGAGACACAACTGTGCTCTGCCTGGGACAAGTCACTGGTGCCCTGGAAACGGTTCTCGCTCTCACAGATCCTCCACAACCTTTGATGGAATGCAGAAGCTCCTTTCCTGGCAGGGAGAGCCAGAGCAGAGCCATTTGCATCTCATGTCTGGGACAAACAACCCTTAGAATTGTATATGCCCACGATAATGCCAGTCTTTTTTTTGATGTCAAATTTTATATTTGCCAAATTTCTGTTTACCTAATGACTATATGAAAGGTACTATGCACCTTTCTCTGTTGGAGTAACTTGCTGAGAAAGCTCACAATTAGAGTTCATAACAACATTTACAGTAAGAGTTTTCCACCAAAAGGCCACTTCAAATAAGATCTAAAATTTTCATTAAAACTTGCTTTGATGTCTCATTTTGGAAAAGCTTGAGCAAATATTTCTTGAAAGCTCCCATGTTTCATCATCATTTCAGAATATATTTCTTCCCTTAACAACTGTGGATAAATACTGCTTACTTTTCAGAATCTCATTTTAAATGGTTTGCTTTTTGTTCCCTTGGGGTCAATGCTTTTAGAAACCTTGAACTTCTTCAAAGAACAAAGTGTCTTGTGACTACAGTTAGTCAGGCTAATGTGCCTTTACAGCGCTAAGCACAATAGAAACCCTCATTTCACTGGCACCCTCTGGCTGCTACTGTAACAAGTGCATAATCTGGTTTTAGCAAAAGGACTTAGAAGAGCATTTGACTGACTTTCTTCCAGAGTTTGCTGTCAAAACAAGTATTTATTACTTGGAGTGGGTCTACAGAGGAAAATGAGAACACTAAATGGAACAAGAAGATGGTAGGAGGCCGAAGAGGTAGGAGGCTATGAAATGAAAAGAATACATAAATGTAAGGGAAGTGGAAAAATACATGGCAAAAAGCAGTAATTAGGGCAGCAAAACAGATATAGCTAAACAATGAATAGCACTGAAGTTACCTGGATGAAAGGGGACACTTCTATAAGGACCCAAAAGTAAAGGGAAAGAAGGATTTCTATCCCTGTTGAAATGAGACATGAGGAGATGCAGGGAAAGAGAAGTGTGGTGAACTGGATAGGAAAGGAAGGAGTGGAGGAAGCAAAAGGAAATCTGACGGTGCTTTAAGCAGGCTTGGCCAAGCTCTATGGAGGCTGGAACATGTCCTTTCCTTACCTGTAGTGAGCAGCTAACAAGTACTGTAGGTGGTTAACTCCTGTTGAGTTGTTAAGTGCTTTGTTGAAGACTTCAGTGAACTGATGTCAGCTGCCTCCTCACTGTTCAGGATGTTCCTTGCCTCTGCATAGTGGTGGTTCTCAACAAGCCTGAGAGCACCCCTAGTGGAAGATACTTTTATTGGGGCATTAAGTAATGTGCCTAGCAGACAGCTTCCAGAGAACAGCTCTGGCACTCTCAGTGGGTAAGAACAGTGTCTCAGAAATCACAGAGGGATTTGTGAGGCCGGATTATGCACAACATGTTGAACACAGGTAGGCAATTTAGAGGACTTAGATAATGGTTAAGAAGATAAATGCCAAAGGTGTGAGAAAAGGTCATTGACCTTTCATGATATCCAATCTTTCTTGGCAGCACTGCTGTATAGTGAATAATCTAGTTTCTTCATCTCGGTTGCCTGACCATCTGATAATCCCATTCAGACTTTTGTAATTCAAACCAATACAATTCACCATACCCTCTTCGAATCTTAATTCGGTCCTCTACTCCTATCCCCTTTTTCAGCGCTGTTAGAAATAAGCCAGGCTAAAGCCTATATTTAAATTTCCTGCACAAATTAAATGCTAACTAACCATACCATGCAGACTCCTTGTAGCAGTAGCTGAGCAGTCCTTTTGATAGCAAAAGCAATGTGTGGCTGGTGACATGGTGTCCTGGAAAATTAATTTCCTCCTGAGGGTCTTGGCAGCATGGTTCCTACGGGGACAGGCCCCACATTAATACCTCTTAGCCAGTATCTTTAGTCATTCTCCTTTTAATTCCTGAGAATAATTTAGGACAGGGAAGAGAGAGAGAAATCAGCTCACTTTTGAGGGTCAGGAAGAAAACAACTCTAAGAGCTCCAAGTAAAACAAGCTCGGAGTCATCAACCAAGAGCTGCACAAAAGATTTAGGAGTTGCTTAGTGGGCGCATAAGCCAACTGCTGGAGGAGATACCAGAAACATCCATACAGAGAAGGGTTACTTTGGCAATTCTAGGCTAAAAAAAGGGCACCCAATTCAAAAGTCCTTCCTGAGTGGGGTTTGTGAGAAGAACAGGTAAATCCTGCTTCCTCCTTCACCCACACTTTTGTTTTGAATGACAATTTGTAATGCAGAAGTAGACTGAATTGGCTTGTGGTGAGCAGAGCAGGTCCCAGGAGGACAGATAACAGAATGCACTTCACCAGAATGCACAATGGATGGCTTGAGCAGAACATAGCAGAGCAAATGAGTATTCCCTTCAGTCAACTGGTTTGAATCCAGAAAAGGTGGGATGCGGTCCACTGAAATACCATATATCAGGGCAGGTGGTATAATTTCAATTGAACTCTGCCATTAAGAGCTCTCATCATTTGGTCAGTGCTGGCAACCTAGGGCCTAACTAGTCTTAAAACAGTTCTGTATGTTCTTGTAGCTACACATTCAACTCTTCTCTTCATGGCTCTGGCACTTGTTTTATTACTGTGCTAGTGTAAGAGTTAGCATGAAGAGCAAGCTCTTGCTTTTACAATCAAGTTATCTTGAGACGGAGTTGC
>JAOXJM010000001.1:93931090-93964606 GCA_026413425.1 Tringa solitaria | reverse complement strand
GGTGAAATGGAGCAAACATTCAGTGTAAATTTAAAGCTCACACACATGAAATTTGGAAACTAGTGTTTGTAACTATAATTTTAGCTGTTATGACAGAACTGAATTGATGCCCTAGAAACAATGTACTTGGTGAGAACTTGAAGTTTATAGAAATTGTCTTGTTGCCAGTGAATGGCTTGAAGCATAGGGGCTTCAGATCTAGCTGAAGAATCCCACACAGCTCCTGGGCTGTCATGGTTCAATCAGAATGCGTTTTATTCTCTGTATTAGGAAAAAACACCCCTCAAACCCCCAAAACAAACGCAACACCAAAAGTGTAAATGGAGTTTTTAAAAGATTTGAGACAAAAACTCAGAGGTAAACTGCCTTCATTTGCTCCAACTGCAAAACGGCTTCCTCTTGCTCATGGGAGCAAGGATACAGTATGTCATTATACAGTAGAAGTTACTTATGATGCCACATTGCCTGAACTAGAAAACACATAAATGGCAAGTGGGAAGGGGCAGCTGTTCAACACTCTGCAAATTGTGTATAAAAATGATCAAAATTATTGAAAGTCATTGAAGTTTTCTGAAATTGCTGGAGGCTCACTAAGCAGAACCACAAGCAATGACCTGAAGGAGGCACTCTTACCCACAAATCAATTTTAGTAGGCCAAACAGACCAAAAGCTGGGCTGATTATAATTAAATAGACTCTAAAGGCAGGAAGAAGTTTTATTTTGGCATGGGAAACTATGGAAGGATCACCAAATTTCAGATCTCTCTTAAAAATCTGAATGTCTGCTCAAGAACATGAGCTTTTTTTGCATAAAACTGGGAGAAATGTAGGTGCCCATCAAGAATTCTGGAAGTTCAAAGGAACCTCATCCTCAGAACATTAAATGTGGCAATATTGCAATTGTTTTTATAAAGAAATGGCAGTCTTCCTGATTAGAAACAAAACTCTTCTTTATTATTTATTTTTATCTCAGGTCTGGAAATGGGGAAAGTACAGACTCCTAGCAGTATAACAGGAAAAATGCAAAGATTTCCCGAAGACTGAAATGTAGAGTCTCAGACTAAGTTTGAGAGCATAAAAGGTGTTGTTGAAAACTAAGGTTTTTAAGAAAGCAAGACTAATGCAGAGATTATTTCAAATTCAGATGAGATCAATTTGCTGTAATTTTGTATGCATATTAAATAGTAAGACAATTCAGGGCTGGGGGAGAGGAGGAGGAGGTAAGAGCAAGTGAAACATAATCAGTTGAAGACTAATACATCCCACGTTTCACTAAATCAAGGACAAATAAGGAGCAAGCTGGTACAGACTTTGAGCATTGCCTGCCTACAGCAGATAGGCAAGCTGCTCAGGAGAAACTTTGTGTGTTTCATGCTTTGCATATGGGAATTTAATATCAACTGCTCTGGAAGTATGACTTAATGACTAGAAATGGGGCCTGTCCCTGAAATCTGAAAATGGAGGTTCAGAGCCACATCAGGAGCTGCTATTCATACTGAGTAAAAAGGACAAATTGCAGTCCATGCATGAAGTGGGTTACCTCCCAGGTCCTATGGTTTTACACATACCAAGGACTATGTATCAGGAACAGCGCAGTGGGTAGGACTCAGGAGGTGACTGTCCCCCTGAACTCAGCACTGGTGAGGCTCTATCTCAAGTACTGTGTACAGTTTTGGGCCCCTTACCACAATAAAGACATTGAGGTGCTGGAGCGGGTCCAGAGAAGGGCAATGAAACTGATGAGAGGTCTGGAGCACAAGTCTTATGAGGGGAGGCTGAGGGAGCTGGGGTTGTTCAGCCTGGAGAAAAGGAGGCTGAGGGGAGACCTTATTGCTCTCTACAACTACCTGAAAGGAGGTTGAAGAGAAGCAGGGATTGGTCTCTTCTCCCAAGTCACAGGTGATAGGACAAGAGGAAATGGCCCCAGGTTGTGCCAGGGGAGGTTTAGATTGGATATTAGGAAATATTTTTACACTAAAAGGGTTATTAAGGATTGGAATGGGCTTCCCAGGGAGGTGGTTGAGGCACCATCCCTGGAGGTATTTAAAAGACATGTTGACATAGTGCTTAGGAACATGGTTTAGTGATGTGGGCATCTTTGTTGGTTTTTTGTTGTTTGGTTTGTTGTTGGTTTTTTTTTTCAGAATTAGGTTGATGGTTGGATAAAGGTCCATTCCAACCTAGACAATTTTATGATTCTATGTTTGGTCTGTTTTCACTGCAGTATCCAGGACATAAAGAGCATATACAGATATTATGTTCTTATGGTACAGAGAGGAGCCAGCATCTCTGTTTTATAGATACATAAAATTGAAATATTTAAAATGTAGAAATTGAAATTCAGAATAGTTCTCTGTCACTCCACCACTAACAAATACCTTCAGAACCTAAGTTCAACCCTGCTATGCCTCATACCTCAAATAACAGCTTCTCTGAGTGTATGAGAAGGTGGGGGGATGATTTTAGATTTTTTCAGGAAATGTGGCAGAAATTTCAGATCTTACTACTGTCAGTGAAATATGAGGGTATGTTTCAAGGACTGCAGTCTTGAATGAGAGTAGTAGCTGAATGTAATTCCTGCATCTAAAGATATACATGACACACAGTGTCTTCCTCTACTGCAGCCCCCTGAGGTTTTGATGCAATAGGTGCGTCCTGGCAGCAGTCATTCCCATGGAGCATGATAACTTCTAGCAAATTTAACTAAAGCTTGTTTAATTAAAAATGACAGAGGGATGCTTGTAAACATCGTCTGTGTGAAGGCATAGCAGCTAGTTCACAGAAGTGGGAGATTTGCAGCTGGAGGCTATTTTGCGCTTTTGCAGGTGATTGCACCACAGCCTCAGAGGTCCGGGTGACGGAAGCTTCACCTTCCCTGCTGCATCTCGCCTGCCTCATCATGCTGGCCTGCTACCGGGCCAGAGAAACACAGCGTGGCTGCCTAAACCAGCAATCAAGAAGCTTCAATAAGAAGGCCAAACTGCTGTAAATCCTGTGGAACTTCCTGCTCCACTGGAAAAAGAGCGCTGCTCTGGCAGGCTGCACCACTCTCCTCTGTAAGGGACCTTTAGGAGCCACCACCTTCAAAAGGGACTTTAAGGTAGACCAGTAGTGTGAACTGCAGAGATCTGGGGCAGACCTCTCTGGCTTCCTGAAGAACAAAGATTTCTTTAAATTGGAGAGCCCTCAGGTTATGCCCCACATGGCTTGGCTCTTCTTTAGCTTATCTCCCTCCCTCTTTATAGACTTGTTACGGTTATGGGGTGGGGAAGAGAGGGGCTGGCTGTGTGCAGTTTAGATCCCACCAGCAAGCCATTTCCTTAGTGTCATCTGATCTGTCATTTCCAATCTGACGTTCACCCCCTACCCAGCAAAGCAAAGCAAAAGGTCAGTAACTCTTGTGTCAGTGTTGCTGTCAGCTCCTGAGACTAAAGATGTGGTTCCTTTACCCTCTGTCTGTCTAGTCGACTGTTGATTGAGCTAATGTTAGCATAGGACACCAGAACGAAACACCACTGACTCCATCTCAGCAACTGCTAAGTAACCACGGTTACTCTGATCTTGGTAAGTATATCGGACACGAACCTCGGTGGCCAGCGCTGAAGGCCTCTCATGTGCTAGGGCCTGTGCCTGGCCATTCCATCACGTTGGAGTAGTGCAGGGAAATAAATACCTATTTCTTCTCTTCATCCTCAGAGAGGAAAACTCTCTGCCTAAACCAGGTGGTAGGGAATCCTCTTCTCCACACAGTAAATTTTTTTTTTTAGTTATTGGGGAAGTCAACCAGCATGAATGCTTCAAGGTATCAACTTGTTGATTACCTCCTAGAAGCAGCAGGATTTTAAAAAGGTCATTTCCTGGCTAGTGCTTGCTTCTTGGCTGAAAGAAAGCATGCCTGGAACCAAGCAGTGTGCATCCTGTTGCATCTCACTGCTTCATTACATCTTAATTCCTATTTCTCCACACCAATCCCAAGACACTTCAAACTGCTTCACCAAATAGCTTTGGCTCCCCCCTCCCCTTCTCCCTCACTAGAAAACCATTCTCATGCCCAGGAAAATATGAAAGAGAAAATTGGCAGCTGAGGTGATGAGTCATTGCAAAAGCAACATAAATTAATTCACTGAAACCCTAATTACATTCAGTAAATGGGGAGAAGAAAAGTTTGAGTGTTCCTGTGGCGAGTTAAGCTCATTTATCAGTTTCAGTTCTCTCTTGCCAAAATCTCTAGACCACCCTTAGCTGAGGGAAGAAGGGCAAAAGGAAGAACAGGAGATGTAAGGTACTGGTGGATGGAAATGTTAAGTGTTCCCTTTGCCATCTTTTCCAAGCTTGCCTTGCTGAGAGACTGGAAAACCTTTCAAGCCTTTTCTCCAACAGATGTGCTTTTCCATTTAGGACTCATGACAGCCATCTCAGTCAGCACAGGAACCTGTCTCTGTGGCAGCCCAATTTGAGTGGAGCCAGACATCCGTGTTAATGACACAATTCAGTAAAGCTTCCTCCAGCAGGAAGGAAATTCTAAAGACAGGGTAGGCTGGGCTGTGCAGGGGGTTTGAGATATCTCTGCAAGAGCTGCAAGGATGAAGAGTCGAATATATCTCGCCTCTAATTGCACCTCTACAATTTCCTGCCTTAAATTTTGCTCAGTTTCTTCCCACCCACCCCCAACTGATGAATTTCTCTTCTGCACTCCTGCAGAAGTCCAGAAGAGAAAAGGAAAAGGTAGTGTGTAAGCAGTAGAGACTCTCAGAGCATGGTAATGGGTGGAAAAGGTACTGGAAAATTGAGGGACACTCTAGACCAAACAAATCTCTCCTATTTATTAGACTAGGTGCAGAATCTCTGAGGACTGCTGTTACTGTACAGCTGAATGCAAAAGTATATCCTGGCTCCCACTGAGACACAGAAGACCACAGGCACTGTTTGTGCCAATAGAAATAGTTTTGCAGATACTAGCTCATGTAAAAGCCCTTCACACAGGTAGCTGTAATTATGCTATTTGCTTTTCAAGTTGAGCCGTGAAAAGTACTTAAGATTGACACCTATCCTAGATTGTAGATAAGGAGATTGATTTGCTATTTATTGAATCTCGTGGATTCAGAGACAACCTGTTTGTGGGGAATGTGCTTTCTCCAGCTGCAGAGAAGCTGATGTGTGAGCCTGTCATCATCAAGGTGGGGTTTTTTTGCTCTATGTCTTTCATGTGGCAGAAGCCTAAAGTCCTTTTCTCTTTGGGTGACTGACCATTTCTGTCATTACTGCACTGGAAGAGTCTAAAGCAGACTGCACAGATTCCTATACACTGTGGCATTCTTTCTGGTTTTAAAGTTGTGAGTACCAGAAGAAGGGTAGATTTAGATTAGATATGAGGAAGAAATACTTTACTCTTGAGGGTGGTGAGGCACCAGAACAGGTTGCCCAGAGAAGCTGTGGATGCCCCATCCCTGGAAGTGTTCAAGACCAGCCTGAATGGTGTTTTGAGCAACCTGGTCTAGTGGGAGGTGTCCCTGCCCATGGCAGGGAGGTTGGAAAAAGATGATCTTTAAGGCCTCTTCCAACCTAAACCATTCTATGATTCTAGAAATTTTTTAATTGATAGTGAAATTAATTCTGTTAAGTCTGCATAGATTTGTCATAGTTGTATAACAGCATCAAACCCGTAATAGATGCTTTTTTCAAATTCCTGTAACTTCTTTTGTCAAGTAAAAGAAGACCCCTGAATAAGCTAGTTCAGTAGAGATCACAAAAAACCCCAAAAGTTCAAGTTTCAAAGAACAATATCCAGCTGCATGTAGAAGCAATTTTATGACTGGGATCCTTGTTCTGAAATGTAATGTATATATGTTCCCTAGTGATGAAACATAGGCTGAATTCTTATACTTTTCAGCCTGTAATGGTCCTAAAAGTGATTATTCCTATAAATATCAGCAGAAATATTGAGAACAATGGAAATAAGTCTTGTGTGATGTAATCCTGCAGGCTTTGTGCATTCTGGTCGTGATTCAGCAAAGCACTTAGTAGCATATATTTTGTCTTACATGCACACGTTGAACTCAGCAGGTGTATTTGCATGATTAAAGGTAAGGCTGCATTCGAGCACTCTGCTGGATTAGATTTGGAGCAATTCCCACGTGTCAAGATCCTTTTTACAGTGAATAGCGTAGCAGATTTTTGCAAGATAGAAACACTCAAGTTGCACTGGAAAGTATTGCTTTACTCTTCAGAAGCCACCAAAGTAACTATCTACATATAACCACAGTTCAGTAATGGATATTCCTCCCAGGTTATAAATATGTACTTAGCAGACAGGGGAGTGTCTATGTCCAACAGTGCAATGCAACACTTAACTACTTAAATCCCAGTCTTGAATGTTACCACCATAAAGATTCTTTTCAAAAGAAAGACTTCTACCTACTGAAATCTACCTAGCGTTGAGAACAGAGAGAATTATTCTAAATAAAAGCATATGTATGATCAGATTTGGACCGATTTCTTGAGAGATGGATTAACAGGTCACTGTTACCTAAATGAAGTTGTCCCCACCACCATCCTGCCGCACCTAAATCTTGATAGATTTTCTTCTGTTGGTGTGCCACTACCAATCACTGCATTTCTCTTTTCTTTCTATCTTTTTCTACCCTTTGTTTTATTCTTGACTTGCCTGCAATTCAGAGCAAATAATTTCCTTTATTCTAAAACAATTCTCTGCCTCAAAAAAGTGTAACAGGAAACAGTTTTCAGACAAAACACTAAAAAATTCCTTTTGATCAGCTGTTGTATCTGGCTTTGTTTTTTAAAATGTTGTTTAGTTTTGATACTATTTTTATATAAAAGATCCCATGAAAAATCAAGATTTTTTTTGGCCAGTCTGTTATTCTTAAAATTTAGATACACCACATTGAAAACACACATTCAACAAGCCTAATGACTCCTGCTAATAAATAAGCAAACTTGTAACTTAAGAATTCTGAAAACCTTCTCTGTCACTGAAGAAAACACCCAATTATTCTTAAAGGAGAAAAACATGGAAGTTCTTTGACCCTGACCATTAGTAATATATTTTTAAAAAATACTAATGATACTTAGTTCTTCATTAGAATCAATAACGATCAAGTAAAAGTTCAGACTGTGCCAACAGCTAAAAAAATATATTTGTAACAAATATATCAGCACCATACCTTCACACTGGACATGTCAGCCCTCCCAATGAGTCTTAATTACCAAAATGTACGATCCAAAGACAGTGTGAGAATACATTGCTTTATCGTAGCTGACAATTTAGACAAGTTGCACCTCTCAGACAAATACAAAGTGGAACTTAACTTTTTTTCCTCAACTCTGTTGGTAATGCAGAAAGCACACAAGTCATTTATGTGGGGCTTCTCAGTGAAAAATAAAATATGTTAACCATAGAGAAAACTTACAGCTAGACTGGTGTTACAGAGGCTGGTAGGGGAGGGCAGAGATGGGAGGACTGTAAAGAACAACAGTGGAGTAATGAAATAAGCCCATGGATATAATCAGTCAGTAGATAAATAATTTTAAAACAACCTTTAGCCTTATGGAGATCATGTTTCATTGAGACTTTGAATGAGCTAGCTGCATCAGCAAATCCATCTCTCAGGGGCTGTCATTTATTCCTGCCTGAAGTTGAGCTCTGTTGCAGGCTACAGGCAATGAAAATTACTGATCAAGATTTGTGGTTTTAAAATGTTTGTGCTGGGGTAATAAACTTCAGTGAGCTATATCTGATGTTTTTTTGTAAAGAAATATACAATGGTTATGATTTTAGATGTTTGTGAGCCTCTCTGACGATCACAACTCACCTAGCAATTCTACCCTTCCTGTTGAAATAAGATTGTGTGGTCTAGTATATAACTATCCTGCTCTGATTGTTTGCTTATGCTTTATTTTTCTTCAAGGAGTCACCCAACAAGGTTTTCCCCATTTGTTTCCAGGTTTTAGCAATCCAAAAAAGTCACCCATAAGCAGCATCCTTGCAATGGGACCGTCAGCTGCAGTGAGAATAATGTCTGTTCCAGGGGAAGGCGCTGGGAACAGAAGACACCTTGCACTAGTACATTAAACATACAGAAAATTCTCCTATTCAGGTGATCACATACAACCTTTTGCAACCAATATAACTTAAGAAGAGAAGAACTCCAAGTGCAGATCTTCTAACCCTCATTAATCCCATATATTGGTTATTCATTGGAAGCAGTTCCCTCTGAAAACTGAAATGCTTGGAATTACAGTGGATTGGTAACAAAAAATGACGCACTCACCAAAGGTAAGAGGTGCTATCTCCAGTTTCATTAATGCTGTACTTTGTCTCTCTTTGACCTCTTGTTCGTCTTTGGAAATATGTTTTAGAATTTTGGTTGTAAAGAATTTTCCTTGTGAACAGTGTTGAGGGATGTTTTTTTTTTCTTCTGTACCCCAAATCTGAGCTAGAATTTATGACAGACTCTTTGAGGGTTTAATCCTCTAAGTTTTGGCAATAATGGTAATAGTTGTCACAGTGAGTCTCAAACCAGGGAATAAAGGGTCCAAATGACCTTGCTTTATTGAGCATGTTTTAATGTTGGGCTTGTCTATGCTGAATTGAGCCCAAGCAATTACTCTGGTGTATAAATTGCTTCAGTGGTATCTGTGTGCCTAAGGAGAAAGATGTACAATGAAGTGTTAAATTGACTTCTACGAAAAGAGTAAATGATGCATATCAGACTAGAAAGCACCAGATCTTCCTTACTGGTCTGGAGCACACAATCACAGTCAGCCTATAAAATCATTCTAGGCAACTGTGGAAAATTAGGATGCCATTGGGGAATATATTTTTGAAGCTGGAAAAGCATCATACTAAAACACTGATTTAAGGAAGAAATATTTTGAAATGCACTGGCTTTGTGCCCCAAACATGTCTGAGAAATTTCCATTAAGTACTTGTACCTGCTTGTAGAATCATTGTTTTGTATGCATGGTGTGTGACAAGATGGTCCTTGTGTATCACTTGTAAGGGCTGAATTTATTGACTAGCAAGTCTGGCTGAAAACTTTTTCTTTGTCTCAAAGCACACAGTAGTGGTATAGTTACAGTGTTCAAGACTGACACCTGGAGTTATTTTGACCTTGGTGACATTAGCAAAGTTATGTATGTCAACGCAACCCTAAGTGCAAAGAACGTATCTAAAAGGCTGGGCAGGGGTACAGAGGTCAAAGGCATTGTGAAAGGACACACTGACCATACAACAAAGTCATCTTAAAATGTGAAAATAATGCTTAGCTTGAGAAATTGGGGAAGAGATTCAGTTTCAGTTCCTTATTTTCAATCACATGCTGTTGAATCCGGTGCTTGCAAAACAAAATGAGCACTAAATATTTTGCTCAAAGTGGCTTAATAATAACTCTCCAGCTTTTTAACCAGCATCCTTGGTTTCATGCTTAAGTTTGCACTTCTCTTAGGAAAAACTGTGATTACTTAAAAGAGGTCCTTCAGCTTCTTACAAAACAGAGCTTGATTTGTCACTTGAGACAGAAGTTTTCTCTGCACACAAAAAAGTTGCGTTTATGTCTCCCGAATACCCTATATAACACACTCAGATACACTGCAGACTGAACATCCCTTTTAAATGGACCCTTTGATTTTTGTCTTTATTGCAATTAGAAACAATATTGTTTTCCAGTTTCTATAATTTGACTCCACAATAAATATTCTCCAGAAATAAAGATTTATAATTAAGTATTGTAAAATGTATGGGATTTACAACCACATAGGTAGCACTCAATTGTAGCTGTCTGTATCAGGCTTGTAGTATGAAAGATGTTAAATGTAAAATAATAATTACCTTGTTATTGTAGAAAATTACCGAAAGCAAATGTTCTGGACACTGATTCCCTTCGTTTATGTCAGTTTTGCACCATTATTTTAGTCCCTCAGATCACCTCCTGACTTGTAGCGGAGTAAAAGGAGGATGGAACCTCTCTCCTTTTAGCTGTGACTAACATTATGACTGAATGTCTGTATTGGCAGAGATGTAATGTCTAAATTACAGATTGCCACCTTTAGCAGTCACAAGAAATTTCCTCTCTCTACTGATAAAACTGAAGCTAATATTTCCTCTAAAAGTGATTGAAGTAACAGGCCAGAGAGCAAACAGTACCTGGCTGCTACTTTATCTGTGTTCCACATAGCAGCACACAATCAGAAGTAACTTATTCTGACTGTTGACCCTACATGAGCAGGATATAATGTAGGACAGGACAGGACAGGATAGAATAGGGTAGGATAGGATAGGATTGGATTCTCATTTGTTTCTGCAAATCTCAAAAGTGTTGAAGGTCAGGAACTGATAAAAGCCCTTCCAAGAGGAAAACAATCAGGTATTTGGAATGTGTGTTGGCTGTGTCTCATGACACCTTTATTCTTCTATATCAGAGTGCAAAATAGTTGCTCTGAGCTAAATGTTGAAAACAGAAAGAAAAATCTTACATGTAAATGGTGGGTCATCCATAACAGAAGGTTAACAAAAAAATTTACAATTGCCCACAATCTGAGGGCATCCCATCCCTACAGTAAAGAAACCTTAAATGTCCAGTTTGAGGATGGTAAAATCTCAGTGAATAAAGCAATGATCAGCAGCAGCTTCAGAGCTACAGGGGAAAGCAAGCTTGGTGATTGCCTGCTTTCAGCCTCCAATACAGCAATGTAGCATTGCCCCACAGGACATCAGGCTTACTTCAGATGTTGGCAATAGAGTTGCCAACAACCAAACCATCATCTAAACACTTCCTAGGACAGGAATTTTCAAGGACTGTGGCGCTTTGCCTCCCCAGAAACCAGCTGGGTCTGGGAAAAGGGAAGGAGAAGGGAGCAGGCGGGAAGCATTGTATGCAGAGCTTAGTTCCACACAGCTGGGAGGCTGGGTGGCAGCTGTTAGTCTCCCTGCTTTTCCAGTCATTATTTCCTCATCCCAGAGCAGTGCCTCAGATGCTAGCCTGCCTTCAGGAAGAAGAAAACGCAGCTTTTGTTCTGGTACCCTCCCTGGCTTCCCCCACTGCCCCAGCCCATCACAGCATTGTGCCTCCTCCCAGCCTCTCCCTTCTGCAGGAACAGGGGACTGCCACCACAAGCTTGTTTGCTTCCTGAATTCCAGCAGGCCACCAAAGTGTTGTTGCCCCATCGCTTATCTCCTCTTGCACCTTCCCAAATCAAGCTGGGGACAGCTTCTCTCATTGCTCCCTCAGTAGGAGTGAGTTTTCCTCCCTTGATGCTGACTGTAGGTTCCTGGTGACCTGGGGCCACGCACCAAGCTGTGCTCCCAGCCACACATTGCTGCCCAGCCAGCTCACCCCATCCCCGTCACCCTGCTCCTCAAGCCCTTGGTGCTGCCAGTCCAACACAGCGTGCTGGTGGGACAGAGGTGCAAGGTTCCTGCTTGGTCTGGGCTGGGAGCCCAGTTCTCCTCCCATGCTTCTACTGGGAAAGCCCCAACAGGGGTCTTACTGCTGTGAGACCACCAAACCTCCAAGGCTGAAACAGCCCGTGGAGAACTCAAGTGCATACAAGCGAGGAAGTGGTGTAGGTGTCGCTGTTGTCCATCAGTCTGGAGTGGAATAGTATTTCTCTTTTAAGGGTTTGGGGGCTTAGTGGTTAGATGCCACAACGTATGCCTTACAGTTGGTTTTGCTCACCCTACACAAGTGACAAGCTAGCTGACGGGAATTTCTGCATACATCCAGCTTTGCAATGAAGGTTGTAAGGTTTTGGGTTTGGGGTCTTTTTTGGTTGGTTTTTGTTTGGTTGGTTTAACTTTTTAGAGAGGCAAGTGAAGATTTCTGGATTTTCCCGAAACGCAATAAGATAGAACTGCACAAAAGGCTTCTTACTAGCTCTGATCACTCAACAACTGAGAAGTGAGATGTCATCTACTCTAAAGAACAGCTCCTTGCTTGGGAAATTGATTACTCTGATCCACCTAAGTACTGTTAATTAAACCTCTGCCATGACAAAATGAACAGTGGTCTAGTGCCTCTTAAAGGTGATAGGATTATTTCTATATCCTGCCTGGCTGTCACACTTGGGATGTGATTACTGCATCTGCTAGCATTAGCCTGTATCAGGAAGCAGGCCAGGACTCTTGTGGCCAGTCAAGAGCATGAGTATTCACTGCAGGAAGGAAGAGCCACATCGAGTCTTGGTAAGCCACATATGATCTGGATGTGGCCTTTGGCAGACTGAGGCTCACGCTTGTAACGCTAGAGTGCAAAGGAACTGACATCAAACACAACCCTGCTTGCTGTACAGCAAGACTAAAAAGTACATTTAAGGGACAAAATGCCACACAGGACTAAGACAGCTAGGAGCGAGCAGCTAATAAAAAAGGCTTTATCACAACAATTTCAAACAGTAGTAGAGAGCAGAACTCCAGTTTTGAAAAGCTGGACTTGCCCAAGCACATTCTGATCCCCTTTTATGCAGTGGTATGAGAAATGTCACTATCCTAATGGCTTAGGTGGCTTTTTTGTTTGTTTTTTTTTTTCTTTTTTTTCAAAATTAATACATCCAAAATCTATATTAAGAAAGTAAACAAGCAAAGGCGAGTCTTGTTTCTTCCATGAACATCTGCAAAAGAAACAAAAAAAGATTGCTGGAAAATGAAGCACAAAGCACAAAAAGCATCAGAAGTGCATCAATAACATTAAGGAGGCTGAAGCAGCTGCTGAAGGAGATGCAGCAAAAGACATTAGTGATTCAATAACATTCATCAAAATAAATAGTCTGTAAATTTGTACTAATACAGTACCTCTTACAGATAAACAAGGAGACACACGGACAGAAAAAGAACCAAGAACAATAGCTGAGACTCTCAGGGCATGGTAAATAGGCTGGACTGCACGAAACTGTTGCCTTTCAGTAACTACTTGCACTCAACTAACCCCATCACATCATAAGCAAAGAAATGAAAAATGAAACTCAAGTAAAAGCCAGGGAACGCCCCAGGGAAAGTTCCAAGTTAAAATGTTGAAAGCTTGTAATGAGTTCTTTGATTTTTGAAGTTTTACACAGCCCCAGCAAAGCCTGAGCTTGCGAAGAGTGTCCTGACAAAATAGAATAAAATGCAGGTTTTTCCCCTCAGGAAAAAAAAATTAGTAAGTTGAAATAATTTATAGCAAATATTCAGTTGTAAGAAATCTTATAACTTGAATTGGAATTATCAGAAAAGAGAGAAAATTCCGGCCCCACGTTCAGAAGCATGGGAGTGCTTAATTAGCTGTCTGGGACAAACACTACCAATTCTCCACTGCCAGCTAGGAGGGATTACTGCACCACTACCTAAAGGATCACAACTGGTGCACAAGGGCTGCTCTCTGTGTAAAGAGCCATAGCCTCATCTCGCATGTACAAAGCTAACATAGTTTTTTTCTGTGACAGCCAAAGTGCAAATAGGCGTGATTGTTTCCCCCATCTCCGTGCCTGGGGTGTGTGATGGGGCAGGTGCTCCGGGACCACAGAGTGCCAAGATACCTCAACCCTGTGATGTCTGCCAAAATCCATACATTGACAATGTATGAACAAAGCTGACCACTTTTACGGGCTGTTGCGCACCATTTCTCAGCATACAGGCAAGGAACGCTGTTTGCTATGCTTCATTGAAGATGGCAGCATGCCAGTTAGTACAGCGGGTACAACTGGAAGAAGATCTGCTTAGCAGCGTGCTTACGAAAAATTGTCAGCTAGCAAGGAGGGCCATAGTTACTGCAGCAGATCCAGAGTTAATCCTGAGGATCCTGAAAAAAGTTGACTGCAGCCAGTGCAAGCTCAACAACACGGCACAACTTTTCCTGGATGCAAGTTCCCATTAAACTCCTCCCCCAATTTTTTTAATTATTCCTGCATTTATTTCCCTAGGAAAGTTACAGAGTAACCATAACTAAGGTCTCCGTTTTTGCTGGGAGGATGTGGCCTCAAGCCTCACCAGGGGAGATTCAGATCGGATATTAGGAAAAATTTCTTCACAGAAAATATTATCAAACATTGGAACAGGCTGCCCAGGGAAGTGCTGTAATGGCCATTCTTGAAGGTATTTAAAAGATGGGTAGATGTGATGCTGAGGGACATGGTTTAGTGGTAGTTTTGACAGTGTTAGGTCCATGGTTGGACTCAATGATCTTAAAAGTCCCTGCCAACCTAGATGATTCTTTGTTTCTATCATCTACTTAACTGAAGAATACTTATATCAGTTTCCCCATGCTTATCTGGAAAATGTTTTTCAATAATTGCTTAATAATGAGTTAAAACCAAAGTTTGTTTAACTAAATGAAGTTAAAAGTGGAAGTTAAGTTTAGTTAAAGTTTAACTAAATGGAAGTCCCAGTACAAATCTGGACATTTGCAAAATGGAATTTCCAGCAGGAAAAGGCTAAAAGATGATATATTTTACTGTGAAGCTGGGCAATGGTTAAAATATTATTGAATCTCAGAGCAAAGTTCTGAAATACTCAAAGGATAAGTCTTGAAACAAAATAATCTTTTTACATCTTCAAACTGAAAAAAAGTGGTTTATGTTGATTTTTTTTTCAATCAGAATCATCGAGGTGAAATAAAATCTGGAGCCTTTTAAATAACTGGGTTTGGAACAACCCATTTAAATAGGGCCAGTATAGATCAAAATCTGAACTTTGTGGCATAAAAATATTTGAAATAAGGCATTTTCCCCCCAGACCTTTCTCAGTACAACTCTTATCCTTCATGATGACCTTTTACATTTTCCACTGAGTTGGAAGCCTGGTTTGTGAACTGTCTTTGAATGTTATTTCTCTTTCCTAGATAAAATAAACTTCCTGTCTTGGCAGGGGACAAGCTAGCTTGCATTTTATTTTCTGTATTGTATCAAGAAGCCAAATGTGAATTTGTGTTCTGGAATCAGGAATGTTAAATTTCAGCCATGACACTGAAACTGTATCTGTAGGTAAACGGCATTTAAGAACAAGAAGCAGGTAAAGCTTACTGGCAAGTCCTTTGTTGTAGTTTTTTCGTATGATATAGCTCATATTAATGAACCAATGAATCTTCGGATTTCTGAGGAACACCGTATGAGCTGATAAATGAGATGCAGAATTATTGAAGTGCTATTTTCTAATTTACATGTGCACAGTCAGTTTGTTTATTTTTGTCTTTGACTGAAGAGATGGGTAAAGGGACCTAGGACCAAAAATTTGCAACTGCTCTCCCATAAACAAAAAGTTTTTCCACTTTCATTTTTCTCTGGACATGGACAGTAAAATAGTAGTAGTGATTTTGTAAAATAATAACTAGATTGCTCCTGATTAGCTCCTTATTTAATTTAAATTTTTAGCTAGGCATAGGTCAGAACACAGTCTCATCAACACTTAGGCAAGCACCAGGTATAAACTGATTTTGCTGTAACTCTATGCATGTCTTGGTCCATCTGGTTCCATAATTCATACTGCTGCTGAATTATACATAATGCCTAGTTGTTGGAGAGGATTTTTGATCTTCAAAACTCAATGGGTTGTAATTAGTAATTCTCCCATGCTACTGCTTGTATAGCAGCAGATTTACACAAGGAAAAAAAAAAGACATAATACTCTTGTTGACCTAAAGCATTCCTCCCTAGGCTGTTCAGAGCCGGAGCTCAAGCCAGTCAGAAGTGCACACTGTACCAGCATCAACTGAAGCCTGATCAGTTTCATCTGGCCGCATTGGACAGTAAATGGCCATTCTCTCCTGCCTTGTGCTCTCACCAGGTATCAGTAACACAAGTTTGCATCAGGGAACGTTCATGCCCACTTGTGAGGACAGGGCACTGATTGGGTTTTGTCAGCGTGGAGATATCTGCTAAAGCTCCTTGTTGTTATGATAATTGTCATTATAGAAGTCCAAACCAGGAGATTAATCTTGGAGGAAGACTTTCAAGGGATACTAGAAGAATTATCAACTTTGCTGGGCTGCTCCATCTCTGTTGAGGGGATTAGCAGGGGGTGCGTGCACCATATGCAGATATCACAGCATTATCTGACAATCAGTTAAGGATGATGAGGCGCTTGCTTTTTAAAAATGTTGTTGCTGCTTATGTGGTTTAAAGTTTTTAAGTTTTCTCTCTTAATCTACTCAAGAATTTACTAATTACATCTTACAGTTAGTATGTCTCGTTTTCCCACTGAAATTTGAAACAACAAAATTATGAGTCGGCAATATCCATTTACAATGTTTGTATGGATTATCATTACACTATAAGGGTCTCTGGTCCTTCTTGGGTATCACAAAGAAATTAGCTACATAGAGACATTTCTTTAGGACTTCAATGGAATTCAGTTGTGATTGTTATTTCTCGCAGTCCTCTTATCTTGGTTGACGAGTGCGGTAAGAAATGGCAGCCACCAAGTCTAAATACAATCTGCATCTGTTCTTTGGATAACAGAAACAGAACCAACTGACTGCGTAAGGTATAGCACCACGGGCTTGACTTAGGCTTCTCCTTGGTTTCATAGCAGTGAAATTGGAAACACTTGACTTGAAGTTAGGAAAGACGCACAGCTTTGCAGCCCAGTGGTTATTGGCAGAACAGCTTAGGGCTCTTTGGTATGTGACCACAAAGAATTTTGTCATTTTTACTTGATAACTTTATTCCTACTGTTGTGTCTTCATTGTAACATTTGTCTATATCTCCTGTTGAAACGTAGTGTGCTCACATAATGATAACATGTACCACTATTTAAAAGTATTTATTAGAAATGAGAGGAGATGATATAATGCATTGATCTTGTTAGTGGGTTGGAATAGATTAAGCGTCTTTGTAGAAAACTATGTTCTTCTCTTATCCTAATTCTGTAACATTCTTAGAACTGATACCCAACTGCAGCTCAAACACACAGAATAATTATCCAAAATTCTAAGCCTGATCTTTCATCATGACAGCTATCACTCTGCTTTCCATTAAGGAAATAATGTTAGAGGCTTTTATCCATATAAATCAGGAGGTGTCTAAATACCAATCTCTCTGATAATATAGAAGATCCTTGTGATCTTGAACCTGCTTTTGTTTTGTGCATCACCCACCACCTACACTAGCATTTCTGCAAGTAGCAATTCTGAATAGTAATGTAGATTAGAAAGTGGATTTATATTTTAACACTTTTAAAAGATGTTCACTTCCACTCTGGGAGCAGGAAAAATATTATCTCTACTGATTTAAGACATTGGATAATATATCTCTTCATGCCTTCATCAAGATGATGGCTAGCACTGAATTCACTAACACCAATTGATCACACAGATACCTCTCAATTGTGAACAGCCAATTAACCCTTCAGTCAAGTGTTTCTAATGAGACATAACAACCTGGCTATAGATACTATGTCCTGAGAGTACAGGGATTGAATGGTAGTCAAGTGAGTCCCTAATTAACTAATTCACTTTACTTAGGAAAGAACATATAACAGTACCCAGCTGGCTGTAGTTGCAATATTAACTGTGAACAAACTGAAGAGGATATCTTGTGAAGCACAAGCTTGTGTTGTGACCCAAGAAGTAATTAAGCCCTATAAATACAGCTATTATTACACATCTGATATATAAAGAACTGGAAGCTAGTCACCTGGCAGCTGTGAATTCTTACCCAATTAGCAATGCAAACACTTTTTTAATAGGGTTGTTAATTTTAGATTAATTGTTACATAGAGTCACATTGCCACCTAGAGACCACATATGGATTTTGAACAGCTTTCTGATCTGATTTTAGCGGAACAGAGAAGCAGTTGTTAGCCTACTTACATTTAATACATTACTTCATGAGAACAGTGCTTTTCATTGAAACAATGGCTTGCTTTGTGATTATTGTTATTATTATTCAGCTTTTAACATGGGCCTATCACTTGCCTTTGTGGGGTTTTTTTTTGAAGCCTGATCTTCAATATGAAAAAGCAAAGAAGACTGGGGGACTGGTGGAAGCAGGCTTAACAAAACCTAACATAACAATCAAAAAACCCAACCCCTGAAGTATTCACAACCTGAATCACTGCAGTGTAAAGACACACCAGAAGGCACTACACCCTCGCAAGACAATCCTTGTGAAATTCCAAGCTAATGGAGGTGATGAATGCTTTCCCTTGCTGTATTTACTGGCGTGGAGGGCAAGGCTCAGATAGGAGCGTTTTCAGCCTTTCTGGCAAGGGTTGTATGGGGAAGCCTGTCTGCTTGGCACCAGCTAACACGCTGTTTTCAAGCAGGCAGCTTCACAGCTATTACAGGGAAGGGCACGCTGCAGGCAGAGCAGAGCGTTACTTCTGCTCCACTCCATAATCCCTAGGGAACAAACGCTTGGCAGAAGCCACTCACCAGAAGGACCGAGGTAAACAAACTGAGGTGCGCAATGGAGAGAAGCAACACGTTTTAATTTTTTTTTTTTAATTAAACCCAAGAGATTTAGTTAATGTCTTGTAATGACAAGGAGCTGGTCTGAGTTTTTCTGAGACCTGAAGTGTAAATTGAGATCTGCCCCTGAATATAATCACCTGCAGCTGTGATGGAAATTTTGGGATCCAGGTGGCCCCAGGCTGAAGGGCTGGTGTCAGGAGCTGGGCAACACGGCCCTGTAGATTGTCCGTTGCCATAGTTTGTGTAATTCATTCAGACATCCAAAACCAGTTGGGTTATGTCTCTTGCCTCTGTGGAGAAGATACAAACATTTCATGTAAACCCCAAAAGGGCAGTCAGGACCCACAGAGGTGCTGTCATTTGTGCTTACACTTCATATTCTTGGTGTTTTGAAGGAAAAGGGAGAAGAAGGTTTGGAGGCCTGGAGGCCTTTATAGATTACTTAGGGAAGCCCAGCAACTCCACTGTATCAGCAATCTCAAACACAGCCCTTCTCAGTGTCTGTAAAGTTATTTCGAAGCTGAGATGACGGTTACCTACATAACCTGACCTCACTATGTTGTTTCTGTCTTGTTGAAGTGTTTTTTCTGTTCTGGAAATGAAGACAAAACAGTGAGAGAAGCCTGATGACTACCACAGCCAATCCTGGACTATTACCCTTCTGCAGCAAGAGCAACAGTGCACGTTGAGCATCCAGGGTCTGCCAGGTGATCACCATGCAGAGGAGGTCCCAACCCTTCTGAGAGTGCTGACAGACTGCCTGTGTTGGAGGCATCTAAGATTTTGGGACCAGAGGAATCCTTGAGAAAGGGCACACCGCTGCCTTTTTTGCTTGTGCAGCCCATGGGGCAGCCCTACTCCTGCAGCACCATCACAGTGACGTCTCTGAAGAAACCAGGGTAACTCCATGTTGAGGTGGGTGTGCAAAACTCTGCCATGCTGCCTTCTGTTCTTTAACACATGAGAATGGTTTTTTTTTTTTATGACCTTATACAGGAGTGGAATGGGTCCATAAAATTGAGACATACTAAAATTTGGGGGCTGGCCTCAGCGTCCTGCTGCAGTCCTCTACCCAGGGAGAAAAGTCAAAGCAAAAGGGATGCAGTGTATTTGGGGTTATCAGTCACTACTGGACACACAGTGCTGGGCACGCACAGTATGAATCTTTCCCACCATGAGGAAAAAGCACTTTACTTTTTTTTTTTTTTTAGCTCAGCCGAGGGAAATGTAAAAAGGAGAAAGAAAATGACAGTGTGTACCAATCAAAAATATTTAGGCAAGGGAGCCCCGAGAAAATTTCTTGAGCTCAGTCTAGATTACAGATCCTGTTCCCTCATAGGACTAGTCTTAGAATGGCAGAAAAAACCCTGCTGACTTTCTTTAGATGGATGTATATAGATAGATGTGTGTTGCTTAATTATAATACAGTAATATTAATATAAATAAATATATAAGAAAAATCAATATAATCTAAATATATAAGTATATATAAATAAATATATAATATGTAATGTAAAGCAGGAGATCTCTTTGTTTTGTTGTTTTATACCAGTTACTTTGATGGCTCCTTCTTAGTTTCTGTACATAATTTAGTCATATTTTAAAACAAATACCACAAAACAAAAAAATTCTGTAACATTACCCAGAAACCTGTTTTCTTTCCCATCACGAAAGGAATTTCTCACTTGTTTTGGAGTCCTAAAGTTTAACAGTTGAATACCTTTCAAGCCAAAGTCTACCTGCTGCTTGTCTAGTATTACGTGTAACCATTGCGTATTTGTCTGTAACAAGCCAAGTGAGATGTTATTTAAACGAAAGCTGTTGAGGAAACCCACAGAGCTCCTTTCTGTTTGACAAGGCAATTTGTTGAATCTCTTCAACGTGACAAATCAACGTTGACAGACCTTCCATATTTTTCAGCAGTTAAAAAATAACTCCAAGTTAAACCAAAATGCCCAGCATTGTAGCAGAGGGAGGGCCGCGGAGCAGAAGGGTCTAATTGGGCTCTCTCAGAGGGTGCAGAAGAAACTGGAAAACTGGATCTACTCAACAGTTTGCTGACAGTTCTGTTAAAAGCTGCTTTTTATCTTGAGATTTGTAGTCTTCAAATTTGAAAGGAAGCCTGTGGGTAAAACCCAGTTTTGCTGTCAATCCAGATGGTCCACTTTCACAGTTTTAGAGCCATGTACAGAGCTTTCTCCATGGGGACAGAGATGAGCTGGGACCAGGGTTTCCTGCTGAGCCTCGACACAAAGCAACTTCAGGGTCCAGGTCACGCTCCCCTGGGGGCACCCAAGACATCCCCCCCCAGCCATGCCAGCCCCATGGGGACTGCGCTCTTCAGTTTGTAACTGAAGAGTTTCTGCATTGCATTTTCTTTCATTTTGTCCTAATTGTGGTGACAGAGCATTTGGGGTTTTTTTGCATATCTTTTAAGTGGTGTCCTATAACAAGTTTTGGTTTTTTTCTGCGCAGGTGAGAAATAAGGTCCCTGTAAATTCATAACCAAATACGTGTCTGCCCTTGATCACAGAAGTGAGGCAGTGAGCTGCAAGCAGGATGAACTCAAAGAAACAAAACAGTGAGCACTTGCCACACGTTTAGTACCAGTATGTCAGGCTGCAGAGCTAAGAGCTGAGACACTGGGAAAACTGCATAGCAAGGTTTATTTTGCTGCTTTTTAATGGAGTACATCTGTATACATAGATTATAAAAGTCTTTATGGGATCGCATATTCTTATCCTTATCTCCTCTACGGAAGTGAGGTGAGCTTTGTTGATAAACTCACAGATTTCCAAAGAAAAATGGAAGTGTTCATGGCCCTAACTTTCATTCCAGCTTCCTTCTTCATGATTAATTTAACCAGCGCAGTGGAGTTATTTTCGGAGACACCAAGTCAGAGAATCATTTAACACAGCTTTCACGCTGTGAGATGGAGCATTTGGGTTTGAATATTAATATGATAGTAACAACAGTAGCTGCAGGAAGCTTTATCTGCCAAAGGGAGCCAAAATGAAACAGAACTGAGAGCTCCATCAGCAGGAGTTAAGTCAGTTATAGCTGTGCTGCCATAGTTCAAGTCCTTTCTTTCTCCCCACTTAATCAAGTGACAGAAAAAGTGTCCCTGCCTGGCTCAGCAGCTCAAATCCAAGCATGCTGTAAAAACATAAAGCCCTTGATAAATGTTGGCCTCTGGTAATTTGTGTCAAAAAGAACAGAGGCTCACTAACTAGCCTGGGGATCCAGAAGAGCTAATTTTGGCTGAAGACTTACCTAAACCATAATCTAGTTTCCTAAATCTTAACCTATTTCTTTGCAAAGTAATGAAAACTAGTAGAACACCAGCTAGGGTTTAGGGAGAATGTTTCTCACTGAGACAGGAAGGTGCCTTCACAGGTAAATAGTAAGCTGCCAACGTGATGCTCTGAAATCCACGGAACAGGTGGGAACCCTCACATAGCCTCCACGCAGGTTACTTTTACAAACTGTCCCTGAAAAAGAGAAAAGTTCCCCTGCTCAAATACAGCTGTGCTGGAGAAGACCAAAACTAGCCACGTGAATTTGGTCAGAGAAGCTGAAACAGTGCAGGAAAACCATATTGCAGTACAGTTCATGGGGTTTGTTTACGTGAAAGTCATAGTTCTAACACTTCGTATTGCTCTAATGAATCACTTGTTGTATCAACGTTTGCTTATGTCTTTAAACAAAATAAGGTTAAATCATCTTTAGATGCTTTCCCCTTTGTATTATTCTCTTCAGCCTTTGATTGGTTTTAAGGAAAACTGGATTTTGTCTCATTCACCCTTTTTTTTTTCCCTAGTTCCCCTCCTTTCCTTCCACTGGTGGCATGCCTTCATCTCTCCCTTAACCTGTGGCTTTACCTCATCCATTAACTTGTTGCATGATTGCAGCTGTCTTTGAGACATCTGTTGCTCCTCCCATGGTTTTAGCATTCTCCACTTTAAGGATTCCTCCCAATATCTCACTTATGCTTCGTATTGCATCTTCTTCGCCTTGTGCCCCTTTTGTCTGTCTCTGTCCCTCCTATCCTGTGATTTGCACTCTCTGCAAGGGATTCCTGTTGCCTCTTTCTGGCTTTCCTTTGAGGAATACCAGCATGTTCTGACCAAGACCTTTCTCCTGCTTCTTTTTGCTGCAGTAAAAAAGTGCATCCACAAGTTGTTAACAACTCGCTGACAGACCACCATAGGTTAAGCCCCTCCTTTTCTCACCTTATCTTCTCCACCATGGAGCACAACAAATGGACACAATGTTGAATGTCACCTTCAGTGGGGCATCTCTAGACTCCCATGTTCAGTCTTCATCTGAACTTCGCAAATTCTGTCTACTGACCCCAGGGCATGTCCTTTCCTATTCATCGTCATGGATAAGATTCTTACCCTAGCTGTCTTCCACAGTTTTTGTCCTCTCTTGTACAAAAGCTGTATTCACTTTTGTACAAAAAAGAGTGTTTCTTACACTTTCTTTTTCTACCTATCTGCTAGTGGCCATTATTGGAGGTGGGAAATAAAAAAAGGTTTTTGATTCAAACCAGAAGCACAGTTTTAATGCTTTCTTTGCTTTTGATATGCTCCACAAATTCTGTTTTAAATGGTTCTCCTAGCCTATTATTTTGACCTCATTATTTCCATGTCTGTCACTTAAACTCCCATTTGAGTTTTGACCTAGCTGATACTCTCAGGTATCCCCATACTCTGTATGGGGATTCATACCTGTCTGCCTTGCTTGAAGACATGGATTCAAGCCCAGGTTCTATGTGAACTTGTCATATAAACTCTTGAGAGTTTGGACCATCCTTTTGTCCTATGTGTGCTCTGCAATGTATACTTGCAGAGCCTAGTTCTCTGATCACTTCTCTGTAGTGCTGCCCAGACAATCAGTAGAGGAATAGGAACATATGAAGAAAGTTTGGTAGTTGAAGGATAGTAATTAAATGCTGGCATCAAAGTGGTTCAGAAAATTATGCAAGAGCCCTACGAAGTTTGCATGTTGTCATCGTGTTTGTTTTTCTGTACAGTAATTACTTCTGTGCCTAATTACTACAGGAAAAAATGTTGTTTTCAAGATTATGCAAAGATAAGAAACCAGCAGCACTGTGAAAATTCACGCTTCCGAAGTGGCAAGCTGTAGTTGCCAGGTATGCAGAGCTCTGGACAGGACGCTGGCAACTTAGTGACTAGAAAAATATTAGCAAGGGTAAAAAGATCTATTAGAGTAAATGGAGAATCTGAAAAAGATATCACTGTTGATATTACTCTAGATGCGAAGATCAGGTGAACACCCTAATCAGAGTCTTGATGTCAAATAGTAAGACAAAAGCTACAAAAGAGACTTTTATAGTGAAGTTATTTTGGATGCAGTATGCAACGGAAGTATATAAATGTGATTAAGTGCAAGTGGGTTTTGTCATCTCCCACAGCTTTATTTGCACATTTCTTAACAGGAACACAGCACTGTGGGGACATTGTCATGTGAACTGACTTCTTACTGCATTTCAGAAATTGTTCTGTGTGATATTTGAGACCAGTGATGTCTCAGGAGTTGAATTTTCAGCGTGTATAACAGTTAACATGAATCAGGACTGTCAAACTGGGGAAGGGACCTGCTTTTGTGAAAAGAAAGCTGAAGAATGTGTTTTCTAGGACTTGACACCATGTTATAATAGTAGTGTAGATTTGTTACAGGAAAGTCTAAATGTATTTCTTACAAAGATCTGTGCCACTTAGGACAGATTGAATGAACTTCAAGTAAGTCATTTTCTTGGTGGAACTGGTGTTTCACTTAAGCCTACAGAGAAATTTTGGTGGCATCTAGAACCTGGAATGTGTTTCCAGTCAGGCTGAACTGGTCCTCTGCATTTGAGCAGCAGCTGAAGTGCTCCAGTGCCAGTGGGATTCCACATTTCCACATCCCTCAAGCATCTGTTCACCTCTGGCTGGCACCAAGGTCTATTAAAGGGTCCACTTTATGCCACCATTTTCTTCAGTTTGAAGACACTGAAAACTCTTATGTCAATGGAAACCTTTTTTTTCCTTTTTCATCTCTCAATTCTTCTGATTTTTCTTTTTTTTTTTAAAGTATATTAACTGAAATACAAAAACTGGAAATATAAGCTCAGAGAATAATTGAATAAGGATAACTGAGAACCATGACAACAGGGTTGTCAGTGACAAACAAAATGTTATTTTGTGACTCTGTCTTGCAAGTAAATTTTTCAGCAAAATTCTAGATAATTTCAAGACCAAAACTACTTGGACATAGTCGTGTATTTAGCCTTTTTTGTTTTCTTCTATGACTTTTTAATTCTAATTTTATCACAGATCTTTGCATTTTGAAAGATCATTTTCAATTTACTTGTATTTTAAAAAACAGACTATATGTTTAGAGGGTTATAAGTCAGGATTCTTCTCTTAGGTTTACATTTGATTAGAAAGCTAATGACAGAGGTCTGCAACCTTGGGGAATTATTCTGGCACTCCACACACGGCTCTACCAGCAATCCGTAAGTAATAGACACACTAGTTAAATTTTCTTCTTGAATTTACATCATAACAATTTTTCTTTTGTTCTAAAGCAAATCCTGCCATCAACAAATATCACAAAAACTTTCTAACCAGGCACAATACATAGCAAAAGTACAGACTGGTGTAGATATTATGCTAAAGCTGTGAATTTTGCAAAATTGGATGTAATTTGTTACTATAACGATATTTCTTGCAAAACAGTTTGTATGGTAGGCCACGGTATTGTAACTGCTTAGCGACACAGCTCAATGAGAACTCAAATTTTCAGGAGACTTAGCTAGAACTCAACTTTATTTCTGTTTTGTTATCTTGTGTTTTTTGTTATCTGGTCAATCGACAAATGACCGTGCTGCTTCCTGCTTTATTCACACCAGTTGTCAAGCACACCAGCTTTGCTTTTAGCTGCTTTTGACCACAGCTTTCTATCTAACCCTGATCTCCCATACCCTCCCCAATTATTCACTGAACAGTTAACTCTCAATGTTATCATGGAACTTGGCTCTTCCTCAGATTTCCTATTCTTACAAGAGGTGCTATCAAGAGCTTTGCTGTGTTGGAGCTGCAGTCAGGAGAGGTGGTAGAACTAGAGCGCCAGATGTGCTCAATAATATGAGATGTCACTATAAAAAGGCCCCACTGAGTTTTAAACTAACAGCTGGAAATGGGTAAAGGCAACAATATGGCAGAAAACAAATTAGAGCTATGGTTGCCCAGGTCTTGGCACTGCTGCAAAAAAATATTGCAGGTCTTGTTTCTGTAACAGATGTTCTGCATAAGGAAGAGTAGCTAATTATCTTGCTCTTCTAATCAGAAGATTTCTTCACTTATAGGCATCATATTTTATAGAAGGCTCAGCTGAGACAGCAGCCTGGGTATGCAGGTTTGTGTAAGCCAAAAACACTTGATGAATTTGTTAAGCCAGAGATACTTGCTAGGAAATGTTTGCTTAGAGTTCACAGCTAAATTTGGCCCACGGAGATATATTGTTATATGATCCAAACATACATGATAAAGATTCGACACTGTGGTACAAGTCATGGTGAAGCTCATGGTGCAGCTCTGTGATGACTGTCAAGGACATCTCCCACCACCTTCCACGTATTTATTTGCACAGCATTCATTAAGAGGTATCCCAGGCTGTGATCTGCAAGTCCTCTTTTGTCTTTGCCTTGCATTTTTGCCCTGGATTAGTGCACCAGTGCCAGAGCAAAGCATATATATCTATATGTATGCATACATGACACAGTGTGTCTGGCCACTGAATCTGTTTGTGGTTTAGTGACAGACCAAACCGTATTTACAGCTTCTCCTTTCTTCCTTCCAGACCTCTTTCTCTGGTATATTTCTATGGTTTCTGCTTTTAAACCAAGGTACTGTTCTCATCTGCACTTGAAAACTACAATAGATAAAGTAAGGTAAAAGGAACATGAACATATTTAATTCCTATGTGTCCTCTTCTATCAAACACTGTTAGGGAGCTGTGGAAACTGTATTGCGTTGACGTATCCTTTAAATTCTCAACTTTGCCAAAGCTGTGCTTGCACCATGCACAGTGCACAAGAAGGTTTTCTCTCTCTGAACATTCTGTTTTACAGTTAGAACTTCTGCCTGGGAGTATCACTTCTTTGTTTGATTAAAGAATAGGAAACCGTAAAAGGAACTAAAAATTCACAACTGCACAACTCCTCCCTCTTCATCTCATGATGCTTTCCAAGGGGAGAGAATTTTAAAACGATGATCTTAGATTAACCAGAGCAAAACTCTAATCTTTCCACATCAAACATGTCCTTGTCTCTACCTTCAGCCGACAGAAATACATCAGTTTTGGGACCGTGTGTGTGAACAACTGGAGTGTGTTGCATGAAGCAGATCATCTGACTAACAACACAGGAAATTTCTTCCCTTCCTAATAGGAACTTACCATGATGGTTGCAAAATGTGAGTTGTTGCTGAAGTTTTACTAAAGCTGGCTATGGAGTTGCACACCACTAAGAAAATCCATGGTCCCAGGTTCTGACTGGGTGCTATTGTTGATGGGGCAACAGCAGAAGGACCTGAAGTTCCTTTTTCTCCTGGAAAGCACAACAGAAGTGTTCCTAAATAGGAATGGAGACAATACTGGATTTTGTAGTAGGGAGTTTCTGGATAGTTGCACAAACATAGTGAGGAAAGCAAACCTTCCTAAACAGAGAAAGGTACTGAGCCCGTTGTGCTTTCTTGAAAATCAAGTCGGTGGTTTTGCCTTCATTTTTCTGTATTAGGAGCAGAAACTTATTCTTTTAGAAGCAGGTAAAGGGGTTGGCTTCCTTAGACACAAAAGTAGCTATTCATCACCATCTAGTACTGCTTGAGATGCTGTAGTTAGTCTGACTGACCTCCATCTGCCACTCCAAAAGGTGATGGGTCTGCCCATGCCAGTCCAGTGTCACACCTGCCAGCCCTGTGTGGCTGTCTCAGATGTCCTAGGATGCCTGTTATGGAACTAGGCACACTTTTAGGGACTTGAATCCACACTCTCAGAGAATTTTAGGGGCAATTCATCTCAGTGGTTTTCAGACTTAGAAACTAGGAAGCTTAAGCAGAACATCATCATTAATAGTATCCAGACTTGAGTACCAAGCTCGAAATTTGTTATTTTCATCAGTGTAAGGACCTGGTGAAAATGGTCCTTACGTGCTCTGATAGTATGTGAGCTCAGCAACTGCCCAGATAATGATATAAGGAAGGAGGTTACATGTATTGGTGATCATGGCTGATAGTTAGTACCTTTCACTATATTCAGTTATTTATTACCAAATCTAATAATCTTTGGTGTCTCTTACAGCCCCTTTTTTTTACACTAGGGCCTTCTCTCCTAAGTCTTCTCTCCTTCTACTGCCCTTGTTTCATTTTGTTAAAAGCTTTTGCTAGTTGGCATGCTGAATTATTTTATCAGAAGTTAACTCCTTTCTCCCTTTAAGGTCAGTTTTTCCTTTTCAAATCTTCTTTCTCAGTATTCTCAAGCTGCTGTCCATTTGTTCCCTTCTTTTTTTTTTTTTTTGGTGCTACAAATATTACACAAATGGATATCTTATTCATTAATTTTCCAATAATCCTTACCTACTATACCCTTCCCTCAAATGTAGCTCCTGATTCCTCTTCCAAAATTTCTCAACCCATTGAGTCTCTTGAAATTATTGCAAGGTTTCTGGTAAATTCACTCTCATTCAAGTCCCTTGATTTAAACTCTTCTTTATGTCCCAAGTCCACTTGAGTATTTTTTCACCTTTTTTGAGGTCCATTGCTTCTTCCCTTTCAATGTGTTCTCAGTATCTGTACCTCAGTACCTCCTGTCACTCCATCGTCTCACTACCTGTTCCATTTCTCCTAGTCCCCCCTGTTGTTGCTCCTGTTGCCCCATGTTAACCCCCTCTCCACACTTAAGTCTTCCTGCCACTGGCACATTTTCTCCATCCAAACCTTGCTCTCTGCTTCCCCTTGCCTGAAGTCCTTTTACTGGGTCTCATTGTCATCTCAAACCCCACCATATCTTTCCCAGAGCTAGTTCAAGGCTTCTGAAGAGTGTCAATGAAACAGAAGTGTGCTGACTTAAGGACCAACGCCAACACTGCATCTCCTGTTGGCAGGAAAAGGCTGGCCAAGACTGAACTTGCTGCTCCTGGTGTTACCTGAGGAGGATGTGGATGGTGACTGCTGCTGAAAGGAGCCCCCAGCTGCCACTTCTCCTCAAGCACCGTCTCCTTCTCAAGGTTTTTTTGTCATCAGAGAAGCACTCTACTAAGTGGTCAGTGGGCAACATGTGGCTGCTGTTTCCCTTTGAGTAACTTCTAGATTAAGATCTGAAATTAGAATCTTCTAGATTCAGTATTGAAATTACTGTCTTCTGTTTCTGTGCCTAGTTAATGAGGTCTTTAGGGAATTGTGAAGTACATGTAGTCATTACCTTCCTGAGAAAATGAATTTGCAGTTGTTTCCTATCTACTTTACTTTCAGTGCAGAGGAGAGAGAACCTGCCTGAAGCAGGGCAGCACTGAGCAGCTACTGCTCTCTGCAGAGCTGGGCTTCTGAAAGAGCCACTCACCTCACAATACCTCATGGAAATATTTTATTTTTAAGATGTGTAGACAAATGTCCCAAACAGTTTTAGCCCATAGGAAAATTCAGGTGTATGTGATAACAAGAAGAACCTTTGCCACATGCTCTTAAGGACACTTGCAAGGTGAGGGGGAGTATTTTCTCCCCATATGCACTAGCCCCTTGGCGGAGAGAACTTGTTTTATTGGTAATCTGTGATCACTGCAGCACAGTGACCTTAGCTCAGCCTTAGCTTCACCTTGGACTTGCCATTTTTATGTTTCTCTCTTAGGGGAATCTTATTTTCTAACTCCCTTAATTTCTTTGACACAAAGCTGCACCTTTCTGCTTTATTCCTGAACTCAGATGCCATTTGGAAATGCGTGGTGTCATGCATGATTAACTTGCAATTAAACACATGAATGTTAATATAAGATTTTTGTGTGTGTAATGTCATCAGAATAAGAAACATGAAAGTAACAGCTGCATGTACAGCATAGATGACCTTTCTTACTAGTGTTCAGACAGTATTTACCTCGTTTTTTCCGCAGGATGTTTTTTCCACTCCGTGGTCAAGATGCCAGCTGTCACTGTGTCTCACATTTGGTTTCTCTATTAAAATCTTTGTGTAGTTCTACACCTTATTTTGATGAGCTCTGTTTAAACTTCTGCAGGAACAGAGAATTGCCAAATTTTTTTCTGAAGCTTTCCATGCCTTCATGACTGAGGCTGATCAAGACATCACAAATATTCATTTTCTTTTCTCAAATTCACCTATTGATTTTGAACAAAAAAGACAAGAGTTCCTATAGATAATGTCCTCCTTGTGCTATAAAGTCCTGACTTATTCCTGCAGCATAACCCAATCTATGGCTTTAGTGAGGTAGATGACACACAGAAAAATAATAAAGTCACATAATTGACCCTGCCCACCATCACACCTGTTCCTTTATTATACTTCATTTGCAAAAAGCTAGGAGAACAGAGATATTGCCAGTAGCATGCTGTAAGTCTGCCATTTCCTAACTGCTGAGTACTTGCCATCACAAGTTACCTGCAGTTTTGTGAAATTGGGGAGGATTTGTGAAAAAGAAGGGGGAAATATCAAAATGACATCTTTTGGCATTCCCTTGTCTTCTGTGTGGATCATCAGCAGGGTGAATCTTGGAGTCGCACCACACAGGTCCAACATCACCAGTACAAATGGGGTAAGTGGCAGTAGTGGTGCCAGACGATGGTTACTGTCTTGAATGGAAATTGCAGGGGTCATTACCTTGGTGAGAGGGGTCACCAGTATGGCTTGGCAACAGGGAAATCATGACCCACCATGAGGACTTCATAGTTCAGAAAGAGTTAGCCCTAAGTGTCAGAGCTGGGAGGTGAATGCGCAAACAGCATATTTTGAAACCAGGAAAACCTTTACCAGAGCCAATACTCATGTATTTGGACTCCATTTTGACCTTGAGGGTGGGCTGTGTGCAGAGGTTCCAGATCCTTCTCCCGTCCTAAAGGACTCTGTCTCTCCTGCTATTCTTGCCATTTGAATTACTGCTTTCCCCATATCTTTGGGTCCTCCCTCAATTTGCTCTCCCTCGCAAACACTGCCTCTTACCTTTGGCTTTTCCAGGTCTGTGTGCTCCTCCCCAGCCCTTGGCTTCCATCAGGGAAAGAATGAAATGCCTGGGAGAGCATCTCCTGTGGAGCTGGGCAGCTTTTTCTTCTTTGGGGAGGAGCAGTTCTACACATGGGTGTATCCTCTCCTTGTTGAATTGACAGCAGCTTCCCAGGGGGGTGAAATGCACTATCTGACCCCCCTCTCCTTCCAGCCATGTTTCCTAAATCATGGCACAGAGACAGCAGAACTTCTTGACAAAATAGCTATACTTAAAAAAAAAAAAAAGAAGAGGCTGGGGGAGGAAGAATGCTTGGTTTTGAAAAATCTCATTCTCAAATATTGCTGACCAACTTTCACTGAAACTTGAAAAATCAAGTTAAAAAAAAGGAAAAAAAAAAAACACGACAAAACCCAAACAACTGTGTTAGAAGGCAAGTATGCAAGTCTGGCAAGAAAAGGAATCAAACCAGGAAGCCTTTTTCAAAACTATAAGCAAGAACCCTATTTGCAGAGCTTTGAGCAACTTTAAACATAAAAGTTAATTTAAAAATGTAACTATACTTATGTGTTAATTTAGCTATTGCATAGCTTCAAAACTATTGCACAACTCCAGCGCCAATTCTGCTGATATAAGGTGACAAAAGACTTTTCCCTTTTCATGTGGACTGTGACCTGAGTATAGAAACCATTTCCCATTTCCTGCCTGCACTACATTCGTGAGCTGTAAGCACAGGCCGATAGCCGACTTCACTACGGACAGGCCAGTGATAACAACACAGATGAATTCCTGTATGTACTTAGCACCTCCAGTTTCAGTTGTCTGCAGAGAGCTGCATTTGAAATAAGGCTTCTTCTAAAGCCAGACTTCTGACTTTCTCTGGAATTGGTTTGAAAGGCGAAAGACTTTGTTTTCTTTTGTCCATGGAGTTCTCATTTTTTCATGGAAAGATAACAAGAAGAACCTGTGAAGAACTGCTGAGCAAGAAGGGAAAAAATGGTAGCTATTTAATACGAGAGAGTGAAAGCGTGGAAGGAGCACTGTGTCTCTGTGTTTTGTAAGTACACATGCTAAATTTTTTATGAGTTTTCAGTTATATCCAAAGACAAGCGTTCATCTTCTCCAAATTTAATAGTTCTTCCCTAATATTAACAGACTTCTAGGGGGTGTGTATATGTATTCAAGTAATGCTGGTTGTCTTAGGCTTCCTTATAGTGAGTAGTGAGAGTTTTGCAGAAGGTGTTTTGTGTAAAACACCAGAGAATGAATGAACTGTAATCTGCTGATGCTGGTGTGTCTCTGCAGACAATAAAGGGAGTGCAGAGAAAATAGCTTAGCCTGCCAAAACATGGTAAGTGCCTTATTCAAAATTACTGCCTCTGTAATAATGAGTAAATAGCATTTAGACCCTGAAAAGTCTTGCAGTAGATCTTCATAAGCTTTCTATCTGATGAAAGTTTAGCCTTGTGCTTCAAAGTAATAATAGCTGATGTAAGAACATAAACTAAGACAGAAGGCTGTTTGAATTCATATTACAAGATGGGCATAGAAAATTGCTACTTCTAGTTTTCAACTTTAATTGCTACAATTAAAATTTTATTTTCTTTTCCTGTAGGGAATAGCAATTTTATTTCCCTTTCAAGAAACCTGTTTTAAACTTTTCATATATAATTGATCTGTTTCTAATGCATTTAGAGTTTATAAATTAGTAACTCTGAGTCCTTCTTTGTTTCACCCTATGAGATTTTTCACTCTCCTTGAGGATGTGTTTGACTGTGACATGAAAATTTTTTAACACCACTTCTAACTAATTTGAAAATATCAGAAAATCTTTTTACAAATAATCAAAAATGTGTTTCTTTCGTAATAAATCAAAGGAGAAGGGAGAAAAAGAGAGAGGGAAATGGAGTACTCTGGTGTTGGTGGGGAGAAGTGAGGAGGTCCATGAAATGACAAGAGTAAGGAAAAGAGAAATGGCAACTGGTGGGACAAACAGAGCTCTGAGGGAAGGTGCTGCAGGAACCTGCTTTCAGTATGGCATGGAAGGAGACAATGTAGTGGGTGCAAGGAGGGCAGGTCATGCAGACCCTGTCAGGTATGGGACAAATGGGTGTCCTGGCACAGAGGGAGAATGACAATACTAGTCCCTGACGCAGGAAGATGACTGTTGAGATTGTTGTCTACCTCTACTGCATGCAAAGTGAAAGCCTACTTAGGTGTGTGCAATGAGTTTGAACTACTGATGTAGCAGGGTGAACATCTACGCAGGACATTGTGGACAGGTGCAAGCTGAAATAAAGTTTAAGTGGTGCCATGCTAACACAGTTGCTTACCCTTTCCTCTTTTTTTTTTTTTTAAGGGCAAAGCAGATCTACCTTGTGATATTGATAGCTTGCAGACATGCTTTTGTCCATCAACAATGTTTTGGGCAGGCATATGAAAAAGCATGTGACTTCCAGCTAGCCTCTCTGGGTTTTTAGTGTTAAAAGATCTTTAAAACTATAGTGTTTAGTGTATTGGACTTTAACTTGCTCATTAACAAATGTAACAGTTAAATTGTAGGAGTGCCAGCAACAGTATAACAGATAATGGCTTGCATAGGTGAAAGCAAGGGTTGTCATCTTCAGATAGCAAATGGAGTGGATGGCAATAGCGTATTGGCTCCAAATTGCCTCAGAGACTGGACTGTCTGTCAGCGGTTGCCTACGCAGAGGAAAGCTGTCCTAAAACTGGAGGCAATGAACACTGGAACTCTCAGTGCTGTTTTAAGACAACTTTTGGATTAGGATTGCATCTTAAAGCATTGCCAGCACCTAAAATGGTTGATGTACAAATTCACAGAATCACCTAGGTTGGAAGGGACCTTTTAAGATCATCTAGTCCAACC
>JAOXJM010000001.1:93901064-93920739 GCA_026413425.1 Tringa solitaria | reverse complement strand
GCAAAAATGGGTACCTCCCCAAAGAGGATTGGTCTAACTCCGCTCTGCTCCACACAACACCCCACGCCCGCGCCCGCAGCGCGCCCCGCACCCGCCTCCTCACCACTACACAACGCAAAACACCTCCCTGCCTGCCTGCCCCCACCTGCCAACACCTCACCCCCGACACAACCCCACGCTCAGCCAGCCTGGCAAACACCCTGCAGGGCACCCACGCCAGCCCCAACCCTCCCCCTCACAACTCCAACACTACACCCTCACCCCCACGCCTACACCTCTTTCAAACACCTCCCGACAGGGGGACTCCACCGCTTCCCTGCACAGCCTGCTCCGGGCCTTCACAACCCCTTTGCCCAACACCCACTCTCCTAAGATCCAATCTCACCCTCCCCAGGGGCAGCTGGAGGCCCTTGCCTCTTCTCAAGCAATCACACCCTGGGGAGACTTGGAAGGCACCTTCGAAGCCCCTGCCGTGGCCAGGGACACCTCCCGCTAGAGCGGGGGGCTCCAGGCCCCAGCCAGCCCGGCCTTGAACGCTTGCAGGGATCTAATCTAAATCTCTCCTCTTTCAATTTAGAACCATTACCCCTCATCCTATCTCTACACTCCATCATAAAGAGTTCCTCCCCATCTCACCTGTAGGCCCCTTTCAGGTACTGGAAGTTAGCTGTAAGGTCTCCCCGGAGCCTCCTCTTCTCCAGGCTGAACAATCCCTGCTCTCTCAGCCTATCTTCATAGGAGAGGTGCTCCATCCCTCTGATCATTTTCATGGCCCTCCTCTGGACCCATTCCAACATGTCCGTGTCCTTCCTGTCTTGAGGACTCCAAAGCTGGACACAGTAATTGTGCTTGGGATTGCCATGTCCCAGGTGTAGGACCTTGCACTTGGCTTGGTTGAACTTCATAAAGTTTGCATGGGCCCACCTCAAACCTGTTCAGGTCTGTAGTCTCTTTATCTATTTTGTTGACTTTAATGGGAAAACATGTTTCTAAATGATCCGAAGTGTAAACTGTTTTTAAAATCCCTTCTATTCCATTGACTTCAGACTTAGAAACTTAGAATAGCAAACTTTAAGAAGGTAGCTTAAGTTTTGAATAAAACATTTCTGTGCTCATGGGCTTTGGTATTGTGATGTCTGGATAGTTTGGGGTTGTTTTTTTTGTTTTGTTTTTTTTTTGTTGTTGACTGTTATATCTTGTTTTTACAGAAGTAGTTTCTTTTTTAGGATCAACGCTTGATTACACCTTTGACATTGGCTTTAACATCAGACCACAGAGAGCAAGTCCAAATGGGACTTAGAATACTGTTTGAGGCTGCACCCTTGCCAGATTTTCCTTCCATAGTGTAAGTTTATTTTTGTGGCAGTCTGGTAGCGTTTGACTTTTTTATGGGCTTACTGATATTCACGTTTTTGGCATACTACTTTCAGTTCATCAGAGAGAGAACTTTCTTCTTATTTGCAGTTAAGAGACAATAGTGATCTTGGAGGTCAAAGGAAGTAGTTCAAATGCTGATGATACTCAATTAACATCAGATCCTAGAGGGCATAGTAGCGACTCAATCTGTCCCTCAGGGCTCACTTGTCTGAAGTCTGTGCTTGGAACTTTCTAGTTGGAGTGTGTCTAATATTCTGACTGTCAGATTTCTCTCTCTACTGAACTTTGTCTCAGGTGTCATCCTTCAGTTCCTAAAGCCTTGCTTACCCTTTTGCAATAACTTCCACAACAGAGCAGAATAGGATAAGACACAGGCAGATGACAGTTCAGGTTGTATTTAAGATGGTTTGAATAGGGGGAAAAATATTGAGAAGCTCTATTTGATGAAGTCCTTATTTCTGTAGCTGTAATAAAATAGCAAAAAACAGTCTTAAATTTTATCATGGTCTTTACTACCTAGAAAACCAATCTGAAACTTCTTCCCTTTTTGTTAGCAGATGTTTTTTTTAAAAAACAAAAATGGGAATTCCAGATTGGATGCCTTTTGTGGATATAGGAAACATTTTTATAATAGCCAGTAACAAACAGCCTGGCTGGAAGAATGAATGATCTGTATAATGTGATGTGCCTGGAATTGTACAATGGAATAGCCAAATAACATGTCTATAAATGCAAGTTAAAAATAGACTTTGATCACTTAGGAAGTAACTGAGACAGCACTTCAGTGAAGTGGTTGGGATAACTTAGTAATTAAGGAATTTATCAAGAGGAAAAGATTTTTGACTGATGCCTCAAAAATTAGCACTTTTGACTTATTCTCTGATTTGGAACGTGTCGTTAGTAGCTGCCTTGAAAATACTAACCACAAGTTACATACGGACACTGGAATATAGGTACTGTAATTATTTCTGTCTAACTTTTTGTCTTCTCTTCCCTGTACAAGTTTTAACTGATTGTACTTTTATATGCATACTTAAATTGGTTAAAACTTACAAAATGAAATGTGCTGTACTTAACATAGTATTGTAAAATGACATCACAGGCAAGGAAAACCTATGGTTTATTGGTAGCACTCTACCTTTTCATGATTCAATCTTCTTATTTTTATGCCTAATAAAAATTCTTACTAAATACTTTCTCCATCTTCCTAATTACAAACAGTGGCCTAGTTATGATAAACAATGACATGTGAAAACCTGTTTCTCAGGCTGATAAGAGACAGATGATCTGTTCTGCTCAAGAAGAGCTGAACACCATGCCCTTTCTCACCATGCAGTGAGATACTGCATTTGTTTTAAAAGGTTAGCAATGACAGGCTTTCTTTTGTGGTTTGTTTTTTTCCTACTTTCTGTATCTCTGTTCAGTTTGGGCATGTATCTGATAGTACGTCTTAATGTTGTGTGCTGATTCAAGTGTGACTGTTCTGTACTCTGTTTGCAACGAAAAGAGAAGTTAATTATGTTATGAAATTGTTCTCATCTTCAATCCTTGCAATGATATTTGTAGCAAGTTGTTTCATAAATAGCCTTTATGTTTATACAGGCTTGGTGAAAGCATTGCAGCAAATAATGCTTACAGACAACAAGAAACAGAGCACATGTCAAAAAGAATCCAAATGCAGTCACTCGTGACCAATGTTAATTCGGTGAGGTGTTCTTCATCCTGTCCTTCAAATGATGAATCCACAACTTCAAATATTGAGGAATTAATACAAAAACTTCATTCTGGACTAGAGGTTAGTAGAATTTATATACCCTTGTTAAATACTTGGCCCTTTTTTACTCAGGTGGAGGGGGTGGAAATTAAAATCCAAGCGTCAGGCTGTAGTGCATGTATCAGTTGAGTTCAGTTTAGATTCCTACCTATTTAGAATGTGCTCCTTTTACTGAGCTCCTGAGCAGAAGTCAATGATGATTCTTTGTGCTACATCAGAAGCTGAGCTTCTTATTACAATCCCTTTCTCTAGTGGGGTTGCCCGCACTCTTCTAGCTGTCAGATGTGGAGGCAGGTGACAGATACAGTCGCAACTGCTTAGATCTGCTGGGACACATACAAGGAGCCCCCTCACCCTCCAATTCCTAAGAAATAGGTTGTGATAAAATAGAGATGATATGCTGCTTTAAAACCAGAGTATGGTGCATTTCTTACATGGTACACATACAAATGTTTCCCTTTTCTTCCCTGCAGCTGACTCTTTAGCATTTGCAGTTCAATTCTTGTGGCTTTCTTGGAAAGGCACTATTACTGCTTCAGAAGAAAGTTGTTGCTTCCCTCTGCAGCAAGATGCATTGTGAATGAGGCACTGGGGCACTTATTTATGAGCTGTGCTGTCAAGTACTGAATATATTTCCTCTTTCTCTTCTGTTCAAAGCAATTTAGTTGCTTTGTAGCTGCTTTAGACTGACTGATGGATTACTGTTCTGTTTTCTTTCGGCTTAAAAGAATGCTATGCAAATCAGGAAAATTAACAGAAAGTGCCTGATAATGGCTTGATATCTGTATTAGCAGCGTTGCCTTAGCTTTGCAAACCTCCTCTCTTTGTTGTAACTGATAAGAATGAAACTCTGTCAGCTGCTAGAGTAATAGTGAAAAAGGTCAAGTGAATCTTCATTGGCTTACTTTACCCTGTGCCACTGGATTCTCCCATTGATCATCCTCTTCAGGATTGCATGTGACAGTCTGTAGGTCCTTTGCTGTGCCTATATTAATGTAAGTCCAAGCAGCCACAGGTGCCTAACAGCGCTGGTGGAGCAGCTTTCAGTAGTGTGACAGATTGTAAAGCTACTTTGATATTTTTTTTGAGGGGAAGAAGTTGTTGATGAATAGAGTGAATTTTTTCTTGGACCTCCTAATTAGAACTTCCCTTTAAAAAGCAATATACACATTCATTTAAAATACCCAGTACATCATTTCTGTGTGCGTTCCGTATGTTGTGTGAAGCTCAAATGTATGTAAAAACATAATCGAGAAAGTATCTTTAATAGCATTACTGTACAGAGAGAGTGAAGGGAACTTACAAAGCTTTTCTTGTAGTAATAATATCTAAAAGGACATAAGAAATTACAAGTTTGCATGCAGAAAAAGAAACTCTGTGTTTCCTACTTGAGGGACAGGAAAATGAGAACTGGAGCTATGTGGAGGCTACGATTAATATGCACAAGAACTTCTTACATAATGGTTCAAAACGGTGCAGAGATGGTAGCTTTTCATTAGGTGTTCATTGTATGAGCAGCTGGGATAGCTTGCACTTGGTCATGTGTCAGCATATATGAAGAGATGCTCAAAAGTGGTGTTATAGTAGCACTGCCTAAGAAAAAATTCCCTGATATGACCAAGTAGCATTTTCACTTGACTCAGGCATATATTTTAATAAACACTTAGGGCTTGTTGTACTATAAGTTAACATAGTAAGTTCTGTTCTGGGTAGTGTCCTTTCCTGAACCTTTTCTGATATCTGTATGTTGAGAAGGCCACAGAGTATGAATAAGGATTTTTAGTCATGTGCATTTTGTGCTGTTAGTATTAGGGCAAATTATTTTAGGTGTCCTATCTGGGGACTGCTAATTCTCCAGCAAAGACTAGCCCAAGGGGAGCTGTTTTAGCTTAGTTTGGTTTAAGTTACGTTTTCACAGTGCTGAACTGATAGTCTTCCATAGATGAATTCTTTTCCGCCTGAATAGTTCAACTATTCACAAACTTTTCGCAAGAGTCAGGTGGGTACATTTGAGCAGACAGTCTCAGATATAAAAATAAAAACTGAAAAAAGTTAGTGGACAGATGGATTTTGCAAAACTACTGAGCTCTTTAGGCACACTTTACCTGTCTAAGTGAACACAAATTTACTGTAGCAGTAATTGGAAAACATTTCCACAGATGAAGGAGCCAGTCACCGATATGAGGATATCTGACATAATGGATGTCTATGAGCAGAAGCTGTCGGCATTAGCAGTGAGTATGACCTAATGTGTGTGGGTCCATTACTGTCTGTACATTCAGAAAATGTTAATGACAAATGTTTTTCCTGTGTACAGTCTAAAGAAACTAGGCTGCAAGACCTTTTGGAAGCAAAGGCAGTAGCTCTGTCTCAGGCCGACAGGCTGATGGCTCAGTACCGATGTCAGAGAGCCCAGGCTGAGTCCGAGGTAAGTAGCAGGAGATTCCTTCTGGGACTCTGGAGCAGGGCTGAGTAATAACTGGCTGAGTAGCTTTAACAATGTTTGCAGGTGTTGAAACTCTGTATTGCATGGCTGTAAGCTATGCTTGCAAGTTAGAGCAGTCTTTAATTTTCATTGTGAACTTCCTGTTTTCCTTTGGATTGTTCTTTGGAACAGTTTTCTTTCCCTTATAGGAAGTCAACAAAACTAACCTACTGTACTGATTATTGTTTGTTAACCATTAGTGTTAATTTAATGGTAGTCCTCTTGAAAATTAATAAAGCCACTTACTAAAATTCTATATAATATTTACTGGTATATGTAGGACTTCTTCCTGTTTGTGCCTTTTAATCACTTGCCAAAGATGAGCTTTCAAATAAGACTTGCTTCTGTGGAGTATGCATTTGAGGTGTACATTGAAAACTCCAAATAGTTTCTGTTCTATAAAAGTTATAATAAAGATTAGGCTGCAGATTACTAAATTCATAGCTAAGATGTATCATCTTTTACTTCTTTCTTCCCCCTCACACTGTCTATAAAGGCAGCTAAAGGAATTTATAGAGTGAACACAGTAATTTGTAGTTAATGTTAGGTGAGAGAAATCCATTTCCTAGTGTAGCTGATGGCATTTTACTGTTAGATCTGTGGCCTCGAATATGCCTATTACAAAGTGACTTATGAACCAGAATTGCTTATAACTGTGGGGGGTTTTTGGTGGGGGGTGTCTTTCCACTCAAAGGCAAGAACTCTTGCTGCAATGCTGAAGGATGCAGAACGAAAAAATGAAGAACTTAATGATTTGCTGAAAGCTCAGCAGGTAGAATCTGAAAGAGCACAGACTGATATTGAACAGCTCTTTCAACACAACAGGAAGTTACAAACAGTTGCTGAAGAACATGAAATACTGAAAAAATCCTCTGTCGATCTTCTTCAGAGGTAAGACATGTAAGACCTCTAAGCAAATACTTCCTATTCAAAGAGTGGTGAAGCCCTTTACTGAGCTAAGCACATTAGAAGGGCAGCATTACATACTACTTCAGGTTTTTAAGTGAAAAATTAAATTTTTTTTCTCCTGTATGCTTGTTGATGAGGTTAACTTAAGGCATTCAAGAAGTTAATATCTTAAATGGAGTGAGAACTAAAGCTGTGGATGTTAAAGGTCAAGTTCAGGAAACTTTGTATAAAAGGGAGCGTTATTCTCTATGAAACAGAATTAACAAAGCTTAGCTTTTATTAGTATTATATGATGCTCTTGGTTTTTTTCTTTGATGTATGTTGTCTTGATGCAATGGCATAAATAGTCTGAAGAAGCAGCCAATACGGTATGCTTACGTAAGGTAGGAGCATCTTTGATCACTTATGTAGCAAATTTGACTGAAATTAGGTAAAAGTGAGGTAGGGATGAAGGAGGCACCCTCTGTGCCCCGAATTATTTATAAACATTATTTCTTTAGAAACTTGAGTGGAAAAAAGGACATGTGAGATACAAAATGTACATAAGGATAGAAACTATCGATGAAAATAGAATATGCTCTGGAAGAGTAAAGGCTTACAAGAGCTTTGGCTTTCTAACTTGCATGAGCTGGTCTCATCACTAGGTGTCAGCAAGGCAAAGAAGCTAATAACAAGAGCAGATTTCTTGTTTAATAAAGGGAGCAGGCATTATATTATACAATTTTGAAGGCATACAGCTTGCTGCCAATAAGGGAGTCATTGAGGGAGGCTGTGTAAAAGTTCTATCTGTTATGGGGTTTCTTTATTGAGTATCTAGTATGGTCGTTGTGGAAGTCCCTCCTTTTTTGCTTGAATTGTATGCAGTCATAGACTCTGTAAACACGTATGTGACTAATTTCTGTGAAATAAAACAGCCTCAATCTAGTATCTAATAGTTTTAAATTTTCTGAAGTAGGATTAAAATAGGTTTTTGATCCTTACAAGGTGTTTATTCTGAACAATCTGCACACTTAAAATGTACTGTTCCTTAAAAACAATCAGGTAACTGACATAAGAGGAGAGAATTTTATTTTTGGAAGCGAAGTAGGAAAACATTTGCTTACAGCGTGACATCTGCCTCAAACTTATATTAATTAGATGTTGCATTGTCTTCAGTATGTTCAGTTTCAGTATCACCAGACAACTGGAGGCCATAGACTGACTCAAAGGGTCCCTTAAAAGACGAGTACAAATAGCTAATTTATAACAGTTTGCGTATGGTAAATTTCCGAAGGCATCTGTATGTTTTGTCAGTTTCTAAGAGTTTTCTACTGGAGACAAGTTGCTTCCTGATTGTTAATAATTAAAGATATGTGAGGGATCCACTGTAGCTTGGTTTGGTTTTGTCGGTTTTTTTTCCTTCCTCCAGGTATGTTTATTTAAAACAAACAAACACACACAAAAAAAACCAGCACCCAAACAATAAATTACCACCAATAAATCCTCAACCAAACACCACCATCTCCCCCCAAAAAACATCTTGCTTTTAGCTTCAGTGGGATGATTGCACAGATGATGTCAAGTATTTTTAGTTGAGAAACTGTTGAAGGAAAAGCTTTTCAAAAGCACTTACACTCTTAAACCATAACCCCCTAACTCATTTGTAGGTATGAAACAACTGAAAGACAATATAAAGATCTACAGACTACATTAAATTCACTAAATAAACAAATGGAAGCAATGAAGAAACTAAATGAATCACTCAAGCAGCAGAATGACAGGTAAGTTCAATTCAGTCTTTTTAAAGCAAATTACAGACAAGCAGTAAAACTAAATAGCCCTTTAGTCTCAATTTTTCAATTCTGCTTTAAGCGACATCTGAGAAGTGGAGGTAGAGGAAGCAAATGATGCTTCAAGGATTGCTCTACGTGTGTATGTTAAATTAAAATCTGTAGTAGTGGTGTTTATTTTTGTTTACTCCTTCACTAGTTAGGGGCAGAGAGGAAAACCCACAGACTTCAGTGACAGTAGGAATTAAGAAAAGTAACGGAGACAATCCAATTCTTGCATGCATTTGCGGGGTGAGGAGATGTCTTTTGGTGGTTGCTGAATTCTTAGATGCTATTACCATCCAGAGATTTTAATGTATTCCCTTTTAGCCTGTGAGGTTTCTCTGCAATGTTATCAGATTAGAAAAAAAACCCCAACCCTTCTAAGCTGATTTTAAAATTATATAAGAAATAGTGATGGTTGGTATTCTGTCTGTGATATAAAACTTAATTCCTCAACCATAAAAATATCATTACTTATGTCTTCTTGAGGACTAATTATGATATTTTTTTTTTCCTTTTTGGTGGCTTAAAATAGAGGTCTAATGTACCTTTCACCAGTATAATGAAGGGAATAGGATTCCTATTTGAGAAGTCTTATTTAATACTTAATATTGCAGAATATATCTTTTGAAATATGCTCATAAGCAGGCCTTCTATTCAGTTTAGAAACAAAATGCTATTCTTACTGTTAATTGCATAGTTCACTTCATCCTCCCAGGTTCTTGTCTTGTCAGTACTCGGAGCAGTCCAAATCACTGCCTAGCGTTCTGATTCGAGTGTATCTGTATGAAAATGTTTCCATTAGTTTGCTGCTGAATAAATTTGGACACTTACTTTCAGTCAGTTTGATTGGGGAGATACTATGATGAAAACTGCCCATTTTAAAAGGCAAGTTGGGGGAGCAGTTATTATATCGATATTCTTGAACTGCCATGAAAATACACTCCCCCTTTCTCTTACTAGAGGCTGCAGCTTAGAAACTGGTAGATAACAAGTGAGTAAAGAAGTAAATAAGAGTGACAGTAGATGCCATCTAGGCAAGGCAAGTGGCAGTTAGAATATGCCTTAGAAATTAGGTTAGCTAGTAATGGAAAAAGTAGATTAGCTTCACAGAGTATGAAGTGCTTAGGTCACAGCTGTAGAGCTGGTAGACGACAGCACCTAGATACTAAATGATTGTGGAAACTAAATATTATCCTAACTAGTGAGGGCTGCAGCAGACCTATGTGTGTGATACGGCGATATCTTATAAAATGATTGGTTTTGCTGAATTTTATGTGACAATATGGAAGAAGTTCAGAATGGTATTGGAAAATTTTTATGCATAGATGTGCTTGCATGGCTAACACCTGAAACCTGTTTTACTAATGGTAGTGTTGATTCAGGAGCATGCTAAAAGCCCAGTGTACTCATTCACTAATGACAGTGAATTTTGACTCAGGTTGAATGGCAGTTTCAGTTCTATCGTGGTATTTTGAATGTGGCTGTAATCAAAGGCAACAGATTCTGGTGTTTAAGATCCAGGTATGAACCTTTTTAGTAGTTTCAACCATGTGTCTGATCAGAGACAGGAAATTACTATTTCATGGGCTAGGCAGGGGGGATAGTGGAATAGAATCTGTCTGTTCTCACACCCTGCAAATTCATAGGTTTGTTGATTTGAAGCTCCCAACAGCAATTGGAAATTATACAAAACTCATTCTAGCTTAGGACAGAAAAACTATGACATATCTCACTTTGATCATTAAAATTTATTTCTCTGCAATTTTAGGACTGCTGCCCAGTTGATAGAAACTGAAGGTCACAGAAAAGAATTACAGCAACAGCTACAGGAGAGAGATAGCAAAATAGCAAGTAAGTCACTTACCTAGATGTTGTTATTAAGTGCTCTAGATAAGCAGCTATATCTTACTAATTTAACAGTGGAATGAAACAAATACAGATTTTCAGTTTTTTGAAAGGATACCTTAATATGACTTCACATGTGACTTCCCAAACTGTATGGACTTCACTGAGTCTCTGCACAGCATCATATGTTGCTCCAGGATCTTTTCACAGCATGTCTACTAGAACTACTTTTTGTAGGAACTGAAATTACTCTTCTGCAAATGTCTGGAAGCAACCACTAAAACTTAGCAGTAGGTGGCACTACTCAGTAATTCAATTATTAGCAGCCATGTTGATTTAAAAAAAAAAAAAATACTTATTTCCCACGTAATGCAGTATCTCTTTTCTAAGTTTGGCAACCCATCTTTTAATGTGTTTGTTTTCTTAAGCCTTGCAACAGAAAATAAAAGTTCTGGAAGAAAAACTGAAAGCTCAGCAGAAAGAAAAAGCAGATATGGAACAAACTATAGATACTCTTAGAAAGGAATTAAGTAAAACTGAACAAGCAAGGAAAGAACTGAGTATCAAGGTAAGGAATTATTTGCACCTGAATTCTAGAGACTAGAATTTTATCTACATAACTGATAGAGTTGGTAAATCAGTATTTCAGTGGTAAAGTGCCTAAAGAAACTAGAGCAGTCAGTATAGTGCACAAGAACAAATTATGTCAGCTTTAATTTCATATCTTTTGAATAGTTGAGCTTGAATTTAAGAGGAAAGACATTAGGGTTGGGTTCTAATGAGCCTGTATGAGGCATGGTGTTTTATTTTTTTTCCAGTGTTATGTACTAACACCCCATAGTGAAATACTAAATAAGAGAATACAGCATACACAGCACATTCTTCTTTAGTCGTTTTGACTCCTGTAAAATGTGGTTTGGCTTACTTTATCCTCTTTCTTGTGCCCTGTAATAAGTTAAGTATGCTGCATATGTACGTATCAAAATGCATCTGATTTTCTTTTTGGTCTTTGAAATTATATTAAAATATTTATTTTTATCTCTAAGAGAAATAGTGTCTTTTTTCAAAACAGAGACCAGTTTGGCTACACTAAGCTAACTGGGTAATGTTTAAAAAACAAAGCAAAATCCCTAAAACTTCAGTGCAGCCTGTATGTCCTTGCCTCTAAGCTCACAAGGTGGAAATTAATTTATACATGCAAACTGATCAGCAGTGTGCAGTCTGGCAAAGCATTTGCTGTATTTCCATTCCCTGGAAGCAAAATCTAATGTCTCCAGGCGATATTATCCAGTGTATAGCAAATATTTCCCTTGTTCACAGTAAATATTTACTGGTGCAGAGCTTGAAATGAAATGTGGATGGCTTCACTGTGAACACTTCTGCTTAAATAGGACAATGATAACATGGGGGTTGGTGGTTTCCCATAGTATCTAATGTTTTGAAGAGTGACAATAGCTGTAATCATTCATGTGCGCCGAATGTATTGCTGAGAGAGATATTTCTGAAACAAGCTTGTAATTTTAAATAAAATAATGCTTTTTAATTACTTGCTTAAATTAACTGCAAAGCCACTCAACTTTCACTGTATTGTATATGTTTTTCAATTGATAATGGAAGAAATGATAACATTTTCTTTCTGTAGGCGTCTTCTCTGGAAGTTCAAAAATCCCAGTTGGAAGGACGCTTGGAAGAAAAAGAAGCGCTTGTAAAACTGCAGAAGGAAGAACTGAACAAACACTCCAATATGATTGCAATGATTCACAGTTTAAGTGGTGGCAAGCTAAGTGCAGAAACAGTGAACCTCACTTTATAGGGCTCTGTTGTTAAGGTTTTAGTATTTTATACATATGTATGAATATATATGTAAAGATTTTTAAACTGAAAGCTTAAAAAAAAATCTTAAAGAAACTTAACTATCAATTGAGAAGAAACGTAGTAGTTCTGGAAGCTTTTGTCTGAAAAAAACTGAGCTACTGTATAGCAAATAGGTCTTCTGATGGTCTTGGTAGAACTATTATTATCTGTATTCAGAGCTGAATGCAACTTCTGTTGGTGACTAACCTTCCTAAATATATATATAGGGAAATATAAAGCAAAATAGGAGTCGCTGTCAACTTTTTTGGTCTTTATATTCTTCTATTGGCTGCCTGGCAGTGTGCTACGTAGGTTAAGTGCTTTTATAGTTTAATCTTGTTAATTTTGACTCTTCTGGATGCCATTATTATTTTTGCAGGGTTGCTTCCTGATGTCTAAAGTACAAACATAAAACTAAAATGGATTTTGTCAATTAGAACATTACAGAGAGAGCTGCATTTATCACTGTATTGGTGCAAGTGCTTCATCTAGTAAATATGTGGAGGCATTTCTCTTTATGAGGAAATACGAGTTTGAGCAAGTAGAACACCACATCTGAATGACTTTTCAGCAGATAGCATCAACTAAGGAAAGTGTGCTAAAATGAAATACATGAATGTACAAATATTTCTTAAATACTAGATAATACTTTCCTAATCCTACAACACTTCCTTTCATTTTAAAAAAAGATCTGTGCTTTTTTGACAGTTCCATCTGGTGCCTGGTAGCTATTGTCAGCATTTTCACTTTCTGCTGTACACCAGCAGATTTTTCTATATTGTTCATAATATAACTATTCAGCTGATTTTGGTGCTTTTAAAAATGTACTTCCATATGAAAGACTAGTACTAGAATTTGGTGCGTGTTTTTGAGCAGCAGAATGCTGTCCTTAGTTTACATATGACATGAATAACATGTCCTTTAGCAGCTGGCAGAATTATTTCCTTAGTATCTGTACTTTTATAGAACTACCAGAGTTTGGGGTGATCTAATATATCTTTTTCTGTAGCATTACTGCCTTTATTTGTATCTCATTTGTAATTGCTGATTTTAAAATACTGAGGTTCTTTGATTTTTCAGTTGTGTAATACATGTGTCTTACTGAATCTGTTCAGCTTGTGTCTAAGTACAGCCTTGTACATTCTGTTGCAATTGTACAACATCATATGAATTACATCTATTTTAACCTGTTCCTAAAATATATTTTTTATAACTTAACCACAGGGAAGATTTATAGATGTTGTTCTGGTCTTGTGGAGACCAGGGGAATAAAAAAAATAATAATTGCTCTATCTTCTGCATTTCATGTATTCTCTTAAGTGAGGTAAAAATATAGGGATGACTGCCAACTTTGTGCAAAATACATGCAGTTTGGTTGCCTTTTTGCATGAAATACAGTTATTGCTTAGGAAGCTAAAAAAAATGTGTTATCAAAATTGCTGAAATAAGGGGTTTGGTTTTGTTACAGTTTTGCAAACTCAATTGGGAAGGAGAGCTTCATTAACCATAGATTTTTACTTCAGTTTAATGGGTTAAGAAATCTGAGTGTCAAAGTGAATTTGCAGACATGGGTTCGTTTCTGTTTAAGTATCTTGTCGTGAGGAAAGGGTAAGTAAATGGTCTTTGCTCCATTTCTGCCAGAAACTGCTCGTGTAAGGAAATTCAGTAGGAAATGTCAAGCGTGTTACTAATTAAACTGATAAATGCTGGTCTGCCTTTGCTTTCAAATGGTGGAATGGGAGGGCAAAAAGTCAAGCTGCTCACCAGAGTAAGGTTATGCAGTAATAACGTTCACGTCCCCAGGAAATGGTAAATAAACTGTTGGGAGCTTACATGCTAGAAGCCACAGTAATAAGCGTGGTGTATAAATATTGATTGTTGTGGGTTTTTTTCTTCCCTGGAAAAAATGTGCTGCTTCAGTTGTTGTTGTAAGCCAAGCGTTGCTCAACTCTGTTGGGTTGCATAGCAAATAAATGCATGGACACATCAAGCTACTTTGACAGCATTTCGGTGTTCTTTCCTGGCAGTGCTTTTCCCACTTGTAATGAATAGTAGCTAATGGAACTAGCAAATAAATTGATGTCCGTTTAAAATGTTGATCAAAACATATAGCACTCTTCACCAGAGAAACCTGTAGATCTTTACACTGAATTCATGCAGAGAAATAGCTGTGTTCTGGGGATTTGCTTCTAGGTGTCCTGATATTATCAGTGTTGAAAACAGTTCTGTAATAAGGTTCCCTGTGCAGTTTAATGTTCTTGCTACATGTTGTATCCAATATGCTGCTGGACTCTTTGTCTTTCCCCATAGGCTTCCTCATTTAGTGCAGAGAGTAGCTGGCCACCAGCACAACGAATAGCTCTTCAATAGAGTCGATTTCTAATTATATGTGTGTTATGTCAGGTTGTCAATTGCCTGGTTTACAAGTGCAGAGACTCTTGAGCAGTCTTAGTTCAGAGCAGCCTCAGGTCTCAATATCGGGCACTCTAGTACTTCTTATCTGAAAGGAGCTGCCTTTTATTCTACACAATCTGGAGAAAGTTTTCCATACAGCATGTGGTTCTACATAGCTTATTTCAGTCCTGCTGTAAAAACAGTATTTCTTTTTCTGTAGTGTGTTTTCTATGCTCTCTAGTTCATTTTTGGTGTACGTTTTTGGGGATAACAAGATGGTAAACAGTTTGGAGTTGATGCTCTTAACTCAGCATCTGTTGTATGTTGTCTTCTTCTTACCACTCCCCTTCTCATTGCTCTCATCTCTGCGTTCTTTGATCTTTTTCTATTTCCCTGTTAATGGTTTATTTTAGGCTTTCACTTTCCCCTACTTCTGCATATTTCTACCACTGATTCCAAGTGACGCTGCCTACCGTTTGCTCTTCCCTGCTGAAGTCTCTGTCTTGTATTCAAATTAGGAAGCTTTTCTTGTGTGCTGTTTGGATCTAGTAGTGGAGTCTTTCCCTCTTCTGAGGTAAAACAAGCTGTGGAACTGAACTCTGACTTTTGAGTTAAGAGCGATTGATCATTCTTGCCTGCACAGAAGGTGGAACGCAAAGCTTTTCCTGAACCTATTCCCATGTTGTCATTGTCCTCCCCTATTTTCATCCCTGTTATAAAGACAGAACACTTTTTTTTTTTTTTAATTAGAGCGGTCAAAATATCTATGGTGTGGTATTTGTGCTAGCATATGCAACTTAATGCAAAACCCCCTTTCCAGGTTTGTGAAACTTTGGCTGGAATTTTGTTAACTTCAGGCTGAAATTAACATCCTGCACAAACCTGACAAACTGAAAGCACGACCTTGCTGTAGAAGTGATCCTAGATGTAAGCGCTGGTAAATAAGTCTGTTTAAAACAAGCACTATTGTGAACAGCCAATATGATCTCTGATAGGTTTTTCAGTATTCAGTAGTGACTGTGAGTAGTAGGATTTATTTAGAGACGGTGTAAACAAAATATAAAATTCTGAGTAAAGAAGTCTAAAATCCACTTACGCTACAGATTCAGCAGAGCCAAAAGTGTTAACTGCTGGTCAGGATTTATGTCTTGTTTATGCTTACAGTTTTCTTGACTCAAAGGTACGTGTCTAGTTCCCCAGGAAATCTCTGGCAGGGCACTTTTCTGGAATAAGTGTAGGTCAAAAATGGGACAAACTCCACAGAAACTGTGACACTTGGCTTTACAGGTTTGGTTTAAGTCTACTTGTGAAGATGTAAGGAGAGGTTCTGTGCTCCATTTTCTTAGAGTTTATTGTTAGCAGCCAAAGAAAGTATTTTTAGGCGAGTACTTATTTCACAAAAAAAAAAATTCTTTCAACCTTGCAAAGTTGGCTTATATATAAATAAACTCCTCCATGCATTCCCATCTGGTTAATTTTGAAATCTTCAGATTTTTTTCACTGTCTGAAACAGGCGTCCTTTCCAACTCCTCCTGCAGCATGATGAAATTTGGAACAGTCTGCTAGCTTTATATCCCCAGTGACACATTCATGTCTCTACCCCAGTTCAATCTAAATTGGCTACTTTCCTAGGAGTACACAGAGATGAGGGATAACTAGTTAGGCTGAATTATGCCACACTGAAAACTGTATAGCTGTTGATGTAAATATCCTGACCATAAATATCCTGTTGATGTAAATATCCACACCGTGCCTGACAGCCAGGGCAAGGTGCTTCCCCACCTCCTCAGTGGTGGTCTGGATTTTTTCAGTCACTGCTGGAAAAACTTGGTACCTTTATCAAAGAGGGTATCCATTTCAGAGCAGAAATAATAAGGTACTGTGACCCTATTTTTTTTTTTTTTTTAAGTCCAGCTTCTGTTTGAACCTCCTATGCCTGAGGTTCTCACAGTTGCATTGTGTTACACTCTTAAGGGAGGACCTTATGTCCCTTCTGACATGTTGCCCTTTGACCTGGGATTAACTGATGGTCTTGGCTGATGAGCTGGTGACCAGCTGGAATATCTTGTTTAACTAGGAATGATTCTTATAAAGGGGAATGAGTAAGAAGAGCCAGCTGGATCCATTCATGTGCTTAGCATTAGTGTCCTGAGTATGTGATTAGAAACTCTTCATGTCTCCTCTTAACATCTCTGTGGCTTTCTAACTGAACTATAAATGCAAGCTTGAGTCTAAGAAGGTGGGGTTGGTTTGGTCTAGGGTGGTTTTGGTTGGTTGAGGGTTTTTTATGGCCACTAGCTTTTGGCTGAAAATGGAAGCTCAGGAATTATGGGAGCCCTTATATGATATGTTGCTACCATTGATGTGTTTATAGTCTGTCTTCTAACCCATTATTGTTGGGCTATGTTGGGTTTTGAGCAAACATTGCAGCCGCTTTGCTCATAACAATAGACCTTTTTTTTTTTAGTGAGGATGTCTTTGGAAATGGAAATACGCAAGTCTATGCAATGGTGTATCTCTATTAAAACTTATATGGTCTTCCCCTCACTACCCCATCTTTCCAGGAGGAATGTGTAAGAACATCACTATATGTTGCTTTCTTCCTTCTGCTAGTATCTTGCCTTCTAAACAGAAGGCTTGTGACCGTTAAAAAGGGAAAAGGAGGTGACAAAGCCAAAGCTAATGGGACAACAACTTTCTCTTTTAGCCTTATAAACTCCCAATCATGACTGGGGAAGCAAACAAAAAAAAAAAATGGTGCTGGGGACAAGGCACCCGGCTGGGAGGATTGAAATCTGGATTCACCTAGCACAGAACTTCAGTCTTGCAGTGCAGGCTCTGGCCTAGCTTGAAAAATGGACTTGCATGGACAAAACTGGCCATGGTCTAGGCAAGAAGTCTTAATGGCAATAGGAAGTGTTCAACCTAGTTGTATCAAACATGTAGTGTTACACTTGTAAAACTCAATCCAAAACTGTTAGGCTGATGGCTGAGCCTTTACACAGCCTTGAGGAAAGCAGGTAATGAAAACCCTTATTTAATTTATGGGGCAAGGAAGGAAGAAGGTACAAAGCAGCATATTTGGGAATGGTCTGAAGTATCTTTTCAGTCAGTACACAATCCTAGTCCTGACCACAGCATACTATGGGTGTGTGTGCGATACAAACCTCTGGGACCCTTAAAGAAAGGAGAGAGAAAACCAAGGAAAACGTGTTCCTCAGGAGTAAGCATAGTAGGTCTTGCTGCTTAGATGGACTCTGAAAGCACTGCTGGTTTGCAGGGCTTTGAAATATCTTCTCCTTCTAAAGCTCTGCATCAGAAATGAACTCTTCAGTGTTTGAGAAATGTGATAAAAGTGGCTTTGCGTTCCTCTTTGCAACATGGGGAGCCTTGGGAGACGACCAGTGCGGTTGGTTGGTTGGGTTTTTTTCTTTTTCTGTGGGAAGTTTTATCACTGCTTATGCTCTGGGATGAGGAAAGGAGAGTGCAGGTAAAGGGGAGGATTGTTTCACCAGATCCTAAAGAGATTGATAGGAGTGGAAAAACCCCGGACTTCCTTGGTTTAGCTACTGTAATAGAAGAAAACTGCAGTCAACTATACTAATGCAATTGGCTCGTGGTACAGCATTTCTGTTCTAACTTCAGGCTGTGGGTTGTCACTTAATACATGCAGATTAAATTCTGTAGGACCCTATTCCTTTGGGCCAAAGTACATTTTTGAAAAGGTTGTCTCAGCATGGAGAACAAGCACCTCGTACTGCTGGGATCTCCTTCATAGCAGGGACGGCTAGCCCTTGACTTCCCCACACATAGCTAAACCTTTACACAAGAGACCAAATGCTGTATTGGTTAAATTTTTCTTCAGAGTAACAGAGCTATCAATGTGTTTTAGGGTTTTGCACTGTATTAAGTTATTAAAAACTAATTTTGTAAGTAAGCAGCTGTTGTTTTGGCTCAGTTTTACTTCAGAATAATCTGTCTGGGTGTATTATTTGCTTATATTGATACTCAAGTGTTGCATTTCAGTTGTGTTTTACAGTACAGCCAGAATGTCCTGTAACCTTTGAAGGAAATATAAGGCTATTGTAATTTAAAAATCCAGAGGCTTATGATGGGCCACAGGGGAAAAAATAAAATCCAATGCTGCTCAGTTACAATATATTTTGTTTAATCTTGGTTGGAGGGTAGGGACCGTGATCAGGAGCCATTTCTGCTTGCTTATGTGTCGTATCAAGTACCTTAATTGTTTCTCTTTTTATCTCTTGAGGATAAAGCTTAGAAAAATATCGTTGGTTTATTTTTATCATGTATCTAGCAATTGGAAGTGAGTGTACGTTTTAAAAGAAGCCTTTCATTTTCTTCCTTATATTCAGGATGAGGTGAATCAATACAATTCCTTTGTTGTGGCTTTCAAAGGCAGCAGGAGATCTCGGAGAGCTATTGTGTTCGTTTCAGTATGAGCTTAACGGTTTGCTTCAACACGGAAAAGCTCCTCAGAATGTGCTTCAAGGTATTGTGCTGCTGCCTTGTTTGTGTTCTGTAGATACCCAGTAAAGGCCTTCATGCCTTTCACTGACAAGAGCAGAAGTCATTTTTACTGGAGGTGTTAATAGTCTGGGGAACAGCATCCTGTCTGCATGAGGCTGATGTCACTCCTTCACCCATTTAATGTCTGTGGCTGAAGCGCTGTGTATTTTTAGGCATGGTGTGCTTCGAGAGCCCAGTCTTCGGGCTGGCTGATGCCTCCAAGGTGACTGTTTTCCCCCGGAGAGGTAAGGGTCCGCTCAGCTCTGTGAAGTGGCAGGGCAGAGAGGGGCTGCTCCTGCCTCCCCCCGCATGAGCGGAACACGGCTGCAGCTTCTAACTGCTCAGACACGTGCTGCTGCTTAGACTGTGCTCGTCTGCTTGTGAAGAACCTTTGCCAATATGAAGATAAAATATCTAATGTGTAGCCCCTTTCTCTCTCATTCATTTCTGTATGGTACTTATCGTTAGGGTATCTACATCCAACTACCTTCATGCTACCAAGAGAGAATCAAGATGCAGACTGGGGTCAGGTGCTGATCTGGGGCTGCTTATGTGAGAAGTTGAAAGCCTCCGTTTGTTAGTCCATAACACTTTATACATGTGTGTACAGATATTTTTTTCTATAGCTCCAAAGGATGATTCCTGGAAGAAAGAGACCTGGGGGTTCTAATTGACAATCGGATGAATATGAGCCGG
>JAOXJM010000001.1:93855080-93891762 GCA_026413425.1 Tringa solitaria | reverse complement strand
CTCTGCTCCTGTCATTATTCCCTTGGGAGAAGAGGCCACCCCCCACCTCTCTACAACGTCCTGGAGAGGACAACGAGGTCACCCCTCAGCCTCCTCTTCTCCAAACTAAACATACCCAGCCCTAAGAGCCACGGCCCCTCGTCAGCATCCTCTCTGGCGCCCATGGGCCACGGTGCCATACAGCCGTGCCGAGCTTCTCCTCAGCCTCTGCCCAGGCGGCCATGGGCCACCCCTCCCGACGGGCCGGGCGGCCGAGGTGCCGCCGGCTCTCCCTCAGCAGCGGGCGGGGCGGGCGGCCCGTTGCCAGGGCGGCGCGTTGCCATGGCACCCCGCGCGCACCCCGCTCCTCGAGCGCGCAGGCGCCGGCGGCCGGACCCCGCGTATATGTGGGCGCGCCCTCCGTGGCGGCTGCGCATGCGTAGTGGCTGGTGGGGCTCTGTCAGCTGGGCTCGGTGGTAGCGCCGCGCTCCTTCCCTCACTTCCCGCCCGGCCATGTCGTACGGCCCGCTGGACCCCCTCCGCCCCGGGGCGCCGTCCCCGCTGCGGGACTTCGGCGGCATCATCCAGACATGCAGCACCAACGTCCAGCGCATCGCACAGTACAGTGAGTGCGCCCGGGCCCGGGGGTTGGGAGCCGGCCCGGCCCGGCGGCCTGTGAGAAGCGCCGGGGGGTTGCGCTGCGGGGTCCCGGCGGCGACGGGGGGAGCGCTCTCTGGTGCCGCCGGAGCCCCCGCCAGGGCGGGCCGAGGGCTGACCCGGCCGCGGCACCGGGGCCTCGCTGTCCCGTGTTCGCGGGCACGCCCCAGCCGGTGCTGAGCTTCCTCCTCCGGGCCCTGTCATTAACAGCTCGGGGCTACCGCCGGCCCGGGCCGGGTACGCGCCGCTGTCAGTTTGGATGCGGTGTTTATGGCACTTTTACCAAGCTGGGGTCTTCCCCGGCAGCGCCGAAGCCCTCTGTCACCCTGGCAAGAGCCCGGGTTCTCGTTGGCCCTGAGGGCCCTCGGTGAAGTGTGGTCTCAGGGAGCCAAGGGCTGTCACCCTGGTCGGGGTGGGAGAAGCTCCTGTTGCAGGGGTTTCTGAAGGCTGGTGTTAACTCAGCTGTGTCCTCTTAAGTGTGCTGGCAGAGTCCCGCAGGGAGGCGTTCTGCTGCTCTTCTTAAGTAAATGGTGTTGCAGTTTCTTGGTCCTATAGTTGTCATTGGAGAAAGTTATCAGTATCTGAAGCCAATCATTGAAATGGTCTAGTAGGAGGTGTCCTTGCCTATGGCAGGGGGGTTGGAACTAGATGATCTTTAAGGTCGCTTCCAACTCGAACCATTCTATGATTCTATGTATGTATATATGTGTTTAGATATATATTTATGTCTGTGTATATATATATGTGTGTGTTTATATATATACTTATATGCACACACCAGCCAGTTGCTCCGGAACTTAGCTGCTGGAGAGAAGGACGTCATGTCCATTTTTGAAGGTGTTTAAATTCAACTGACAAGAAGCATCAGGTCGTTTGACCGTGTGGAAACACGGGCTTGTGCTTTTTTGGGCTCATGGCAGAAAGTAATATCTCTGGAAATAGATTTTCTTTAAAAACTGGCCTTATTTCTTCAAGGACCTTAGTTGACTGAGTTTCCTGGTGGAGGTGACCAGCTCGGTGTAGCTGTGCTTGCAAAGGAATAGTGTGTTGTCTTTGCTTATAGAACATAAGTGCTGAAAAAACCTCCCCCAGGCTGCTTCCTGCAGTGCCGTCTCGCTGTTCAGTGTCCTGTCCATCACATCAGGCTTATTCTGTCAGTGCATGCGATGTTCATAAAGTATCCCACCATGGCAATTATTTCACCAATTAAATTGTCACCGCATTTATTTTTTTTTAGCATAGTTTGCAGTTGGTATAAAGTAACCACAAGAGAGCCAACGCTCCTTGTCAGGAAGTCGAGTTACAACTCAGTTACAGAAGCAAAAAATTTAAAAAATTGCTTGTGTCTAAAAAGGCGTGAGTATTTTCCTTCGTTTCTCCCCTCACCGCCTCTGAAAAATAAACCTCAACAGCAGCGAAACCAGGGGATGGGCGAGGAGAGTACCCACTTCTGCTCACACCTGAAAGGCAGGCTCCGAATCCTTAAAGCTGAAATGCAAAAGAGGGGAAGACAGGCGAGCTGTCTTGCAGGAGCTTGGCACAGGGAGCCACAATATGTTGTGTCTGAAGGTCTAGGAGCATTTCAGGGCAGTGCTGCCTATTGAAATGGAAATGTGGTTTTCAGGCTGCTTGAGCAGAGTGAGTGCATCATAGTCACAGGCTGAAACAGGGGTAATGAAGTACCCTGTCTTTTGCGCAATACAAACCCTAGAGAGACGTTTATGGATTATTTTTTTTTCTTTTCTGCATTGATCGAGGCTAAAGTACTTCCTACTATTAACTTCAGAAGGGCATAATAAAGTTGGTGAATGGGCCACGGTAATTCAAATGATGTGCTGTGCAAATAAATGCTTAATTAATGAATACTGAAAAGATTAACCTGAACTACTTACATGGATTATCAGGGCTTTTAACTCCCTGCCTTCTCCCACTGGTTATGGAAAATGCAGAGCAGTTTAAGATGTGGGGTGGAAAACCCCAAAATTCACTAGTGGCAATTAGAATATGTGAAAGTTTGGAAAAGGATGCACAGTAATTCTGAAAACATGCCGTTATGTACTGACCTGACTGGCGAGGTGGGATGCTCAAGATTATTGGAGACTGAAAGCTTTTCTCAGAGGCGATGGGGCACCTCAGCTTTTAGAGAGAGAAGAGTGAGAAGGCAGATGACAAAAAAACCTTCTTTCCCTTCCCTGGCGCATCTCCAGAGCGGAAGAGCTGGGACCGCTTATTTCACTAGGCGTTACTTCTTACTGTTTTCTCTTCCCTGTCATTCTCAGGGCTGTCAGTCCGTTTGGGATTGATTTATCAGCGCTGTTAATCTGCTCTCAAAGCGCTGTCAGTCCCGCTCCCAGAAGCCGAGCTCTCCCATTAGAACCCTGACCTATTAAAACGTTCTTAAGATACCGTAATGATCGAATGTCAGCGGGGGAGAGGCAGCAATGACAGCTCTGAAATGTTTATTGTCCCGGACTGGCTTTGGAGGGGAGCGTGCAGGAGCTTGGCAGGGGATGAGAGGCAGGGGCCTGCTGGCGGCGTGGCCAAGGGACGGGTGGACTGGGATGCTGCGGTGAGCTACAGAGCTAGTAAGAGCAACTGCCCTCCTCTTGTGGTTCTGCACGTCAATTCTCCACAGTCACTGGTGATTCAGACTGTTCAAAGCGGGAAGAGGTATTCTGTTCCAGGAGCCTGCATGCTGATGGCAATAGATCATGGATTTCAGTGGCTTGAAAGGCACTTAAAACATTTTTGGTGGCTTAGGAATTATATTCCCCAGGCATGTTTGCGTGAAAGCAGATGCTTTCCGTAGAGAAATTTAAATTTCTTTTAGCTGCTGTGTGGTGCAATAGTATATCAGCAAAGAATTTAGCGGAAGAAACTATTTAAAAAGAGGATTCTGAAAGAAGCATGAACAGAAGCTCCCGATACCTCCTCAGGTTGTAGACGCTTGTGTCCGCTGCTGAGCGTGTGCACTGCAGCAGGGGGAGCACAAAGGCTTGCAGAAACCTGAAAATCTCCAGTTCTAATAAGCAAATCTAGCTGTCATAAACACTCTTTAAATGTACTGTTTAGTGCCAATTTTCTCATCCTTCAGAGATGTAGCAGCGTGCAACTATTTTTAAAGCTAAGCTTTCCTTCCCCTTCAATTTCCTTTGGGGCATCAACGGCTTGAAGAATTAATCCATAATTCCTCATAAGAGAAAATACATCCAGTTGTACAGAATAGGCCAGGATCTGCTGCTTGGTACGACATTCACATTTTTCTTCTGCTGAAACTATTCCAATGTGCGTGACCTTTTTCTTTCAAAGAGCATCCAACTAGATCATTTTGGCTTTTTCCCATTTTTCCTTTAAACGGAGACTGCAACAGCAGCAGGGATCATTAGCCAAAAGAACCCTGAGGTAAATAATAGGTTCTCAGTCTCTTTAGATACAGTCACTTGGATGCATCTCGTGGAGGGATAGTCTTTCTGCTTGTTTATGGGGCAGTCCAGAGGCTCCTGTCTCAGAAGACGCTTTCTCCAAGCATCTGTATCTTGAACTAGTGTCCTTCTATCTTATTGATCTTGCTTTTCAGGAGTGCCAGGTTATTACAGTGCACGTTTTATTAAGAGTAGTCTAAAGGCCAGCTTTTGTCAAAGCACGGCTGGCTGGTTGATATTTTTCTTCTAAGAAAATAGAGAGGGTTCATAACTCTGCTTTTACAGATCCCAGATGCCAACTTTTCTATATAAGACCACAATATTGACACTATCTGTGTCTTAAGCTGATAAACATTATTGCATTCCTTTCCAATATGTAATGTTAGTAAAAATAGGTTAGTCACAAGGGCTTCTTATCAAAGTCCCTTGTTTCCCTAGAAACAGTGACCAGCATTAACCTTTCTAAAAGTAGCCCCTGCAAGAGACAAATGTCTTTGCTTGTCACTCTTACAATTTTAATCTAGGGGAAATGTGCTGCAAATTCTGGTACATATTAAAAGAAAGCAAACTCCAGAAAGGCGGGAGTAACATGTGCAGTATCAATTCACATCAGGCTAGCAAGGAAAATAAATTGATCATGTTTGAACCAGTGCTGGCTGTGTCCCTTTTTAAGCGACACAAGCGTTGAAATTGCATTGGCATCAGCTACGGAAACAGTTGTTTGCAGCCCCAAAAAAGAAAAGGGAGGCGTGGGAGCAAAATTGTAGTGTTCGTGCAGGACTGATGAAAGCTGAATATTTGCAGGACAGAAAAAAATGTAAGTGATAACAGCGTATTTGTAAAAAGATGCCTTCTTCTAAGCAAAGTAGGTGGTAATGGGAATACCATGTTTAGAAGTAAAGCTACTGGCAACGTGAGAGCGGAGCAAGAGGCAGACATTATCAGTGCGTTATACCCTCATGGCATGAAATAATGATATTCTTAGGCTTCACAGCAGATTAACAGCATCCGTAAATCCTGGTGCTGCAGGCAATTTAGCTTGTTTCAAATGACATGATCAGGAGCATCTGCTTGAGCTTTACACATTCACTCACTGTTTCACTGTTCACCTAGGCTGCTGAGATCACCACCTTTTTTTTTTTTTGCTAGATATAAAAGAAAAAGGTGATGAGTTAGATTTGACATCAACATATATCCATGCTGCAGGTCACTGAGCACCTCTAAAGCAGCAGGCTGGGACCAGTGGGAAGCAATTCTGGTCCAAAGAAAGAATGAGAAGAGCACGAGAGCCATTCGAGCACTGGAGCATGACAAGCACCGCTTGTTTTCAGCTCATTCCTTCTACAATGCATACAGACCAGGACTGAAAGCCTCAGCTGTAGCTTTTACAGAGGGCCCTCTCCTCAACTTAAGTCTGTCTGGAGGTGGGCATGCCTGTAGCAAGGCAGCAGTGATTCTCTGTTTCTTGGTTACATTCTCCAAACGCTAAAAATACCAGGCCACTAAAGCACTTGGATCCTCAGACCTGCCACATCAATCTCCCGTCTTTGAGTCTATCGCTTCCATAAATCCCTCCATTTCTTACAAACCCACTTTGTCTGTGCAGCCTGTCACTGTCCAGTCATCAGGACAACAGCTTTAAAAATAGCCGACTCGGTATGCAAACATTTTTCTTCTTGCCTGGTCACAAATGAAGCCACTTGCTCCTGCGAGTATCTAAGAATTTGATGAAGCTGTGGATAAGCTCCCTCCCTGCTCCCCCTTGCTTCCTTGGAACTGAGTTTTCTAAAACCCTAATATATTGTCTTCTGTTACGGCCAACAAACATTATTCACAATATTTATTTTCCTTTGTGCTTTTATATTCAGTTTATGCTGGAACCAAAGGAAACCTATATATCTACCCATGCTGGTAAAAGCAAATCAGTCTGGATGCGTCAGTTGTTTTGCTGTTTCTGGTTGAAGTGAAATGAGACTTGAGTTACTTACGGCGCTTGTTTTACAGGAAAAATGAGTTTATGATAAGGAGGCCAGACATTGCCTAAACTCAGTCTCATAAATGAGTTTCCTGAAGCAAAGCACTCACTAAAATTGATGCCTACTTTCTTCATTATCTGCGATTCACTTTCCAGGCAGAATCAATATATTCTCAAATTTCTTCAACCTCTTGCCTTGTTCATAAACTGAGGAATACCTGTGTATCCCAAACCTGAGCCTATAGGCTTGGCTTTTGCCCTCTAAAGAGGGGGTTTAAAGTGCTTGACTGACATGTGAGAACACATCTTAGCCTTCTTCCTTGAAGCCATTTTTTGCTCATGTAACCAAATTCCCTTTAAAAACACTTGTCCCATGTGCTTTGATTTTCATATTCTTGGGAAGTTACATCTGAATAGTCTTAATTTCCACACATGTACATGTGCACACACACACCCAGCCCCCCGAGCCCATGGTAATTAACTTCTGAGGCACTTGGAAAAGCAATACTTGCCCCTGTGAAAACATAGAGGCAGGAAAAGCCTCTTCCATGAAGTCATGGAGCAAGAATGGTGTGGTGAGGGGCAGCCGGCGAGGAGCACGCCGCTCCCCGCTGACATTCCTGCCCCCCTTCCCCTTCGCCAGGGCGCAGCCACACGTGTCCCCTCCTCGGGCATTGTCTCCTCACCCGGCCTCCAGCAGACAAATATAGGCATGAAGGAAACCTGCTGATGCCTTTAAACAGTTATCACCAGTGACCTTGAGATAGGGGCATATAAAGCCTGGACCCGGCGCAGCCGTGACACTGTCTGTGTGCTCTCCAGGGTGAGTACCAACCTCTCTCACTTCTAAATGCGGGTAGCCGGCTGCGCTCTAACACTGTACTGGGGTTTGGATGAGACTAAGGTTTTCGTGAGGCTTCAGGTTTTTGTAGTAACGTCACTAAACATGTAGCACTATGCTAGTCATCCTCGGATGCTGCTTGAACGCTAGGATTCAAGGCAAATACATGTTTCTTCTCTAACATCAGCGCATTCGTTTAGCCAGCTAGGATAACTGCTTGGGAAGGTCTCAGGTACCTTGTAATTATGTGTCCGGATGGAGTGATTAGCCAGTACCTGCAAGTCATATTTTCTGTCTTCTCTCTCATCTGCAAGAGGCGATGGCTTATGCAGTTTGCAATTTTAAGCAGCTCGTTGGTCCAAGGAGTTCTTTAACCTTAGTTACAACCCCTGGAGAATTATTGGGTTCCCTTTCAAAGGCAGGCAATGCCTGCTCCCATTGCTATTGCAGACAAGCCCTTAGCACTACAGTAGCTCTTCCAACAGCCCCAGGAAAGAAAGATGAGGTCCCTCCTTTCCAAGTCTGAATGCACCACCAAATTGTTGGTGGTTCTGCACATGCCACTTAACTTTTAACAATATTGGCTTTCTACAGGGAGCAGGTGTTTTCAAGGATCTTCCAAAGTTCATATACAAGGGCCAGCTCTTTTTGTTGTTAGCTGGAAGAGACCAAAAGGAAAGCAAACATCTTTAGCTGTGCCTTGTCTTATATTGCCTTTTAAGAATAATCCTATAACCATAAACCAAACCACATTTCCAGTTTCTCATACCTGGCAATGGGTTTGCCTCACTGAGTTCTCTACACCTGCAAGGTGTGCGCTGCCTGGGCTCTGACCTCTGTCGTAATTTCAGGCACATGAGACTGATGAAGAAAAAGGGCTTCCCTCCCAGCTGCTGTCATGCTGCTTTACACCATAGCATGTTTGTCATAGTGTCTGTCCCTGAATATATATTAAAAAAAAAAAAAAAAATTAGGTAAGAGGGTGGTAGCTGAGTAACTGTCCCTAAGAGGTCTGCAAATGGAGCCTGGTTTCACAGAAGTGGTTTAGAGTACTTTAGTGTATCTTAGGACTTGTGAGAATCTGTCCTGAGTCCTAGAGATTAACACTGACATTTGCACGTTTAATGTGAAATGACACTTACATGCTCTGATGCTGTTCTATTTAAATGTATGAACTGATGTAATTTCATTGTTCCACCGGAGCTAAGACATGCTCCTCATGGGACAGAGACTTTGCCATGCTAGTTTGAAATTGTGTCTCCAGTTGGGAATTTTGGTCAGTTCAGGTGATGTTAAAATAATTAGCAATAGTTGTGCTTATGTAGGCCCTTAATCTTTAAAAAGGAAAAAAGTTAAGGCTCATTCTGAGGAAGAAACTTTTTGCTCTGCAGCAATCACACAGAAGGTCTCGAGCTTATACTGCGGCAGCAGGAGAGGGCTGAATGTAAAACGTTTGGCAGCTCTGCTCTCTTAGGGCTTCACATTCCCTAAGAGGAATGTGTTGAAAAAAAACCTGCCTTGGCTGATGAAGAGTTTTTATCCCTACCAGGATTTTGTTAGAAAGAAATTGAATTAAATTTTGAAAGACTACAGTGTCTGCCTTGATAGGGCTCTTGAAAATTTGTCTAGCTGCTCTGGATATTGCACAGTAAATAAAATAAGGGAAGAGGTAATATCTAAGGGTGACTTGCAAACTTCAAATAGTAATCAAATGGTGTCTTGATTTCAAAGGAAAAAAAAATCTGAAATTCTTAAAGTGTGTGTGTGTGAACACCTTCTATCAGTGGAACTTCTTTTAGATGTTCTCTGGACAGCACCCTAACTATTTTATATACGTATGTATGTGTAAGTATTTATATGTGTGTGTGTATAAAAATAAATAAATAAAATCATATCTGTACAATCACTTTAGAGAGTACATAACAATACAATTAGTTGATTGGCAGCACAAACCCAGCAAATTGTTCTCACACCCGTGTCCCCCACCCTCTCTTTCATGATGAAAGGCTCCCAAACACTGTGGCCTTGTCATCTGAGAAAAAAAATGTAGGTGTTAAGATGGACTAATAAGCTCAAATCCACCTAAAAATCTATGCGTGCCTGGCACGAATACTGCAGGTACACTTGTCCTCTGCTGTGCCTTGCTGCAGGAAGATACCCAAGCTGGTGAATTTGGAGTTACCAGCAACTTGGGAAGGGGCACCAGTACAGGACCTCCCCAAGCCATGTTAGTCCTGGTCTTTCCGACGTGCTAATTTGTGCAATGAGAGGAGTGTGCTGCAGGTAGCAGAACTGTGTCCAGCTCCAGTGCTGGCTTTCTCCAGCAGGAGGGTGGGCATGCCTCATGTTCTCAGTTTGCAGCAGCGGAGTCTTGCTCCGTGATTCCCAGAAAATGTCTGCCTGGGCTCATGCTTGGAGTGGCTGAGTGGCACGGCACCAGGGAGGTGTGCTGGAGAACATAAGCCTGCTCCAGGTGAATTTGACAGGTCCAGAGGAGGCCCCCCCACTAAGTGGTTTTTGAAATCGCAGTTTCAAATGGTCCGTTTTATCTCCAGCTCTTAAGCACCATTTCTGCCACAAAGAAGAGATTAAATTCTCCTGTGGAGATAACTGTGGCCCAAGTCGAGGTTTTGAACCACACAGGATCTGGCTGGCTTTAAATAGGTTGAGCCAGGCAAGGATTTAACTAAGGGTGCAGTATGTCCCAAGTATGTGTTAGGTATTTGTGTTTCCAATTAATCGTCGCTTTGATCAGCTACCTGCCACATTGTGCCGAGTGTTTTATATTGTCTCAGGTTGTCCAAGAAATAGAATTTATTCCCCCCACCCCCCCCTTCTCTTTTGTAGACCAGGTCCCTTTCTTTTCTCCTCTTTGAGCTGTGCCACCTTAAACCTTTGCCAAGATGATGGACATGTCGGAATTCGGGGAGGCTGCTCCCTACCTCCGAAAGAGCGAGAAGGAGCTGATGATGGCACAGACCGTTGCCTTTGATGGTGAGTTGTGGTACCCTTTATGCTGCCAGCAGCCAAGTAAGCGGGATGAGGGTTGTATCCAAGTGTAGCTGTGGGAATGCAGAGCAAAGCAGGATGCAAAGACTCCCTTGCTGCTGCTGCTGCTCTTTGAGGTAGCTGGTTCAACCACATTTTGGTTTCTTTATTCTGCAAAGCTATAAGAAGCCGCCAGGTAGTACTAAATAGAAATAATCTATCAACTTATATTAGGTAAGTAATTAACTAGATTTAGAAGTAGGGCTTTTTTGTACTGCTCTGCTAAAGGGGGGGATCACTTTGTCAGTTTGAAAGAAAAACACCACACATTGATGTTCCTGTAATGAGAGAGATTCTGCAGCCTGATGAGATGTCTCTTTATGTTGTACTTGCACATCTGTTTGATTTGCAGGCTGCGTGACAATCTGATGTTAGCTTTTAGTTTCCCATAATCTATTTTTCATTAAATCGATTTACACGAGTCCTGAGGTGCAGTAGAAAGTATAAATATACCATTAACAATAGCAATATGCTCTTCAGATTAGTTGCTGTAGCTGAAGACCTAAAGTCTAGTGCAGCTACTCCAAACTTCTAAAAAACCGCATACATCCCTCAATGAGTTATTAATACTCCTGTTTTTCAAGACAAACATCAGAAGAATGTGCAGGGATAAGGTTAAATCTGATAACTGGCAGGCAAGCACTGTGGGCTGAACTCCTCACTCAGATTGCAATTTTCTGTGTGACTCTTTAGCAAACGCCTTAATTTGGGCTTGGATCTCAGTTCCTCCATCTGCACCCTGGCAATAATGATTATGGATTTCCTGTGGAGGCTGAGGCTTAGCCAGCATTTGTGCAATATTTTGACACCTTGTGCTGGAAGGATCTAGAGGAAGCCAAAGTGGTAGCTTCAAAGGGGAGAAAACACTTGGGAGCCCTATGCCTCCTGCTTCGGCAGGCAGCTCCGCAGCACGGCCCATCTGCTGTGGTCCCAGAGGTTTTGTGTCACTTGTGTGGAAAAAGCAACCCCAGCCTTAGCGAGGCACAGTGTTACTGTTTGACACAAGGTGGTGAGCCCTCGGTCTCCTTCATTCCACAGGGAAGAAGAAATGTTGGGTTCCCGATGACAAGCAAGCCTACGTCGAAGCCGAAATTACAGAAACCAGCGGTGGCAAAGTGACCGTGGAGACGACAGATGGGAGGGTACAAAACTGGTTTTGTCTCACCCCGTGACTAGCAAGGCCAGAGCAGCAAGCTCCAAAAATGACCGGTGCCAGTTTAAGCTCGGTTGCCCGTGTCGTGAAATGGGCTGCCAACAGGAAGCCCCTGTAGCTGATGCCGTATCAGAACGACACGGGGAAAACCACCAAGGGGAAAACAGCAATGTGGTGGTGGGTAAGCGAGCACCAGCCCCACCGCACAGCAGCGGGCGGTCTGTGAGCAGAGGTTGTGCCACCAGCCGGGTCCAGATTGGCCCCCAGAGGTAAAAGCCCAGGCTGCAGCTAAATCCCATGGTTTCTTTCCCAGCCATGCCACCACACTCCTTACTTTTAGCTTCTCAGCCTTCCCCGTTCTTCTGACAGCTGTAAAAACAAACGGTATTTATTTCAAGCTTAAGGACTTCCATCAACAGGGGGAGAGAAAAAGGTGTTCTCCTGTAAGATATGTGAAGCAACAGAAAATGCCAGTGTTTTCCAGTGGTGCCAATACTGATTTGTCTTTGCAGACCATGACTATAAAGGAAGACGATGTGCAGTCGATGAACCCTCCCAAATTTGACATGATCGAGGACATGGCTATGCTGACCCATCTGAACGAGGCGTCTGTGTTGTACAACCTGAGAAAGCGCTACAAGAACTGGATGATCTATGTAAGGGTCATTATAAGGGTGCATTTAGAAATCTGCATTTCAAGGGCAGATTTCATGTTTGATCATGTTGTGTTCTTCATGTGCAGTTTACAACTTCGATAAGCCACAAACCTGAGGGTCTCGCTCATCTTCTCAGGAAAGAAATTGCTTGGAGCTGGCTTGTGCCTGAATACAGACAGACAAAGCTGAATGAATGAGATGGTGTCTAGTTGGGGTGTCAAGGGACATATTTTCAGCAATCAAAACATCGGGAAGACCTACTTTATTTCTCCTCCCCTAATATTAATCCATATCAGTGCCAGCCATGGACATTTCCTTGTTAAGAAACAATGCCTCAGGCTTAAAGCCCACATATAATATTTTTAAGCATAAGCCTTTCTATCTTTAGTTCAGTAATTTTATTCCCTTCATTTTCAGTGATGACATCAGACTTGTTTCACTCTGGCTTTCTCCCTCACTCTGTATCTTTCTCATGTCACCATGAACATAATTTCTGTCAGCACCAGAACAAACTTCAGTAACATTTAATTTTATGAGGCCAAACTTTTGCTCTGTTTGTTGCATTCAATTTTGTCTGAAATCAGTCAGGGGAATCTATAGATTTTTCTAGCCAGTCCCTGTTCTGGTTTTTGGTGTTCATCAGAAGAGCAAATCCAACTTTTTTTCATTTAAATTCTGATTGTTAAACATTTTATGCGTTTCTCTAATAACCCCCATGTGGACATCTATGGCCTAAAGCACAGCTTTGCTTGCAGATCAGTATAGGTAGGAAATGAAATTTGTCATCTTGCCTTAATCTATTTACTGGTTGGGGTTTTTCTTTTTCCTTGTAGAAAATAGGACTGATAACTCATGTCAAGGCCATTCTGCAGCGGGTCCTAATGCTGCTTTTAGTGGGACGCACCTGGATTTCACCTGAAACTTTTAGCATGCAATTGAGCTCATTAAATCTATGTGCACATATTGCTCATGTCCATAGAATAACTGGGTTTCTTTGAAGGTTTTTGCTTCAACCTGGACTAAGTACCTGAAAAGTTACCAGCTAACACCAACTCCCTGGGGTTACAACTGAAAACTCATTCTTCCTCAGAACCACCAAGCCTCAGCTAACTGATGTAGATAGCCCAAAGAGCGACTATAAAGATAGATTTTTTACCAACTGGTTTCTCCCAAAGCTGAAAAAAGCTCCATAGCTTTGGGGAATACAGTATGAAGTTATTTTCACTTTGAACACCCACCAGAAATTGCCCCAAAGCGCTCATATCAAAGTAATAGTGGGAGATAGTTTCTCCTCCTAATACTGGAGTTCAAACAGGAAAGCTGTAACTTTTCTTTCCTTCGCAATGACTGTTTCTAAGAAGAAACAACTCTCATGGGATAGCAAGGCAAAAAGTCGGGTGTAGGTCTATTTGCTGCTACTTTGTTTTGCTAAAGGGGCTGTTTCTGGTTGTCATCCTGAAAATACTTTTCCCCCTTTGGAAAACTGTTCAGTATCTCTAGTTTTGGTACCAATTGCCAGTAGGAAATCACTTAGCAGACCAATAGCTTTAGAAATTCAGATCAAAGGCTGAAATTGAAGTCAGAATTCAAACTCAAATCAGAAGCTGGCAACAGCACTTGGTTAACTAAGACTTTTTTCTTTATTCCTTGAGTGTTTTTTTTTTCACTCTTGTGTTCCTCCCTAGACCTATTCCGGCTTATTCTGTGTGACTATAAATCCCTACAAGTGGTTGCCTGTCTACAAGTCGGAGGTGGTTGCTGCATACAAAGGCAAGAGGCGCTCGGAGGCTCCTCCCCACATCTTCTCCATTGCTGATAACGCCTACCACGACATGCTGCGTAGTAAGTGGCACTGTTTGCTTTCAATTTGCATTTCACTTTATTTAGCTGACGTGATTGGTACCGCATGGAAGTTTGTGAGAGATTTTGCAATGTGCAACAAATGGGCAAATACTCTACAAGCAACAGGGGCTTGGCAGTCTGTGTCATTATTTTTTTTTACATATATATATGTATATATATAAAATTTATTTTTTTTTAAACTCCCCTGACTGTCCCTGTGGTACTTCTGGCAACAGTAAGTTCTGTATATGAACTGCCTGTAAGGTGCACAAATTTAGCTGTCTGAAGTGGGTGAATCCATCAGTTTGTAACAAAAACAGGGCCATGCCCCAAAGGTCTTTAAGCATTCTCCCACAAAAAAAAATAATTACTGTCAGTTTATGCTCAGTATTCTAATGCTTACAAAATGTGTGCAGCGGAGGCCAACTGTCCTCGGGTGCTGTGTGCACGTCGGTTGTGTGAACCTGCGGTGGGTGGGTGTTGCACCGACTGCTGTGGGTCTGGGCGCCAACCCTGCGGCAAGGAACTCCTGATTTTCCTGTGAAATTTTCTCACCCTGCCTCTCAAGCTACTGGGAGAAAAGAGAGTTTATCAGCAGAGGGCAGCAGGGATGTACTCACACCAGGTCCTGCGAGGCAACAGGGTAAATCCCACAGAGACTTGGTGGGAACACATCCTGCTGTCACCTGTTTTTAATATAAATGGAAAGCGCCACAGCTGCGAGGGGACAGAAGGCACTGGGGCAGAGGGGCACTGAGAAAAGGGGGGCGGTGGGGGAGGTGTGGCTGCAAAGAGATGCTCTTTTATCAGATTAGGGTGAAATATGGCCAGGCTGACCAATATGTAGCCTATTATGATGACTGGAATTAAAAAGCAAAACAGGATTTTAGGCTTAACAGCTTGGGAAGCTGCTATGATTTAGCATTTGCTGAACTTGGTTAATAATATATTAAGGTTGCAAAGCGTTCTTATAAATGGAAAGTGTTTCTAGTAAATGGTCAGGCCATTAATAGCAGGGACACCATAAAACATTCCAGCAGCATGGCCAACTGAAGAAGAGTACGAACGCATAGTGAGGAACGGCATGTGAACAAGCAGCAAAATTACTTGGGCTGATCTAGTTTTGTAGGAGCAGATGTGAGCGAAGATGTACTCAGGAGTAAGAAAAAAAACCACATTTTGATGGCAGGAAATTACTTTCTTTATTATAGTTTCCCAGACACAGGGAGAAAATGCATGACTGACAGGTCTTTAATACCAACTTGAACAATACACTAGAAGAGGATTCAGAGCAGGGCTGGATCTTTCTCTGCTGGAGGTTGGAGTAGATGCTACTAGGTTTTATCTTTCCATCTCTTCTCCATGTAATTCTCTCCTGTCCTTGCAGGACTCATTCTGGAATAGTTGGTACACATTTGCAATTATAATACGCAATTTGTACAGCCTACTAAAATTGTCTCTTTTTTTTTTTTTCCCTCCACAGATCGTGAGAATCAGTCTATGCTGATCACGTAAGTGCTTCTTTTTTGACTGAATTGAGACTCTGTTGCTGTGAAAAACTTAGAAGAAAAAAATCCTACTAAAACACAAGTTCAAAACTCAGCTTAATTGCCTGGAACTTGATCCAAGCCACGTAACTGGCAATTTGGCCATCTGATGCCTGCCTTGAGCCCCATGGGAAGGGAGTAGCTGAGGGTTTGATGGAGGCTGGCCATTTCTGATCCCCATCTGGTATTTGTTCTAAGTAGGCATGAAAACAACTCAGCAGGCAGTTAAAGAAGCTTCTTCCAGAGTTAGCCTTGCTGTGGCTGCCCTCTTTGGATAGGGAAAGCTTCTTCTTTTCAATGTGGTTGCTCTTGCTGCAAAGTATATTTATGAATGTTGTGTAGACACATCTAAAGGGAAGGAGATAACCAAGGCAGAAAAGAAGTGGCACATCATTTACTGACAAGTATGAAAGATGGAGAGTTGGGTGTCTCTCTACACAGGTCACGCGTGTTTCTGGATAATGCCAGCAAATTACTGCAGCTTTTCTATACGTTTTCTAATGTGTTAGCTGTATATAGGTATACCTCAGATCCTCAGTCTAGATGTTTGCAATAAAACTTCATGCCCTCAAAGGAAGCTCAGTGTAGTGTACCAGGTTTCTGAGCCCAGTCACGTGAAGAATTGGTTGCTGCTATCATAGACATTCACTTCTTCATTCAGTCACTTTAATGTGATTTCCACTGAAATGGCCAAAAAACAGGCTGCAGAAATCAGAGTTAGTGATTCTGAGAACAGCCCGTGTGTGGGGAGGAACTGATAGGACAGGAGGGTGAAAGGACAAGTTACAGCTATTTGAACAATGCCTGTGTCACCTTCCTCTTTCCTTTAGCGGAGAATCCGGTGCTGGCAAGACTGTCAACACGAAACGTGTCATCCAGTACTTTGCCACAGTGGCAGCCTTGGGTGAACCTGGTAAAAAGAACGTAAGTCTCTTTCATTTCAGACTCCCAGGGGTTTTCTGTTGTGTACAACCAACCTCGCAAGTCTACATCCCGAGCAATAAACCATGTGCTAGACCTCAACAGGCATGGTTAAGAAAAGAAACTGTTGGGAAAAGATACTGACACTTCTTCATGGCATTACTACAAGCATGCTGTTCTGAAGGTAGAAAGGCAACGCTCGTTTGAACTTGCTGTGCTCCAGACGGAGCAGCAAAACCACTCCTGGTTCTGAGCAGTTATTGTTGCTTCTGCTTTTTTCCTAGGAGTTTTAGTTTTCGTGTGTGTTAAGTAAATTTCTGGTTGTGTTAAAAGTAAAAGACGGGGAGACTGAAGATTAAGAAATTTGATTCAGTCTTCAAAATAGTCTTTAGTCTTCTTTAGTCTAGAAAATAGTCTTCAAAAGGACTAGGATTATCATTTCTCATCAAAATATCTGTTTTGTTGAAAGCTTTTTTGTCCACAAAAAAGGAATGTTTTGACAAAAGATTTTTTTTTAATCCGCTTTTCTGTATTTCTCTTTTCATAAGTGCTGTTCTGCTTATAAGTGCTCTCTAAGGTTACAGTGAATACTGTATTCATGCTGCTCTTTATCTTGTGTTGCTATGAGCTTCATTGCACTTGAAGGCTCAGCACTCTTTGTGGTGAATTAACCGATTCCTATGAACTGTATTTATAAGGCCAAATTTTCAGCCAGGCTTGGATTCTGTACAATAACTCACATCACCAAAACCCAATATAGATTCAACTGAGGCCTGCAAGGCTCTTTTAACAAATGATTGAATGGTCCAGAGCCAGGTCTCTATGTGCAATGAGACTGGTGCCCATAATGGTCTCTGAAGCCTGGTGTGCTCATGGAATAATTGTGCAAGTAATGGATACTGCAGTTGGAAGATATTCCATGCAATTTATAGCTCAGGTGGCATTTTATCTTCATTGTCATCACCCTTTCTTTTCAAATACTCCAACAGTTCAAGTGCAGCATGATCTAGTTATCTAAAACTTGTCTCTTTGCATTTACATCCGTTTATTCTTACCACCTGGCACTTTTCTCTGTCATGTTAGTTAGTCTTTTAGCAAAATCAGGTAGATGTTTGGAGCAGGGTTTAAAACAATGGGCTGTTCTGTCTGAGAGACAGAACTTGGGTATTTTGTGATGTATGGTGAATGCAAAGTAACGGTCACATGTGCTTTTTGAAGGACTTTTCAAAAAGTCCTTCAGGTGTATTGGTGCCCACTAGACATCTAGCCTTTCTGATGTGTATCTTTTGCGATGTTCTTCATGTTAATACTCACATTCTCTCTTTTTTTTTTTCCACTCCATCCTGTTCCTCTTTCGACAGCAACCAGCTACCAAAACTGGGGTAAGTCATCAGCTTTGCTATTTTATCTTTTCCACATGAAAACAGTAGTGGGCTCTGTCAGCCCATGTCACAAACCTCAGCATTTCACTTTGTGTGGCTCCCCCGGTGAAAGATCCCTGGAGCCCAAGCAGTTAAAGTAGTTTGCTTAAGCAAACTGAAGTGTGTGTGACAGTTAATGCTTTTCTCAACTCCAAAAATCCCAGATATTACGAGCTCTGAGTGCTTTCAAATCTAATGCATCTTCCTGCTTGTCCCTGTCTTCAATAGCCCCTCTCCTACACGCATCCACTTGGATGTCCCCACGTGCTTCACAGTACATGGGAAGACATGGCGATTTCTTGCATATGCAGATGGCATAAAATATCAAATCTACAAAGCAAAACAGTAGAAAGCAGCAGAATGTTTTAGGCCTTTTAAGCACTCGTTTTTGACTCACAATCTTGCTGTTAGCCGTTCACACAGTGCTACCCCTAGGGTGGAGCTAAATCACTTTTCTGTAGAGGCTTCTCTCTGTAAGTGAATGCATAACAAGTTATAGTTGACAGCTGAATTTGTGGCCTGTAGGTTTCTCAATAGTATTTCAACGTTGATTTCTAGGGAACCTTGGAGGATCAAATCATTCAAGCAAACCCAGCCCTAGAAGCTTTTGGAAATGCCAAAACCCTGAGAAACGACAACTCCTCACGTTTTGTAAGTCTGTAACATGACGTAATGATGCCCTTTTCAACAACAACCAGTTAGTAACATCTGTGTAATAATCCCTTCACAAGTTGCTTCTCATTTTGTCCACTGAAATGGTTGGACCTCCACACAGTGGCAGAATAATAAAGTAGGATCTAACCAGTAAAAAACTGCCGGAAGAATTAAAGATAAAAAGAAATGAAGAAAGATCCACCTTGAATAATTGTTTAAACTGTATATGATCAGAAGACAAGCAAAGCCTAGCTTTATGAAGCCCTTTGAACAGCAGTGGCAAATCTTGCCCCAGACTGCCTCTGCTACATAGCCTTATTTTCCTACCACGTTTTCCACCAGCCTAAGTCATTCCCCCTCTCTATAATAGCTCTACTTTGTCACTAAGCGTCAGAAATACACCACAGCCCCTGCTCCCTCCCACATCTTCCCCCTCTGCAGACCCACACATGCAGCAGTACTCCTACCTTTGATTTATACCATCTACCGTTTGGGGCGAGTAAGCTGCCCCTGGTTGTCCCTCAGTGCTGACATGACTTTGGGCCTCTCCTCATTTCCATTAGGCTTGCAGGAGAGCAATCCCCTGGGGAGCTCTGCCTCTGCCACATCTGGTCGATGTTGGCTCTGAGGTCCAAAAGGAATGGCATGAGGATGACAGCCTGAGTCTGTAGCCCATGCTTCCCTAACACATCCAGTTAGAAATTAAATTGGAAGGGGTGGAGAAGGTCAGAGGTTGTAAGGAACTGTGGAAAGCTACACAATTGTATAAGGAGTTTTGTCAGCTGGAATGGAAATTAATTACTTAAAAAATCCAATGTGTTTGCATATAATAAATTAAATTAAAACTACTCAATTTTTATGAAATTTAGTGGGATGAATATGCAAGTTAAAAGGGCAAAGCAGTGTAAAATCACAGCATCCTTCTGACACAAGTAGTCCATATAAGACAGGACTGCAAATAAGGAGGAGTCAAAAAAGGAGCTTGTGTGTCTCATGCCCAGGCTTATTGCCCTAAGTCCTGCATTACAATAAACCCACATCATGAAACTGGAAGCCACATGCATTCCTGTATCTTAGCCCAGCAGATAAGTACACACTTATCCTTTCCCCACAAGCTGATTACATAGTTTTATGTAGAGATTTAGGCTTGGAAAAGTGTAATATCGTTGTTCGATATTTCTCATTGACAATCTGCCTGTCCAAAGTCAAGGAGTTAGCATAAACTGATTCTTTGGGCCAAATGATTGCCTTCTAGCAGTATCCTTTGTTTCCCTCTGTGTATACTATATGTACTAATTAGAATATTCTTCTGTGTGAATTAGGGTAAATTTATCCGAATCCATTTTGGAACTACAGGCAAGCTGTCATCTGCTGATATTGAGATTTGTAAGCAGCAAATTCTTTCCTTTTTAAAAAAGTACAATTGCTCATCTGAAAGCTCAGAGAGCCTTTCTCACTGAATTTCTCTTTGTGCAACTAGATTTACTGGAGAAATCCCGAGTGATTTTCCAGCAACCAGGTGAAAGAGACTACCACATCTTCTACCAAATCCTGTCAGGAAAAAAACCAGAGTTACTGGGTAAGCATTACATGGTTCTACAGCTTTTAAGAACCAACCTTTAGCTGAATAGACAGTGGCTGAGGTGGGGGCAAGGGGCAAACCTGTGTTCAAGAAAGGCCCTTACGCTTCCTGTTGAACAAACAGAGCTTCCACTGTCAAATACTCCCTTTTAAAGATGCTGTTGCAATGGTAGCAAGAGACCATTTTTCTGTGATATACTGATGCAGGTACCCTATAAAGTGAAGTGATATTACCGATTAGATTAAGGAAATGAGGCTCAAACAGGACTTCTAAAACATAGTGTTATAAAGGCAAGAAACGTCCCATGAATTTGTGTAACCCAAGGTCTCAAAACATCTGGAAAATGCTACACCTCTAAGAGCATTTGCGGTGATAAAACTTTAATTACTCAGGTTTTCACATATGAGGAGATTTGCTTATATGTCCATGAAGAAAAGCTAGTTCCCTTTTTCTGCACCAAGTGCCGAAACTGACATTCTGGCATGTTCTGTAGCAAGGCAGGGTATGTGAAGCTGCCTCCCACAGATTGTGTGATGTTTACCCCTTGCAAGCTTTTCCTGGCTGAACGCGGTCCCATAGTCCTGCCGGAGAAGAGCAGAGAGCAGATGAGGTCTCTCCGCTCCCGTCTCCAAATGCTTTGAATAAAACCTTCAGTAATTATTTAAGTGATGTGGTTTGCTGACTTTAATTTGTGCTCTGAAGAAACACACTTTATAAAATACATTGAAGAGTCACTTTATTGCTGCACTAAACTGCTACTAAGCCGTAGCAATCATAAGCGGGTTTGAAGTCTTATTATCCTGATAGTGCATGGTCAAGTCTCTAACCCTCTTAGCTTTTACGTGGCCTAATTAATGACGATTACGGGAAAGATTTCAAGGAAGCATTGCACTGAGATTCCTGTGTGAATCCTTGTGCTGGAAAAATATGCCCTTTCTCTTAAACTGTCTGTCTGTGTACTCTACAACACCACACACCTTTCTGGCCAGCAGAAGCATGTCTGCAGGCTCTTGAAGAGGCTGAAACCAATGGGGACATCTGTTTCATAGATAAGAAATATATGTGCTTGTATATAAACACATACATATCTAAATATAGATAAATACAAATACAGAAAAATATAAATGTAGATAAATGAATACATAACATAGTGGCTACTTCGCAAAGTAACACAGACAGAGAATATGATTTTATATACACATATATTGATAGACATGTATATATTTACATACATATTTAGAACATGTAGATATATGTGTATGTATATAAAAGATTGAAATCTAGACGAAACCTTGGTCTGCTGAATGTGGGTGAAACTTTTGTGTGGTTTTAGGGAAGCTGGACTCTCCCTGTAGTTTTGGAGCCAGATAGCTTTTTAGAAAGCAAATCTGTATTTTGGGGGGTTTGATGCGAAGGAAAAGAAAAGAGAAGAGAAAGTGAGAGACATATTCAGACTTTTGTTCATCAAGAGTCAAGCATCACCTGTAAAGAGTCCTGGAAGTTGCTGTTTTGTGAGTCTGTTATAAGAGAGGTGAACCATGCCCATTGTCCCTGTCTTGGATCATACCAAAATCTTTCTCTTCTCTATACTTAGATGGGACTTTTACCCCCACAGGTATGCAAGGCAGAAAGTAGGGCTGTACAGGAATTGATGAATTCAGTATACTGCAAAACATGCTTAATAGATGTTTATGCAGTATTCCTACATTCTTTTTAGTTATGCTCTCTCTAAATCTTGGTCTTCAGACTGGAATAGTAGAATGAGAGAGTTGGTTGCCTCCCAGAAGGTGTTAAAAAGAAAAAGAAAAAAACAACAGAAAAAAAACTTTACACACAGTTGTGCAGAGACAAATGTATGCCACAGTTGATCTTTCCATCTCCATTTTGTTTTGATATGCTGAATGGGTGGCAGTTTTGACCTTTGCAGTTCTTTTACAGATATGCTACTGGTATCTACCAACCCATATGACTACCACTTTTGCTCCCAAGGAGTAGTTACAGTGGACAACTTGGATGATGGAGAAGAATTGTTGGCAACTGATGTAAGCCTGTATTGATTTGACTTCGTGCTGCATAGATTAGGTGCATGCGGGGAGACAAAATGCTGGCAGGAGCCTAACTTCTGTCACTGAAACTATTGGACTGACGTGAAAGTAGAAATGGGTCTAAATTGCATTCATACTATGAAGCATGAGGCCTGATAAACTATTATACTTTTGAATCTGGCCTTGCTCCATGTAATGCCCACAGGCACAATGCTCTTATAATTTTGATATATAAAATGAGAGACAAAGGGAGCTCTCCTCCTGCTCCCCAGCCACTGCTGGGTCTTCATGGTGTTCCAGTTGCTGCTTTGTGAGATGTAACCCTCGGCAGGTTAGTAATAGCTGCTGTGCAAAGATAGATTGTGGGGCTGCAAAATGCCGTTGTTTCGAATAGGGAAGTGACAAAATATCTGTGTTTCCTTTTCACAGCAAGCCATGGACATCTTGGGATTTGTGCCCGATGAGAAGTCTGGTTCCTACAAGCTCACAGGTGCTATCATGCACTTTGGGAACATGAAATTCAAACAGAGACCCAGAGAAGAGCAGGCAGAGGCTGATGGCACTGAAAGTAAGAGTAACTCCTTACATTCAAAAGTCTGGCATGTGTCATGCACTGTGTAGAGGAAGGAGCAGCCTGTTTGCTTTGATCTTATGCAATGTAGCTCCTGCTCAGCCAAGGGTGCTGTGCTTTATTTGTAACAGTGGCTTGTTCAGTGGTGGGTAACATTACTTAGTAGAAGGTGCTTAGACACAGCTGGAGTAACCCAATGATATTCCATTTTTGTGACCATTTGAACAAAATTTTTGTAAAAAGTTGTTGCCTTGGCTTTCTCTTTCATGTCTTCACATCTTTCTTCTATGCTTCCTCTTGCACCTGAAACTGTCTATAGCCAGTGTGGAGATATGTTCTTTTCCCTGTAGCTGAAGAGTTTCTCAAGTGTGATTCTTGCCGCAATTGGTGTCTAAGGTAGCTAGATGGCCTTCTCTACCACAAGGCAGAGTACAGACACCCTTATCACAAATCATTAAAAGAAAAAGTCTTTATCCAGCTTCTCTTTGGAAGTGGATGTGCTAAATATTTTTTTATTGGCTAGGTGTGTTTCCATGTAGAAGTTAAAAGCCAGTCAAAACCTTGTTTCTTTTGATCAGGTGCTGACAAAGCTGCCTACCTAATGGGAATCAACTCCTCCGATTTGATTAAGGGTTTATTGCACCCTAGAGTGAAGGTTGGCAACGAGTATGTGACCAAAGGTCAAAGTGTTGAACAGGTAAGGAGAAGCTCTTAGGGTATATGGATACCTGTCCCTCAAGCCTTGAGCATTCATCTGTAACATCTCAGAGAGAGAGACAGCTGCTAGAAATATTAACATGTACCTCTAGTAGTTGTTCTCATTTTATATCCCCAAACTTGAAGGAATAGACAGTGAAGTGCAGGGAATTGCTAGAGACTGACAAAGGAATAGTGGCTGGCTCTGCCTTTGATAGGATTGTTTTTATGATGTGTTAGTAGCAGCCACTCAAGGAAACCAGGTGCAGTAAAACCACAGGGGCGTTGATATCTAATTCTGGATGAGAATAGTTACCTAGAAGAGTTGAGTCATGGATAATTTATTCACTCATCGCTCATTCATTATTCATGTAATTTTAAGCTCTGTGTGACCTCAATCAGCTAAAGGCAATATCCACTTAAAGAGAAGTCCTTGGGTTAGCACTGCTAGCAGTACTGTAGCAGTATTGTAGAAGATACTGAAGCAATTTGATTACAATGAAAAATTTTTAAAGACAGGCTGTGTTACAATCTCAAAAACTAGAAAGCTGCTGGAGAGAGGTCTGTCCTATCTGTGTAGTCACGCATACACTAAAGAGACATTTGACAGACTTTTCCTATCACCTGCTTATGCTGTAGCATCCCTCAAAAATTAGAAGCAAGTGGCAATGAGTAACTTGACCACAGACCTCCTCTATTCTGACAGTAGCTCTAGACATCATGGCTGGCATCCAGCCCATGAGCTTTCTGGTACCTAACTTCCATGGCAATGTAAGGGATTAAAACAGTTGCAACTTACTGTCCAGCTGTTTCCCAAGAGGCACTTTACTAGCACTTTATCTACATGTTAGTATACACACATATACAGGACCAAAATGTGAAGAAAAGTCAGCATAGATAACAGGAGAAGCTGGGTGATGTATTAAGTATGCCTTGATGATTATGAGAACCATTGTGAAAAACCATAAATAGGGATTGAAATTGGCTACTGCACTGAAATCCTTATGTTCCACAATGAATTCTGTTCCCCACAGTGGTATTTTGAAACATGTATTCTAGGTTTTGTATGCTGTTGGGGCCTTATCTAAGGCAGTGTATGATCGAATGTTCAAGTGGCTGGTGGTCCGTATCAACAAGACCTTGGACACTAAACTGCCAAGACAGTTCTTCATTGGAGTCCTGGATATTGCTGGGTTTGAAATCTTTGATGTGAGTATTAATATGCGAGGACTTGGTGGAAGGACATAAAGGATAACAAGTGATAGCTCTCGGGTGGGTATTTCTTTTTCTAAAGGAACAAAAAGCAAAGTGCTGAGAAAGTTGTAAAGCAAATAGTATACACGATTCTACAAGGTTTTTCCATTAATAGATGTAGAAAACACTCACCACTCACAGCTGGACATGCTGATAGTTCCTGGGGAGGAAGAAGGTGGCAACCTTTAGCAGAGACGACATCTCACACTCTCTGGGTTGTGTTTTAGGAGAATGCATTGTTCCCACTCTTTCTCTTTAGAGAAAGCATCTTTTATAGGATATAATATCTCCTCCTCTTTGTATCTCAATATAAGATATATCCTCATCTCAATAAAAGAAAGAAATTTTTTACAGTGAAAACAATCACTCACTAGAACAACCTCCCCAGGGACACAGTAGAGCCCCCATCACTGGAGGTCTTCCAAGATGTGATTGGACGGGGTGCTAGACAATGTCATCTAGACTCCCTCTCCCACAAAAGATTGGATCTTTCAAGATCCCTTCCAACCTGAGCTGTTCAGTAATACTATCATTGTTGTCAACAAGTGTATGTGAGAAAAGCAGGTCACAACTTCTGTTTCTCAGAATCCATTCCTCAAGATAAGTGCTTAGTGCCGTCGCTGCTATGTGTTGCTCTCTCTGTGCAGCAGAGCAAAGAGACCATTGGCTCTGCTTTACAGGACTGGTGTGGCACGCTGCTGAAGGAAAGTCTCTCATGCATCCTGAGAGACTTGAACAAATCTGGGCATCCTCACACTTCAGAGGAGGGCACATGAGGCAGCCAGCAGCCTGCTACTGAACTTCCCCTTCCTTTGCCTTCTGTTGTTACGCTCAGTAGTTTCTCAACCAGTCACTGTTTAGAAGGTTTTAAATGTAAACAGTTTCCTTCTTGCTATTCCACCAAGACTTACCTTAGCCAACTGTGGTGCAAATGCTTCTTTTTTATCTCCTTTTGCAGTTTAACAGCTTTGAGCAACTCTGCATCAATTACACTAATGAGAAACTGCAACAGTTTTTCAATCATCACATGTTTGTCCTGGAACAAGAAGAGTATAAGAAGGAAGGCATTGATTGGGTATTCATTGATTTTGGCATGGACTTGCAAGCCTGCATTGATTTAATTGAGAAGGTATGTACAGGAGTGCTAAGGTGTATTTACTGAATTGATTTTATTCATGATGGTCCTTTGGAGATGTCCTCGTGTCCCAGTGAACAGAACAGGATAAACAGCAGGACAAGTTTCTTGCTTTTCTACATGCAATACAGAATCAAAGGAAAATCAGTATTTGTAGCATTTGTGGCTACTTGGCTTGACTTCCATAAGTTTACCTTATGGAGGCAACAGTAAACACAAGCTGTAACTATTAATTTGTATGACTGTACAGTTTTTAATTCTTCCTCTATCCCTACTGCTCTTCTGTTTACTTTGGACCACATATGCTTAACATCAAACTTACTTGTCAGCTTTTCAGGGCAAATAATGAGTTTCAGTCACGTGCCCTGTGAGGCTCTCTGTGAGGCTCCTGTTTCTTACTTTACATGTTGATGTGTGAAGTCCTTAATGCTCTTCCTAGCCTGGAGCTATTGCTTCCCTCTCACCGCTTCCCCAGCATGGGGTAGGATGTCTGCACATGATCCTAGTCCTTATCTGTCCAGTGCTAGGAAGTTCATCTTTTACTGAGGCACAAACAGTAAAATGCTACTAGGTCCACCTGCCTTGAAAGGTAAATCAAACCCTTTTTGGAAGTCATTATAAAGCTTCCTAAGGCAGAGGTGACATACTGAATGGTCAAAGGTGTGGTTACTATTTTAACAGAATAGTCAAAGGCTTCCTCCTCAGGATGAGAAGAAATTCTGCAGGCTTAGAATTCCATCAGATCAAACTTAAAGGCTGCAAAGCTACTGAAATCAAGCAGCCTATGCATTTTCCAACAAAGATGTTCTTAAATCCACAGCCATTGGGAATCCTGTCTATCCTTGAAGAGGAATGTATGTTCCCAAAAGCTACAGATATGACATTCAAAGCCAAACTCTACGACAATCATCTTGGCAAGTCACCTAACTTACAGAAGCCCAGGCCTGATAAGAAAAGGAAATATGAAGCTCACTTTGAACTTCTTCATTATGCTGGTGCAGTAAGTACCCCTGCTGGCGGGTAGGCTTTGTATTAGAGGTCTTCCAGGTGGGGTTTAGCCCATAGTGTGCAACAAAGGAGGGCAGGAAGGATGAAGAGGGGAAGAAAGGAACAGTGAGGAGTAAAAGCAGACATCTACCCTCTCTGTACAAGTATTGCACTACAGTAAGATGCCACCAGACTTCAGAACATCTGATCCTTGGATACACAAAAAAAATGAAACAAGCTGAGGAACGTTAATAGTGCTTTTGCTGAAAATATGCCTTGCCTTTATCACTTTTCCAACAATCAGACTCAGACTGGTGATTAAACAGTAGCAGCATCTAACTTTCCATCTTGGTTCTCTGTACAAATGAACTGAATTTCTGCCTAAGTTTCAGGGATTTTTTTAAAAAAAAAAAAAGATTTGGCATCACGACCTCTCAATTTGGCATTGAGAAGTCATGGAATCCCCTTCTCTGGAGATTTTCAAGACCCGCCTTGATGCAGTCATGAGTAATGTGCTCTGGGCAATCCTGCTTTATCAGAGGAGTTGGACTAGATGATCTCTAGAGGTCCCTTCCAACTCTGTCAAATCCGTGAATCCATGAATCACTTTTTACTCATGTTAGGACCAATGTGCCAAAAGAAATGTGGCTAATTCTGACGTGAAGGTTGAGTTAACAGGCCTGATGATGATGGGGTGAAAGGGAAAATACAATCCAGTACTGTGACACCTGAGCCCAAATGTGCCCAATTTCAAAGCTCTGTCTTCAGACCAGATGGACAAAAAGAATTTGAGAGGGACATAGGAAATCTGTTATCAAACTAGAGTTGATATGAAGCCTCAGCACAGCTGAGCTGGAACCTACCTGATGCTGTTAATTTCAAATTATAATTGAACATTAAGATAATTTTGTATGTATTAAGATAAATAATGCCCATCTTGCTCTTTATCTGTAGTTGTTAATGTATTTGGCAAAGAAAATTAGAATTTCTGTCCCCTTGTGGTACTAATAATGGAACATATTTTCCCACTAAGAGCTATGGCAAAGTCCAGGAGTTAGATTTAATTTTAATGATTAAACTTCTGTGAGAAAATCTTGATTACTCCAGTGTAGCCTGCTATTGTGAAGTGAAATTATTACTTGCACATTTTATAGTTCAGCACTTATTAGTAGGCTTCCTGGAACACTGATGACATGGTATCTCTACAGCCAACCACATGGACTCCATGAGAAGATGTAGGAACCAGATAGTTTGGAAGGGGTGTGCAGGATTCGAAAGGTACTTATTAGGAAGAGAGTTTTGGGAATTAGGAAGCAGAGAATTGGAAGGGAAGTGATGAAAAACTGGGTGGTTGGTCCTGCTCTGAGAGCAGCACTTTACAAAAGGTCACTGGTTTCAAGGCAAACCATAAAGGACTACTAGCTCCTCTGAAGGGGAACATTTGCAACCTCTGGTTTGTTTTCAATGTCTTGCTGTAGGTTCCCTATAACATCATTGGGTGGCTTGAGAAGAACAAAGACCCGCTTAATGAAACTGTAGTAGGTATTTTCCAAAAGTCATCCAACAAACTCCTGGCAAGCTTGTTTGAAAGCTACGTTGGTGCTGACAGCGGTAAGCAGAACCAGCTCACATGGGTTTTCTTTCATTTCTGGGATGTGTGCTTGGCAATGAATTTCAGAAACAAAACAGTTCTCTCGACTGCAATTGACTCAATGCTAAATGAGGCAGTGACTAATTATTTAGATGTGCACAGCATCTGTAGGAGTTTGCCAGTTCTACAAGGAGGCCATTAACTCAGCTAGTTTGAATGCCTAATACCTCTGAGCAGTTTTGGCAAGGAAATCCGCGTGTTGTGAACACTCCAGGGGGAGTTTGAGCATGGGAGTGTTCAGATATGCACGCCAAGTGTTGCATAAAAAATTTTGTATGTAAATACCTATGAACAAGAACAGCTCTTGTTAGCCACACTGTAGTTCTCCTTGCTAGCCATCCTGAATTAAAGAAGAAATATAAAGTTTAAGAGAGAGTTCAGGAATATTTTATTGGATTGGTGGCAGTAGATGATTTTGCCAATACAACTTCCTTTTTTGCTTGCTGGGTTGTGAGGGGTTTTTTTTGCTTAGCAAGACTAGTGTATGTCTGAGAACGTACTTAAGCTGTATGAATTCCACAGAATTGTTTTATTTGTGAGAAGGCAAGTAGCAAGCATCCAGAAAATTGATCTTAAGTAAATAAGACTGGCATTCATTACAAAGATGTAGCTCTTATGTCCTGAAGTTGCAATCACTTACAGCCTATTTATTAGTAACCTTATTTGTATAGATGTGGTTGTCATGAATCGTCAGACGCTTTCTGAGGAAGCAAGCAGGCTGCAGACTTCATAATGTGAATAAGAGATGGAGCTGAATGTAAATAACAAAAATCCTGCCACTAGCAAATTTTTGCAAGTTACCAACTGCCTATTTGCCTTTGGATGTTCCTGTCAGTCAGAATACTACCTTGCTTTTCCTCAGTGTCAGGAGAAAAGAACAGCCTGTCCAGATTAGCTTCTTTCAGTCTCAGCAGTGTCACTTTCAAAAGAGGGAAAGGCTGTGGATAATTGCATCAAGCACATTGCACTCTTCTCCTTTTATGCTGACTGTTGTTGACAGGTGACAGAATGCCAGACCTCCTGGGAATGATCTAATGGTCCAGAGCTTAGAAAGCCGCAGCTATTGTCGTACATTTTTGGGTCATGTTTGGCTCTTGTGAAACTTCATAAAGGTCATGTCAGAAAGTAGCATTCCTTTGGAGGATCTGAATGATTTTGACTCTGAAGCTTTAAGCAAGATTCAGGGGATGCAAAGCTACTATATGTAAAAATACAAAATAAATATTAATTTCCCTCTATTCTGGACAAATATTATTTGCTCGAGTTCAGTGACTGCATAGCAGACACAAGAATCAGTGTCTATACAGTACAATGTAAAGTATAAATTTTCCCTAACCATTACTTTTCTTTGTCGTCTCACCCAGGCCTATAGGCTATTTAATGAACGACAAGTGACTCTATTTTGTTAAAAGTTATTTTTCTGCCCTTTTCGTATTTATGGACTTTCTGCATAACAAGTGATGTTGTGTAGATCTGAAATGCAAATGCAATCCAGAAAGCTTACAGTGGTCTTTGACCTAAGCATGGACAGAGCGCTCCAACTTGTGATAGATCAGACTTGATGTTCAGAATGTTTTGTATAATGTTTGAGCAATCAGAGACATGAAGTCATTAGCTATGCTTTTCATTCAAAGGAAGTTGTGCTATTGAAACAGTTTGTCTGTCTGTCATGCCCTGCCTGTATCCCCTACTAAGATACAGATTGTTATTTTTTTATTTATTTCTTTTTTATTTTTTTTTCCTTAGCTGACCAGGGTGGAGAAAAGAAACGCAAGAAAGGTGCTTCTTTTCAAACAGTGTCCTCATTGCACAAGGTTTGTTTGCCTCTCCTCATGTGATGGTTTGAGTTAAGAAAATACATTGAAGAGGAATGTTAAGGATTGATTGGACAAAAAGAATTTAAATTGAACATCAGAATTTGATTCGAGGCTTGGGTTGCTGCCCTTGGCTAAGTGAATATATTGTTATTAAGATGACATATGTGAGGGGCTGTTCCATTCTATCTTCTTACCTCACATCCAAGAGGTGAATTGTTTTCAATTTTATTTGAGAAAGTATCACAAAATCTTGTGAACAACTTTTATCACTTATTGCTTCATGCATGCCTGTGGAACAGGAACTGATTGCAAGTAATTTGCTAGTCCCTGTCTGATTGCCCTTTGTAATTGGATCCTAGGGTTAGAGCAGTCAGGGAGAACAGAAGTTGTTGAATGGAGTGTCATATGGCCTCTTTTTTCCTGAGTAATTCCCTTCAACTGGGACTGGCATGTGCTTCTGATGGAAGCTGTCACTAGAATCATCCCTGGGAAAAAATGGGAGCTTTAATTTACCATTAGCACAATTTATTCTGGGTAAGCACTGAGGAAGCTGTAATGTAGGAAAACCTCAGGTAGGGAAAGAAGCAGTTATCTGCCACTACTCATGTCATTTTATCTTGTTTGGAAGTACTCCTCATGAAAGGAAATCATGAGCTGTAATTTACCAGCTGAAGAAGCTTAAAGATAGCTGAAGGATCACTCAGACAGTAATTTAATAACCCACAAACAGAAGCCCACTTTCCAGCACACAAGGAGCTGCTCAGTACCCAGCCCAGATTGTCTCATTTATTGTCCTGACTGGCACATGAGAAATTTTCAGTTTGAAAGTTGTGCTGATGACATTCTTCTTCCACCTCCAACGGTCTCCATTTTCTGCTTACTAGACAAAACACTTTCCGCAGAGCTCGGTGATCACTGGTAGGCACTGAATGGTTGGCTGCTTCTGAGTTAGCTTGCTGCCTGCCTGGCAGGTGTCTGGTTAAGATCAATAAAGGAAAAATGTTTGGCCAGTAGGACAAAAGCCTAACTTTTAGGAGGAACAGATGGGAAAGGTGAACTGTCCTCACTGAGCTGGGAAGTAACTAGGCAAAAATGCATTTGGCTTTACAGAAATGCTCCACAGGATGATACTGCATCTTGCTTGCTCTTCATCCTGGTTCTGACATTTCTGGGGTTGTAAGTAAAACGTGTCTTCTTAAGACTTTGCTAAAACTGATGTCGATTCCTATAATAAAGTTAATTCATACTTTGGTTTATTTGAACGCATTTCTCTGTAATATTTTTGGTAAGGTTATAATTTTGTTGGAGACTATTTAGAGAGATGAATTTAATAAACTTAACAGCTGACAAACCAAAGAAATAAGTGACGGGAATTCCACTAAACCGCTAAAGCTAATTGTGTTTTTAATATGTCTGTTCTAGGAAAATTTAAATAAGCTGATGACTAACCTAAAATCTACAGCCCCTCACTTTGTACGATGCATTATCCCCAATGAATCAAAAACTCCAGGTATGGAAAACACAAGAGTCTTAAAATTTTAGTATATTTGAATTATGTCATTCCAATACTTACTTCCAAGTCACCAGATTGTACTTAAATACTGTCTGTGTTGTTCACCTTATCCAATGGCGTTGCTCTTTCAGGACATGACACCTCATATTTTCCAGTTCTCTCAGTGAAACAAAGATTAACCCCTACGGAGAAGCTCCTTTTAATTTAGTCTTGTTTCTCCCCTGTAGGTGAAATGGATGCTTTCCTTGTCTTGCATCAGCTCCGCTGTAATGGTGTCCTGGAAGGCATCCGCATTTGCCGTAAGGGTTTCCCAAACAGGGTGCTTTACGCTGACTTTAAACAAAGGTAATGCAGAGCTCTGTCATCTCCTGTCCTAACCCATCAGTCAAAATAAGCAAAGTATGTCTTCTCATTTTAGTTTGAGGTATATTATTCCATTCCAGTTTATTTTCCATTGTTTGCCTGAACATGGGAGGCAGAATTCTGCTCTTGCTTCTGCCTATATAGATGCAAAGTAGGAAATTACCCTAGGTGACTTTTTACTTTAGTTTCTTTAAGTTTTGGGTGGTTAAAAAAAAACAACAGGGAGAATCTAGGTCAATTTTACTCATTGCTCATCTGTTATTAACAGGTACCGCATTCTGAATCCAGGAGCAATCCCGGAGGATACATTTGTGGATAGCAGAAAAGCTGCTGAAAAGCTGCTGGCATCTTTAGATGTTGACCATAACCAATATCGTTTTGGACACACCAAGGTAACCAGAGAAGACTATCACTGCTCATATAAAGAGAAAAGTATTGGATCTAATATCTGATTTGCAGAGTAGGACATTATGCAATTTCTGAAGAGTTAATAATACAAAGAACCAGCAATATGGCAGCAAAGTGATATTAATTTTTAAGCTGTGCTAGAGAAATTTTATTTCTCTGGCTCAAGTTCCCACAAAGCTTTTATTACAGCAACACTAAAAGTGGACACAGCAGCAGCTGATGCTCTATGCCCCCCAGTAAAACAATACCTTATTTTATATAATATAGGTACACTCAAACATATATGGCCCACAAGATCAGCTGCAGCTTTTGAAATGAGGCCATGTGCAATAATGACATGATCCCATTAGCAGGGATATCTGGGAGCTGGGATCTGTGGTTCAGCTGACCTGCTTTGAACCCTGCCACTGTTGAAAAGTACCGTGCCAATAAAAACGGGGCAATAAAATAGTTTGGCCTATTCAAAACTGGAGAGATGACACCCGGCTTTAAAACAACCTCAGAACTGTCCAGTGCAGTCCCTGATGCAAGTAGTATTTGGCCCTCTGTACTCTTTTACTTTATAATGAGTCAATAAAAACACCATTCTTCTGAAAGATTTCAATAAGGTCAGTGTAACTCTGGAATAAAATAATTCGTTATGGTGAAATGACATCTGTACACGTATCAGGTGTTCTTCAAGGCTGGTCTCTTGGGCCATCTAGAAGAAATGAGGGATGAGAGACTTGCGAAAATCTTAACGATGATCCAGGCAAGAGCACGTGGAAGACTGATGCGGATTGAGTTTCAGAAGAGAGTGGAGCGCAGGTATGAAGGCATCCCCTTAAATCTTAGCAGATAATAGTCATTACCATTTAATTATATATTCAATAGAGCCATTATTACATTCCCTAAGGCTATAGCCAACCCTAAATTTAAGGTTTAAAGTGGGTGTATGATAAAAATAATAGCAACTGTATATTAGTTGCCTGCAGCTCTGGCAAAAATCAGATTTGGAAATTTTTCACGTCCATGAAAATCAAGGGACGTGGAGGAAGTTTCTTGTATATCTTGGAACCTAGTACAAGTTCCTAATGTTACTGAGAACAAAGCCACAAAACTGACTGAGAATTTAAAAAAAAAAAAAAGAAATCTCACTTTCTCAATTCAGGCTAAGCTTTAGAGAATTTTGCTTGTTTTCTTCTCAAACCAGGGATGCCCTTCTTGTAATTCAGTGGAACATCCGTGCTTTTATGGCTGTGAAGAACTGGCCCTGGATGAAGCTCTTCTTTAAGATCAAACCTCTTCTGAAGTCTGCAGAAACTGAAAAGGAGATGGCCAATATGAAGGAAGAGTTCTTGAAACTGAAGGAGGCCCTGGAAAAATCTGAAGCCAGGAGAAAGGAACTTGAAGAAAAACAAGTCTCTCTAGTTCAGGAAAAAAATGATTTGCTTCTCCAGCTCCAAGCTGTGAGTAGACACATATATTCATATATTTATTAGATGTTCTTTGAAACTCAAGGACTTACAGACCAGACTGTAAGGGCAATTCAGTCAAAATAAGCTGTTGATCTTGTCAGTCTCGCAAAAAATGATTGGCTATAAATTCTCATGTTCTAGCATATAACTAGAGGGACTAGCAATGCAAATTTTAGCATGTTCTGTCAAAGGCAATGTCCGTGTCAGATGTGGAAGTAGTTTTATATGGGAGTAGTCATGCTCACCAGTGTCGCATCCTGCTCCGTTAATTACTTGTTGGTCTTGTCTTCTGAGATCAGGAGTAGGAAATTTTCCTTATGCTGTTCTGTAGTGTTGGATCAGGCTCTCTGACCACTTAGAGGATAGGGGAAAAGTGAGGAAGAAAAAAGGCCAGGCAGTCATTGCTGTCCTCTTTCTTGTGTCACACCAGGAGCAAGACACTCTGGCAGATGCTGAGGAACGATGCGACTTGTTGATTAAATCCAAGATTCAGCTGGAGGCCAAAGTCAAAGAACTGACGGAGCGGGTTGAGGACGAGGAGGAGATGAATTCTGAGCTTACTTCTAAGAAGAGAAAATTGGAAGATGAGTGCTCTGAACTCAAGAAGGATATTGATGATCTTGAAATAACACTTGCAAAAGTAGAGAAAGAGAAGCATGCTACAGAAAACAAGGTACTTTTAGGACTTCACCATATATTCAAAAGAGATGGGGCATGGATTACCTTTATGACAAGAGCTACTGGTCTTCTGATGGTTTTACACTGTCTGTTACACACCAAAGGATCAGTATATACAGATATATTTGGCTTTATGAGGGAAGAAGATTTAACTCTGGGCCTAAGTTTCCCTTTTTCTGAAGTGAGTTTTGCTGCACTTCAGCGAAAGAATTATGTCTAGTTTGGGCATTTTTAAGTAAACGATTTTCTGCTGTAACCATGAGTTCTTTCAGCTCTTCTTCTTCGAGCATGTAAATGTAAATTTCATCTCCTACTTCTCCCAGAGAGAATCAGAAGCTGAAGTCCACCACAATGGGAGTGAAACTTGAAAAGAATTTAGTACATTTGAAAGAATGTACTAAACCCACACAAGGACTGCCACACATTGCCTCCCTTGATGGCAATTTCACTCAAAAAGGCACATTGGGCTGGGGGTGGGGAGAGATCCCTTCCTTTCCATTGTCTTCCTGCATAAAAATTTGGTACAGACAGCCATTTGAGCCAGGTTATGATAAAGCCTTGCTTCAAAGTCTTACAAATACATCTTCCTTTCTCACACAGGTCAAAAATCTGACAGAAGAAATGGCGACTCTTGATGAGAATATCAGCAAACTTACTAAGGAGAAAAAGTCATTGCAGGAAGCTCATCAACAAGTTCTGGATGACCTGCAAGCAGAGGAGGACAAGGTCAACACACTGAGCAAAGCTAAAGTGAAACTGGAACAGCAAGTGGATGATGTAAGCTGGCTCTGCCTTCATGTTTCCCCAGGGTTATTTGTCCACTACTTACAGTTTTCATGAGTCTGAAATGTTGCAAAGCTTTGAAGTGTATTCCTGGCATTTTAGAAATGATCACGAGGTAGAAATATAGTCCTTGTACTGTCTCTAAAAGGTATAATTACAGGAATACTACAAAACTTTATCTGTGTAGTTCAGCCTTTGGAAGGAGTGCATTAACAAGGGAAAATCCACTTTCTTTGAATTTTCAAGGTAACTGGCATGAAGTCAAACAGAACTTTGTCACTAAGAGAACTGTAATGCTTGCACAAATATAAAACATGGACTAACCCTTACATTATATTTTTTTAGCCCATACACCCACTGGCTTCTAGAAAACAAAAAATGTAAAATGGGATGCTTGTACTTAAGTACTTCTGCTTTGTAACTTGCTATAGCTCAGCACAAAACTGGGCTCAGCGTACATCTGACTGTAAAACATCTGTGTTCAACATATTTAATAAGTGACTTTGATCCTAAAGCTTGAGGGCTCACTTGAACAAGAGAAGAAAGTGAGGATGGATCTGGAAAGGGCAAAACGCAAACTGGAAGGGGATTTGAAGTTGACTCAAGAGAGTGTCATGGACTTGGAGAATGATAAGCTGCAGATGGAAGAAAAGCTAAAAAAGTAAGAGACTGATTCTGTTGTACAAAATAAAGCAGCAGAGTTACCACTGTCATTTCAGAGCCTTCAAGTGTGTTATCCTGCTCTGATGGTGGCTAAAAGGAAATTTCATGAGGAGAGAGTGTGTTGCCAAGGAGGGAGGGAAAATCACTCTTACTTGTGCACAGTACACCTAAAACATTAGAATTCATTACACTTTCCAGCATTTAAAAAAAAAAAAAAAAGTTATGCATGTTTTTCACTGCTTAGAGGAGAAAGCTGAAGCAAGTCTCTAAAAAGTTGTCGATCCTAACTAGCTATGGCAGTATTGTTGAAAGGCTTGACTCTTAAATGTATTTTTCCATTGAGTCTGAAAATAATGTTACTTTTGTATGATACAAAGAACCAGAATTGTAATTGCACAAATTCATACAGAGTCTTGACTTGGAAACCACTGCTCAGAGGAAGATGTGTTTTCATGCAAATACATGTACATGAGGATTGCTTTCATTTTTAGATATGCTAGAAGTTTTATTGAACAATTCTTTAAATATTGCAAAAGCCTAACTTGAAGCTACAGGCAAAATTGTGACAGTTGGATTTTCCTTTCTGTGGCAGGAAAGAATTTGAAATGAGCCAGCTGAATTCCAAGATAGAAGATGAACAAGCTATAGTGATGCAGCTGCAGAAGAAGATCAAGGAGCTCCAGGTTAACTTGCTTCTTTCTCATGTATCCTAGGATAAGCAGCTCGGCTTTGAGACCCAAAGTGCCAATCTGTAGCTTCCCAGACTGATCCCTTTTCCCCTCAGGATGCTTGTTCTGTAGTGATTCCTTCACAGTATCAGGACATATGACCACAGAATGCTAGTGGTTTTAGGCAAGGCAGAAAGGCTTTGGTGTTTTGTTTTAAGCAAGTAATATTGTTCCAAACAATCGAGCTGAGGGTGGATGCTGGGGAGGAGTACAGCAGTGATAAGCATGGATATGA
>JAOXJM010000001.1:93813510-93855063 GCA_026413425.1 Tringa solitaria | reverse complement strand
GAAATGCACAGGAAATTTTCAACAGAAACAAAAAGGGCAAAGAAAGTCAGCACAGTCAAAACAAAAATATCTTAACCCAAAACATCAGCTCTGCTTTTTTTTTTTTTGTAAATGAAGAACATTTGCAGAACTTGGACATGAAGTGTAGATTGGTCAACATAACTGTTTCATAAAAAAGACTGCTCCCAATGAATATTCATTATTCTTGCAATTCTACACACTGCTGTATGTGAAATCCTGTCTTAACACTCCTAGAGAAAGGTTACTTCAGGCACAGAGCTCTTAAAATGGGAACAAAGAGTCCATCCCCTTCAATGACAATTTGTTGCTGCTACTCCTACTATCAAGTAACTTCTCTCATGTACTTCAACTGAATGTCAAGTACGTAAGTTCAGTGCACCTGGCCTAAATGTCTCAAAATCAAACTTGGAGAGCAATCTGCTGTGGGAAAGATGTGACTCATCATTCTTACTCTAGCTCAAGAGCTGATTTATTGGCACAAATGGCCAAGTTGCTGTCCTTCCACCTGTGTTGTAAAGTGTGGGCTGGCAGAGGGTTTAAGAATTTGTAAGGTTCTTCAAGGTATTCCAATGGGAGTCATCATGAAGGTGACCCGAAGGTGCTCATGTCTCTTTGGTAGGCTCGTATAGAAGAACTAGAAGAGGAGTTGGAAGCAGAAAGAGCTGCTCGAGCCAAGGTGGAAAAGCAGAGATCCGATTTGTCCCGAGAGCTGGAGGAATTAAGTGAGCGACTTGAGGAGGCAGGGGGAGCCACAGCTGCCCAGCTGGAGATGAACAAGAAACGTGAGGCAGAGTTCCTGAAGCTGCGGAGGGACCTTGAGGAGGCCACACTGCACTACGAAGCCACAGCTGCCACCCTGAGGAAGAAACACGCAGACAGTGTGGCTGAGATGGGGGAGCAACTGGACAACCTGCAGCGGGTCAAGCAGAAACTGGAAAAGGAGAAAAGCGAGCTGAAGATGGAAGTTGATGATCTGTCATCCAACATGGAGCAGATGGTTAAGGGAAAGGTAAGGGTGCTGAGGCTTCCCAAACCTGCAGAGGACATGTGTAGCTAAGGCTGGTCTGAAGGTTTCCCAGGACACCTGGTAGGGCTGCAGTGTTTTAAAAGGTGGGGTCTTGCAATCTGAGGATGCTTATATGCACAATATCCCTCCTTCCCAAGTGGTATACACTTTTTACCTGGAGATGGGACTGTAATTAAGATGGCCTGTCTAAAACACATAGTGCATCCCCAGTTGCAGGCGTATTGTTTATCTGTAGATCTCGGAGCATAAAACTGTGTCATTTAAATTGTGCTCCCCTGGGCTGGTGATGACTGGGGTGATGCCATCCAAGGCTGGATATCTCCTCTCCTAAGCAGAGTCCTCTCAGATCCTGCCCTTGGTTCAGTTTTCACCCATGTTGGCAAGGAGCACAAAGCAAAGGCTTGCATGACTATCATGTGTGGTTTTACTTCCTATGGCCGAATTACAGCTTTTGTTTCTTGAGTAGATAATCTCAGTAGCTTTCAAAGCACTCTTTAGAGTTCTTTCTGTGCAAGTGAAGAAATGAAATTTCAATGTTCTGAGAGTTAGAAAGCTGTCATCAAACTCAGTTTATGATAAATGGCAATTAAAGCAGAATCAGTAAAGCAATTTTCATTGGAGGTGATTTTCCCATCTAGCAATTATGAGGAGGCTTATGCGTGAACTTCATAGGCATGTGATTGCTTTTGAAGTTCTTGCAGAGTCTTTTTATGCCAGTGCTTCAGTTGAGAGCACAATTCAGGGAAAACAAATGGGGAAGGTGGTCTGTTGGGAAGACCCCTGGGACTGTAGACTCAGGGCTACTATTCCCTGCTCTACTGCAGTGCTATTTGTGTCTTTGCTATCTGCCATTTCTCTGAAAGGCAAACACACACAAAAAAAAAGGATACATTTGGAAGGCTACTGCTTCCAAACTGCTGCCTGGAGGCTACAGCTTTGTATGTCCTGTCTCCTGGTTCCTGTTAGGCAAATGCAGAGAAACTTTGCCGCACTTACGAAGACCATCTGAATGAGACAAAAACTAAACTGGAGGAAATGACTCGCCTCATGAATGACCTCACTACTCAGAAGACGAAACTCCAGAGTGAGAATGGTATGTGTGTGTTCATCCTAAAATAAGTTACCTAGAAACAGTCTATCAAGTGTGTCTCAGCAGTATGTCAGTGAGATGTATTATGCAATGGCATCTGCTTGAAGGTGGCTGGAATAGGATTGCTGAATCAGTGACTGTCTCTTTTGACTTTCTTATCTTCAATGTTTTTACAACCTTCCCTTCGACTGGCTTTTAAAAGAAACGTCTAACCATATTTACCAGCATACTGTGATACCATCTCATGAGCTGAAATGGATGTGCTGGCTAGGTACCCAGTTTCAGGAACAAGGACATGTACATCTATCTTGTAATGCTGGAAGGAAGATGAAGGAGTTGGCATACTGCTGCTCTCTGTGTGAATACCATCTTCCTCAGCGTGACCTTGGGCACTGCACTCTAGAAGATGCTCACATCCAACCAAAAATGCCACATATCCTCTAAATGCTTGCTATGATTTTAGCCAGAGTAGTTTTAAATATCTGCATCCTCATCAGATACCACTGAATTATGTATTTTCAAAGACATATGCTTGATATCCTGTGTGTTTTCTTGTTAGTTCTATGTACTCCTATAAGGCTGCAGTTTCCACCCCGCAGTGACATCCTCCTTGTGATAAATTAAGTTTTCCTTATGTATCCCTCTGTTCTGTACGCTGGTCATTTGGAGGTTCTCAGGGGGCTTTCCAGCCCTCTGAAAAGAAGTCTGTGAAAACGCAATGTGAAGTAGTGAAGAAAAGTATAAATAAAACCAGCTACAATTGCATGTGAAAGTAAGCATCAGTCTAGTCTGATCCATGAGCTGAACCAAAATTAATGAATCAAGGTATTGGCAGAACAAAAAATTAAAAAAACAAAACAAAACCACAAAACCCACCAAACGTTCCCGCCCCCACCAAACAATCAAAAACCCTAAGGAAAGCTATCCTAGTGACATGTTTGATTGTTACAACTTTAGAAGCAGCTTCACAAAAGGTCAGCCACAATCACTGTTAGTTCTTTTCCTCAGCAGAATTGGCCAGGTGGGATTTGATTTTGGCTGGGACTTTGTCATTTCATCATCTTACTTTTTTTGTTAAATCCCATGACAGGTGAATTTGTAAGACAGCTGGAAGAGAAGGAGTCACTGATAAGTCAGCTGTCCCGGGGGAAAACATCATTTACACAACAGATTGAAGAACTTAGGAGACAGCTAGAAGAGGAAACCAAGGTAATACTTTGACTGTGCCCCATTCATTAAGATGGAAGGGGGAAAACTCTTCACTTGTAGCCTGGATAAAAGGCTGGAAAAAGGGAAGGAGAAATAGGAGTGAGAGTGCTTCCTGGTAATTGTACAGATGTAAGTTCTTGCCCCTGACTGTGGCAAATCACAGGAGAAGAGTTTGGGAAAATAATTAGCATCCATAACTGTTAAATAAAACTTAGCCAGTAGGATGGCCAAAATCTCAGATCTTGCATCTTAAAAGTTTGGATGCTTCTCCAAAGGTGTTAGATTGTCTTCAGTCTTGATAGCTTCCTCAGCATGCCACCAGTTAGGGGTGACTTCAAACACTTCTTACCTTACTTGATCTGGAATATCAAGGCCAGAGGAAAGGAGGAAAAAAAGGCTTAAGCCTCCATGTGAATTGCTAGGGGCTGTTTGTTTGGGTTTACTGTAGGCAACCCTGCAATGCTGTGGCCTTTCTATCCCTGCAGTCCAAAAATGCCCTGGCTCATGCCCTGCAAGCGGCCAGGCACGACTGTGATCTCTTGCGGGAGCAGTATGAGGAGGAGCAAGAAGCCAAGGCAGAGCTGCAGCGGGCTCTCTCCAAGGGAAATGCAGAAGTGGCGCAGTGGAGAACAAAGTATGAGACTGATGCCATTCAGAGAACTGAGGAGCTGGAAGATGCCAAGTAAGTGAGTTACATGGGCTCCGTGCCCTTGGCTGGCAAGACTGTGCTCCCTGGGACTTGTTAGAGCACTAAGGAAATAGGGCAATCTGGTTGGAAAAATCCCTCTCGCTCATTGCTGTCATTTGTGGCTGTCCTGTTCTTTTCATTGCTTGAGCAGGTCAATGTTTCTGTTGAGTCCTTGACCATGGGGTAGTGGATGTGGATCCTGGGGCTTAAGAACTAAGAAGATTAGATTAGCCAACTTGTTTATGTCACACACTCAATTCCTTTGCCCCGGCCCAGTGCTACATTCCCTAGGTCTTGACTTCCCTTCTCAGCAGGGAGATGATGGCTGCCCTGGGAAGGTAGGGCAGAAAGTCATGCTGGCTCATGCCGTGCAGCTGCTCCCAGTTACCAGTCTCAGGCGTTGTTGGGCACGGTCTCTGAACAACTCCAGCATCTGCCTCTGTGTTCTCCCATCTGCAAGATCTTCCCCTGCTTCTAGTATATTTTCTCTATCTAGCTTCTTAACATTCTTTTTGGTGTTCCCTCTTTTCTTTCCAGGACCTCTTCTTGCCAGGACTCCCAGCCCTGTTTTCCCAATCTAAATAGTCTATGAATAAAAGCCCAAGGTGTCATGAGCCTCCTAATTGGTGGTTCTTTCTATGGAGGAATACGATGGTTTCATTTAGACCAGGTCTTATCAAAATTTACAACCAGCTCATACTGGTTACAGCTAGCAAGTAGCAAGCTGCTGCTTGAGAGTTCAAAAGTTCAATTTCAAATACTCACATACATGCACACATGCACAAAATTATCTGCCATATGTCAGCATTCATAATTTAAGCTAGTTTTTTGCATATCATAGCCCCTTCTCTCTAAAGGCTTGATTTTCCCCTCCCGTCCCCTTGTGTCCCCATCCCTCCCAATTTTCCTTTTCAAAACTGATTTATTGAGGGTACTGCTTTAGTGTCAGTTTTTCTGGATAATATGGCAGTGGTGGCATTCAGTCATTTTACTGTGTCTTCCTACCTGGTAGGAAGAAGCTTGCTGCTCGCCTGCAAGAAGCTGAGGAAGCAATCGAGGCGGCCAATGCCAAGTGCTCTTCTCTGGAAAAGACAAAGCACAGGCTGCAGAATGAGCTGGAAGACATGATGATTGACCTGGAGAAGGCCAACTCAGCAGCTGCCTCCCTGGACAAGAAGCAGCGTGGGTTTGACAAGATCATCAATGACTGGAAGCAGAAGTATGAAGAGTCACAGGCTGAGCTGGAGGCTTCCCAGAAGGAGGCCCGTGGCCTCAGCACTGAGCTCTTCAAGCTGAAGAATGCCTATGAGGAGACGCTGGACCATCTGGAGACACTGAAACGGGAAAACAAGAACCTCCAAGGTAGGCTACATTCAGGACCCACGCCCAGTGCAAGATCCACACCACTGGGCAGCCAGAGGGATGCGAGTGCCCTGTAACTGCTGTGGGGAAAGGCGTTTATCTCATCCTTGGGACTAACTTTCTGATTTGTTTGGAGAGACTGACTGATGCTGGCAATGAAAGTTTTAAACACAGAAATTGTTATGGCCAGAGGAGAGCAGGCTTCCCTTTGCTCACCTGCCAATGAAGCTCACTGGCAGAGGTGCCAGTCTCAGGGGAGGAACAAGAAAGATGACAAAGGGGCAGCGGATGAAGCCAAGATAACTCCCAAAGCAGAGCGTAGTGTTGCTACCCTGCAGATAACAGATAAAAACTAAACTGCTGTGACCACTTCAAAACGCATTTACAAGAAAGTGTGTGCCTTCAACTCGGTCAGGCAAAAAAAGTTGCTGTAATTGAAAGTAAAATGCGCTTGTGCACAGATGAGCCCTTTGGGTAGCAGTTTGAGGCATGGGTCCTGTATTCACACTCTGTAAACTGCAGTATGTTTGGGACACTCTGATCACTTAATCTGTCCATCCTTTTTGTTTCAGAGGAGATTTCTGATCTGACCAATCAGATTAGTGAAGGAAACAAGAGCCTCCATGAAATAGAAAAAATCAAGAAACAGGTTGAACAAGAGAAGTCAGAAGTTCAGCTGGCTCTGGAAGAAGCAGAGGTAAGGAAATAAAGCTCAAGGGAAGAGGAAAGGGTGTCTTTATTATTCTCCTTCCTTTTTCGTCCTCTCAGCAACACAGCCAATGTGTTGATTGTTTGGTCACCGCACCCACCTCCTCCGGCCTTGCTAGCCAGTGTTTTCAAGGCTGATTGGTGACTTTTGGAGATGTTAGGTCTAAGATCATCAGTGGAGGCCCTTTCAAAGGAGGTGCCTTGTAGATTTGGGGTTTTTGTTGGTGAGTTTGTTTTTTTCCTTTCAGGAAGCTCAGAAATCTTCTGCCCACCTCCTGAAAATCCAGGCCTTGCTCACTTTGGCATAGAATATTTCAGTCTTACAGGAAACAGGAACTTCTGAGCATTATCAGATATTTCTAGGGTCTAGTTTCCAACAGCAAATTCACCATTTCCTGTTTTTGAGAATAAGAGAAAACAAATCTTGTGATGACTTTAAATTTTATAAGGTCTCAGATATTGTGTTGGATATTGCACCCTGAGTAAAAAAAAAATGGTAGCAGTCTCAGAAACCAAATGAAAACAGGCCGCTTAGAAAATCTTTGACTCCCAATAGGAGTTTGGCAAAGACATTCAGTATCACTGCATTAATTTCTACAGTGACAAGTATGCACATACCCAAGAGGGGTGCCTTATCCCAGTTTCCAGAAACAAATCAACAATAAGGAACAAGCCAACTGGAAATCCTGGTTATTCACTTAAAGGGCTTGGTTGTCAGTTTTTTTGAAAGTGTGGTGAATTGCAGAGCTAAGAAGGGTTGTAGGCGTTGTTGGCTAGAAGCAACACAGCACATAGCAAGGGAATTTTAGTGAAGGCTGCATTTCTTTTGAGTTGTACTCCAAACAGTATCTGCTAAAATGAACATCACCCAGTGACACGGATCTGTTAACACCTTAAATGCCATGCAGCTTCTTTTGTCTGTTACAGGATGCTTTATACTTTGCAGGGATTTCACAGCCAAACAAACAGGTGTCATGATCAGAGCAGAAGGAAGAGCATGCCTTCCTTCCACAGCTCTGAGATGTGGAGAGTGATTACATGCTGTTAGTAAACTTCTCTTGCTAGAAAGAATACATCAGTACTTGTGGGATCTAAGGGGCACACTTTACTTTCCTGGACTGTGTGTGGAATGGCTTCCTAAAGCTCAGTGATATTAGGAGCTAACGAAAGTAAAGTGGTGATGTATCTTATTTGAATTGCAAAAGAAATGGTTTAATGCAGAATTTCTCCCTTGTGAATTTGGGTCGCTGGCAGGCACAACTGGTGGCACCGTACTTCTGTGTACAGTTCCCTTTGTGACTCCTTGGCATGACGTGTGTGTTGGACTAACATGTAGCTGCTGCATGATGGCCAGAGATCAGCAAGGATTTTGTACAGCTTAGTCTTCAGAACCTCCGTGCTGTTTCCATCACCTCCCACAAGAAGCATAGCTAAGCCTGTACAATTCCACTCTTCAGAGAGCACTTCCAAAATATATGGTGTTCAATTCTGTTTTTTCCTTCCCTGTTTCATGTGAGCAACAAGGAGACAGAACGCCACTGAGCCTGGAAGTCAGAGGCCCTGTTATTTCATCTACGGGCTGTTGTCAGCTTAGTTCTTGACTTCCATATATGAGGGAAACGTAAGAGCAAAGACATAGGAACAAATCTCCCTTGTTTCATAGACTTGTCTTCATGTTAATTGGAAAGAGCGGACAGAGTATTTTTACTCTTTGTCATATAGAGCTGATGTCTGTTATTTCTTTCCTTAAAGTCATTTTGCCTAATAAGGTTGTATAATTGGGAGACTTTCAACACTTCATGATTTGGAGAAGTCTCTGTGAGCTGGGGAAAGTGTGGACCCCCTCACCCTCCCAACAATAATCCTGCGTTAGCTTTTGCCGATCTCTTACAAGCCCGTGAATTTCCAGAGGGTGTCTGAAAGTGGGTGAATTTCCAGGGGTGGGGAGCGAGGAATGTCTGTTGGTATCAAAACCACACAGGCAGGGCCTAAGGTTTATTTTTTTTTTTAAGCTGTGTCCTGTTTGACAATTTGTCCTCTGAGGAGCTTGCTGCTGAGTTTTCCAGCTGCCAAGTTGCATTAGAAGGCAAATAAATGCATTGTTTTGCTATGTAAGCCACTCATGTCCTTGACTAGAGGGAGAGGCAGGGAGGAAGCAGTGCTATTGGGAATGGGAAGAAAAGTGTGAAGGGATCATCTTTGTGCAGCAGTTTGTGGTTTAAAAAAAAACAAACAGGGACTCCTGGACTGCAAGCTTTTGGTGCTTTCTATTTCAGGGAGCTTTGGAGCATGAAGAAAGTAAGACCCTTCGTTTTCAGCTTGAACTTTCTCAGCTTAAAGCAGATTTTGAAAGGAAACTGACAGAAAAGGAGGAAGAAATGGAAAATATAAGGTACTGTGGAGGAAGCAGCATGTTTTTTAAGGGGAAAATCTCAAAAGACCAGAAAAATTCTCAAGGCCCAAGCCAGTCAAATACACCACAGATAGTAATACCAGGACAAGCAGATACTGTCCATACTAGAAACCAAGACAGCCCTGATTATTTGCCAAAGGGTACTCCTACCACCTTACTATGTTTTAGTTCAAATATTCCCATCAGTTCAGCCTCTGCCAGCATATGCCTAAGTCTATCATATGTATCACACTGCAGCCATAACACAACTGACTGGCATAACCAAAGTCGCAGCAGACCAAAGGGTGCTGAGTCTATGTGTTTACAGTATGGAGACAAATAGGTCTAGTGAGCTGTCTTCTTCTAATCCTCTAGGATGGCTGCCCTCACAAGGGGAACCACAGGCAAAATCAGCAGTACTACCTCAGCGGTGCTCAAACCTGTGTAACCTGAAGACAATCTTTACCTCTGCATTTAGTTAATTTATGCAGCTATAGCTACACTGATTGTGGGAGGATGTGAGGAACTCGCTGTTATGTGTATACCATTTGAGTAAGCAGTGAGAATTGCTGAGGTACAGAAAGTACGACTATAAAAAGAAGAGCTTGCAGGTGAAAGGGATAAGCAGGAAAAATGGAAAGCAATTAGATGACAGGAGGATGAAATCTTTTGTGTCTCCCCTCCCACCCAGCACAAATTCTAATCTGAAGACTTACACTCTTAAAATGATACTACACTGGGCCAGATTTTCAGCAATGTGTGCATGCAGTTCTTCAGAAAATCCAGTCTGAAATGAGTCAGTGTTGCAGCACTATTAATCCAAGACCTATGTCATTGTTTCTTGGTAGGATAAAGTGTAGGGAAGGGGAAGTCCAACGCTTACTTTGGCAAATGTAGATACAGGGATTGATATTTTAATTGTTTCAAAAACAAATAATGCTTCAGCCCTTTCAGACACTTTCTTCTGATATCCTGCACATGCCTGGACTACAGAGATCTTAGGATAAGCTATCCTAATTAATGTCTTTTGCCTCGGCTTTGTTATGACTGTTTTGCTGCTAAGTTGTTTAGCAGTCATGCTGTGTTGTTCCCTGGGAGTCTAGGGCACGGTTCAGTGTCTTGCTGAAGCAATAAGGCCCTCAAGGTTTTCCTTGTTGACTCGGTGATTTCCCAGAACTCCTACACATTCAGCAAAACTTGGCCAGATATATGTTTCCTTGTGTGAGTCATATTCTGTACTTCGAGTTACCTTCTGGTTGAAAGAGAGCAAATCTTTCATTGTAGGATTTGACTGTTAAAGTCAAGAAAATCAAGCACCTGTGTATACCTCTTTTGCCATCTTTAAATTGACGCTAAGATGCCTTTCACAGGGTGATGATGCTGTTAATTGTGTGGGCTTAATCTCTCTCTCTGTCCATAACACAGATTTCTATTCCTGAATTATTCCCCTTATAATTAGCATAAAAACTGTTTTTCAACATCTACTCTAAGACAATAAATTGTAGCTTACACGTGCCATTTACTGTAAAGAGCGTGTAGAGTAGTTAGCTTAGAATGCAGCAGCCTACCTTCAGTTTGATTGATCTCCTCCACTAATGCCTTCATAAAACGGCTGAGATGGAAAACATCCCAGTAAATCCTTCAGTAAATATCTTGGTGAGTTACTGCTAAGCTTGAAGTGCTTCTTGTTAGGTTCCAACCTGTACTTGCTTGAGTTTACAAGAGATCCGAGAGAACTTCTTACTCCAGTGCTGCCAAAGGAAATGCAGGAGAAGGATGCTATAGGGACTTACAGATCAGGAGTTAGCTGAGGGCATGAAGCACACCAGCCAGTTAGATGGCAGTGAGGCACTAGAAAGCTGTGCTACGTGTGTCATTCAGAAATATACTATTTCTGGAAATGAGACACTTTCAGAAAAGGAAGTACTGTTGCATGTAGTTCTATGTTTCTGTGCAGAAAAGAAAATGACTCTATTGACCTCTCATGTCCTTCTCAGGAGAAATCAGCAACGCGCCATAGATTCACTGCAGTCCACCCTTGATTCTGAAGCACGGAGCAGAAATGAGGCCATCCGGCTGAAGAAGAAGATGGAAGGGGACCTCAATGAGATGGAAATCCAGCTCAGCCACGCTAACAGGCATGCTGCAGAAGCAACAAAGTCAACACGTGTCTTGCAGACACAAATAAAGGTACTCTGAGAGCAGGCACATCCCCCAATGCTAGGCGGGGACTGGGTTTCATTAGCACAGAGCAAAACAGCATGGTGATGGTAATTAAGAGAGAAGTTACTCTCAAGGATGACCAGGGAAAGCCCTTAGTGATCATGTCTGGCATAAGAGAATACTGAAATACAGATTTCTTCCAAGACTTGCACACAAGCTGGATGAGATCCAGTCATAAACCCCTTGCTGGCTACAGCCTCCTGAAGGGAGCAGAGAGCTACAGCACGAGGAACTGAAAATCTGTGATTTTCTTGTGAGGTTGCAAGTACTTTAAAAGCGAAGAGCAAGTAAGTTGGCTGGAGTACAGGGAGTGTGTGTATATTCAGCTTTGTTGTTTGCTTCAACGTTTATAATAGCTTAAAAAAAAAAAAAGTACTTTGCTAAGACACCTTTTAAGTCATCACCTCTCCCACGCCTAAGCAGCTAGTCCTGCCTTGGGCAGAACCGTGAGCTCTGACAGATTTGAACACACAGGTTTTCCCCTGTTGCACCGCATACCACAAAGGAATTCAGCTTACAGTGTGGAGGAAGGCTTTCTCCAATAAAGATGTCCTGAAATTCCTGAGGTGTCCCCCATGTAACCTCTGCCATCTGGGGTCCTCTTATGTAAGCAGAGCAGCTTGAAATGGAGCTGCATTGGTAAAAACCAAATATCTGTTTTGTTATAGGAGCTTCAGGTGCAGCTGGATGACTCAGGACATGTTAATGAAGATCTGAAGGAGCAGCTGGCGGTCTCTGACAGGAGGAACAATCTTCTCCAGTCGGAGCTGGATGAGCTGAGGGCTTTGCTGGACCAGACTGAAAGGGCAAGGAAGCTGGCAGAGCATGAGCTGCTGGAAGCCACCGAACGTGTGAACTTGCTTCACACTCAGGTTGGCTTTTTCTGTGCTCTCTCTCTCACTGGGTTAAGCTGAGATTTGTCTATTAAGCAGTGACACACAGTTTCGCCATGCTGTCATAAGGCAGACACACCTTCCCTTCCTTCAAGGGAGAAAACGAGGGGGAGGAAGTAAGTCATTCTGTGGATATGCCACCTCACTCCTTTTGAGTTAGCTGGAAGTGATGATTCAGTCAACTGCTTTACACGGTTTCCAGAAAGAGCAATGATGGAAGACAACAAGAGTGAACTTTAATTTTTTTCCTTCTTCCATGCTGTAAAACCATTTTTCTGCTTTAGTTAAGCCACGGCTGGGATGGTGAGTCATTCCTTTGGATAAGTGACACAGGTCATGTTTTTGTGCAGGGCACTGATGTTACTCAGCAATAAAAACTGCAGAGGCTGGGTTCTAACAGCAGGTTTATTGTGCAGGGCAGCAAACTACCCTGCAGCGAAGTGCTCTCCCCCACGTCACAGGTCTTCATTAAGATAGGCCTTTGGACTTTGTCACGATGGACTCTGCATTTTTTGCATGGTCTTGGAGGGGCATATCCTGACAAACCAGCATTTTTGCTGCAAAACCAAAGCTTCTCTTCAACAAATAATGGTCAGAAGGAAATGAAAATGTGCTACAGGCTGGCAATGTTTTGCAATGTTTCCTCCAGCCCACTGATGACATGGGGCTTCTTGTTTTAATCACCTCTGACTAACCTATTGTGGATCATTAGTTTTCCAAGATGAACTGCCTTAATCATTCTTCTATTTCAACCTCTGGCTTATTGTTTTATCTGAATCAAAAGCTGAGTATTTACAGCTTTGAGAGTATTTTCAATATTTCCTCAGTCTGAAGCTAAGCTACATAGTAAAGGCCACCCCTTACCACATAGCTGGGTCTCCCATCCCAAATACTGCTGTAACACAGAGGATGCAAAAATCAGTAAGCCTTGGTGTGCTATGGTATTTAGAGAAGTCATGTCTCTAATCATCACTTTCCCTCCTTTTTCCACTGTTCCTTTGGGGAAAACTTAATAAAAGAACACAAGCCTGATCAATCAAAAGAAGAAGTTGGAGGGTGACATTTCCCAGATGCAGAATGAAGTGGAGGAATCAATCCAGGAGTGCCGGAACGCAGAGGAAAAAGCCAAGAAAGCCATCACAGATGTAAGTAGGCTGGGTCCTTGCTCACTTCTTTTCAGTACTGCAATGTCTTAGAACAACCAAGTAAGTGATTCCTGAGTCACCATTTCTGTGCTTGTCGCAAAGCCCATACATCCAAAGCACTCCACAGTTATCTGAAGGCAACTGATGAAACCACAAAATAAAACAGGCTAGAGTTAAAAAGAGAGGAAGAACTTCTTCCTGATGATTGGGTTTTGGTTGTTTTGTTTGGGGGTTTTTGCCCCAAGAATGTGGTCCCCAATGATCCTCAAAGTCTCAGGTCATGTAATCTTTGAATCAGGGAAATTGTACACCTGGATAGGCTAAACCAGTTTAGACTGAACTAGCGCTAACTGGTCTCCTGACGTACATAGAATCTGATGTGAGAAATAAAATTACTGCATACCAAATGAGGTACTCTAAAACTAGGTGTTTATTGGAAAAGCGCAAGACCTAAAATCCCCAGAGGAGAGATGGAGTGCATTCTTCCTCTAGGGAAGTCACAATTTGGGCAGGTATAGTTTCATTCCCCACAGACCTGAAGAAATTCATGTCTTCAGAGTTCAGCTGATGTCTCACACCATACCAACAGACAAAATGAAAGCTAAAACTGCAGGTTTCTGTGAGTTACACGTCTGGAGTGCCTGAACAAAGCTGTTCCTGTACCATGGTCTTTCCTGCTTCTCAGCTGACAGTGCTATTACTGCCTGCCAGCGAGAAGATGCTGAGCATCCTTGATTCAGCTCCAGCCTGGATTGCAATGACTGCTGCCTTCCAATGGCTGTTCAGTGATGGGTACAGTGGCTGTAAACGGCTCTTGGTGGCAGGGACAAACGCTGAAGCAGGAATGAGCTAATTGGCACTCCTGTTACCAGCTGCTCAGGCAGTTCTCACCTCTGGCTGTGCAGGGAGATTTGCCTGCCAGATGTTTTAATCTACTACCTTCCAGAGTTCCAAACACCAGATTTTGAACATGTTCTAGATAAAATGTCTCTAGTGAATGGCACAGGCTTATTTGTAGGCTTTATAAATGAGGACATACAACAAAGAAAAGGAAAGGAAAAGGAAAGGAAAAGGAAAGGAAAAATAAAAGAAAAGAGAAAAAGGTAGGGGGGGAAATCTTAAATCACAGCATTAGAATATAGAGGGAAAAAAGGACTCCAAGGCTATTCTGTCTTTGTGTTTTCTCTGTCCAGGCAAGATGTGCACATACAAGATATTCTCTGGAGCTTTGGATACAATGAATGATCCAAGTAATGGATAATCCAAGATCAACCTCCCATTATTTCTTCTGAGACATAACTAAATAGTATAAGAGAGCTACTGTCAAATGTGGTTGTTTTTCAGGCAGCAATGATGGCCGAGGAGCTTAAAAAGGAGCAAGATACTAGTGCTCACTTGGAGAGAATGAAGAAGAATATGGAGCAAACCATTAAAGATCTCCAAAAGCGACTGGATGAAGCAGAACAAATAGCCCTGAAAGGCGGCAAGAAGCAGATCCAGAAACTGGAATCCAGGGTAAGTTTGTGATCAAACTATGGACACCTATCTCCTGCCTTGTAGAACTGGGACCAAGTAGTTGCCCTAGCGTTGCTTGGTAAGTTCACAGAGGCCAATAAGGGATACTATGATCGCTTTCCTCTGTTTCACAAAGTGCAGAGTGGAGGCATGCAGTTACAATGAGCTGTTGTAGCACAGCAGATGACCAAACCCTTGATTGAAAAAAAAACACCATGAAAACCAAAAAAAGACACAACATCTAAAACCAGAAGTCTCTGCAATGCTTGCTTCAGTTAAACTTTTTTGACCTTTGCATATATCTGTGTCTTTGCTGGTGCAGCTTAAATACATTTATGAAAAAGCAGAATGGAAAGGTTACATTTTGATCTCTTCCTGAAATTCAACACACTGGAGATGCTGAGAAAATGAGCATTTCTTGAACTGTCACCTAAATTATTTGCTGCTTTATATATATGTAGCATAATGGCAAGGGCTTTTCCTTGTTTTGCAGGTTCGTGAGCTGGAGAATGAACTTGAGGCTGAACTCCGTCGCAATTCAGATGCCCAAAAAGGAGCCCGCAAGTTTGAGAGACGCATCAAAGAGCTGACTTACCAGGTATGCTGAGGACTCAAGTAAACACCAGGTCACTGGAAAGAAATGAGTTCTCCCAAACAGTGTCTTAAGTTGCCTCAGTGTTTCAGTGAAGGATGAAGGATGGCATATTACCCAGGAAGCTCTTGAGATAGGAGGAACTTCTCCCTAAGGCTACCATCATTTTGCCTGACTCACTGTGAATAATGTTAGAAAGCCTCTGTTGCTGGGATTTGGACAGTTTTAGTGCAGTATTAATATGGACCAGGATTAGATGACTATTCACACTGCAAGAGGAGAGCGAGCCCAGCTGTCTCTCAGCTGTGCTGATGTTGCTAAAAAAGCCAGAAGGATTAGGTTGACTCTAATTCATCATTCAGTGTAGCATTGCCCAGTCCCAGGGCTCTGTCACCTATCGCTGAGCAGCCAGGTCTACCCTTAAGCCTCCCACAGGTTTCCTGAAGGTGGCTGCTGTCGCTGCTTGCCTTCTGAAAAAGGTTTCAGCACAGAGCACTGATCCTTTTGCTTTCAACAGCATTCTTAAGATAATCCCATCCTTCTGCTTTAGGAGATCATTTAGCCTTCTACCTGTTGCTTTAATGAGAGTAAAACAGAGAGAGGCTGAAGGTTGTTGTCCTCCTGCTTATGGACTGTGACAGCTTAAACCTGGCTCCTTTTACTGAAAATGCCTCCAAAACAGACTTTACAATATGCAAATAACATATTTTTAGGCCTGCCCATAAGTCTGTTTCACTAAATAATAACAGTGCTCCTCATCCCTGAGTGAGGAACTCTGTGTGTATGTATGTGCATACCTCTGTAAGTGTGTGCACATATATATCCGTGTTTATATATATCTGTATTTACATACATAAGAATGGGGAGGGTACTGTCTTTGAGTCCTCAGCCTCCAGGCTTACATACTTCTATAGACTGATTAAAGATGTTTCCTCATCTATACTTGGGATGATCATGATATGACTTGTTTGTATTTTGAACTACATGTTTTTAATATATATATGGCAGCCATACCTATTTCATTGTGGAAGATGCTTTAGGCCTTTTTACACTGTCAACCCAATTAATGGTGTTTTGATGCAGTCAGAGGAAGATAAGAAGAATCTGGCCAGGATGCAGGATCTGATTGACAAGCTACAATTAAAAGTGAAGAGCTACAAGCACCAAGCAGAAGAAGCTGTAAGTAACTATTTGGGTTCTTTTAGCTTTGAGAAATGTATTGTCCTAAACCCACAATCTTTAATCCACAGAGTCTTTTAGTAGAAATGCACATTTTCAGTGTGTATTAATACTTATATTCATATAAACCCTGTACATATAAATGTATTTATATAAAATATGTATCATATGTATGGATTGTACTTAAGAAAAGGTATTCAATTTTATCTTAAGACCGCAGTATAATTTGCAAAGGAAGGGGGGAAAGGAAGGACCAGGAAAGACTTTTTTCCTCCCAGTCCCTCAGGCGGCGGGTTCACAACCTCCTAACTCACCTAACATGGAGAGTGCCACTGGAAACATCCACTTTGTTACAAACAACAATCTTAATTCTCCAGGAGGCAATTGGCTTCCATACAGGTGTTAACTAGTCTTGCTGAGCACTTGCCATCCCACTTCAAATGGAAAGCTTTATTTCATGTGGACAGGAGGAAATCAGCTGCACTCTTTTCTCTCACCAGGAAGCTCAAGCCAACCTGTACCTTTCGAAGTACAGAAAACAACAACATGATCTGGATGATGCTGAAGAACGGGCTGAAATAGCTGAATCTCAAGTTAATAAGCTGAGGAGCAAATCAAGAGATATTGGCATGAAAAAGGTATGGCATATGGGATAAATGTGACTTTTTAATACACAATAGCGGATGCTACGTGTGCAGGAAGATCTGTTACATCTCTTAAAGCAGAGTGGACTAGAATAAATTCTTGTTTACTACATTTTTTAGTTTTAATCTACTCTTTATTTTAACATTCAGGTAAGTCTTTAGGACAGCAATCTGATATTTAGGCAAAATGAATTATCTGTCCTCTTGATGTTGTGAGTTAGTTTTTGTGTTCAGCAGCCAGAAGTTTCCAGAACTGGTGATTTTGGGGTTTTTTTTTTTGCAAGGGATATTAAAAAGCTCTATCTTTTTCTCTCTCTGATGTTGTAGATTTCTCTGTATGTAATACAGCCTTGGGTTTACTGCACTAGCAGATTGCCAGCTATTTTAACATTGCTCTTTCAATGATCTTAAATTGATCTGAACAGGTGGGTAGAAAGGAAATACTAATAATTAGTCACTTAGGTGCAGGAAAGTCGTTAGAAATATATTTGGGGTGTTTTGCACTTGAGTAGAATGGTAGTAGAATAATATTGATGAAACTAAAAGGTGTCTAAGACCTCAGTCTGTAACTGAAAGCAAACCTTTGCTTATCTATGCTTGCCTTGTGGCAGCCAGGGCAAGTAAGAGTGGGGTTGTTACTTGTAGGAATGATAGGGAGGAGCTGGATCATTGCTTTATCTATTTCATTTGCAAGTTAAACACAAACTGCTGTGCTTAATCCCAAATAAGTTTTATGGGGGTGAAGTTCCTGAGTCATGAAAAAGGAGAAAAACCACCTTTCTGTATAATTTTGTTGTTTTTATCACACTTGATCCCAACACCTTCCTTCTCTCATCTGTATTGACCATTCTCTGGGAGGAAACACTGACTACAGCAGAGCTACATTAAAACTTCATGAAGATCTGGGCTCTCACATGTATGATGGAAGCAGTACTGTAACTGAAGCTCAGAAAAAGTTTTGCAGCTTTTAAGAGTAAAACATTTCCTCATTTTTTTCATTAAATTATTCCAGCCCTAGAGAAAAAATTAAAAACTCATATAAGTTCACAAAGCCATGGCATCACACAGCAACTGAAATCGGTAAACCATGAGAGTAATTAATTTTTTAAATACTGCTATGAGTGCTGTTTATTCCCTGTATCTTACAAGTACCCTCTTTCTGCCTCAAATAGAAAAGTGGATGCTTGTTTTTATTAGTCAGGTGCTAGTTTGCTAACACCAAATCCAACTTTGGCTTAAGCAGAGTATTGCGCTGTCAAAAGATGAGCTCAACAGTATATGCAAAGGGGTCAAATCCACAAAAAGGAACTTGTGCTGGTAATGGCAGCAGCTGCCAGGAAACATGACCAGGCAGCATGTGTTGTACCAAAAGTCATGACACATCTCTTTTGTGGAGAGAAAGGCACTGGAGATACTACTTTAGTTGTGTAGCGTTAGAAATACCTTGTCTACTGCTACTAGTACTCATGCTCCTGGAAACTCTGGGAAGTGTGTGCATTTCAAAATGACCACCATCTATTGAAACATGGTTGTATAAAAGTCACCTGCTATCAAAGGGATTTATTCTCTAGCACAAGTTCAAGAAACCTGCATTGTTAGCTGAAGTAAGGTGGCAAAGGTTGGCTAGATTGGTGCTAGTCTATTTCAGATACAAACCGGTAACACCAGGGAGCAGAAGAAGTAGTGAAGAGAAGCTTTTGTCATTTACTTGTGAACTTACTCTACAACTCCCTTAACGCTTCCATTTTTAACAGTTGTTTACTCTCTCAATTGCATTTCAGGTTCATGAAGAGGAGTAAGTATAGTCCAAGCTGACAGACATAAGAAGATGCTTGATACAATCAGGCTCAACTGAAAGCAGATGTAGAAAAAAATAAGCACTTACAGAAATAAACATCAAATGAAAATTCAAGGAGACTGTATAGTGTATTCCATTCATTTCTTTCTATTTCTAATTTGCTAAACCCCAGGGATCAATGAAAGATTACATTTGCCAACAGCCCACTTCATTATGTTGGAACAAATCCCAATTGGCAGATCTCTGACAAAATCAAAACCAAGTGCAAATCCAGTCATGCTTCACAGCCTCGTGTATTTCATGTACAGATTGTTAAAGCAGCACAGATTAAACCTGTGCAGGGGGACAGCCCTTGAGTTTTGTAGGAAAGCAGAAAGTAAACTTTTTCATATGAACAGTCAGTTTAGAAGCTACTACTACCACCAGGACTTTTGTTCACCAGCAGCAGGAGAGACACAGCAGGAGATGCTGTGGAGAGACATGTCCCATCAAGACTGCCTGTGGCTCAGAAAAGGATGTTCTCTTAGCTCTTTTCAGTTTTAAACAGGGAAGTTGTTTTTGTTTGAAATTAAAATTCTAAATGAAGTGCAAAACAGCAAGCTCTCTCTTTCCCTCATACTGAAACAAAAATGCCTCAAAACTGTATCTTCTTCTGTGGAAACTTTTTCATTGTCCCTTTAGGATATTCAAGTTCCAGGTTTTTTCATGCCGACTCCTCACATGCAAGTGTCAATGGACTTGTCTGGGTTTTTTTCCTATCAGTTCAGTTGTTTGTTACTGTTGCTTAGATAATCACATTTCTACGTGGCTCTTAGTGTAATTCATTAGGGGAGGTGAAGGAACTCTTTGCTCTTTCCAGCAGCAATCTCAGTGGCATCTCTGTGTGCAGAGAGGGATTTTCTTCCAGTGTGTCAAGGTGCTCGTTCATTTCTTCTTCTTCTTCTTCTTCTTCTGCGTTTCTAGTGAAAACAAAAGTGTTCGTAAGAACTACTGATGTGTAAAATTAATCCTCTAATGGGAACAGAACAGGACACATTGACTATAATCAGTGTTTTCCATTTTAACATTAGCTGAGTAAAATAAACATTCACATAACAGTGCAGAAACATTCCTGTTTCTTCCATCTAGTCCTCCATCAATGTAACCTGAGTTAAGCTGTAAACTGTTCCACTTCCTCTTATGATATGTTGAAGGTCTCAACAGGTCCCAATAAATAAATCTTGCTTAAATTCTTTAAACTAAACTGCTATATCTCAAAAGTATGTTAACATCTTTAAAGCATGGTAGCATTAATATTGACTAATAATAAGCATGCAACTGAATGGCTGAGTGAGAGAAAAATGAAAAAAGATTGAGCTGTTTTCTGGTGGGTTCTTGTTGAACCTCATGGTAACCATCATAAAGCATCTCCTGAAGCCTATCAAATTCAGGCTTTGACAAAATCTTAAGGCCCAGGGAGTTTGAAGGTATGGTCCATGGATAGGGCTGTACTGTCAGATACAGAAAGATATACCCCAACAACTATAAGTTAAAGTTCATTTTTTAAGTATAGTCCCACAAATACAGAGGAAGGAGACAGAACACTGTAAGACAGAGTACAGTACAAATTTATTCTTGTACAAATGCACAAGAATAAAACGCATCCACTTGAAGAAGCTGTATGCTAGTAAATAGGAGTGATTTGTAGAGAGACCAGATCTGGGACCATACAATTACAACAGTCCCCTAAGCAAAGCAAGTAGTATAACTTTTCACACTGAAGTTTTGATGAACTTTGACATTGGATACAATTGGAATAGTAATTTGAGCCCTAATTAAGACTAGGTATGTGCGTTGTTTGAGGGATTTACTTCATGTTTTGGTTTGGGTTTTTTTGGGTCTTAAACACAAGTGATAAAACCAATCAGTTTGATTGCTTTTAAAGCAAGTTATCAGAAAGTACTTGTGAAAGGTAACCAACTTTTTCATCCTTTTACAGAGCACAGGAGAGCATCTGGTCAAGGGAAGGTCACATTAACATGGTTACAACCAAAACACTATTGCACAGATGTACCAACAAGAGCCATCTGGCCATAGAAAACAGCAAGAACGAGGACAATTTATTTATGCTGAGACTTATAATCCTACATTTTCAGTCTTTTTTGCATGCTTTAACCCATAAAAATAAGATTTATGTTTTGGTCAAACATTCAAGATCTGGATTTAAGCTTAATATTACCTTGAAAAATAAATCCCCTAATGATTGTACATACCTTGTACGACCACAAACAGACTCCTGTTACTACCGCCACTGCAATCACTGCTAGCACAATGGGCCAGGCCAGAACACCTGAATGTTCTTTAAAAATACAAATTCCAAAAAGTTTAACGGGAGTGCTTTGTATCTCAAATTAATGTTCACTATTGTTCAGTAAGTATATCAAAAGTTATGATTTTTCCCTTATTTAAAATCTAAATTTTGGGAGAATGTCTCAGTTTCTCTTTGATGTTACTAATACCACAATGTTCAAGTTACTTGACCCATACTATAAGACTTTAAAGCGATACTTTAATGACTTAAGTGTGAATAGCTGAAAGCAGGCTATTTTACTTAACTGTGCTGATACAAAGTTCCATGTATGCTCCTGTAACACGATTTGATGACTTCTTAATACAAATCCCATTTAAAAACAATCAACTGCCCAGTATGGTAACCACTGCCTCCAGGTGCAGTGCTCGGTGCCATTAACGGTACTGCTGATCTCCAGAAGAACCCACTAAGTGTTAACCCAGCCTGGACCACAGATTTCATAATTTCTGTTGCGAAGTCTTTGCAACTTTCATCTGAAATGTTTCCCGACTTCATGATGCAACCATGCAATCCAGGTGGGCACAAGAAGCAGCAGATCCTCAGGTGGGTGGTAACAAGATTCCACAGGAGATGAAAGCCCATCTAACAGAAACCTCTGCACGGCACCAACCATCTCATTACTCCAGCCAATTTAAACAACATGAGAACACTCAGACCCGGAGGACTCACTCCTTTAAGTACGATTTTTCTACTTCAGGCTTCCTTTCCACTGCTGTGTCTCATCCAAAGAATTTGAAAAATCTGTATACCACTGGAAACTTCCTTGGGATGGCTAGCAAACAGTTCAAAACTGAGAACTGCCAAAACAGAGCATTTAATCTACTCATTGCCTTTCACTTGGCTCTGTCCCCACACACCGACCTGTGTTCACATCTTTGTTCCTCTGGCAGAGCAGCTTTAAACTGCAATCTTTCTTCACACAGGCGAAGGCCTCCCAAATGACTGCAACTCCGTCTTCCTTTTCCCTTTTAAAGTCTCCTTTTCAGTGGCCCTTGGAAATCTTTTGATGGTTGAGCAGCTGCTGTGCTATGACCCCTATCCAACACACTGATCTAGCTTGTTCCCTTGTGACCTACTGTCTCTATCTGCTTACCTGCTTTCAGCCTGTACTGCCACAGAGACGCTAATCTCTCTGGTAAGTGTCTTCTCTGTTCTGGGTAATGTATTTCTGGTCCACAAGTAGGAAAATTCTGTGAGGGGCACCGTCATTTGGCCGCTAAAGAGGGGATTTGTATCACCTATGGCTATTGTAAGATCCATCTGCAGAGAGTAGCTAGAGAAGGGCATTTGTAGAGGATGATCCAGATCGTATTTGGCCTGGATAGGTGCATGTGTCTGTCTCCAGTTAACATACAGGGAGACTGATGGACTTGTGTGTAACTTGTTGGAGCTTTTCAATGGTCTGTCTCTGCTTCAGAGGCACAATATCAGGTTTACAGGACAAGGAAGAGCATGCTGGAATTCAAGCTGCAAGGAAGCGTGTTTGTCTGACTTAACTGTTTAACTCCCCTCCTTCAGATTGCATATAGCCACTGCCACTTCACACACACCCTGCATCCAGTTTTCAGACTGAAACTAAGGTATCATGGTGAAGGGGGGGGCAAAAGAAGACACGCAGTTAACATCACTTATTCTAGACTCTTTTCTGCTATGTTGCCTCTTTTTTTCACTTCTTTCAAGTTCTCTTTGTTCTTAAAAAAAAAATAAACAAAACCCACAAATGAGGTGCCTTACATTAGTTTTCACTCTTTTATATTGTATTTAATGGCATAAAATGCTTTTGTGCTACTGTTTGAATTGTTTTCTTCCTCCTCCCTTTGGACTGGGATTTAAGGAGGCTGCATCCCAAACAGTATACTATTTTTGAACAATAATTCTGTAATTCGTTTGCACTAGTTTAGAAAGTGGAAGTAAATTTTTTTTAACCTTTGGTAGGAGTTTTCACCAGCTAGAAAAGTTAATCAGTAAGTCTCCTTGAAACTGGAGACAACAGAATAACTGTAACTAAGACTTCACAGCTGGAAATTTACTACAGTTCATAAAAATGCAGACATGCATATAGGCATATATATCCCCAGGTCTAAAAAAAGGCCTCCTGTATAGAATTAAAGCTTTGAAAATAACAACTGTGCACCCTCCTCTACAAGATTACTTCTGCAGGCAAATTTATACTACATCTTTGGGATTCTCTTCATCTCCCTGCTACTTTTAAAGACCTACTGTGTCAGCTATTAGTGGAGCATTTAGGACATGACTGTAAGTTTCCCTATGCCCTCAGCTGAGAGCCGTCGGTGGCAACTGAGGGCAGCCACCAATTTTGAGAACTTTCCCACAAGCTGCAGACTGAAAAAAAAAGAAACTTCAAGTCTTTAAATAAATACAACTTAGGTAACTTTTTTTTTCTGGGACAAAAATAATAAAATATCTCTTCTACCCACCTGTACTTATTACACAAGATAATTTTTGTCAATATTTTTAATTTTTGATTGACCCTTTGGCTCTGCATTCCCTTCACTGGTCCCCATCCTCCAAAATGGAAAGAGTAGCAACTTACCAACTTGCAAAGTTCTCACTATAAGTTTTGTGTGGTGAGGTGTTGAAATATTACACAGATATTCGCCACTGTCGTTTGAAGTAAGATCATGCAACATCAGTGAAAAGTCAGTTTGGTTAATCTGGACTCGAGGCTGGTAAGAATGAGATGTACCATTGAAGGAGGCCAGGACTGAACTCACTGCATTTCTATGAAATGTCCAGACAACACTGAAACCTTCAGTGTTTGCAGTGTTGCTGTTGTATTCGCAGGGAATTGCAGTGCTATTTCCTTCCACGTTAGACAGTCGGTCTGAAACAGATAATTGAAGAATCCCTTGCAAGTTTTTTGGTAAAGACTGTGAAGGTTATTTAGAAATTCTCTGATTTTTTTTATGAAGTTTGATACTATTGTGGACAAACATAAAAACATATTTCACTATTTTGATATCATATTCAAATATCACAGTAGGCTTCTAGAAGCATCTGAAGTTTTTAAAAGCAAACCTATCTTACATTAAAAAAATAAAAATATCTAATTGGTGTTAGTTACACTTATGAAAATTATTTTGTTTTCATGTGCCTATTTCTCCTCTAATTGGGAGGTCTCATTAATAAAAGTGATTCAACATAGTCTAAGTCACTGCATAAAGTAGCATGAAATTCCATGTTTGGAGCTGAGAGAAAATGCAACTAACTGAATACCTGCACATTTAAAGCAAAAGGGTGAAACTTACAACATAATTTAATTAAAAGAATAAAAAGATTGTATTTAGTTAGAAATAGCTTTCAGCTATGGTGGACCTAAGTACTTTACCTGTCTGTGCGGAACAGTTGCAATTAATAAATAGCTGTGAAAAAAAGGAAAGGGAAGGAAAGTGCAGGTAAGTGGAACTCAGAGCTAATGTATAAAATACTAATGTAAGACAAATAATTATCATAGCACAACTATCAATTTGACAGCAGGGATCTGCTGCAAAGGAAGGAAAAACAGAGGAAGCTGTGGTGGCTGGCAGTCTGCTGGAGAGGAAACTGGTACGTTGTTTTGACATGTATAACCACGCTTGGTTTCTCTGTGTGGGGCTGAATGAACAGAGGTGTGGGGTTGAAAACCACGAGGACAAAACAAAACAACACTGTACCCCACACTGCTATTATATAAGGAAAAGCAAAGCAGCATATTTTCCAAATGTTCCACTGAGAGGATAGATGGAAGCAAACAAGAGTGTAATGAAATGTACCTTTTTCTCTTGTGGATTGGAAGCACAGATTAACAAAATAGACAGAGCGTACTTGTTACCTACTATGATGCCATACTCGAAACCTTCCATACTGTATGTAAATTAGAAATTGCAATCTTATTCTGAAGCACATACAGGGGATTAGGAATTGAGAGTGTCTGGGTATCAGGGAAATCAGGGAAGCAGCCATGCACATCCCACGAGGGAATTGCTTTTGCATTGCTCTTGATCCAATTAAAAAGTATTTCTTAAGAAACAGGAGAGGTTGAAAAGTACCAGTTATTTACTTGAACTGACTTTCTAGTGAAATTCAGGAGGAAAAAATGGAGACTTGAAAATTCGTAGCCCCATTTTTCCTTAACTGACAAAATGAGTTGCTGTTTGTTCAAATGCCAGCTTCCTGCTCCCCGCTCCCACGCACTCCCAGCACCCAACCCAGTACAAGAGAAGTGAAGTACAACGAAAACATCAAACAGTACTGAAAACTCTCTTGCTAAAGATGGGGGATGGACTGAGTAAAGAGCATATACATCCAGAACAGCAGGCAAACTTTCCCCTCCCTCATATAAGCCACAGGTTCACTAAGGTTTTCATTTGTTTTGTTTGAGTTCATTCTTTTCTTGGTAGAGTGTAAAGTTTGATTATTATGCACCTCTTAAAACTGATATGGAAAAAATGTTCAGAGTAAAGCTAACTTATACAAGTGTGAGCTTCTTATCCCTACTTCTTGCACTTATGCTGTCTTGTAATTTTAACAGATGAGTTTCAAAGAGGAAGGCACATCCTTTTGCTTCATCCCTTATCCATGTCACCCCACTGCAGAAATACTGTATTTAATTTGGCTCCGAAGCCAGCTGTGACATTCAGTAACGACGCAGGAAGAGACTTCCATTCATTCCTACCTTGCATTGTCCATTCAGCAGACCACTCTTCATGAGGGAGATGAATACGACAGTAGTAAGGATCAGCTGTGTTTGTAATGCTCTGGTCACTTCTAAGAGAATAGAGAACTCCATCCCTGGCTTCCTCCTGATCTGTTTCTTGGATGGATGTATTGCCTTGTAACCAAGATATACGTGGTGCTGGGTAAGTGAAAAAGGCATAGCACTTCAGCATCCTTTTTGTGTCTGTCTTTTGGTATTCCAGGGCATAATAAGAGGAAACTGTAGATTTAAAAAAAAAAATAATTTAAAAAATCAATCCTACTACTTTCAAAATCCTTTTTACCTTGCAGTGATTAGTCTTTTGAAATAACATTGGAAAGAATAAACATAAATGAGAACAAAATTTAATCTGTAATTGATTTCAGAGGAAAACATAGCATTACTTACTGGCAATGCTAGGGTCTGTACTGTTCTGACAAGCCACACAATGTTTTAAACCTCAAGAGTACTACCTAATTACCCCTTAGAAATCACAGTGCAGTAGGTTATGACATGAAGTGTTGCACTGTAATTTTTCAACTCATGTTACAACGTTTCACCAAAGAAAATAATTGCTTGATAACACCATCAGGCCCAAAAGGTGCCCTACTGGGCTGGAGGATTTTGATTTCGTGTGAGAAATAACATGAGAAAATCTGTTGGTGTAATGCCATTTCCACTGGCATGATCCAAGCACTTTTGATGTCTTACTGACCTCTTACGTGCAGTGTGACTTCCACTTCTGTTTTAGTTTGCTGTGTTCCCACATAGCAACTATAAGGGCCCTCATCAGTCAAGGTCACATTACTAAGTTTCAAGGAGGCATTTCCACCAGGAATGTTCTCATGGAAAAGGTGCGTTCTGTGTCTGTAATCTGGGTCTTGTCTTTCCAGCTGATCCTTCTGGTAGTAGTAGCTGTGCACATTTTTGTCCCCTTTCTTCCAGTAAATTACTTCATCATTCCCAGGTGGGAAAAGACACGGGAGGATGCAATCCTTGGAAAACAGCCCTGTTACCGTTTCTTGTCCTGTAAAACCTAAAGCCCATAAGTAGAAATGAAGAAGTTAAATTAAATCTAGACTGCACATATATCTCTGCCCTCCTTATCCCTGACAAAAAAATGCTCTGGTAGGCAGCACAACCTGTTAGGCTGGTGGCCAGTATCTGCCTGCAGCCATCTTCTCGAAAATTTTGATGCCCTCTCCAGCTCAGCTGGCAGGGTAGTCCAGATGACTTTTCCTCAGCCATCCCAGTGCAAATTCAAGCAATGTAGTTCAAACCATTTTTAGTACAAACTGACAACTAATGCCTGCTGAGCAGTCACACGACGCACTCCACCAGCTGAGCCGCAGAGCAGAAAATTTGGAAGGTAACAACTTGGGTGCTCAACATGCTCAATGGCCACCCATGCAGCCCTCTTCCAGTCACCTTTTGCTTCAGGAGTGTCTTACTTGCCCCAAATCGATTCTTCACCATTAATAAGCAATATTTGAATTATTTATTTCCCCCCTATTAAAAAAGTAATAATAATTGTCTTATCATTTTAAATAAACAATAGAGCTAAAACCTACCCCAAAGTGTAGCACCCATGTGAAATAAATAGATGAGAAGAGATGGTATTTTTTGCCTCTTCATGTCTTCTTTGGTTCTTAGTAGACTTATGTCAAACTGACAACATAAAAGGAGGAGAAAAAATCTGTTTAAATGCAGTAAGAGAGTAAGAGAGCACTCTACTCCTTTGTATAGCTTATTAAAGACTGTAGGCCTTATTATCATGTTTTTTGTTTGCAATAGTCTCGGCCCAGATTCTTGGTGTTAAAGTCATTGTGTAATACCACACATTTCATAATGGTTGAGGTCCTCTTATTAACATGTAATCCTTCATAGATTGATATTTTCTGTTTCTTTTTAATGAATTGAAAGTGTCTACCCTCAGTATTCTTAAAGGGTTAGGGAACATCGATCTTCATAATTTATGAATAGGACACTCAGGAAAAATAGTCAAGTGCCATTTCCAAAAGGATCTAAGATGCCCCTTGTCAAGCCAGATTTTTCTATTTCCTAAGTTACATTTCTGATTACTGCAACATTTGACTTTCTGAGGTGGGAAATTTGCCTGTATTTGCAAATATTAGAAATATAAAGAACTTTTCACATTTTACTCTTCACCAGATTGAAAGGGCATCAGGTTATGTTCCAAAAGTGAGTGAATGGAAGTCTAGGGTAGGAATGCAAAGGAGGAGGAGGATGTTCTCCCATCATATCTTCTGGTTTGTCAGTTAAATGACAGTGAACTGGAAGCTCTTGTGCACAATGAAAAAAATTATAATCTTATTGTAACTCATAGACCACACTCTTCCTCCACCTAGGCATGCTACTCTAAAATATAGCATACCACAGTGGAGAAATTACATCATGAAGCAAGTAGCTTTAAAACAGTTTAAAGAGCTTCCTCTTGTCCTTTTCCCCTCCCCAAAGGACCGCTGTTGGTACAATTCCTAACAAACACAGGGTACAAGTTTAGCCAGGCTTTTAATACTAGTGAATAATTTTGATTGGTGTGCATGACTGTATTTGTGGTGGATACGAATCTTATGTTCCAATGATTTTTGCATGGTTTTTATTTTGCAAAGCTGGTGCGATTATTGTATGTATTCTCACTTTTCAATTTGGGAAAAAAAACAAGAAAAGGGCACCAAAACATTTTACCTGAGACAGAGGCGATGCAAAAGTAAACCAAACACAATATATGTGTTGTTGGCAATTGGCAGTATCTGCCTTCTTTTCCTCCTTGCCTTGGCAAGTGGTGTACGTCATTTTTTATTTGATTTTTTTGCTCATTTGCCCATCACTTCCAACTTGATTAATACAATATATTGTGCTTGATGTTTGAATTTCAGAGACTGCAATCAATGCTAAATTTCCCTTAGCGGGTGATCTGTCGTGTTTAGTAGACAGCCTGTGCAGTTTGGCAGTGATGCTCTGAGAGTAACATGGTTCCAACAGTACCTCTGCGGTGCCTTTGGGGGCTGCATGAAGTGAAGCCTGGACAGTGCAGGCTGCCTCGCCTCTTCTAGCTGTACTCCGTAACACCGTACTGAAATTAACTATTAACTATAGAAAGAAAAACTATTAAGTATAGAAAGAAAAACTATTAACTATAACTAGAAAGAACTATTAACTAGTTAGCTGAAAATTTTCCTGTTCAGCATAAATCTTAGCTTTGGATCGTCCCATGGTAGCATGTTGAGAAAAATGTTCTGTAGGAAAACCTGAGGAGTGTAGGCTCTGGTCAGTCTTCTTTTCAGCAGGTCTGGGATCTTAAAGGCATAAAGTATATGTATGCTGATAGAATCACACTGCAAAGTACTGAAGAAACATGCTTTTCCTGGCTGTTACAGACCTAAGTGGAACAACCAAGAAATTACACCCTAAGGCTTTGTAGTGAAATATCAATACAAAATTATTTACACAGCATACAACTAGAATTAAGATCACTGTAGTTATGTCAGTTACTGATGTTCTAGTTTGCAGAACACTTATTTCATAAAGAACCACCACAGGCTCAACTGGGCAGCAGAAGCTCAGACAGGGTTTCTGAGAGCAAAGCAAAGCACTAAAATGCATCTTCCAAGCCGCACAGAGAAGTCAAGCACTGCAGCTCAGACAGCAGGAGGGACAACACTGCACTTGCTTTGGCCAGTATATTAAACAAACATCAAACACATGCTTTCTTTTTATTCTATTAGTCAGCGACCAAACCACATGTACTACATCCTGAATCACCTTGGAACTTTGCAATCGATCTGAACGCTGACTGGAGCACTCCCCCAGCACACAGGCATGGGGATTGATCCCTGCTCAGTGAACTTTCCTCTTGCTCAGTGAACTTTCCTCTGTGAACTATTTTGAGAGCAGCGTATTGTGATATTCTCGTAACCCTGTAAATATTCTTCTCACTCTGTAAGGCAAAAGTTATTTATTCCTTAGTAAAAATGATTCTGATTAATTCCTTTTCAAGGTAACTTAACAGCAGCACGTTTCAAGGACACACACGCTTACAAGGACTGGAAATGCCTGAGGATTTCAAGTTTTACCAACAAGCAAACAAGAAAACCAAATGTGTAAAGTTCTAAAAAAACCCATGTTAATCACATACTGCTAAAATCCCAAACTAGCTACAAAGATACTAGCTTTTCAGAATTTCCCCACTTAATCTTCAGGAGGTGTTTTCTGTAGTAGAAAAGAGAATTAATTAATTCTCCACCTCCCCCCAGTGAAACCACTTACAACTTAAATGCTAACTACATACTTCCCCAAAAGGAATAAGGATGCCACGTTCTAAACATCCAAAATTGTCTCAGGACGTAGCGCAAACCCACTGTATTTTACCTCAATATACACATACCACATATCCCCCCCCCCGCCCCCACATCTACCCCATACATTTATAACACCACAGAGCAATTATAAGAATATCGGGGGTTTTTTCACCTGTTCTGACTTCACAAGTAGCCAAAAAATTCAGAGTCGTCTTGTTTCAGGTGTTTCCCGCAGTCAGGGTTTACATATATATATGTAAAAAAACCATACAGCTCTGCCAAAGCAATGGAACTTTTCCCTCCCCCGTTCACGAGCCACACCTACAGAGCTCAACTATTTGACCTGCAAGCTCATTCCTGTCCCGCAAATGAAAGTGATTGTTTTTATAGAGTGAGCCACGTTTCTATACAAGTGAAGCTTCCACACCTTTTGCATTCTCCTCTCTCTTTGGGCTTAAAAAGCCTTTTCTCTTAACCATTTATTTTGCCTGGCTTTGTTGATCAAACTTTTTATTGCTAACTTCTGCAAACTGTAACTGAAGAACAGAAGAAATCAGTTATTGTCAGAAATGTGATTTTTACAACAGTAGCAATGCCAGTTTGGATTGTGCTTGGGCATTACAAGAGCACAAGCAACACAGCCACTGTGGAGACCGGCAGTTCTCTTACTAAGGCAAGAGTGTACGAACCTGACACGAGGAGCAAGGTAAATCCAGTACAGGCACAGGAAAAAAATAATTTAAGATACAAATTATCATGACAATCTTCTCAGAAAGCTGCTGATCCGAAACAAGACTAGTGGAAGCCTTGGGCTATCCGCAGGGTTAGGTAATCTATTTTCTCTTTAACAGTGTTTCACTAGTGCTTAGTTTTCAGTTAACAATTCTAGCCGTGTATGTGCTATCCAGCAGGAGAAACTGAAAAAATGACTCAAGTATTTTAGGGAAGAAAACTTAGAAAAAACCAAACAAAATGCAGGAAGAGGTGAAAGGAAACAGTGACTGTCCTAGAAGATCCAGGCGATGTTAGCAGTACACACATGACCTGCGTCTCCTGCTTCCCTGGGAGAACCAGCTTTCCCTCATGCACTGTTTCCCACCACCCTGCAGCAGCTCCAGCTGGCAATTCCAACTGATGTCCAGCTACAACTCCACTGCTCGCAAGACTTATATTTCCATACAACCAGCTGTAAGCTACTGCACCTCAAGCCATGAGCTCTGCTATTGTTATCAAAGACAGGCCTCTGCTTTGTTTATAAGCATATGCTAACTGAAATGAGTTAATTACTGAGCTTCTTACTATGTGAGAAAATAGTTGGTCGCTGAGCTGATAGTGATGAGGATGGGATAACAAGAAGTAGTTAATTGCTTCAAGGTTCTCTCATATGTCAAAATATGTACTCCTACACTGTTTAGGACAGAGCTGTGGCTATTTCAAGGAACATCCTTATCATCCTTAAGAAGCTGGCAAACTCACAGTAAACTTTTACTGCCCTGAGATGACTTAATACCTTAAAAGGATAACTTGGGGAAAGGTATCCTTAACCAAATGACCACCGAGGAGCTCACACCAGTGCAGAAGTGTTTTGCAGAAACTGCAAAATTGAATACACATGCAGAAAGGCTATTCAGTCATCCTAATGAATATGTAAGACTAGGTGGAGTTATGTATTAGATAGGCAGAATAATGAGAATCTTTTGTGTATAAATACCATGGGTGAATGTCTCCTGTAGGGTGTGCTAGATTTGTGGATTTCTACCTAGCAGCGGACATCAAATAAAGCAGTATCGCCTCTCTAAACTACTTCTGGTTTCGAGAGCTTTTGTTTCAGGTTAACACTACCAGCTACTGGTAGGTATAGCTGGTGCCTTCTCTCAGCCTACACGGCTTAACGTGTTCGTGATATCTAATCCTCTGTGATTGTAACTCCGTAAATCATTCTTGACAATACAATGGGATAGAAGGAACAATTGGACCAAAAACCAGGTACCAGAAACTTTAGCGGGCTGATTGCCCAAACTTGGCTATACCACAGGAAATGTGCCCTTTAGGTGAGTTGGACTAATTATAATCTGAAAACCATTCCTCTAAAGGTCAGGATACCCGCCTCCACTTGAAAACCCTCACCCACTGAGCCTGCGCAGTAAAATTAAGAGCTGCTGTACCTTTAATTGAAGTGAGGACATTTAACAACAGTCAGTTTAAAGATGAAAAATTATAAGCACCAGTAAAAGGTTGATAAACAATGACTGTATTAATCATGCTAATTTACAATGTATAAATTAATGACTGTTTCAGTACTGGGTGTGCTAGCTTTGCGGAGATATCCCCTAGCACCCTTTTCTGCACAAAACTGCTAATAAATAGGTAACACCTCGACTCTGCGTGTTATTGGCTTGCACACCAGGCAAATGATCCCATCAGTTTGGGGGCAACATTCACGGGTTTGTATTAAGTCGCGTAAACTTTTAACTTGCTTACACACGCAAGCCCAAGGTTGAGCCACGCCTCAGGCAGAGAGGAGCAGCAAAGCTTTAACACACCTCCCGCGGGTTGAAGGGTGACAGCAGGCCGGGCCAAACCCCACACTGTTTATCGGTCGCCCGTCCCGGGCTCGCCAGAAGCCTGCCGGCCCGTGCCCAGCCTCCGGAGCACAGTAACAGGGCCATCTTCCCCGCGGCCTGCCATCCCCATCGTGACCGACCGGAAGTGACAAAGCTACTGGAGCGGTGATTGGATGTTGACCCAGCATGCCTCGCCGCCATTGGTGGCTAGCGCTCGGCAGGCGCGGCTTCTCGGCGTGTGATTGGGCTAAGAGGTGGGTCTCAAGGCTGCGGCAGGTAGGGATTGGTTGAGTTTGGTTGCCTCGGTTACGGGTGGCGGCGGGGCTCCAAGATGGCGGATGAGGCTGGGGGCGGTGGCGGGACCCGGCGCGGAGCCGGGGAGCGGGACGAGGAGGGGGCCGTGGCGGAGCGGGGCCCGGGCGCGGCTTATCACATGTTCGTGCTGATGGAGGACCTGCTGGACAAGCTGAAGCTGCTCAGCTACGAGGAGGAGGCGCTGGGGCGCCACAACATGCGGCCGCTCTCCAGGTGCCCCATGGCCGCTCCGCCGGGGGGATGGCGGCGGCGGGGGTCGCGGAAGGCCGTGGGGAGGGCGGACGCCGCCTCGCCCGGGAGGCGTTCGCCTGGCCGCGGTGCGGGGTGGGGGGGCGCGGCTGGGGCCGGAGGGTCGCGCCGCCTGGTACGAAGCTCCAGACGTGGGGTCCGCAGCCGCCACGGCTGCAGCGAGAGGCACCGGCCACGGGCCGAACTCGGTGCTAACCCCGAGCGCTGGCGGGGAGAAGTCCCGGCGGGGCTGTTAGGCCGCTGCGGTCAGGGACCGGGGAAGGAAGGGTGGTTTGCTCTCAGGTGACAAGGTGCCCGAGTCTAGTGAAAAACAGCTTCCCGTGTGACTCTGAAGCTTTGAAAATGAGAAGCCCCTCTAAAGGCTGAGATGTGTTGGAGTCACCAGTCACTTGACCTTCCCTGCCCCCAAGTAGATGTCTTGGGTTTGAACGTCTGCAGGCCAGTGTATCTCAGCAAGAAATAATTCCACCCTAAATCAATTTCTGGTGTTCAGGGTAACCATTTGTTGGAGGAAATGTATTTGTGATGGGGGCTTGGACCTATTGTTTTTAAGTCTCGTTTTTTTATATCTAATACATATTTGTTTCATATGTAACATTTTTTTTTTTTTAATTTCAGTAGGAGATAGAAAACTTGGGAAATAGGGCCAATGTGCTCCCAACACTCACCTGCCCAAATAACTTTCACATCTACCTGTCAGTTTCAACCAGGCTCCATAGCAGCATATCACACAGTTGAGCTTTCTATAAGCAACAATTTCATAGGGAGGGAAAAACGTAGTTATTCTCTTACTCATATTATTGTCTTATTGGGAGGGAGGCTTGACTATGAGCTCAGTGGCTGTAAGTTGGTTTTAGCCAGCTGTCTGACCACCAGTATTTGGAGCAAGGGGGTAAACCTTTGTCCCCCTCAGCAAGCAGCTGTGTCTAAGGGGAAGTGCTTGGTTCTGAGTATCCAGTGTGCATATCATTTATGTTTTGTTGGGGACTCACTGTGGTCTGACTTTATGGACCAAATTCTCATTAGGACCACATCTTTCAATTCAGTACGTTGCTCTCTAAAGTGACCCAAAGCGCAGTAGGTGAGGATGGCTGGAAGGATGGCTTCAAAAACATCCTCCTGATCTGAGTTTACACGCTGATTTAGCTACACCAGCCTTTTGCCACTCTTGAGGAATACAGGAAAGGGAAGAGGTTTGGGGAACTTTGGAGCAAAAGGAACTGTATGTATTGCTGTTGTCAGGAAGAGTATTTGGGGATGTTAAGAAGGGGACAGGTGGTAAGGTTTCTGTAGTATAATAGCATGGATGAGGACAATATACAAAAAGAGGACACATCTGTATGCAAGGAGGCTTTAGTAAATTTGTTCTCCCTTCCTCTAGGAAGTGACATTCAAGTTTTCATGCAGTCGCTTGAAGCAAAATAAATGTAGTTAGTTATTTTTAGAGAGGCATAATTATATAGCTGAATACAGATACCTTTCTTTGTGCTGTTTGTCTAAACTGTCTTCAATGGAGAGCAATAGTGCTTCTAAAGCATTTTTCAGTGTGTTCTAAAGGAGATAAAAGATGAGACAAATCCACCCTGGCTTCCTGTGTCATAGGTAAAGGGATAAAACTTTAGCAACGGATCATTTTAATTCTGTTTTTGAAGTAGATTGTTTGCGTTGTCATGTTGACAGTAGTTATCAAGCACAATTACTAACCAATCCAGAGAATGGATTTCAAATTTAAATCTTGTCTTGCACTGTAAATCACTTGTCCTGTGAAAAATGCTTGAGATTTAGCAAAATCTGAGCTCATTCATGGCCTGCAAGTTATTGGTAATTTCTGATCTTTGACTTTTGATTCTTTTGAGCTTTTAAGTATTTTATGTTATGCAAGGGACATTGGAACAAATGTGTGTAGAGGCTTTTAATTAGTTAGTGGTCGTATTTTATGAATTTTTGGGATGGATTCTCCATCCCTAAAATTAATTTGGAACAGAATTGAGCTCATCATGATTTGAGACTACTCAGGTAAATAAGAGAAGTAACTTGGATTTATGTGGAAACATTAATTTGGTGATGTTTAACTGAAACTGTATAATCCTGCTGGCAGGAGGGAGGAATACCCAGTTCCCATTTGATTCCTTTGAAGCGCATTGTTGATTAATAGCTTACTCAAAGAGGGAAAAAGGTGAGTTGCATGTAGAAAACTTACTCTACTGTGGTTATGTGTGAAACTAGGCATCCTGAATTTAGTTGAGATGGATCACTCATTGAGAAAGTCAGTTAAGGAAACTGCTTTCTAGCCTATGCTGGCCTATAATGCAGTAAGAGCTTCAGGAGTTCAGAATACTTACCGTTTTTTCCCCTTTTTTCAACAGGCACTACTTTGCACTGCCCACTAATCCTGGTGAGCAGTTCTTTATGTTTTGTGTGCTTGCCGCTTGGCTGATCACTAAAGCGGGACACCCCTTCGAACAGCCACAAGAATATGATGACCCCAATGCAATAATATCAAATATACTCTCAGAACTGCGATCATTTGTAAGTGTTGAAAATGCTGTTTTCCCACGTGTATTTCAAGCACATGCATCACCTTCAGAAATAACAGTAATGATATACTTTCTCTGCTGTCTGATTACGTGCCCAAGGACTGGACAGACTTGTCCTGTCTATAAGTTAGTACTATGTTAATTAGTTAATTGGAAGTTTATACTGTGTGTACCTACTTGCTTACTTTCTGGCACTATGAAAATGGTCTTACTATATCATATATGATTCCAATTAGCTTTGTTCCACAATCTGTAAAATTAATTAAATGAGGCTTACTTCTTATAGTGCCACATATGTTGCTCATTTATAGTATTATAATTTCTTGAGATGCTGAGAGAGTTGGGGTTCTTCGGCTTGGAGAAGACTCCAGGGAGACCGTATAGCAGCCTTCCAGTACCTAAAGGGGACTTCTCAGAAAGCTGGAGAGGGACTTTTTACAAGAGCACATAGTTTTAGGATGAGGGGTAATGGCTTCAAACTGGAAGAGGGTAGATTTAGACTAGATAGCAGGAAGAAATTTTTACTATAAGGATGGTGAGACACTGGAACATGTTGCCCAGAGAAGTTGTTGAGGCCTCATGCCTGGAAGTGTTCAAGACCAGGCTGGATGGGGCTTTGAGCAACCTGCTCTAGTGGGAGGGTTGGAACAAGATGAACTTTAAGGTCCCTTCCAACCTAAACCATTCTATGATTCTATGAATTTACAAAGATTTTACCTTGAAAGTTTATACAGTGCTTGTGATCCTGCTTCTGCCAAAGTCAATGGTATAATCCACAGTGAAGGAAATGGTTTAGAATTGTGTTCGTGTGGGTTTTTTTGTGGGTTTTTTTTTTTTTTAGAAGTAAAAGGTTGCATAAACTGCCAGGAATTACAGGGATTTTTTTCAATATTAACACCCCACCCCTCTGAAGGTCAGGAGAATATCAACTTATGGGAGATCATACTGTGGTACATCTGGCACAAACAGGCAATGTTGAAAAGCTGGTGGTTAGGTCTCAGTACCTGAGTTCCTTCATAGCTGTTCTTGCCTTGCCAGCGTGTCACTTTTATGCTTGACCATCTAGGTCCCTTACAGCTTCTGACTCTTCTGCTCCCTGTGAGCATCCTATTACCAGGTGTTTTAAGATTTCTACACTGCATCTGTTCCTTGGGTTGTTCTGTTTTCCCTTCTGTTGCCTGACTGGAGCTGCACGGGGGAAGAATATGAATTAACATTGGTAAAATCTTCATACACAATGGATACTTTGGTTTTAGAGTAGTAAATCTTGTTACCTCCTTGAGAGGAAACTTGATTGATGGGTAGCCATGAATAAACAGTATATCTCTTTATTTTAGGGAAGGCCTGTGGATTTTCCTCCCTCAAAATTAAAGGCAGGCTATGGAGAGCAAGCATGCTATGTTCTTGATTGTTTAGCTGAAGAAGCCTTGAAATACACTGGCTTTAGCTGGAAAAGGTACAGTATACTTTTAGCCGTCCTCCCTTATGCTTTGTTTTCCAGCAAACAAATTTAAGTTGTACTTGTAAAGATAAAACGTAGTAATTACCAAAAACGTTTTACTTGATGTTTCATGAGATGCAAGATTTAACTAGGCTTGAAGCAGTGGGACAAATTAATGCCTAATGCAATTTCACGCAATTTAGTCTGTTACCAGCAAAGATGAGTTTGGGCCATTAATAGACTTAGCTAATTCGTAAAGATTTGACTGATGACCTTTTTTTGGTCATTTTCCTGTGCATAACTGCTTGTTAATCTGACAGGTGAATTGAAATATACTAATATTCTTTTAGGTCCTATCAATTAATCTTGACCTCTTCAGTTGGAGGTATGCATAGCATGTGAGAATGTTACAGGTAGGCTACAGTAACTATTTAATCCAAAGGAAATTTTAGGAGAAATTAGATGACAGATAATTTCAAGAATATGAAAATTTGTTTAAAAGTGCTCTTTATTTCATTCCTTTCCTCTGGTGGGTTTTGAAATGGATATAGTGAAGTAATTTCTACCTTGAAACTATTTTACCATTACTTCTATTTAGTACACAAATTCCCCTGTAAGCCAAAAATGAGTCTGTTGTGACTTGCACTTTATAAATTAAGAGGGTAGACCAAAACACAAAATGATTCAAAATTTATTCCCCAGATGTCTTTGCAGTATGAATGTACTGTACTGCTTGGCATAATAACTAATTCTCACTTCTAAGACAGACTTTAATAAAGACTTTTAAGGCTGAGTGTTACTTTTATTTAAGTGTGAGGCACTGTCTAGTTGTATTCCACATTGTTCATACTTCTTGTGAACTGTTTCATTCACTTAGGAACAATTTATAGATGTATTTTCAGTTTACTGTGTTCAAAAGCTCTGCTGTTGTTTGTGCTAATTTCAGGCCAGCATATCCAACAGAAGAGCTAGAAGAAGAAGAAATAACACAGGATGATGCAGAATTAACGCTTAATAAACTAGAAGAGGATGTTGAGGTAGATTTACCTAACTGGTTTTGATTATATAAGTATTGGTCAGCTATAAGGAAATTTTTCTCACTGTTCATTTGGTTTGGCTTTGTTTAAGAAGTCTTTTCTGCTAGCTGTTCCATTGCCCTTTTTTACTGCATCTGCTTCCTCCATTGTCAGCTTCTCTGTGGAGTTGTCTTCTTTCAGATAAGGTTGTTAATTCTTTGCAACAGAACTTATGTTCTTATGTGCATTTGTAGTTAATATAAAGTGAAGTGGAATTTAACCATATATTAAAATTGCATAGATTCAGAATTGTTTTCTGCTAATATAAGCTGTTGATTTTAAACAGAACCCCTGTGTACGGAATTGGCTAACATTTGGTTAAAATTTGCCCAGTGCTTAATTAATAGAGGGCTCACTATTGTAACTAGGATTTCACTGTAAGTTTGAAACAGTAACTTTGGTACTTAGTTGACCGTAAGATTTGGAAACAGGGTAGATGGAAAAGAACAACTGGAAACCAAGCATTTGTTTAGAAATGCCAGCAAAGACCTAAATAAAGGTTGCAGAATTGTTTCTGTAGAGAAAGGTCATGGCAGCTCATTGCTATATATTCCACAAATGAAATGGTAATATCTAGTCATTGATTCTGACTGCAGAAGTCTTTCTGCTTTAAAATACATTTTACCAACAAGATGGCAATGTTTGAGGATTAACTGATTTACAGTTAAAAAGCAGGATAAATAATAATTATGGTGAAGATGTCATGTCTATGAAACAGCCTATGAAATACACTTGTAAGTTCAAATATGCTTTTATGGATGGATGTTGAACAGAAATTGTTTCTTGCTGATTGACTTTCTCAGAAGATTATTTTTATGAGAGTTGGAGTCTCACTTATCTAATAGTGTAATGTTATCATAAGACATTGTCATTTTCACAGGCCTCTGTCAGTCTCCTCAAGTGAGTCTTTTTACTGCTGACTTAAGATTTTTCTGGATATGGAATTTAGATAAAGACAAAGTGAAAATTACAAAAGAAGTTAGTTTCACATCTGATTTCTCCAAAACTGATGATTCTGTGCAAAATAAATGCAGATCAAAACCAAAATATCAAAAGCTGTGAGCCTGGAAGCATTCAGCTGCTGGGTCAGTAAATTACTTGAGGACAAAACAATTTTCTGGAGTGTTAAAGCCCAGCAGTACTGGATAGAAAATGCCACAACTGTCCCCTTTTAGTTTTCTCATTTTTAAAATGCTTGGGAAAAATTAAAGGTCATAAAAGTTTGAAATAGAGGGCCAGTAATATCATATGGTTCTGATCATACTCCCAATTTCTATGCCATAATAGTCCATAAGAGTGTAACTGTTGAAGAATTTGCTTCTCTTCTCCCTCTTACAGTTTTCCTAAGTATTGCATTATTTTTTCTCATTTTTATTAGGAAAGAAAAATTCCAAACTTTTATTCTCAACTTTCATACAATATGCAGATATTGTGATGTGGATGCCTGGTTGCATTTTTACCAGCTTTGAAGTTTCCACACAAAAAGTCTTGAATAATTCTGAGAACAATAAGAGACAGTCTGTATTGCATGTTTGACCAGCTTCAGAAGTGTAAGCTGTTGGCTAAAAGCTTTAAATATGGAAACAGTCAGCTGTCTGCTCTTTTCTGTGTCTCATTAAGGTCTAAGCTGGTAAATTGGGAATTGGGGAGGAAACATTTAACTAAAGCACAGTTGAAACCCTTCAAAGAACCTCTGGATTTGCTCTCAGGTAGTATCTGAGGCCATAATTTTCAAAACTAATATGTTTTATTAGCTCTTCTGAGTTTGTGTGTTAATAAATCCATTGAGCTAGGATTATATCAAGTGGATAACCACTGTCTAGAGCCCCTAATGGTTCTACAGGGATTAACTATATGCTGATGTTTTGTTGTTGTTTTTTTTTTTTCCCCGTCCATTGTTGCTGCCAATGTATTGATATGTCTTGTATGCATTAGCCGTATCCATAATTGAATTTAGCAGTATTTCCAGTAGTTAAATGCTTATGATGACGTTCATTGATCATTCTTCTGGTTTTGATTCTTCTGAATAAAATTGATGAGGCAGACAGAAACAAGCCAAGTTCTGTAAATCTTGGGGAATTAGGTGAAGTCAGAAAGGCTGGCTGTGCAAGGAATTCTGCACAATTTGGTTCCTCAGTTCTGATAACTAGGCATGTTGTTGTCATGGTAGTGTTGTAGTATGTTCTTTTAAGTGCTGTACAAATATATATTGTCCATTTAGCAAAAGACAGTCCTGATATAGTCACCATCAATTTCTTGCAAGTATTCAGGGGACTAGGGGCCAAACATGCCAGAATAAAATAAAGTGGACCCTACTAGGTAAAAACTAGGTAAGGTACAGAACTGAGCCCTGAGGTTTTCACTGAGTCTTGAAGGGTTCTACACAAAGACCCATGTTATCGAAGCATTCATGATTTGTCTAGAAAGGAGGTGAATGATGAAATTTTACTTTGGTGGAAAAGATGATGGCTAACAGAAAATTGACAGAATGGCAATGTGTATAAGGATGAAGTGTATGGCTGATAAAATGGCAAGAGAAATTTAGCGTGGATAAATGGAGGGTAACATATGGCAAAAGCGTCTTTGACCTATGCAGTGATGGGCTCTAAGCTGAGCATGATAACTGAGAAGTGCAATTTTGTGACTATAATAGATAATTCTCTGAAACTGCCAGCCTGGTGTGTAGTGTCATGAGCAAGAAAGCAAATCAATTGCTTCAATTTGAATTCTATTTTTCTGCACGCTTTTAAAATGTGGCATCATTCTGCAGCTCCAAATCTGTAGTGCAAAGAACACCTTGAAAACTGTGTACAGGTCTGGTTGTGGTTTGTTTTTTGTTCTGGTTTTATTTTTAATGCAAAGCTTTAGGAAACACATAAGAAATTACAGTTACTGTACAGCTATTGATAATGGCCCATTTGATGCAAGAGGGCTTAGGTTTTGGGGGTTTGGTTGGTTGGTTGGTTTAGTTTTTTAATACTGTGGCACCCTGAGGAAAATGTGGGGTAGATTTCATCTTTCAGCTTGTCCCAGATGTTGTGTCTCCTCATAAGATTATTTTTTTTTTAAGTAAATGCAAGCTCCATTATCATAAACTTTCCATGTCAGAAATTTCAAATTTAATAGTCTTTGTCCTGTGCTCCTGCAAAATAGAATTATGGAGAAAGATTGTGCAATACTTACTGACGTCCTACTTTGCAACTTTCCTTAAGGAAGAAGAGTCAGACAATGAAGAAAATTTTATTGACCTGAACATTCTAAAGGCACAGACGTACAGATCAGTAAGTTGTTACCCATCAGTCCTCTCCTGAGAGATTTTTACATCTGTAGCAGCCATTTATTTCTGTTGGATTTAAGTGTGAAAGTCGTCCTATAGTCTAAACTTGAAAAAATGTTCCGACTGAAATCACACAATCACATGGGGATGGAAGGGACCTCTGAAGATCATCTAGTTCAGCCCCTCTGCCAAAGCAGGTCCACCTAGAGCAGGTTGCACAGGAACTTGTCCAGGCGGGTT
>JAOXJM010000001.1:93754970-93774962 GCA_026413425.1 Tringa solitaria | reverse complement strand
TTGGGCACTAGAGCATGCCCTGAAGAGCCATGTCTACACGTTTCTTAAATACCTCAAGTGATGGCAACTCCACCACCTCCAATTACAATATATTTTAGCTGTCTTCCCCAGTTACAACCCAATGCATATGATTTCAAACCCTGTGTAATCATTTAAATAATATGAATGTCTAAACAAAGGAGAAAAAAATCCAGAGCAGGAGCTCTAGCTACAAATGGTAGTAAATGCTCTGTTGAGAGTCCATATTCTACTGAGCTTTGCATTCTGATGGCATTTAAATTTTATCCTCATCAGTTAGAAAAATACCACGGTTTTATGTGTTGTATCATTCATTTAATTTTTTGGAGCTACAATTAAAAAGTCATTTGCAAGACAATTTAGCTATTTTATCCACAGGATAACTAACTCACCACAAAACATCAGTAGTGTAGTGAAATACATTGGTTATATTTTACTTCTTTTAAGCTAAGATAATCATTAAGAAGGAATTGCCACTTTACTCCAATTCTGCATGACTAGCAATCTTGCCCTGGTGTCCAGCTTCAATATCCAGTGAAGCCACTTCGTAAGTAAAACTCCTGAGGACATCGAGTTACCTAAAAGTAATTTAATCACACTTAGCTTGACAGCCTTGAAACACAGCTCCATTAGTGCACAGGCTGTTCGTATTTAAAGCAAGCACTTAGCACCTACTGGGAACCTTTGATCACGTGTGCTGACCTTGGTTTAGATTTTAATCCTCAACAATGTGCACCAGATGTTTGATATTACATTCAAGTAACATTCATCTGAAAATGATCAAAACTAAAACTCTGAATGTTCTCGCAATGATAAAAAATAAATTTGTTTTCATCCCAATGGAATATATGTCATAATAACTCTGCTTGTAGATCAAAACTATTTTTAAGCAGCATTGAAAAGGACATAATACCTTTGTTGTCACATTTTCTGATCTTTAATAGAGCCACAAACTTACACTAGATACTATTTTTTTCTGTCATATTTTTGGGATTTTGATTATTTACATTTTTTTCTATCAAAGTTTATCTGTTGTTTCTTTCGGTCAGAATAAAAAGATATTTCATCCAAGGGGTGTCTGAAATAAGCAGTGTGCCAGAATGCAGTCTGTGGTTATTACAAGAGTTCGAGTTTGTAGAGGACTTGAGTAAAAGAAACTGTTACAGATAAAGAAAACGAGTAAGCTGTGTTGTGTGAGCAGTAAGACCAAATACGCTGCCTGAAAAAGTAATAAAAAACCCAATGTTGGATTAATCCTCCTTGCTGTTATTGCTTTTTGCTCCAAAAGTTGATCTATTTTAGAGAGACTCAGGAAAATTACCTCCTGGAAGATTCATAAAAAGAATAAGAGAAACAGTTGTACACATTTTTTGGCCTTTAATACGTGTCTAAATCACATAGTCAGCGTACCTTCAAGGAAGTTCACATCTCTTATGTTTAGTTCTCAAAGTTATTTAGGCACTATACCCCCTCTAAAATCAGTGGAACATCTGGGACCTGAAAATAACTTTCACATTTCTCAGTATAGCCAGGCACAGCCACTGCCAAAGGACTCCTCATGCCTAGTCTTGTGCTAAACTGTGGATAGAGCCAAAATCTGCACATTTCTGACTGCTGTCCAAGAATCACGAGGGTCCCATCCCACTCTGCTGGTAAGGGAAGACTTGAGCCATGGAATTGTCCCTCTCTCTTCTCAGCATCCTTAAAGCTTTCTCAATTTTATTTTTTCCGATGGCAAGACTATCTACTCACTTCCCACTAACTTTGTTGGCTGATTAGTCCTTAAACTAGACTTCAGCACCCCTCCTCAAGAGGTAAAGAGTGTAGAGAGCAATTGAGTCATCATCTTTGTGAGGTCTCAAAGATGCTGAAGAGGCTACTCTTAAAAGATAGGCCACACTTGACTGTTAATGGTTTTGGAGATGTGGGCCTCAACTCCTGTCTGGCTGTTACAGACCAGTGATTATATCATTACCTAGGAAGAGATCTGAACTGAAGCAATCAGAAAATGTTTCCTTGCACCGATTTCATGGATTGTTTTTTTTTTTTTTTTTTTTTTTTCTTTGCACTGGTTTAGTTAACTTGTGAATCCAGCAATACTACAGTATACCTTTAAATAGTTTGTTAAACTGGGCTTGGTTTTTCTGTGTAACACTTTGGAATATATGTTTTCTTGGGTTTTGTGTTTTACAACAGGGTTGATTTTTTTTTTTTTTTGGTTGGTTGGTTTGTGGTGGGGTTTTTTGGGGGTTTTTTGCATACAGGATTGGCTTTGAGGATTTAAGTATAGCATATCCATTACTTATTTTTGCCTTTGTGTCTTGCTTTCCTTATTTTAGTGTATTTATAATACGAAAAAAAGTGAATTTCCAGTACAGATATGCAGGAATTTTTTAGTATTACTACTACTCCAAAAAAGTTTTTGGTTTAAATGGCAGTAGTACTTCAGAGTATGACTGTTAGACAATGTGACTACAATGAAAGACAGTTTTAATTCCAAGAGAGTATGCTGTAACCCTCCCATAGATAAGATACTATTAAAGATTTTTTTCATATGTACTCTCTAGAATGTTTACTGATATTTTTTTTTGTGCTTTCGCCATGCATGTATGTGGGATGTTAATTCTGCACATGCTCCTTGTTTTTCTTTTGAAGTTACTGACAGTATTTGTTCTCTGTGATTACCAATTTTAGCATATACCATGATGGTCGATATTTTAATTTTCAAGCTTGGAGCAAGAGCTGCCTTATTTTGTGTCTTAGTTTTACCAATGTATAAGGCAGAAACAAACACAGCTTATTAAGGTGTTGTATTTGTACTGTTCCTCCTTTTCCAAAGACTACTAAAGTGCTGCAGCTTTGAAACCCTCCACTAGAATCAACCATTTCTGAGATGGCAGCTATTTAGCAGTGCAGTTTTACTGAAAATTAGTTGTGTCGGTGGCATCTGAATATGTAGGTTATCCCATATCTACTCATCCTCAAAGGAATCTGGTGAGATAGGAACATGTCCTTGTTCCGTTGGACACAAAGGTGATACAGTGTCACAGGGAAGAGAATTAAACCAGGACTTTTGAAATCCCCATCTGACACTCACCTGAGTAACAAATTCACTGTAACATTATTTAAATGTCAGTAGTGCATCTACTTGAATTAACCTTTACCACATCTCCAAGTTATTTTGATAACATATCACCTGAATTGCCTAGAGGCTGGAATTAAGAATTTGACTAAAACACCAGTGCCAGGTTTAATTCATCTGAGTTAGCCTTATTAACCATATCAAACAATGAGAACAAATTATATGTTGGTAGTATTTATAGTTGTAATTTTTTAGGATTCTGTTTATTTGTTTATGACAACAGTCCTAATCATAAAATCTGTGTATTTTTGTGAGACAATCTGTATGTCTGATTGTTTTCCTCTCTGTGTCTCTTGATTTTGTCTTTAAGCATTAAAATATGAAATTGAAACTCAGAAGAGAATGGGCATTATTATACCAGGAGTCATTGCCACAGTTTGTGCCATTGTAGGCACAGTTCTTTTTGTCCAAGGTAAGTGCATTAAAATTGCCTGCCTAGTTTAAGGGAATAAGAGCACAAATGAATCTCTTCCATGCAGTATTATGGAAGTTAGTACCACCTTTTAATTGCCTTCTACTAATCTTGAAATGAAAACAAAAATATTATAGACTACAACAAAAATAGCATTATGGTTGTCAGGCCCTCAGATGATCACAGGGAGACAGAGACTCCAAAGTTATTTCTATTTTCTGTCCTGCTGCCTTGAGGGAATGTTAGGGGCTAGGGAGTAACTTCGGGTGTTCAGTGGAATATTTTTCTGGACCCTAAAAACTTGATGATACTAATGATTTACTTTTGTTGCTTTGTGCTTTACACCAGTCAAGGATTTCTATTTTACTAATTTCCATACAAATGTTTGCAGATGGCTATACAGTACAACATCAAACTGGTCTTGGCCTAATTGTAGTCCCTGCTATGATTTTCGTATCACTTCAGTACTTTATGTTTGGAATAGGTGAGTATCAAGAACATACTGATTGATAAACTGAGCCCCTTCTCCAATCTATGTACTATTTTCTTTTTTTTTAATAAATAGGTGCTACGGTAGCATACTGGGATCCTGACCTTTATAGTGTCTCAAAACAAAATGTTTAACCTGTGTTTATTTGGCTAAGTTGCTTCAGGGGAAAAAGTATCTTGCCTGCTTGAAAAATGAGATGTAGGGTAGAACATCAGAGTGATTCCTGCTCTTCCTTCCTAGGTCTTGGGACTGGGATGAATAACTCTCAGAATGTGTGATTTTAATTTTTTTTCCTACTTACTGTTTATTTATAATTTTATTTATATATATGTACATTTTTATGTGTGTGTATATACTGAGTGACTTGCATAGCTGTTTTGTTATTGTGCTGGCTGGCTGAGCCTGTAATTCAGGAGAATCTGATTTCTAGTTGTATGTGAATGATCTACGTTTTGTGTCTTTTTAGTTAATCTTTAAAATAATTACTATTTTGTTTCTGTCTTTCCCAGTTTTCGATAATCTACCACAAGCAACATTCGTTCTGGTGGGTTTGCAGATTCTTGGTTATGTAATTGCTCTGGCTGGTTTTGTGCTGTGTGTCCCAGGTAAGCAATTTATCTTCTGTCTTTTTACTTTTGTCTCTACCTGATGTTTGTTTATTTGTAACACTAAAATGCTGTGAAAATGGCTTCACTGCATTGAATGTTGGCCAGTAATTTCTGTAAATGTACTTTAGGACTACTGTGGTAATGCTCTTTTTATCTGGTGAAAGAAGCATAGCCCAAGGGCAGTATTACATACTATACATAAGTTTCAGTAGTATGACTACATCCAGCATGACTGCATTCTGTGAGCAGTTGCTAAATAAATAAATAAAAAATGAATTGTTTTAATTTTCCAACATTTAGTGCCCTGAAGAGTCACCTAAAACCAATGTTGGCCTTTATTATTGTTATTCTTACTGAGGCCTAGGGTATTTGGAAACTAAACTAGAGTCATAATAACTTTCTCATGCTCAATGAATAAATCAGAAATTCTTTGTTAATCTCTGCTTGCATGTGTCTGATAACTGAGTTGCTGGGAAACAAATACCATTGCAACAGTTTAAGAAGGCAGATGCAGTGACAGTTAACTTGGAAGCATTCTTGTTCTAAGTCTGGTTGTGGCTGGCATCCTGTTTCAGCACTGGAAACAGCCAGTCGGTGTTGAAAAGCAACGCCAACTAAACACCGCAGACAGTGCTATCCCTTCTCACTGCCTCTGACCCTCCCTTGGTACCCTGCCTGCCTTCCCCTCTGCCCACCTGAAAACCCAGAGCAGAGAAAAAGGTGAATTTAGGACTAGGCATCTTTGGCAGCGTGTTTAGGAGTAGAATGCATACTATAGTAGCTAAGCGGGATAAATCAGTAAATGCCCCATGTATCATTAAAGAATGTATACAGAAAAGAAAGATGCAGAAGTAGCTCTGGGATAGCTTTAAAAGAGAAATTAATCATCTTAATTAATCATCTTAATTAATCTGTTTTTATCAGGCTTATTTATCTTAGTATTCAATTATGTCCGAAAATAAATTTTGTGCTTTTACTTGTGTCGGATGATACAGTTTCTTTTATTGTGTTTTTAACAGCGTGTCCTCCGATACATGCGTCTGTTATCATCGCTGGCTTAGCTATTCTGGCAATTGCATATTTGCTTAGTCTGGGTTACGTGTTTATTATGGGTAAGTAGGACCTAATACTCTGCATTATTTTTTTATTTTTAGCTCTTCAACATTGAGAAGAGCATTTTTCTCTATTGTACTTTCCAGAGGTAGACACAGCTTATTTGAACATAAGGTGTGATTTCGCAATTACAAAGTTAAAAAAATTACTGAAAAGTTGCCTGTATATATTGGCTTTGTTTCATAGAGCTTGTGTGGGGAATCTTGAGTAAAGAAATTTACAGCTTACCATAATAAACTGTCTTGAGATCGACACAGCCAGGTTTCTTAAGTAAGGGTGTTTCAACTGTAGGATGGTTGTTACTGCTTAAGATCTGCATTTACACAGATGGCTAGCTGAAGGTTAGAATGCAGAGAGCAAAAGGATTTCAAGGATTCTATAGAGTGGGTTATGGGATGGTACGGACAAAAGCTTATCAAAATATGAATTTAAAGAAGCAAAGTCTGCCTGGTGGTTTCCAGTGGTTAGAGGCAGTTAAAATAAGAGCAATTTGAATGCACACCTTTCATTTTAGTGAATCCTGTTTTTTCTTATGCTTAATTTTAAAAGCCGGGAGCAAAGAATAGCAGTACTTTGTTTCAGAAACTGGTCTGTTCACCAAATCTCAAAAAGATGAGATCGAGATTTCAAGGTATAAAGGCCAGTCAGACCTGCTAAATAAATAAAAAGCATAGCAGGGCTGTGTGATTGGAATGCTGGCACACCACAGCGTGACATTACGTGGACCTTGCAGCTTGGATTTGAGAGCAGAGAGACTTTACTTGTTTCAAGCTGTGCACGAAGGCTCTTCAAAGAGCTTCTTAGTTTAAATGCAGAACCATGCAACTGAGGATATATTGCTTCCAGACTCAAGCTGATGTGTATACAGTGAACTGAACTATGCAGTCTTGCAGGTTTAGTATGTGTACACTCTGTGTGGGCATGCTCAGAAGTAATAGAATCTGAGACAGGGCGGATTTTCATTAAAGAAGAAATTAAGGCAGAATGCTTAATATTTGATGACTGAGATGAAGATAAGTCAAAAATGTGACAGGTGCAGCAAGCCTTTTAGCAACGAGAAAAATAATTTTTATTGACTTTGGACTACTTATATATATATATGATATGTGTCTGCATAAATATTGCATTTGTAGTTTGATTATGCTGGCTGAAGAAGTCAAATGTGACTGTCGGGGTAGATTCTAGCATACCAAAAATAAGCACAAAGAATAGTGTGTAACATAATTCATTTTTAGAGCTGAATTCATGAGTGAGACAATTCACAAACTGTACATTGTGAGATTATTCAGTTCATAAACAGAGGAGTGCTCGGGGCTTTAAGAAATTGCAGATCATCGTATTAAGTAGTTTTAGGTAGATGAAGCTTCAATTTTGTGTGTTGTTACTCTGTTCCAAGTTTCATCAGTAGATATTTTTATTCAGTTGGTCATGACATGCTCACTTTTTTGTAATTGTTTTAGGTTCCAGAATGAAAGATCATCCTCGTCCAGGGGTAAGCTTAAAATTAATAAATTTGGGGTGACTAGATGGCTCAGGGGATTGTAGTGAGATACTGAACCTTTCTTCACTAGTTCCAATTCAGACCAGGTTGGTAGCAAGCAAAAGTTCTGGCTGTGTAACAGATGTCTAGTGTTGAGTGAGTTGGTGGTCTTCATTGTCCCTATTGAGTGTGTCTACAGTACTGTTAATTGCCACCCTTACCTGATGGCTACTCCAACTGTCATGCCCAAATGGAGTTTCAAGGGCTGTCACAGAAAGGTGGTTGGATGTGAAGGGAAGTTTGGTGTTCTTTTACAATGTTACAATGCACTCTTTCACGTGAATTTATAAAGACCTTTTGCTCACCTTAAGGAAAATGCTTTTTCATTAAGGTGAGTGCGGAATACCATTGAGTATTTTTTTTATTTAGGTGGCTTAAAACAAAGAATTAGTTTTTGGTTTGTGGTTTTTTTTTTTTTTTTTCCTATGATCTTTTACACCAGAACACTTTAATATTCTCTTGCATTCCTAGCTATACGGGTGCTATAGCCTTGATCTTTTTCTCTTTTCTTATTTTACTGTAGTGCCCCTTAATTTGATGAGACCATCTGAAAGCAGAGTGTCTGTCTTTAGGTCACACAGAAAAAATGGGAAAGCACTTTGTTTTTTTAAAGAACATTTTTCAGTCAGTTTTGTTTGAATTCTAGAGCAATCATTCCTAAAAAAGTAATTGCCATAGACTTACGCAGTGCTTTCTAGTGATACATGAATATAAACTGTCTGATTTGTGGAGTTTTGTGGAAGTAAATAAAGAGGCACAACTGTAAAATACCAGTAACATTTCCTTGTAGCAGGGGAGCATGGCAAATACTGTCATCCCATTTCTTGTCTGGCAGCCATCATTTGAAACGCTTTTTCAGATCTTCAGTCTACAGCCTGAGACCCAGCTGTTGAAGAAAGATGGTTTTTCACAGTGGGAGAGGAGAGCTGTAGGAGAGTATGACTGTAGTTAGGAGAACAGATATTTTTTTTCTCTTCCCTGACCTTCCCTCCTTCCCCCCCATTAGCTTTTTTCTCATCCATTTTCATTTTAAGGAATAATATTTTAGAGGATTGTTCTCTTACTTATGGAAGGAATATAAGTGCATGGAGTTTAAAAAATATATTTTAAAAAGGAGGATGTCCTCAAGGTTCATTATGCTATAAAAACAATACTACAGATGCGTTTCTTTCAAAACACAATCTTGCCTTTATCTGATACTCGTGTTTACTTGCAGAATGGAAGCAAACAGGGCAAGAGGAGATTTTTTATTTTAAACTTACTTTTTGGTTGTAAATAACCTTTATTACATACTTTTCTTTTTTTTTTTAATTTTATTACACTTACTATATGCTAAATAACATCCTTTGTGGAACTCTCTTCTCTTTCTGAGCTGTTCTCTTCACAAGATGGTTTTACGCTGCCACTGAGATTTGACAAAGAAATAGCCACAATTATGTAGTAGTGAACACCCTGTTACTCTCTCAGTTGGAGACAGGAATGAAATCAAAAGAAATGTTTAGGTCATTGGAAATCTCAGCCACTAAAAATTTGAGTTTTGCAGCTGCAGTTAGTGGAGGGTCAGATAAAGAGTAATTCAGGTGACAATAATTAGTGCCCATGAACTTATATAAGTTATGAAAAGACCTAGTGGAAAATTAGGTGTATTAATATGTTGGTTGTTTCCATCAAGGGCAGTTCAGCATATATTGTTGTACTTTGAGGCAATAAATCGGTGTGAAGAAATTTTGAAAGTACACTTTGATTCTGTGTAATCTAAAGACTATGGAAAGTGCTTGATTTTGATACTGGGGCACATTCACAAAATGATTCTTGATTTCTTGAGTCTGAGGGTGGAAATATGTGTATTTTGAAACCTGTCATCTTAATCAATTACTGATTCTTATTTTTTTTAACATTTCTGTAGATTGCTTGTGTTGTTTCTGATGATTGTCTACCAGACTAAATGCACAACTGTGGTGTATTTTTTTTCGGGGAGATTATACTTGATTGCTTGCCTACTTTTTTGTTTTGGTTTGGTTTTTTTTTTCAGTCACGCTACTTTATTACTAACCATTGATCAAATCACAGAAATGTCATTTAGGTTTTAGAGCTTAAAAGTAGTATCTGCATGCCTTTTGCTGCCACCTAGAGGTATTTCACCTGAGGAAAAGTTTGCAGTGGGGGAAAAATAATCTGGAGAATGCAGTTATTGATTGTTCTAATTTTTTTAAGAACTCTAGTAATTAATTTTATTAATGCTCAGCTTTCTTCGTTTTTGTAGAATCACTACTTACTGTATATGTCAATTAGAGTAATTTAACTGTGGCGAGCCAAAAGTAAACATGAAGGCTTTTTATACATATATATATTTTTAAATGTTTTGCAGAAAGCTGTAGAAGAACCACTAAATGGTAGGTGATACTCAAGGCTTATCTTCTAATGAAGGGATTAATTATGAAAAAAGGTCAAAAATAATATTAATTCTCAACACAACGGCACTGAGATGGCAGATCGGTGTGTCAGCTTCTGTGGCTCTGTGAGTCAGTAAGAGTTTGGTCTCTCAATGAAAATATGCTTGCAGCTTCAGACCTCCTGTTCTGTGTTATTGTGCTTTGCTAGCCAGTGGCATTATTTAACTGTTTTAGGACAAATCTAGTATCTGAGGATATTATAGCCACCGTCTTCACTTTGAAAAAAGTCCAATTTTAAAGAGGAAAAGAAGGCACAAGTTGTGAAAGTTGATGTTAGTTCTTCTTCGAGGACATTTATCTTGGTGAAATACTTAGGATTATAGCAAAATCTATCCTTGTCACTCTGTTCTTTTGGTATTTCTTTGGGTTGGACAAACTCTGCAATGGTGTTGGGCTACTCTAATACTGCTTAAGATGGGGGAAATTTGAAAGGGATGAAATTTTTATTTTTGCTATTCTGTTCACTAATTGGCATGACGAGTAGTAGCAAGTAACCCACATTTTAGAATTAATCTGAATATTAATTATGAAGCATTTCTTGCTGTTTGGCTCATTACTAATCCATTTGCTTGGCTTTTAAAGATGCAAAAGGAGTGATGTTAGAATGATGGTAAGTCCAAATGTATCTCCAGATTTATTTTCATTAACATGTAATTGGGGATTTTGATGTTTAGAGTTACTGATGCTAATATGGTAAAACTTGGAGGACAGGTTTCAGTGCAGGTGCTGTTCTTATTCAAATTATATTTCATTGAAAAGAAAGCAGGTGTATTTTCTGTATCATACATAGGGAAAGAATGTGTATTTCTAAACAGTGACGAGGATGAGTCAGGGAGAGAGAACTATTAAATAGTATGTTTCTGATCAAAAGTGGAAAGTCAAATAGTGTGTATGCTTCTTTTATGCTTATATAGTATTTAAGATGCATGGGCTGTTTACTTGTGGGTTGTTGTATTTGGTTTTTGATTGTGTTTTTTTGTTGTTGTTAATATAGCTGAGCATTCTCTACATATTTAATTGGAAGTTCACAGGAAAGTGTTTTAAAAGTAGACTTTTTCTCCCCCTACCCCCTTTAGATGTTACTTAAATTCTCTGGGGTTTTTTGGATTGGTTGTATTCCAATCAGACTTCACTCCATTTATTATTTTTCAGGGTCAGATAGTAGCGTTTAAAAACAAATAGGATTGAAACATATCTGCATAAGATTTAAGAACTATTTAAATAACTTCAATTTACTTTTGACAAACCTGAATTTTGAACTTCAAGATCTAAAGGTGCACTGTGGCTTCTGCTGGTTGGTTAAGCTTGATGTTTAAAGATCTACCAAATGTGGTAAACAAAGATATATGTTGCAGTGTCCTGGCCTAACTTAAGATTTCTTCCGATTTGAAATGTCAGTACTGGGATTAGTTCTTTTTTATTTTATAATGGCCTGTAAGATTGCAACACCAACTACATGTAAATGGACTCCTCCTAATTTATAATAAGCCATGAAATGAGAGAGACTCTATTAACTTGGCCCAAAATTCCCAAACTGGTACTTAAAGTGGATAGCCAAGTTTGTGAAGATTCTTGGTTCCTGCAGCTCATATCCATCAGAATAGTAACAGAATTCGCATGGGCATATTGCAGAGAGCTTAAAATCTAAGCTGTCATTGAAGATCTTTTATTAATTCTTTTCTACTCAGAAGCTGTACATAATTTTCATGGGAATAGGATAAAAGAGCACATGTTGATGCTGTTGGTCCTGCTGTTACTTCCTGGAAGCTGAGCAAGCTTGTCACGAAGTATCACTAGACCCTTGTCCTAATACTTCTGTATCAAATTGCAACATTTTAATAGTCAGGATAAAGGAGTAAGATCATCCTAAATCTTTTAATTTACTTGAAATGTTTTTATATCGTGCCACTTCTAGAAGACATGAATTGACAATGTGGCAGTAAGTGAGGTACTAGTTAGGCCTAATTGGAAAAAGGTACATCAGCTGATTTTAAAAACAGGTTTCCTTACAAACACCAGGAGCTTGCTAGGTTTATGTTACTTGTGACTACTACCTGATTCATCCAGGCATGCATTAGGATTATTTTCTAAACCAATAGGAATACAAGCACTTCTGCAGTACAAAAGACAATTGCATTGGTGTCTTATAAATGCATTGGTAAAATGTATACCTGTTAGTGCAATCTGAAGTAGGAGGAGCGGAAGGTAGGTCTTTCTTCAGAAGTGACTATTGCTTGTTCTTCATAGCAGTGGTTTGAGGTCAGGATACAAATAGGTATTTGCCAGTCAGTTGCATTCAAAACTGACCAGAAGGGAGATAAGGATGGGATTGGTACTGTTACCACATTCTGCTACTTATTCTTGGAGAACAAGGTAGAGTTTTGCTTGGAGATCCAATTTTAAATAAATTGACTCTTCTTGGGTCGCATTTAGGCTTACAAAAACCTGGCTTCTCTTTTAGTGCTGATGTAGAGCTTCCAAAAGCACAGAAATTGCTAATTATCCACTTCTTTTCGACTTGTGGGGTCGAAAAATAACAGGAGGTTTTACAGATCGAAGGCAAGGGCTCTGACATGCAGGCTGGAACCTTTCGAGCTCTACCTGCTTTGTACCTTAACCTTCCCTTGAAAGTTCACAAGCGCGCCCTAGAGGGGTGAGTCAGATGCTGAAGCACACGAGCTTACAAAATGGCACGTGGAAGTAAATCAGCATTAGGACTAAGGACAGGTCAGATAACTAAGGCTGGGAGCCACTACAGCTTATTCCAGTTCATGAGCTGGAGCTCCAAGAGCATGTCACTTTGTTTTTATGGCGAGACTGAAACATCACTTGCTGTTAGTTCCACGCTTTTCCGTTATTTGAGTGCTAAGCATGCTTTTGAAGTTGTGATATTTTTTTAAGCTGTAACTTGAGGAAGCAGCACAAAATGTTGCTGCTCATCCCAAAAAGTCTTATGTTGTTCTTTTTTTTTTTTTTTTTAATTCCCAGAACTGAAGAGCTGTGCGATACGTGAAAAGTACACCGTTGTTGATACACCGTGGCCTTGAAGATGCACTACTCAAAGAGAAGAAATTCAGGAAACTAGTTGTTTTGCATGTGTGGCAAAAGTGCTTTTGATATAAATGATGTAATTTTATAGTCACAGCAGCTGTAGCGAGGAACGTGTGTGTTTGCCCACATGTGATCTTTATTTTCTTGTTATGGTATAAATGGTATGGTTGAGGGTGAGAGTATATAAAGCACTGTTTGCCCACTACAGGGTGTCCCTGCAGTAATCCTTAGTGGTATTATTTTTGAAAACTATCATTAGTCACTGCTTTGATAATGGGCATGCTCAGCCCAAAGATTGCAATACCATTTAGACTATTGTTTTCTTTATTTGTGTGCATGGGCGAGGTATGGTCACGTCTGTCTATGATACAAGCAGGAAGTAGAGATTTTTACAAATACATCTTTTCTGAGATTCAGCAAAACTGTTATAAAAAAATAAATAAAATGCTTATACACAAAGTTGCGTAAGTACACAGTTTACTCCCAGTTCTCAAGTTATCAACCGTGTTCTCCGAATTCCACAAAACAGTAGTAGCCCTCTCCATGGGCAGTAGTCATGTCTGTTCTGGTGGCCAATATTTTAGTCCAGTGAGAGAGCTCTCCGTGCCTCTTCTGTATTCTTTGATGAGAAACTGCTCAGCTGTTTGAGCCTAATTCAGCACTGGAATTATAGAGCACAGCAGCTAGTAATTTTCATGCTGAATGTGGTTCTTGTGTGTGTTCATGTCGTGCAGTGTTTGGTACTGGAAGCAATTTCAGAATTTCTTAACTCAGTGAAGTTGTAAAACTCATTGATGCTTCATAAAAATAGGAGCTGTCCTATTTAGTGTATTTTTGACAGGGTTTTAAAATCTGTTTTCTTGAATGGAAAAAAGGAGCTATTTCATTTCTGACACAAGTTTGTGGTGCTGCCATTACAACACAAATACATGAAATAGAAGATAATTAGGAGGAGCTGATGAGAAGTGAGGAGGCTCAATTTCTGTATATATGTAAGTGGTATGGGTACAAATCAATTTTCTAGGACTTGCACATTCCATGAGATTTTACCACATTTTACAATGTGTTTTGAAAATTGTTCCAATGTAGTTGGCTTCTCTTGGACTTTATATATACTTTGTAGAAATCTTCACACTGCCTCCTGTTAGTACTAGGGTAATATATTTCAAAGGCACACATTATTTTCTCCTAACCATTTAAAACTTTGTTTGGAAAGCTCTTGCCAAACAGTAATGTAATAAAATCCATGGTTTTAAAGATTCTGAGTAATTAGGCATGTCTCAGAGTTGGATGTCACACACTAAGGTTCATGTCCATGTTGCAGAGATTCAAGTCTCTGTATGTGGAGCTCCAAGTCTCGATGCAGACACCTTGCATAAAGAATTCAACAAAATAAAGTTGAGGTATCTGATTTTTACAATATTTGCTCTCACAAACTGCCCTCCTGCTAGAGCTGCAGGACTGAACTGCTTAGAGGAACCTATGGTCCAGCCCTCACTAAAATCAGTGTAGCTGGCCACAGAGAAGAGGGTTATTCATATGATAATACATTTAGGAAGCATGTATGGTTTACTTTTGTACCTTCAAGTTTGTCAGTACGAGTATTCATAATAAGATTTGAGCTCCTATATATAAATCTTTTGATACAGGTTTTTCCATGATCACAGCAATCTCTACCTAAAGATGGGAGATTACTCTCCATTAACAATTCAGCGTAAGAATTTAACTGATCAAGTGCTGTGCAGAGCTCCCTGTTTATACCTAGTGATTCCCTCTGGCAAGGTGAAAGTTAAGTTAAGCAGTTGAGGAATAAAACCAACTGGAATTCTGTTGAGGTATTTTGCCTTACAAAAACCATTATGTATAATAGCTTTATGTTAACTTCTGTAAAGTAAACTGCATTTGTGTCACTGTGGGGTGAGGCCAAGCTGCTACTAAGCATTGCCAAAACACAAGGAGCTCAGTGGCCACGTACAGGATGTGAAGTCAGTTGCCCCAGAAATGGGAGAAACCCACCATCCTGTTGTTGCATTTAAGGGCTTTGCTCTGGAGTTCATGTAGGTACAAATTTAAAAGTGAGAGTTTAAAAAGTCATTGTTACACCCAGCCCTTTCCCACCAGAAATTTCAAACCAAAGTTGTTCATAACTGTATGATTCCATTTGTGTGTGTATGTACGTGTGTATATATAAATATATAGACATTTTAAATATCTATACATCTATAGTCTTTACCTAAGAAGATGTTTTTATTTATGGAATAATTTTGTAAATATTGTGCTAATATACTTAAAAAATAAAGTAATTTTAAGTTGTTTTTGTGAGAGATTTTCTTGTTGCTATGACATTGAACTTGTCTAACTGCTTCCATAACTTCATAGTCGTAGCTCCTCTCCCTGCCTTTATGCCCTCTCCCTCCGCAGTACTTCCTGGATATACTGCCACGTACGTTCTCAGTGTTACTTTGGCTGCTGCAGACAGTTTTGGTTGGGAGATCCTGGTGTTTCTCCTTAAAAAGGTCATCCAGTTGGGGAAAAAAGTATGTAGATTGCCCTTGGATAACTTCAGCCAGGCTGACCAACTTCAGCCATTGAATGTTGTCACCCATGTGTGCTGTGAGAGGAAATACAAGTTGAGGAATAACGAGCTCCTGCTGTAACTTTTAAAAACACAGCAGGGCAGTGCGTACTTCTAGTCAGTCTTCACAAAGCTGAAATGGCATTTCTGTGAGAAGGGATTTTCTCGTGTTACTGCTAAAGCACTACTGCCTAGGTTCCAGATCTTCTGAAGTTGTGTTTGACATTTGAGAGCGGAGAAATGAGAGAAGGCTGTTAAGTCCTGTCTGGAAGTGTTTCTGCTCGCACAGTCCCCTTCAGTGGAGCGGAGCTGATGGGAACGGTTAGCGCTGTTAGCGATTGCCTGCTTGTTCAGGGTGATTTGAACCATGGCTGTTATTTCAAGATCTCTTCTGAAGTCTTTTGTGATTTCCCTATGCGCAGTTTCCTCTCTAAAGGAACAATGTGCCTTAGTTTGAGCTATGAAATTTAAAAGTTGCAGAATTTTGCTGTGCAGGGACCTAATTGCAAGGTAAACTGCGAACTCCGAGTGACCCTTGTCCAAAAGCACAGCAAAACTGCCTGCTTGGACCTCGGGGTGAGAAAAATGGGGCTAATCTAAATGGAAGTGGTTGGAGAATATCTCGAAGCAATCGCATCTAATACTGGTACTTCAGACTGTTCCAATCAGGTAAGGTGGGAAAACCAACCCAAACCTGAACTGTCCAGTCCAAAAACCACCTGAAAGAGCTTCAGTGCTTTAGCAGAGCTCCGTAATTGAACATTTCCTACTCTAGTTACCTGCCTAGTAGCAAAAGTGGGAATACTCTAGTTCCTTCCATGTAACACAAGTGTGTTCTTTATTTATTTTCTCCAGTAAACAATTATTTTGTGCTTTGTGTTCTTCACCTTTGCCATAGAGACAGCTAGTACAATCTTGGAGTTAAATACGTCTTGCTTCAAAACTTCCATGATGAGAGTAGCGTATGAGCTGGACTGTCTCTTCCTAAGCGAGAAGAGTTGCCTTGTTGCCTACTGTGCACGCTCCTGAAATCCGGTGAGGGTAGGGGGTGAGCTGGTAGGTGGGCTCCAAACGCTGCACAAGGTGTCAGCACCAAAGATTGGCCTTCACAGGCCACCTTTTCTGCCGCAGCCAGGCGAGGAAAGAGTAGTCATAAAGTGTGAGAAAAGGGCAGAGGCAGGCTGTATTTCAGTGGATTGATGAGTTGGCAAGAAACTTTTAACACACAAATGTAAATAGCATGGAGACAAGGATCATCTGCTTTGAGGGAGGAGAGCTGCAGTATTGAAACAAGTTTTGGATTCCTTCTGTTCTTTTGCTTGCTTGCTTGTTTTTAATAACTACGGACAGGAGGCTTTTGAAATTACTGGACTGGAGAGTGGGTGCAATGAAGGGAAGGGAGACTGTCGTGAATACGCATTTGGGGGAAGAAGTATTTAAAAGAGCTTAGGAACTGCAGATTTGCCAGAAGAGCGTGAACAGTTTCTGCAGTTTGACTAACAGCAGTACTTTTAGACCCTTCAGGAGTTCTAAGACTTTATGCAGTGCCAGCTTCTGTATGTGACCAACCAAGTGGAGGTACTCGGGGGACGTACAGTCACATGAAGTCAGCACACACGTGAAGTCACTTCCACACCTCAGTGATGTCCCTTGGGCATAGTAACTAACTGGTGCAGATTAAGGTTTAGCATGCCTTCAACTTGAATTAGAAACTGTTTAAAATACTGAGTTTTACCTGTCATTCACAATTTATGTACTTGCAGTAATGAAATATTTTGAGAGTGAGTGCTCTAGCTGGTTAGCCTTTTTTTTTTTCCCCTTTTATTTAAGATTGCACAATAGGTGCAGGTACAGGTTAGACTTAGAATGATTACCAGGCCTGTGGAAAAATGAAGGATGACAACATTTTTCAGAACTTTGACCTTAAGGTCAGCTTGATGGTAGTTTTATTTGGTTGCATTCATTTAACTTTTTTTTTTTCTTCTATAAATGCAGTGAGAATTGCTTTCAGAGCAAAACCATTTGTTTGTATTTTGGGCATTTGGAGTTCTGGTTTGTTGGTGTTTTTTCTTTCTGTGTAAGAAAACAATATTATTTAATAAATTATGTATATGCAGAAAACCCAGCAGAAAATCACTCTGTTCTTGACCAGAAGGTTCATCCAAGCACAATGAAAAGTTCCAAGATAACAGTAAAGAGAACAGGGATCTTTAAGGTCTATCCATTACAATTAATTTCATTTATGTTTGAGCATAACCAGTCAAGATAGAGTTTCACTGAAGCAAAAGGTGATTTAGGATTCTCTGACATCTCTTAGAAGATGAGCTCCATGGAAAGGAGAAAATTTGTCATATTAAACATGAAGTAGAAGTAAAGTTGCTGTGTGGTGCAGAGACCCCTGTAGGCACTGGGCATCAGGATAGGTAGAATTTGAAAGCTTTGATTCAAGAAACACTGAGAATTTAAAGATTATAATAAAATTATATAAATTATAATTAAAGGACCCCACCTCACCAGTGCCAAGCACAGGGGAATGATCACTTCTGTAGTCCTGCTGGCCACACTGTTGGTGTAACAAGCCAGGATGCTCTTGGCCTCCTTGGCCACCCAGGCACGCTGCTGGCTTGTATTCAGCTGACTGTTGGCCAACACCCCCAGGTCCCTTCCCATCGGGCAGCTTTCCAGGCACTCTTCCCCAAACCTGTAGCGTGTGCAGTCACAGGACCATGATCTTGTTGCAATTACAGAGACATGGTGGGAGAGCTTGCATGACTGGAGTGCTGTTGTGGATGGCCATGTACTTTTTTGGAAAGAGAGGCCAGTGGGGTGAGGTGGTGAGAGCAGCTGGAATGAATGGAACTATGCTGGGGGGTGGACAAAGAACACGTTGAAAGCTTATGGGTAACAATAAGGGGGCAGACTAATCTGGGTGACACTGCTGTGTGTGTTTGCTACACACCAACAGATCAGGAAGAGGAAGTCAATGAGGCCCTCTCCAGAAAGCTTGAAATAGCCTGACATTCTCAGGCCCCGGTTCTCCTGAGGGACTTCACCCACACTGACAGTTGCTGGAAATGCCTTCTGTGGTGGCACCTGCCTTCACAGGTGTTTCTCTGTTGACTTCAACTACCTCAGGAGCTGATGGTTCATCTCGATAAGACTTTGATTGCGGTGTAGTGCAGCGTCTGCAGCCTGCCTCAGGGCTCCAGGCTGAAGGCCCTTACTAGCACCCCATCCCTCTAACCCTCAGCCTTTCCTTGCAAGAGAGATGCTCCGGGACCCTAATCCTCTTTATGGTCCTCTGCCGTACCCTCTCCAGCAGTTCCCTGTCCTTCCTCAACTGGGGAGCCCAGAACTGGACACACTACTCCAGATGGGGCCTCACCAGGGCAGAATCGAGGGGCAGGATAACCTCCCCTGACCTGCTGGTCACACTCTTCCCCGTGCACCCCAGGAGGCCATTGGCCTCGGTGGCCAAAAGGGCGCATTGCTGGCTCAGGGGCTTGCTGGTGGCCACCAAAACTCCCAGGTCTTTTTCCTCGGAGCTGTTAGAGAACTTGATCGGCCTCAACCAAGGGGAAGTCTTCTTTCGTCCAGGCTTTCTCTGTTTCCTTCAAAGCATGGGACTCCTGAGGGCTGGCCTGAGCAGGAAGGACTGAAACAAAGGTGGCATTCAGCAACTCCGCCTTCTCTGCATCCTCTGTCACCACGGCACACATCTCCTTCAACAGCGGGCCCACATTTTCTCTCCTTTTCCCTTTTCCCTCCAAGATCCCCGAAAAAACCCCTTCTTGTTGACTTTGACATCCCTTGCCGGGTTTCGTTCCAAGGAGGCCTTGCCTTTCCTGCTTTCATCCCTGCAGCCTCTAACGGCATTCTTGCGGTCTTCCCAAGTGGTCAGTCCTTTCTTCCCCTCCGTGTAAACTTCCTTCTTTCCCCTGAGCTTTTTCAGAAGCTCCCTGCTCAACCACGCACGTCTCCTGCTTCCCTTGCCTGAGTTTTTTTCTCTTGGGGATGCACCCGTCCTGAGCTTGGAGAAAGCGACGTTTGACTGTGGTACGGCTCTCTCGGCCACCCCCCCACCTTCCAGAGCTCTAACCCGTGGGATTTCTCCAAGCAGCTTCTTGAAGAGGCCCAAGTGAGCCCTCCTGAAAGCCAAGCTTTCAGTCCTACTTGTTGTTTGGCGCGTTCTACCCACCATCCTGAACTCTGTCTTCTCACGATTCCTGCGGCCAAGCGTTATGGTTTGAGAAAACCCCGATCAATCTCTTGTCCTTTAGACAATTATTCTATCATCCCACGAGCCCTCCCCACCCGCAAAGGGGAGTTGGGGAACACAAAGAAACACAAATCCATTGAGGTTTCAACCCTTAACAGACTAAGGCTAAATAATTAACAAGAATACTAAAGAACCAGTGTTAATCCCGATCCTGATAGAAGAGATACAAGAATTAGACTCGGCCAATTCTATCAGCGGGAAGCTGTGCACTCCCAGCAGGGGACGGCAAATGTCGGACACTGCCAGCGCAATGGCTTCAGGAGGAAGGGCAGGCCTCAGGGGTCCGGCACCGGGGCAAGGAGTTCTCTGGA
>JAOXJM010000001.1:93675841-93754870 GCA_026413425.1 Tringa solitaria | reverse complement strand
GTCCCCTTCTCTGGAGATTTTCAAGACCCCCCTGGATGCAGTCCTGAGTGATGTGCTCTAGGCAATCCGGCTTTAGATGATCGCTAGAGTTCCCTTCTAACTCTGACAATTCTGTGATTCCGTGATATCCTTGCACCACTACTATGTCCTTTATTGTAATGCTTTAGGGTGTTTGTGTGTGTTTACAGATGCATGCAATATGTTTATAAGCACAGAGGCTGAGCATATAACATGCCTTATGAAGGAATTTTTTTTTCATATTCCCCCAATTCTGCCCCATAAGGGTCATTTATTTTCACAACTTAAAAATAGAGTTTGAATGATGGAGTGCTTTTGTATCTGAAGTTTCATGCAACATCTCAAAAACAGTGTTTTCTGGGCAGGGGTGGGCCTGTCCCTGCCCCTGACCATCTATCAGAGCTTTGTGCACAGTTCTTGCCTTGGTGTGGCAAGAGACTGGTACATTGGCTGAATTGCTTAATCTGCAGGGTACCTTTTCCAAATATGGATTGTTTTAAAGATTTTTTTTCTTTTTGTGGTTGCTAAAACATAAATATAAGAGTTATTATTCAGCTTAGCGTTCTTCTCCATATTCCTGACCTCAAGTTCCATTTTTTCCATCTCAAGCACAGTGTGCTCCTGAAGCAGCGTTACCTCTTAATGCTTATCCTTCCTGCAGAGGCACCTTTGGTTCCTGTCAACATCTCTAGAAAGCAGGCTGTTGAGCTGAACTGAAGGCTTATTACTAAATGTTTGTGTTAAGCAATCTGTTTGTTTGTTCTTTCAAAAATAAATAAACCCTGTCTTTTATGTATGCTAAAACATATGTAGAAGTAATAATCTGGTATTAATTCTGTTCAAGGTGTGAAGAAATACAAAGTGGTGCTCTACTACAGCTATGAGTTTAAAAAGAATGCTGTTATTATGATTGCTGTTGGCAGGCAAAGAAAAGAAGCCCTACTATGCTTATAAACAATCACAGCATAAACTTCGTGCTTTGCAAGAGTAAAGGGAACAGATACATAGGAATGAAAACCAGTTTTCTTTCAAAACTTTTTTTTTGGCAGCAAATGTGAATACAAATGTCCTTTTACAGTAGCACTTACGTTCTTGGTTTGTCAAATATAACAAAGTCTATTTAATACAACTCTGTGCTTTAACTTCTGTGTTAAATACTTCGTTTTAGCCCAATAATTGAGGTTGCTTTTCTCCCTTCATCTCCAGGTTATCTCTGGACTGAAGCTTACGCGATTATTTGCTTCAAACCAGATTCTACCAAGTGAATGTCTCGGTTGCCTAGTAGAACTCCTTGAGGATGCTAATATAAACCCATCTCTAACCTTGTCTGTGGTTACTTTGCTATCACAGCTAGGTAAGGTTTGCATTTGAACTTTTTATCTTTGGTATGGGAAAGGGAAGACGAGACAGGTGCTAATTCTGTGGCATGGGTGACAAACTTCTTGGAAAAAGCATAAGGTGTGAACGATGAAGTGTTTTTCATTGTAATGGAGTGCTTGGCTAAGCTACCTGACTGTATGTACAAAGCCAGATAAGATGTTACATCACCATGAGAAGCAGATTTTAAGTCATCACTGTGAAATGACAGTGATCATGCTTGTCAGAATTTGTTTCCTTACTGGGTACAGTGAGGAGTTATTCTCTTGTGCTTTTGGAGCTTGAAAAGACTACCTCTTTTAATGAAGTGAAGAAACCTGCCTTGGGGATGCAAAGGCAGGGAGAAACCATGTTACATCAATGGCTGTCATCACCTCAGTTTACATTTCCCATTGGAGCATTTGATAGGTGGCAGTTTGGCCTCTACAATGGCCTGGGCCTGTGTGCTTCAAGTTTCCCAATTATAGAATAGGTTCTACTGCCTCTTGCTTGTTTCTTGAGATGCATTTTTTTTTTTCCCTTTTCCATGTCACAGAAGTGGGACTTCATTGTCTAGGGAGCTCTGTGCTCACCATAACCTATGTATGTAGGTTACATTTACAGGGGGAAAATTATGCCTTCATTGCTTAGTTTCTCATTATGTGATCATTCAAGAGTCGAGTCCTTTGTGATGACCACCTGTTTATCTTATCTGATTCTTGAAGGTTTTAGCCTTCTTGACCTTCCTTTTAGGTTTTTGAAACAGTTACTGTAAAATTGTATTTGTTGCTGAGGTTCTTCAATATCTTTTTCAACCTGTTGGGTTTGGAAAACTTCAGGAATTAGTCGTCCTCCAACTGATCTGTTGCTGTACTTGTCATCTTTGTTTGCTATATCTTTTACCAGAACTGCTTAAGCAGAAATGTTTTTTTTTTTTTTTATTATTTAACTATTGCTAGATAACCCTATCAAGGTATTGTTTTTATTCTACTTGCCCACCATGACATGAAGCAGTAAACTGAGATCATTGATTTTAAGTTTTAAGGCCTTTTAAGAACAGGTTTCAAGATCTCAAACAGAACTAAAACTTTTTAGGTAGGAGGAAGACTGTTTCTTCAGTGTCCAAGCATCTTAAGGAAAAGTATTAGTGTTCCAATTAACTGTAAGTTCAGAAGTAAGGTAGAGATGCAAGTGTATAGGAGCTGTGATTTATTTGTAGTTATTTGTGAAATATACTTGAAAAACTGGTAAAGACTGGTTTCTGCTTAGATTGGTAGGTAATACAACAGTTGCTTTTATTATTAGATGAGATTTTTGTTAATAATTCTTAAATTCTAGCTTTAGACAATGAGACTAGAGAAGCTCTTCAGGATACCTACAATCTGACCAGCGTGCTGGCAGGAGTGGTTCGTCGAAGTTCTACTAATCTTACTGACCCAGTTTTATTACAGGTAACAGGAACTAATGCTTAATGATATTTGGCTACTGTTACATAGTATACATTATATTCTATACTTATAATAACTCTTTAAAAGCTCTATCTGAAATAATGTGTTGAGTAAAAGTTGATGTAAGCTGTATAATTTATCTGCTATATGAGGCTAGTATGACAGGCTTTTAACACTACATAGAGTTCTTTGTATTCTCTTGTTAATCTTGGTTGTGCTTCTCACTTGCTCTAATTAATTAAAAAAAACAAACAAACAAAAAAAACAATGCAACAAACCAAACAAAAAATGTTTTTGAAATTATTTCACTGCTTGAGAGCTTGGAAGATTTTTTTCCAGTAAAGGTACTTAGTTATTTCTCCTCGTATTCGTAACAAAAGCATCAAGCTGTGGTTGCCGGTTCTTGTGGAAGGTTTAGAGGTCACATATGCCTCATCTATGGTCAGTACTACGTGCCAGTGAATGTGAGGTGGCTGTGCTAAGGGAAGCTTACTTCTTAGCCAAGTGCAGATGTTATTATTGTTTTGTGGTTTTTTTTTTGTGAGCATCTGATACTTCACAGTCGGACTTTTGCTATTGTAACCTGCCCCTCCTGTGTGTTGAACAGTAAAGTAGAGCAAAATTTTCTTTCTATTATTTTTTTAATATGCACAAGTTTTCTCATATGTGGGTCTGAGGTTTCAGCAAGTACTTGCTGTCTACCTGTAGTCACTCAGAAAATGAATTTGCTAGCAGTTCTGTTGTCCTTAATCTGTGAAAAGTGAGTCAAGCATCCAGTAAAGAACACTTCTCTCCCAGCTTGCATATTTCTCAAAGCAGTAGGAGTACCAGAAGACTTAGGGATCCAGGTGACTTGCCAGTCAGCAGGAGGTATGTTGTAGTTATCAAATAGATCGAATTATAAGACCTTTAAGCTCTTAGATCAGCTATTTACATGATGAGACTTTGTTTCAGCTGCTATCCTATGCTGTGTCATGTCTGAGTATATTAACTTCATGTTAACTCAGTTATGTGTTGAAAGAATGCTGTATGAAGGACTTAACTACCATCAGATCTGCTGACAGCACACCTGTTTTCCTGTAAAACACTTCCTGCAAGAGGCTGCAAAGTGCTTTTTTGGATTTTGATGAAACTTCTAGATCTTTCAGTAGGACAAAGCTCCTCTCTCGCTGACAGAACGGAGAACGGGAGAACAGGATGGGCTAAAATGGTAACTCCTGTCAAAATAAAACCTTATTCATCTGTGCTATTAGTAAGTACATCAGCGTGGTAGGACATTACTCACTGTGCTTGCAGCAGTTCATGTAATTGCTGCGTTACAGTCTGATTACAATTAATTCAGTTGTGGTGTATTGTTATTTTTCCTTTCAGTTTCAGCCTTTGTAACTTGTAACATTCTTCAGTGAGACCCTATAGGAAAGACATATGTGAATAGCTTTTTATTTTCCTCAGAGTATTCAGTTGCTGCAGAGGCTAACCTACAACGTTCCGGTCTTCTGCGCTGGTGCCAACATCGATGAATTACTTTCATTTCTAATGTATCATGTGTAAGTCTGTGCTTAGTTGTTTTTTCTTATGGGAAATATCTAAGTTTCTAAACTTCCTGAAGGCCACTTGCATATTGCACCTGGTCTCCAGAGTGAATTGTTGCATTTTTGTTCTAAAGTTAACGCTTTTATTTGAAAAACATGGTGTTACAGATTGTCAAATGGGATTTTGGGTGATTGAATATGAATTGTCCTCTTAGCCCACCCCCACACTCCCAGGAACAGGGAGCTAACAAAGAGTAAAGCCAGGAGAAAATTCCTGCCTGTCATTAGGAGCAGACTTAAGCTAGGTTAATGTGACTTCTGTGCAAGTGCCCTTGTAAGAGGTCTAATGACTATTAAAAGCACCTGAAATAAAGGACTTCTGATAGCATTGATCCCCAATACTGTTTTTTTTAAAGATGTGCTGAGTTAAAAACTGCCCACACCATGGGGATTGAAATCTGATACTGCTTTGCTTGATGGAATGGTGTCTAATTAAAAAACAAAACCAAAAAAACCCCAAAATAAAATAAAAAGTCTCTCAACCCACAAATTCTTGTAACTATTTTCTGGATGCTTTAATAAAACCATTTTTGTTTAAATTTCTGGACTTTTCTTTTAAGTCAATCCACTGAAGACGAGTTAACGATACCATGTTTAGGACTCCTGGCAAATCTCTGTCGTCACAACTTATCTATCCAAACTCAGATAAAATCTTTGGTAAGAGTTTTGGTTTTGTGGCATAATCCTCTGGTTTGAGGGCAAAAGAGGGTTGTTTCACTTTGGGGCCTTAGCTTAGTATCTTTTTTTTTTTTTTAATTTATTTACACAATAATAACCCTGAGCTGTATGTTCTGCAGAGTTGGCAGTTGTTTCTCCTGTATTGGAGAAAATAACTAATAGAGCAGGAAGCTGAGTATTCTAGTTCATTCAACATTTCTTTGTTGTTGCACTAGCAATTTCTGTTGCATTCAATTTCTGTAACTGTTCTCTGCTAATGAAAGGTGAATTTAACATTTGAACATTCCTCCTTGGGAAAAACCAAATGATGTTAACATATAAAGGTTATAGTTGGATTTTTGATAAGCTGCATTAACTTTGGCCAAGAAAGATTTGCCTTTTAAAAGATAAATCAATAAAATATGACGGATCTTGATGTCAGGCCCTTGAATCTTCAAATACACATCCATATCTGAGCTACTCAGTTCCTGTCTCTCCATAAATTAGTGCAAATGTAACTTATTTTTCAATTTGTAAACACAAATTCATCTACATGGCAGTGAATGTTCTACTGTTTACCTTGGAAGAAAGGCGGAACTGTTGTGAGATCTGATCAGTGAGCGGAGAAGGAGCGGGGGTCAATTTTCAGTAGTTATTTTCTATTAGAGACATCAGCAAAATTACTTTCTCATTTTTCTTTAAAATAATGATGGCATTTCTTCCTTGGGTTTGTTTCTTTTATTCTTCCTTATACAGATTCAACAGAGAATTTATTTATTGGCATCAACACCAGTATTGTGCAGTAGAACACAAATATATTTCCTAGAGAACAGTTATCATTCTAATATATTTTTATATTATTATTCATTATTTGTATGGCTTATTTAGAAATATGTACAATCTGTAAGTTTGGTGTTTTTACAGAACAGAATAAATTTTTTAATACCTATGTTTCTCCTTTCTTGCTTTAGAATAACGTGAAGAGTTTCTATCGTACCTTAATAAGTTTCCTGGCCCATAGTAGTTTGACTATGGTTGTGTTTGCACTTTCAGTATTATCAAGCCTTACTTTAAACGAAGAAGTAGGAGAAAAAGTAAGTGATACTTTGAAGACTCTTCTATTATCAAGTTGTATACAAAATCAGTAGACTCACTAGCAAAAGAAAATTATAATTCCTCATAAGTTTTAATCCAGCTAGTTATAATAAGCAAGAGACCCAGCAAAGAAACATGTACCCATATATAACTTTTCTTCTTCCTTTCAGCTCTTTCACGCTCGAAATATCCATCAGACATTTCAGTTAATTTTCAATATTGTTGTAAATGGAGATGGTACTCTAACAAGAAAATACTCTGTTGATCTACTCATGGATCTTCTGAAGAACCCCAAAGTTGCACATTATCTTACCAGGTATAGCTTCACTTTAATTAAAGTACAGGATATTTTCACTAAGCTCTTGTTCAGTTCCTTTGCTGTATGCTATTTGTATTCTGAACCAAACATTGGAAAAAAATCCCTAGATGCTTTTTGAATGTTTTCAGTTATTTATAACTGCTGTACCTGAAACTAAAGGATTCTTGTGTTACTAGTTTCACACAGAAGTGTGAATCAAACTCTTGTGTTTTCATTGTCATTTAAGGAATATGTAACAGTTGTGTTTAGGAATTCTTTATCTGGACAGTATCAGTAGTCAGACGACTTGAGGAGTAGCTATTTTCCCTTTTACAGGCCTATGTTATCTTGAAGTGCATTAGTATGATTGAAGTTGTAATAATTTTACTGGAGGATGTTAATGGAGTAATTCTGTGGAGGGCTTGACTAATGGTTCTGGAAATTCAGCTAGTAGGATTTAGTCGCTGAATTTCAATCTAAATCTGGCAGTTCATAGCTGGAAAATCTTAGCTTATTTTAAGGAATTTGTTATAATTCTTACAATATAACTTATTTTAAATAGAAATTAGATTATCAAAACTATCACTGTACTTGAAGTGTTTGGGGGTAAGAAGGAGAACTGGGCACATGCATTCATTACTGTGTAAATGTCTGAATGTGGTGAAATTCCAGGTTTTTTTAAGTTTGTTTGGTTTTTTTTTTTCCTCCTTTACGTATGCTGTAGATATGAGCACTTTACCTCATGTCTTGGTCAAGTATTAGATCTTCTTCACGGAAGGGATCCCGATTCATCATCTAAGGTATTTATACTTTTTCAGTTTAAGGTTTAGAGGGTACAACTCCTAATCTAGTTCCATTTCTGTAGTCATAAGTAGGTTCCTTGTGTACAAGGGTTGATAATGAAATACATTGACTTTAGGACTCTGAAGTGACCTATAGTATTCACCAAGCTTATATTTTCTAGTTGTTCATAAGGCTGTCAGGTTGAATCTGTAATGGTTGGGGATTTTGCCAGATTATGTGTATCTGCTTTCAGGCAACAGACATAAAGACAAAATGGCAACAAAACCACCTTTTGTGCTTTGGCTAATAAGAAATGTTGGGATCTGCTAGAAATGCAGTGTGTACCCCACTTCACTGGCTAACACTTGAATTAATACTACTCAGACTTTGAGCATCAGGGAGCTATGATGCTAAATTCAAAGACTTAATAAGCTATTTCATATTAGTTGGACAAACTGATGCCACATTTGGATAAGCAGTTAACTATTGCATTCAACTTTGTATCACTACCACCTTGCGTAAATGAAACATTGGCTATCTGTTGTTAAAGGCTAAAATATGAAATGTTGGGAAGACATTTAGATTAAACACATCTGTGAAACAATTCTTTTAATAAGCTTTAAGCTTTTTCATAAATGTATTTCACATCATAGTAAATAATAAATGCTAATGTCTGTGTATGTGGTTTTTTTTGGTTTTTTTATTGGTTCTATTTAGAAAGGCATATTGACAGGGAGCTTTCCAGGGTGCTTTCCTCTTCATCTCTTGAGTACATACATGTGCATCCGTTTGTGTTTCAGTATTTTCCCTTCCAGAGCTTTCTTCATTCTGAGTTTATACACATTTCTACTGTTTATTAGATTGCTAGCCAGCAGTCATGCTTTTTTTAAAAAGAGGGGAAAGCAATACACTGAATACTAACCGTCACAAGCCTTCACCAGTCCAATGAACTGTGTTTTTGCTGCTGACTTGGTTTTTAAGGAAAGAAAACTATTATTCAGAAAACTTTTAAGTGCTGAAAGGAGTTTAGGAGTTTCCATATCTCTTTAGTTTTGTGCTATGGGAGTCGCAATTTCTGTATAAGAACCTGATTTAAAATCATTTGAACTCTCATTCACTTCACACAGATCTTAGAGCTGCTGCTTGCCTTCTGTTCTGTGGCAGAACTGCGTCATACCCTGCAGCAGGCAATACTGGAACCATCTGGCTTGCCAGTCTCTGGAAACTCCAGATTTGTGACTCGCTCAAAGACTTTTGAACCATCTGTTGCATTGGTGCACTTCTCAAACCAACCATTGGAAGGCTCTGAAGACTGTGCAGTTCTAGCACTGCAACTATTCAAAGAGATTTTTGAGGTACCAAGACTGATAATTGAGTTTAAAGAGCTTCTTAGCAGCTATATTTTTAATTTAGTTTTAAACAACTCTTAGCATTTTACTTGAAAAACAACATGTAAAAATACACATGAAATAAAATTCTTCATCTTCTAGAATTTCCATACTTTGTGAAACAACTTTTCTTTTAATGATATGCTGTATTTTAAAAATACATTTGTGTTGAAAGTTAAGTGGAAGATACGGGCAGTCAGTGAAGTCATGAGGTAGATGCAAAGCTAAAAAATAATTGCTTTCTCAGACTCGTAGAAGTGAGGAAGTTTCTGCTGTTTCTGAGCTCTTTGTTTAATTTCCTCCTTCAATATGATAATGATAAGCAGTCCTAAACCTGAAATAGCAAGATGCTGGGAAAGCTAGAAGACAGGCTGGTGGAGGAAGGGGTAGAGTAGGCTTGGCTTCCTTTTTCTATAATTTTAAATATTGACATAAAATGTCTTCATTACAGGATGTTATTAATAGTGGGAACAGCGCCTCAGCTGAACACTTTGTGGATCTCTTGCTGCCTGTTCTTCTTGATCATCTTCAGATGCCAGAACAGATTGTGGATGAGCTATTAGTGAAGAAAAAGTGTGAAAGAATGGTTAAGGCTATTAACGTCCTGACAAATATCCTTTTTATGTGCTTATGGGCAGTTAATTTATTATTGCCCCACCATGATCTGTTCTAAGATGTGAGAAGAAATGTCCATCTTGGGTCACTCTAATAGCTTTTAATGACAATAACTGCTCTAATTTTACTTAGGACCAGTCATCTTGAAAGACCAGAAGTAGCTTTCTAATTGCTGTGAAATTATTTGGTCATATAGTGGCGCAGGATATAATGTGGGGGCTATTCAACAGTATAGAAGCACTTTGCAGATCAAAAATGAAGATCAGTGTTTTCTGTTGAAATTGCAAGGGGAATTTGGGTTGCCATCTTCTTGATCAGTATAGTATTTTTTCCTAGCTAAGTCTAGCTCCCAGCAAAATATGATATAAATTTAGATGCATGAAATAAGGAAAAATAATGTGGAACGATACAGTTTTACACTCTTCTTGGAGACCTTAGTGTTCAATGTCATGTATTAAGAATGATATGATTGTAGGACATAGTCCTCCATCTAAGCAGAGTTCTGCAAAGTAGTTTCTGCTAGTTCACTCCTAGATAACTAGTTCTTGTATTAAAGACTGATTGTTCTCTGCTGCTCATTCATCATCTTTGTTCATGCTACTCATTTTATTGTGGTTTCCCTTAGCTGTCTGTTTCCAAGTAAGTGTGAGCTTTAATTGAAAAGTGACGCTTGCTTCACTTCTGAGTGAAGCATGACTTAAGTGGCTTACATAGTTGAATTTAAAAGCATTTTTGAAGGCTCTTGTGCTTTGATACACTTACTTTTGTGTCCTTTATTATTAGAAAAAGTTTCCTTTTGGTGCCAACATCTAGACATAAGTATATTGCGTTTATTCTTAACTCAGTCTACTGCTCTGTAGAGACGACATACTGAAAATGCATGCCTCGAAGGTACTGACTGCCAGCCAATGCACCTCTCTAATAGAACACCAGTTTACCTATAGTGGGATTGATACTGGTTTTGGGACAAAAGTAGTGGACTCTAAAATGTGGTGAGCATGCAAATTTATCTAAACTGTAATTTGGCAAGACTTGTATGTGAGTTGTGATACTGTTCCAATAGAAAGTATATTGTAGTTGAAAGTACCACTTAAATGCATGTAAATCAATAGATTTTTAAGTTAAACGTAGTGGGTTTTGTGGCAATAGAAAGTAATGTCGCTGGTCATTTCAGTAAGTAAAACCTCGCTTAAAGGTTCAGATAATGTTTTCAGCATGAGCTGGAGATTTATTTATGTGGAACAGCAATCTTAAACCTCATGCAGTAGCTCAGGCTTATCCAAATTGAAGCTTGTGGCACCTAATGTTTTATCTTGATTTTATGCAACCAGAGTTCAAAAATATTACACATCAGTGATGGAGGGGGAAATCATTGCACTGAAAATGGAATATACATACTTTCAGCTCAATGTCATTAACCTGAACGTCGACATGCCTAAGAGTTATATGGCCAAAAAAGCAGTGTAATATAATTCACCTATGATTAAATGCTCCTCACTCTCCACTTGAAAGTGTTTTTCTGGCCTTCACTGTTGCTGTCCTTGGCATGCTGGAGAAGCTCAGCAGCATGCCCAAGGAACTCAGTGATAACTCTTGATGTTGGCACTGTTGTGTTGCTAGTCATATTAATTTCTTTGTGAAGGTGTTTATTTGTTCTTTTAAATTAACTGAATTTATTTATCAGCAATGACTTGAAAAAAATCTCACTTCCCCCCCCCCCACCTGCTTTACTTTTCTATTTATATATTTAAAAGCAAACTCGCTGCTGATATTATTTTAAAAACACTTGATCTTATGAGCAAACTGAAGCAGGATGTACCTGGTATGGAGGTCAGCTTCTACAAAATTTTACAGGTATGATTTTAATATGTCTTAAGAACAAAATGTATCTGTGAAGGGAAGTATCACTGCACTATAGTAAGTTTCAGTTCTGAATGTTTTGCATGCTTATCTCTGAAGTGGTAAAACTTCTAGGAAAATATAGTCCCCTGGGCACAATTCTTGAAGTTGTGTCATTGTTAATTCTTCTAAAATAAGAGCAGTTGGCTTTTACTCCAATCATTTATTTCAGTAATGCATGTGCAATCATACTTCAGCGGCCTGGTAGGAATTATCCTTTTAAGACTGTGTGAGGATTGCATTTTAATGATAGCAAACTAGAAAAAAGTTACCACAACCATATAATTATTTGTGGGGTTGTTTCCTATTAAATATAGATACCTAACTTGTGACTTTGGGTAGTCAAAACAGTTTCTGGTAAGTATTGGTCAGGTGGTACCTTAAAAATTTACTTTGTAGTTGGAAAAGTAATCCAGAGTCAAACACGTTAAGCTGTTTCGGAGGATTTTCTTTCAAGAACGGCAATTGTGTAATTTAATGGGTAGAAATTGAGAGTTTTGGAGTCCTTAGAAAATACTTACAAGCTTGTGACTTCTTCTGATGAAAATCAAGCACTTGAAAACTTGAAGGAATTAATCTTACAATCATAGTATGGTTAGTGTTGGGAGACCTTCAAGATCGTTGAGTTCCAACTCCCCTGTTGGAGAGGAAGGAGCTGCAGTTGCCCAAGGGCCAGGGCAGGGTGGTGGCCGTTGGGAGGCCTAAGCCACCAGCCCAGTGCAGGTTGGGGTGTGAGGTGGTGGAGAGCAAGTGAAAGTAGAGAGAGAGGTGGGAGGTTTAGTGGAGCAGCAGTGGAGGGTGAGTGAGCAGTGTGTGGTTGTGGGCAAGTGGGTGAGCAGGGCGGTGTGTTGTTGGGGGGTGTGTGTGTGTGTGTAAAAGAAGGGAGCGTGTGTCGGGAGGTTGGTGTGGGGTCGGGGTGGAAAAGGCGGCGGTGGGACTCGAACCCGATTACCCCCTGGGCCCCTGTCAAGCGGCCAGCCCTCTCGGCTACGGGGACCCACCCGCGTTCGACGCACACAGCGCCCCCTACAGCCCGCACACCGCCCCGCGCCCCACCCCCCCTGCCACCGCCTCCCCCGCCCACGCCGCCCCGACCCCCCGCAACACCCCCACCCACCCGCACCCCGCTCTGCTCCACACAACACCCCACACCGGCCCGACCCCGACCCAGCCTTCCCTGTCGTGGTTTGATGCCGCTGGTGCCTCTTCCGCTGCTTCCATGGTGGCTCTCTCAGGCTTGGTTGGGGGGGGGGGAGGTGGACGTGCAGCTCCAGCCTGGCTTTGAGGAAGAGGATGAGGATGAGGATGAGTAGGAATGCATGTGCAGTACAGCCGGGTCAGGATTTGCCTCGTAGATGCACCACCCACCCTACCACCCTTCCAGCTGTGTTTAGTGAAGGTGATGCCTCCATACCAGCATAGCCCCCTTAGGTTGCCCTTGGTTCTGCCCCTTTTTCCTCATACCAGCTCTCCGGTGAAGGATATTAACCAAATGGTAATGGTCAATTGAGGAAGAGAAAAAAAAAAAAAAAAGACCACGTAATTCTGGACCACGAATGGCTGTTTTTGGCGTTTGCAATGTAAGTAGATCAGATCACAGCATAAACAGCTTCAAATGTCACAGCGAGTGTGCAGAGCAGCTGGCTGCAGCACCAGTGAGGAAGTATGACTGATGTATGGTAGGGTATGTCACGACTGTGCCAGTCACGGTGAAGGCAACAGCAGGGAAGGTGGTTCCTGCCCTGTCCCAGGGCTGTCTAAATGAGCTACAAACCCTTCATTGGAGACAGCCTGAGCTCTTGAGAGGCTCCGCAGGTGAGTTCATAGCATGATGCATGGCAAAAAAAACCCAACAAAGCAGGAAGGAAAGGATGCTACAACGAAACAATCAGCACAAGAGAAAAGCCCTGTGTCAAACGTACAGGACACATTTTATTTACCAACAGTACGAAAACACCCTCTTCACCACACGCACTTGGTGAGGGACTGCTCCATGCCTGAACCTGCTCTTAATCCAGATCACAGCCTCAGGCTGGGAAACCTGAACGAGATAACCTCCTTAGTACACAGCAGGACGTACCAGCCCAAAACCTGGCCCCAAGTGAGTAGCAAAGTGCTGGGAGCTCCCAAGGCTTGAAGAGAGAGCAGACACTGGCAAAAGGGAGGAGGTGAGGGAGACTTCAACTGCATCTTTTCCATGTCAAGCTGGTTTAGAAGCGGGCCACATCAGCATGAAGCAGCTCTAATTGGTGGTAGTTTACCAAAGTATGGGCTAGGCCTTCCCTTGCCTTTAGCAGAGCGCTGGTCTGACACCTTTAGCATCCCTAGCCATGCTCCACCAGGACACTTGAACCCCTTTGGCAGGTGACAGAAGCTTCCATCTTACTTTGATACTGACCCCTGTTGTTTGCTGTCACCAGCTCACCTCAGGTTGGTTTCAGCCTTCCTGAAGAGGAGGAATGAGACCAGTTGTTTCTCTCCAAAGCACCCCAGCATCTTGGAGTTGCACCTCAATATCCATTTCTTCATTTCAAAAGTGTCCCCCCAGCCCTAGCCTCCTCCCTAGGGAGTGCTGATGCAAGTGAGATGCAGCCCATCATGAGGCTTGCACTTTGCTCCAATCCCACAGTGCTGGAGAAATGTTCAGCTGACAGGACAAAAGGGGAGTGTCAAACCTGCAAGCTTTGGAAGCATCACCCTAGACAGCTATACATAAACAGAACTTTGTAGAGTAGGGTTGATGGTTGGACTCGAGGATCCCAAGGGTCTTTTCTAACCTGAATGATTCTATGATTCTAAAATAACTCGGAAGCTGATAAATTATTTAACCTGAGCCAACACCTACACGTATAGATGTATGTATGTACGCATTCATGCACATGTGCAACCACATAAGTATTTTCTGTGTATTCCCGACCAGGAGGAGATGGATAACACACAGCCAGCTTCAGGAAGTGCCGCCACCTGGAAATGATCATCTCTAGCTATAGCAGAGGACACAGAGGGAAGGGGGAAAAAAAGGGATGTGCCACAGCAGGCAGACACGCATCAAAATCTAGGTGGTGCAAACAGAGAGGTGTTTCTCTAGTATTTGAAGGATGTGATTGGATCCAGGCTGGCTGAGTCAGCTCACGCTGTTGTGGAGAAACGCATTGCATGGGGCTGGAGAAAGAAGAGGATGGCCTAAAAGAGGCTTGTCACTCTTCCCTTCTGCTCAGAGGCATCAGGGTCCCTGCTGGATTTCGGGAACTGTGGTTCAGCTGTGGCTCTGTTGGAGGGGCTCCAGGGGAACCCAGAGGAAAAAAACGACCCTAAGTCTAGAAAAACACAGCCTTAGAGGAAGGATCGGAGCTAACAGGTTGTTTAATTTAAAAAAAAAAAAAAAGAAAGAAAAAGAAAAGTCCATGGCAAGGTATGACAACAAAAGGGACGAAAAGGGCAATAATCACTTCCCCAGACCTGTGACAGAGAGGACAAATAGCTGAGTCTGCACTGGATGGAGAGACAGACCAGAGGATTTTAAAGCTACCTTTCTCCAGTGCTAGTGTTGATGTTTTAACAGCTCAGAAAAGAGCAACCGAGGAAAGAATTGTCCACCATGGCGGTTCCTTCCCAGCCAGCCCAGTGGGGAGCTGCTGCCACATGCAGTGCCAGGGGCACACACCGACAGGCTCCATGGGCTCGCCGAGCCAGGCACGGCATCAGCACGTGGTGGGAGCTGAGACCTCAAGTCCCTGCTGCCATCTTGTCCCAGGGCAGCTCAGCTCTCCCCAGCCGCTTGCTCACCTGTCCCCGGTGGGGATGGGAGAGAGAATTAGAAGGGTAAAAGTGCAAAAAGTCTAGGTTGAGATAAAGGCACTGCTTCCCATCGGCAGGCAGGTGTTCAGCCATCTCCAGGAAAGCAGGGCTCCATCACCCTAACAGTTACTTGGGAAGACAAAGGCCGTGACTCTGAACATCCCCCTCTTCCTTCTGCTTCCCTGTCTTTCTATGCTGAGCATGACATCATATGGTCTGGAATATCCCTTTGGTCAGCTCGGGGGAGCTGTGCCATCTGTGTCCCCTGCTGACTTCTCGTGCACCCCCAGCCTGCTCGCTGGTGGGGCAGGGTGAGGAGCAGAAAAGGCCTTGACACTGTGTAAGCACCGCTCAGCTATAACTAAAACATCCCTCTGTTATCTGCAGTGTTTTGGCTGCAAATCCAAAACATAGGCCCATACAAGTTGCTATGAAGAAAATCAACACCATCCCACCCAAAACCAGTAGGCATGGGAATCCCAGTCTTCCCTCCCAGAGCGGCATAGATCTGCAGTGCCCATGGCCACAGCTGGTAAAATTGAATGTGCAAAATCTACAAGCCAAAATAACCTGCACCTTTTTTCTCTCTTTTTAAAATTCCAGTCTCAGATGTTTTTGAAAACTCAAGGCTTGTGATAATGGGAATTGTATGCTTTTTGTATTTCCTGTAGCTTACTTACGGTTCTTCCTTGCAGAAGGAAAATTAGTTATCAAGACTGAGTGTAGTGCAGCTATTTAACCTCTTCCTAAATTTTAACTGTGCTCAGTTTCTAACTGTTCCTGATGGCACACGCTTTCATTGAAAGAAAAGGCATCCCTCCTGACCATTGAATCCTTGAAAATGTCAGCCTTCCACTTATTGCAAACCAGCTAGTCAGTATCCACGAGCTAGGCAGTATCTCAGTAGACTTATTTTTAAAGATACCTAATGAATTTTGGCTGATCCATCATATGATTTCTGAGGTTGTCATTTCAGGGCTTGGTATGGTGAGAAGGTATAAGATTAAAGCAGAATGGTTGGATGGACTGAGCTCCTCAAACAATGCATCGATGGAGCAGAATGGTCTCCTACATGTGTACTTCTCCAGTGACGTAGGACTTGGAGCTGCACTGATTGACTTCTAGATTTTTCAAAGCCACACTATAGCCCCATTGCTTTATCTAGGCCTGTAGGACATCAGAGACATCTATTACAATGGTAATCAGATTGTGAGGGTGGATGTTGCAATTCTGAGGGCTAGACCTGCAGGTGAAACCTCCTCTCACAATGGAACAGACCTGACTACAGCTCAGGGAAAAGTGTGTGCGAAAGGACACAGTGGAGAGTCTGAAACTAAGTTTCAAGGAAAGGGGAAAAAAAATCCCATGTGATTCTTGGGATGGGCAAGGTGTACATTTGACTGGAAGAACACTGGGGACTTGATGACTCATGCATGAGGCCAAATAGGGTTCTAGATCATTAGAGATCATGAAGACAATGGGAGCAGTGAAAATCATTTCCATCTGTATCTGCAACCAACTATTGCTTTGGTTTGTAGCAGCTCCTTGTTTTGGGGAACAGCCTGCAGGACTCACAAAAAGAGAAGCAAAACACTGTTTTTCCCTGGAAATACCTCTGAAAACATGTGTATGTCCCATGCCAAAAAGGCACACAGCCATCCTCCTGTGAGGAGGAGGATGGCCAGCAGTACAACTTAATGACTGATCCATGCATTTCAGAGAGCGGGGCCCATCTTGCCTCCAGAGGCTGTTTGTCTTTGAGGATAATGCTCTTCAAATTGGCAGGGCTTCTGTTATGCAGAGGGTTATATCTGCTAAAATAAAGCTAAAAGAGAGCAATTGGGGAAATATGTCATGATTATTCATAAGGGCCAATTAAAAAAAATGTTTTTAGTGGCTTAATTCTCCCTTAGTGAGTGTGGTTGTTGGATCCGTGCTTTGTTTTGATTCAGATGGTATCTGCAGGAGGGTGAATCACTTGAACTGAAGCCCTGAGCTTTTGAAATACCAACTTTTCTTTAGGGAAGCAGAAAAATAGAGCCGAAATTTAAATTCAGCTGATTTAAATAAGCAGCCTAAAAATACCTGCTTAAAAATTCTGGTGTATTTTAACCTCTCAACTTATTAAAGCAAAGAAAAATCAGCTTTTAGACAGGGTGTTTCAACAAATATGAAGGTCCTTAAACTGCTTTGGAACCTTGTTATGTTGCCAAACGTACCCTTGAGGAAGGGGGTGGGATGGGAAGGTTAACAGAAGGAAATGTCTACCTTTCTTGAAGTGTATTTTTGGGGTTTTACACAAGAGAAAAACAATGTTCAAGGGTTATCGGTGCTGCTTCAGCCCAACCAGATAAGACCGAGCACCACAACAGCCTTTGGCACCACGCCTGGCTTTCCCAGCCTACAAGGGGCCATGGTCTAGGAAAACCTTAATCTTCGTTCCCCAAGGGCAGGGGATGCTGGCGGCATTTTGCCATCCTACTGTGTTCTACTGTACAAATTAAAAAATATAATTACTATTCCTGAAAGATCATTTTTCTCAGGCCCAGCAGTGTTAACACACCAAAACCAGGCCTGTTCACTCGCTTGAGAGCTGAAAGGCAGTGCCATCTCTTATGCAGTGCCGCTATTAGGGTACAACAGGTAAGAAGACGGCCTTAAGGTACTTGTTAAGTGTCTTGAGCCCTCTCCCCCTGCTGTACTTTTCACTTATTCGTGGCACTCGGAGCAGCGAAACACAGTAGGAAACAGGGCTACTGGCACTGACCGTGCCAGGCGTCGGCACTGCTCACCATGGGCTGGTGTGCTCCTCTCTTGCTTGTGGGCGATGGCACTCCATGCCCAGTACACCTTCTTAATTTTCTGTATGGCAATCACTAGTTACCCCAGTAAGGAGACAGAGGAACTTCTACCATTGGTACAAGGTACCATGGTATAGAAAGTAAGTTTTTTGATGTATCACATGCATATATAGATAAATAATACATGTGTACGATACATACACTATGGCATACAGTGAGTGCACCACACTCTGTGAATACAGGCAAGGGTGGCCTTATTTTGCAACCAGTGATGGTACATAAGCTTGGAAAAGAAGGAAAGAGATGGTTGATTAGATCTTGTATTTTTCACTGTACATTTACTTAACTCCAATAGCTTGCAGGCTTTATTAATAGACTTTATTAAAAGCTTAATCTTTCCTTCCACTCAGCTAGAGGCTGAAAAGCCCATAATACATGGTCTCCAGGGGTAACCTTCAGCAGAAACCGAGAAAGCAAGCTCAACAGCCCAACCAGACATTTTAAGGGCCAAACCCATGTTTTCCTTACCAGGAGACCTTCTACCTATAACAGGCCTACAACACAGAGCTTTCCTTGGCTGTCATGGAGAGTTGGAAAGAACTTCTCCAGCAGGGTCCAGAGCATTGGCCAGGCTCCTCCTTGTCAGGGCTAGGGGCTTGCAGGTAGGGAGGCACAAGCTGGCATCACCCCACTGGTGGCAGATGTGGTCTGGACTTCCCTGACCTCTGGATGAGCCTGAGGAAGGATGTCCATGCGGGATGGGCGCAGCAGTTATGCGGTGCCGACTCGCTTGGCAGCAAAGGCTTGGGCAAAGTAAAAGCAACTGTGCCACCACCCCAGCTGTAGCTACTCCCTGGTACCCATAAAAATTACACTACAAGGAACAAGTGATTAGTCAAAACTGGTAAATTAAATGTGTATCTATCTGCAGACACAAGTTTTATTTTATTCGACTCAAAGCCTACCTAATATTGCAACAGTTAGGCTGCGTTTGGTGCACCACGAGTACACAGATGTTCTGAAGGTTTCCAGCAGAATGCAAATGCTGGAGAATAGCACATGCTTTTCTAGGAGGAGTGAAAGCATCAAGTCTCAGAAGGAGAGGGCAGAGCAGCAGGGATTTGTAAAGGTAGCCAGCAGAAAGGAAGAAGCACAGGTTTGGGGCTGGCCAGTAGCCAAAAAACAAAACAAAACAAAACAAAACCACAAAAGGAAAGGATTTGGTGAATTTGCAAAGGTAGAAAAGGGGAACTAAGGCATAAAAGCTTTGACAAAAATAGCCATATACTACAATTTTCCCCAAATGGAAAAACTGATGATGCCGCCAAGTGACTGAAACCAAGAAGCTGAAGGTATTTATGGAAATCCCTGTGCGTTTGTAAGTGACATAACTCTATCCTGAAAAACAACAGCAAATCAGTTCCTGATGTGTCCAACAGCCCATCCTTGCACACATGCACCACCAAGCTGGTGCTAGACCAGAGAAGTGGCCCAGATAAACCTTTTTAATCTTTTAAATGGGACATACGAGTGCTTTTTTTTTTCTCCTCCATTTTTCCTAGATAGGCTCATCACCAGAGTGTGTCATTTTTTTCTAAATGGCAACCCATGATTGCTTTTCAGCTCGCTTGTAGCAGGGGGAGTATTTTATCTGAGTCACCAGAGCCATCTGTTTTAGACAAATATTTTAGTGAATGATCTCTCTTTTATAGTTAGACAATTTCTTTATTCTCTCATTTAAAGCTCAATTACATGAAATAAAAAGCGAGGTGGCCTCTCACTGGCTTGCTCATCCTCCCTCCACAAGCACCTGCTGGCATTAAACTAGGCCCCTCACCCAACTTCAACACCACCAAATATTAAAATGAGCTGTGGGCAGATTTCCAAGCTGCATTAGAGCTGTGGATTTAAGTTTAAAAAGAAACATTTTTTGCTTCTTAGGCAGTGGCGAACAACTTCCCTTCAGTTCCCTGCAGATCGCTCAGGAGGTGGTGGAGGTGGGGGTTCCCCAAGACATTGGCAGGTACCTGTTTCCTTCAGCACTCGGGCATCATTCCAGGTCCACAACCAACGTTTCCTCAGTACGGCAAGTTCCTCCCCTCCTTCCCTGGGTTCTTGCTATCGGTGGGGTTTGCTTCCCCTTCTCCTTACTGCCTGGCCAATAAACCCCAAGCGAAACAGCCTCCACAAGGCACATGTCATGGTGGCTTCCCCTCGCGACTGGCAGCACCAGACTCGGCAGCATCCTCTCACACCACTCTGCAAGCAAGACCGGCACCACCGGGCTGGCCACTTTCCTGGTGTCCCTCCACACGTGGCTACGCAGGGTGGGTGGCTCCAGCCCAGCTGTGCTCCTGGCCCCAAACTTGCCTCAGTGCCAGGCAATGCCCATGCTCCCGGCAGCGGTTTTGGCTGAGGCTGGTGAGGAAGCTGTGGCACATGGGGTTTCTCTTGGCAATGTCTTGTCACCCATAGCTGTGACCATACCCACCCTGTGTGTGAGACCAGCAGTCCCTGAGCCTCGGGATGTGGCACGCCATGGTGGCCAGCCCAGTTACAAACCTTCACAGCCTTGGGACATTGTTTAATAGGAAGCATTTTTTTTTTTTTTAATAAAATAATCCACCAGTGCTGGTTAGTGGTGGTGTTACACATTGTGTCTCCACCGCCAGCCCTGCCACTCTCACGCTGCAAGTATTTGATCCGATAAAAATACTTGATCCGATAAAAACTTTCCACAGAAACAGCATAAGAAAACCATAAAGCAGTTAATTAGAAATAACGTTAGGAATAGACTGGCTGCATGAAAAGCAGTTGTTTTGGAGACTTTTGCATTTACTGTCTGAGCAGTGCTTGAGACCCTGCACATGTTAAGGCTGCATGGATGCAGAAGGCAAAGAGCCCAAACTCGCAGCTGAAGACACAGCAGCCTACGTGGTCCTATGGGAGATGCCACCACTGCTGCTCTCTGCCCAGCCTGCGCTACCCAAGGCACAGCAGCCCCAGCCATCGGTGACTTGCTCCCCACTTGCACACCAGCCACCGGACCCTGGCACGTGGCAGCACGAGGCTCCTGGGAAGGGGCCAGAATAAACACTGATATTTTTGTGTGTGTGTGTCATTTGCCCTCGGTTTCAGTGCAGCTCAAAGCCAGCTCTGCATGGATAAGGGGTTTGGCTTCCCCTTCCTGCAGCACAGCCTGCGCTGAAAACCTGGGAGGTGCCCACCTCGCTGAGGTGTGTGAAGGTTGGACTTTCATCCGCACTTGCTCTCCTTTGCACCCGGGGGCAGGTGACACTGCCCAGGCGGCTGAGACAAGGCAGGTTCTCCCCAAGGTCCCTGTCCAGGGGACCAGCAAGGCCAAGCAGCACAAGGAGGTCACCCGCCAGTTAAGTAACCTTTCAAATGACTCATTAACAAGTAATTTGCTGCAGTGAACTAGAACAAGCCAGCTGAGTCGCTGACTCTGCATTGAAATTTCATTTCAGGGGTTTTACATACAGCCAGGTGTAGTCTGTCTGTCCGTCTGTCCCCAAGCACATGCACCGCAGGGATCCCAGCACACTGTAGCTGTCCACAGGAAGATCCCATATGTCCCCCTTGGGGCTTGCTTGTATTTGGGATGTGCCTGGCCCAGAGCTGCCAGGTTACTAAACGACAGAAGAAAATTAATGTACATGAACCACTGGCCCCCTCCCCGTGCGGCAGAGGGGGACGGTCACCACAGCAGCTGATCCAACATCACCCAGCTCCTCCAGACCAACACAGCCAGAAAGAGATGAACTGAGCCAAAACACTATCGAGTACACTGGTTCAACAGCAAATCTGGCATGACTTGGTGGTTACATGGGGTCCCTTGGGTTTGGGTGAGTGGGATTAACCCATCCTCACTGGGTGTTTGGGGCCAGTTCCACCGTGCTTGCCTACGATAACCTGAAAATTGTCACTGTGTACGTCAGGCCAGGCCTTGTTTATGTTTCAGTTTTGTATTCAAGAGATTTAACAGTGCCTTGTTGTGGCTCAGCTTGAAACAGCAACTAATAATTGTAAACTGTATGGATATAAGTGGCTCTGAAACCATGACAGGAATGTGATCAGCCAAGTACGTACTACTTGAAAAGCATCGGTGCCTGCCTGGGTCTGCAGGAGACCGATAAGGGGCACGCTGGGCCTTCGCAGAGTTTGGGAATCATTGAATTTGCTAAATAACAAAACCTAACAGAAAGCTATGGATTGGGTTGCATTATTTTTAATGATTCTTCACTGATTTCTGTCTTCTTGCAATAGCAGTCGCCTCTCCCAGCAACTCAGGGGTCCTTCCAGGAGTATCACACCTGATGTTTGATGCCACTCTCAGAAGCATGACCCCTAGTTCTTGACTATAGTGTCCAAAAACAAAGAAACTACAGCTGAGCCTAAGAGCTTGTCCTCTTTATGCCACGTTTACACCTCCAGTGCTTTACTTGGGAGAGGCTGGACTTCTGCCACAGCTCCCTCTGTAGGGCTGCTGGTAATTATTTGCCTCCCCATCAAACGCTGTACCTGAACTGTGCCTTTACCAGCCAGCCAAAGTCTTTCCATGCTCGGGCAGTGGTTCAGCTTGGATCACGTCACTGGCTGAAAGAAGTCTGGGGAATGGAAATGAGAGTGAATGAAAGAAACTGGTTTACATGAAAATGAGTGGGGCCAGTTTAACAGCTCCCAAGAGCTGGAACAACACTGGTGAGACCTGAAAAAGGTCTAGTATCTCAGACTCCAGGCTTGCAGTGATTTAAACTGACTCTATTTGATTAAAGTTTGCTGAGTCAGGCAGGAGAGATGCTTTCTTTTGGGAAACACTTTGAGAAACGCTTGCTCCACTTTGGCAAAGAGGAGCCATCAGAGGCACTCTTGAAGTTGAACATTTTGGGGAGAGCTGACTGCAGGGACAGACCCAGGGTAAACCTCTACAATAAGATAAACCCGCAAGTGGGTGGCAGCTCAGTTCCACGAGGACTGGAGCCTTGGACAAACTTGTTTTGGGCAGTCGTGACCTTATTTCAGCTTATGTTTTGCTGTAGGAACAAATTGCCTGGTTGTTGCCCAACTTGCTTTTAGCTTTAGCTTCGCTTTGTGCAAGGAAATGATAGCAAGGGTTGGTCAGACTCTTACCACCCAAGTGATCCTCATGTAACTAACTACAGCTGCAGAAAATTAAAAAAAGAAAAAAAGAGAAAAGGAAAGACTGCTCAACCAGACGGCTTAAAATGTGTAACAAAATAGCCTCAAATGGGCTCTTGATCACGGAGGAAGAAACCCAGCCACTGATGTCCTTCTCCTGGCAAAGAAAAGGGGATGTAGAGCACATGCCATACCAATGCATGGAAATGGTAAAGTAACAAAATTAGCAGTATGGGTTATGAATTTCATAACACGGTAATTAATAGAACCAGTTGGGGTTTATTTTGATTAAACTGGCAAGGCTTTGTTAGGCAATGAATATACTTGCTGTTCCACATAGCTGATGTAGTTCTTCAGCCCACATAAATGGCATTAAACCTCCGTAGCACAGCAAAGCAGAAGAGCTTTCCTTCAAAGTACTCACAGAACTTTTTGGACCAAGCCTAGGAGAAAATTGTGGGGCCAAGTGCATTGGCTAGGGAGCAGGGAAAAGCAAGCAGCATTGTCTTTCATATCCTTCTGTTAAGTGGTTCTATCAGGAGATTAGTCCTGCTCTACATGACGACGACCCTTGCCAACACCAACACCCACAAGATGGGAATAGGGGCTGGAGGAGGGGCTGGCAGGAGAGGTGATGGCACACCGCAGGGGTGGGAATTCACATCCATTGCAGCTCTGCAGTCCCAGCCTTTGAAGGCAGAAATATTCAGGCAGGACTACTCAACTCCCACCAGGGATTTTCCCCTTTCCCCTTCCCATTCCTTCCCCTCCATTCCCCCCTCTCCTCCCCTGTGGTGCTATAGTCCAGCAGACATCCCCAGCTGTGCTGTCCCCCTCCCTCCAAATTTAATCTTTAGATCATCAGCGGTGCTTTTCCAGAGCTGCTGTACCCAGCCCTGGTGCTTTCAGAAGAAGAAGAGAGCAAAGCACATTGGAAATGGGTGGCAGTGGTGGCTTTGTGCCCTGAGGGGCAGCCGCTGACTGCGAGCCTTTGCATGCCTGTGCTCTGCATGCTTACTTACAGAAAATATTGACATTGAGATTTTTTTTTTTAAAATGTCAGAGGGCTAAGCATGTTTAATTCCTATTAATATCAACAGGAACTAGACATCCAGCCAGCTGGGGGAAAGAAAAAAGAAAAAGGACATTAAACACCTGGCTGATGCTGTAGTGATGAATCAACCATGCTCCAGCCCCCAAAGGATGAATCAAGTGTGCTGATAATCCAGACCTTTCTAGCAACTAAAATTTGCCTTAAAAATCCATGTGTTATGAATACACCACTTTTTTCAGTGTCATACAAAACAAGGGAATAATTGATTTACACATAAATACATATGAATATTTTCCGCTTTAAAGGCCTTTAAAGGACCTGGTTTTAAAAAGGTCTTTACTGGACGTCGCTCATTTATACAAATAAGCTGGAGACTTAGAAACCAAAACTTGGGGCTGGGCCAGGCCAATTTCTTGTGTGGCAGAAATACATACGTATTAGCCCGACAGCTAATGAAGACCACGAACAGCAATGCATCGTTGGGCAATGAAACGTGCAGGCGATAAATAGGGGGCTGTTGACAGAGGTCTGGGGTTCTATGGCTCTGCTTCCACACAGGGGGCTCCAGACCCTCCGGGAAAGTGATTTATGGCCTCCAGATGGAAGGTGGCTTGGCCCACCCCACGCAAATAGCAGCTCAAAGGCAACCATCTCTGGGGTGGATGATGGCAAACGTGGGGTGGTCCAAAACCGGCTTGTGAGCAACACAGAAGCCAGAAAAGCTGAATGGAGAGATGAGCAGTGCTCTTGCCACTGTGCCATGACACTGTTTTTACCAGAGCTACCGAGACACCAACGTAGGGTGCAGCAGTTCCTCCTATTGGGTAAAGACGGAAAGTAAGTGATGGAGAGGAATGCTTCTCTGCTTAAATGCCCAGACAAACTCCAGGTTAGGAAGGACAAGCGGAGAAGCTACTGAGGCTTGGTGGCCTGCCAAATCAAACAAGTCATGGGAAGGAGCTGGAAGAGACAGCATTTCTATATTACAAGGCATCTGGTAAAAATGCTCCATAAATAGAGTTTGTAGAGAAAACCTCATCCTTCCACTGGAGCTGGCTAGAGGGGATACCACGGTCCACACAAACACAGTCCCATTTGCACTTCTCTGACCCCTTCTTGGTGTGGCTCCCCCACAGGCGGGACCCTTTCTGCTCTGCACTCAGGGACCACCACCTGCCCAGCAGCACAGCCTCGGCCACCCCTTAAACCCCCATCTGTGCCACTACGGTGGGTGCTAGCTGTCCACACCAGCAGGCTGGGAATGTGCTTTAAAGACTGATACCAGTGTTGCAGGCATGTGGGTTCAGCGTTCCTGCTCAGGCAACTGTCCTCAAAACTCCTCTCCATGAGCACCTGAAGACTTTCTCCAGTGTGGCATTAGCCCATGCACCGCGTGCTCTGGCACTTGATAGTGCGCCACCACCAAAAGAGAGACATGCACGCCGTGAGGACAGGTGATAAGGCTTTTCAGTTCCATTCGAACCCTGTGTCTCACAGGCAAAGCTCTCCTTGCAGCTCTCCCAAAACTAACCCCCAAAAGCAATGGCACTGTGGTATAGTTAATCACCTTTGCCTCTTCATTTTTGTGCTATACATAATTAACGCCAAGGAGGTGAGCTGTAGGAAGGAATAGGGCTTGTGTCCTCTGAAGGAACAGCCTATGTTGGACATTTCCTCCCGCTCCACTCCCCCCCCGCTCCCCTCCAACCCATCACCTCCTGGGAAGGGCACCATGTGCTCTGAGATCCCATCTGGAGCAGCGGCAGCCTCAGCGAAACCCAGCCCACCCAGCATGGCACAGCCCCATGGGCAAGGTCTACCAGCAGCTTGTGGGCTTTACAGGAGAGATGGAAGCAGGAAGCCTCTTGAGTGGAGCACCGGTGGACAACAAGCTGACCATGAGCCAGCAATGTGCCCATGTGGCCAAGAAGACCAATGGTATCCTGGGGTGCATAAAAAAGACCGTGGCCAGCAGGTTGAGGGAAGTCATCCTCCACCTCTCTCTGCCCTGGTGAGGCCACGTCTGGAGTACTGTGTCCAGTTCTGGGCGCCCCAGTTCAAGAGAGACAAGGAACTATTGGAGAGAGTCCAGCAGAGGGCTACGAAGGTGATCAAGGGAATAGATCGTCTCTCTTATGAGGAAAGGCTGAGAGACCTTGAGTCTGTTTAGCCTGGAGAAGAGAAGATTGAGAGGGGATCTCATCAATGCTTATCAATATTTAAAGGGTGGGTGTCAAGAGGATGGGACTTTGTCAAGACTCTTTCCAGTGGTGCCCAACAACAGGACAAGAGGGAACAGGCAGAAACTGGAGCACAGGAAATTCTTTCTCAACATGAGGAAAATCTTTACTTTGAGGGTGCCAGAGCACCGGAACAGGCTGCCCAGAAAGGTTGTGGAGTTTCCTCCTCTGGAAGATATTCAAAAGCTGCCTGGATGCATTCCTGTCCAGCCTGCTCTAGGTGACCCTGCTTTGGCAGGATGGTTGGACTAGATGATCTCCAAAGGTCCCTAAGGTGTCTTCCAACCCCTACCATTCTGTGATTCTGTGAAGGTCCTGAGACAGAGACCCACCACTACTGAGGGAAGGTGTGAGATAGCCTGGGGCTCCAGATAAGGAGACTAGCAAAGCAGGGAGCACATCTGCAAGCCCCAGGCCATAAGGCAGTGACAGTGGTGGGCAGGATGGCTGCCAGGAGCTGGGCCAGCAGTACCAGGCTCTGTGTGTGTGTGTGTGTGTGCGCACATATGTGTGGGCATGTGTGTGCGCCATCTGGGGGGAGCACTGGCTTGTAGCTCCCTACCACAGAAAATGCAACCACAAAGATCAAACCTCTGCACATACCAACCTGCGGAGAAGGGCTCAGGGGTGATTTAGACTCTGCTCTGGACAGCTGAATGTGCTTTCACAGCATCCTAAAAAACCAACCACCCTGTGCCAGCCTCTGACAGCTGATGCTTTATTACTCTTACCTGAACGAGGCTTTCGTGGGTTACTGTGGACCTCTCCTTGCTTCGTTTCCCAGACCACAGCCCTTTCTGAAAGCTTATTTTAGAAGAACCCATTCCCAAGGCACTCTGACACCTTCCTTTTTCTCCATCCCTGGTGACAGCCATCTGTCTGAGCTCCTCACTGCCCCTTGGAGCATACAGCCCTAGAGCGATCCGCCTGTGCCACAGGAGCCTGCCTGTGCTGGCTTTTGGGGAAAACCAGCCTTTGAGGTCTTTAGGGGCAGCTCTTCTTGACCTCCACTTTGCAGAGAAGGAATTAAGTGTTTGTCATCACGAATGGCTCAGAAACAGATTTTCACACAGCTTCAAATAGCGACTCAGCTTGCACAGATTTACTTCTTTCCCTCTGCAGCACAGGGGGGGGAAAAAAAGCATATAATCAGAGGCCTGAGTGCCAGGTTTGCTTCCTTGTGCCCTGCACCCCGTGTTTGCGCCATGTGCCTCTTCACCACATGTCCTGGGAGGTCAGCACAGTTAAATCTCACTTAGCAACTGAAAGCAGCAAAAGCACCACGCGTTTGCAGAGCCCCCACCTCTCCTGCTGCTCGAAACTGCTGGGAGAAAACTCCTCTTCCCAGAATGGCACAATTACAGCTTCCCCTTCCAAAGGGGTGGCTGGCACTGACAATATTTGCATTTGGTTTCCCCTTCCCCAATTCTATCTGAATAAAGAAGAGTTTCTGAAAGTTTCCTGGTAAATTTCCTTTCCCAAGTGTCCATGGCATTTTACATTTCATGGTACGCCATCAGGAGAAAAGCAGACTATATATCAACAATTTATAGAATAGAAAGCTCAGGAAAGTTTAAGAAGTGAAAAATATTAGTGGAAAAAAATCCATTTTTGTTTAGCTAGGGAAAAACTAAAAGCAGGAAAGGTGAAGTACTTTTGTTAAGATTTTACATCCATGAGCTGTGCTGCCCCTTAGGATTCCTCTCCATGCCTTGTAATATCAAGCTTTTAATTAAAGACTCAGGTCCTTAAGACAAGCAATTAAGTGCCAGCCCAAGCTGCCCTCCAATTTATCTAAACAAACCATAGGAAGCTGATGAGATGCAGTAAGGCGGAGGAGGAAAATTTCTGCTCTACTAGCTTTTTTATTTAGTTTTTAAAGGAGGAGGAAAATTTCTGCTCTACTAGCTTTACTTTTTTATTTAGTTTTTAAATCAGAGGTTATCACCGCTGCTCTTTGACCCACAACCAAAGCTTCCCTTCGGTTATCAGACAACAAGGAAACCATTTGGTTTTTGCAGGACAAATCCAACACAAACTATAACTCACACGCTGGGCATGTGAGCTGCTGCCCTGACCCACCCTGCTCTGGCAGCCCTCATTTTGGTGAGCTGGTTCAAAAGGTTCAACAAATGGTGAAACAAACTACAGAAACGCATCAGTCCGTGGCTGCAGACGTGGGATTTGACAAACCACAGCTCCTGTAGGAGCCTGGAGAGCACCCAAGCCTTCCTTCCACAAACCTGGGAGCATCTGCTGCCCGGGGTTCCCTTTGAGGACGCAAGGCCCAGCATGAACACAGGATTCATTTCATCTACACGAACGCTCCCTGTGACTGCCAGGTGGACTAATCCAGAGAGGAAGGCATTACCTTCCCCAAGTACCTGCAGCAACACTTCTCTTCTTACATCTAGCTTGTGCTGGCAAAAAGCAGCCAGCACATCCAAATGTGTTGGATCCAATTTGTGCTGTGGAAAAAAAAAATAAATACCATCAATCATAAATATGCCATAATAAGCAATTCTAAAAAGGAAAAAAAATAGATAGACACATGCATGTAAAATATGCTGCATAGCTGTGCTTTTACTCTAGCACTCACTGGTTGCTGAATATAGATGTTGTGGGCTGTTGTACCCACTCAGAGCAGCCTCCTTTGCTGCTGCCTACGTTACCAACTAGTGTCTCCAGGTGGGACGTGCTGGTAAGGCCAAGTCCTGGCACAGGCACCTGAGGACATAGGAGCCATGGTTTAGGTCCAAGGGAGGAGCGCCGCTGCCTGGAAAGGGGAACCAGCTTTTATTCCTGTTCCCCCCCCGCGATGCAGCAAGCACAGTGAGATGAAGCCAGGCATTTCCCGCATGCGGGTCTCTTGTTTGTCTTCTCTGTTGACGTCCAAACAAATCGAATAAGCCTTTGTATAATTTTATTAACATGAAAAAACACTTTTTTTTCCCAGCAGGAGGCACACCGATGGGAGAGGACCAAACTCCAGGTGCTGTTCAGGGGGTCGTGTTGTATTCCCGCTCCTAAATGAGGAAAGGGGAGCTTGAAAATGAGCAGAAAATAATTTTATGACGTTGAGCCCTTCGATCGTGACCACATAAAACGAAGAGGTGCGCTCCTTGCCCCGGCATCCCCACCTCAAACACGTACTGGTGAGGAGCCCCTCCGTCCCCCCTTGCCGTGGGGTTGGCTCCCCACTGAACCTGTGTGATGGCAAGGGCACCTTTGGGGCCCTTTTTGGCACCCCCCCTGGGCACTCCATTCCCTCCTTGGAGCACAGTAGCTCCTTGCCCCATGGCGTGCATGTGGGTCCCTTGGCAGCTGTCTGGCCGGGCAGTGGGGCTGGGGGTGTGCAGCAGCCTGTGTCTGTCCCCTCCCAAAAAAACCACCCCCCACCTTGCGGTGCAGGGACCAGAGCGGCGCTCAGGCATACGGACTCAGGCTTTCCAGCTGTCCCTCCCTGCGTACGTGCATGCAACACACACACACACATTCGCCCCCACAAAAACTAGCAAAATAGGTGAACGTCAGCGCTGAAGCAAAAAAATTCCTGTTCGACTTACTTACAAACGAGGGCAGTTTCCTCACTCCTTTTTGGGAAGCGTTGCTGCACGGGCAGCGCCACCATTTCAACCTTTGCTTCAGGGTGCGATGGAGAAAAATAAACACCAGAAAGTTGTATTGACTGATGAAGGATGATTTTTTTTTTTTTTTAGCAGCTTCATCTCCCCAGATGCCAAAGCTGTTAATTTCTTATGAGATTTGGCAGGAAGCCTCTTTGCCCTCTTCCACCCTCTCCCCCCCCGCCAAAACCGCTGCATGGGAGTGGGGCCCATGCGCCCACATCCCAGCTCTGGGAGAGGGACCGGCTTCATCAGGTGGGTGACCTAATTGCACCTTCTTCTGAGAGGAGGACAAGGTGATGCTGTGTGTGTGTGTGTCCCTCCCGGGAGGTGACAAGCAACCTCTGAGCATTGATGGCTGAGGAAGAGGAAGGGAAGTGGAGGTAGAGAAGGATGTGCTCCTCCTGCAAAGGCAGCACTTGGCACACTCCCGACTAGTCCCTTCTGGGAGAGACATTTTTGAAATACAGAAAAAAAGATGTCAGGAAGGAGAGGAATCGCCAGGCAGAACTTGGCTCCCCATTAAAAACAAAACCAAACCGAAGCAATGAAAGCCCAGACAAGAGGACCAGGTAAGGTCAGGCCATTCGTCATGTGTGTTCCCAGGAGCCATGTTTTGGCACACGCTGCCTGGGGATGTGTGTGTAGCTGCTGAGGATGGATCCATCCATCCCCCATGTGCAGGAAAGCCCGGAGTGCCCCTGAGGTTCCTTGCCAGGCTGCGGACCCGAGCCCGGCATGTGTGCTCAGCTCTGCCCATCTCCATACCTCCGGGTAAACACGCAGCACGGCCAGGGCACCAGGCTGCTGAGAGGGCCAGAAGCTGCCAGTGACACTGGTGGTACCCGCCACCGCTGTCTGCGCCGGAGAAGTAAAAAGGGCTGTGTGAAGATAGATAGAAGATACACAGCAATTCATCTGTGTCCACATGGTCTCCTCGTGACCTTAGGGACAACTAAGAAGCGAGGCTATGAGTGCTCCTGGTTGCCGCTCCTTCCTTTTCAGTAGGAAACGCCAGGTTTTTGTCTTGGGAGGTTTCCTTGGCCCTGCCTTGTCCAAAAGCTGCCACGGGAGAGGTCCTCGTCATGGCTGGAGAGCCGACCTCTTGCCAGGGAGCAGCCACAGCTCCACCGTCCGGCCTCCGCCGACACTGACTCCCCCTTAATGGACAATTAAGAAGCACACCACTTGGCTTCAAAACATACAATATACTTTATTGCCTGCTAGATAATCAAAGTGAGGAGTAAACACCATAGCTGGAAAAAGCAGAAAAGGACCAGGAGAAGGAAAAGAATATCCAGTCACCAAACAAGTTATCAGGCAATAAACCATACACAATATAAATAATCTGTTTCCCAAACAACTAAATCTTTATTTTGCTAATGGCCATTATATGGTTAATTATCAGTAGTAAAATCTCTGGATTTCCTTTTCTACACAGCATTAGTAGTAAGAAATATATAAGGGACTCTGCAGAAAGCAATACAAAGGAGTTATATACACAGGCACCTTCTGTGGAGCAAGAACAGAACCTCATCTAATAAGGAAGGGCTATCTACAAACCAGAAGACCATGGTAATACAATATTAGCTCAGACTTAGTTTAGCTGCAGCCTTTCCACAAGGTAGGCTAGCCAACTTATGTATACATATATATTTTAATATAGATATATATAGAGATTTATTATTTTAAAAATAATGTGAACTACCTGTAGTTCCTAGACTAATTTTAAAGAGGCAGTGTACCTTTCCGAAGCTTTATTTCAGGAAGTATATTAAAAATGGTATATAAAAGACTAGCAGATCCAAGCTCGCACACCAACTTCCAATATCTTCCCTCCAAATTTTTTTTTTCTAATGCTATAGCTGCCATCCACATTGACAGCAATGCCTTTAGTCATCTGGATTGCTATTTATGTTGCTGTAATTGCTACCACTAAGTTTACTGGATTATAGTGTTAGTAATTGTTGATTATAAATAGCAATAATGCTGCAGTACACTGTCAAAGCCTGGCCGCGTTATGAAGATCTAGTCTGTATGTGCATGCAGAGTTTTGTTGTTTAATCTAAAAGAACATTTCTCAGTCAAAGTGCTTCCCCTGCCAACCCTCCCACGTTGCTCAAATGAGGTCGCAAGGGCTCCTGTCTCTAAGGAAGATGTGAGAGGCCTCTCACCTCACACCAAACTCTCGGCAGTCCTTCACGCAGCGTCCATCCATCCACCCACCCAGTCATCCATTCATCTGTCCATCCATTCATCTGTCCATCCATCCTATTTTACTTTTAGGGCATAACCCCTTCCCTCTCCCACAGCCAGTGTCCTGAGGGCTACTAAATATGACTTAATAAAATTAAACTGACTATTTGAGGAAATGCTTTTACTGCGTTTTTGGGCCAGATCTCCAGCTGGGCTGTTTCGGCCTCGTGCTCCCGACAGCAGGCAGGCAGCAGAGCGCTGCCCATCGCTGCTGCTAGCCACCGAGCCACCGGGCCACCGAGCAGGGGACAGGGGAAGGGAGAGATGTTTGCTGGGGACACCGTTAGGACCCGGCGAGACCAAGGGATGCCTTCTGTGGCCACCCGTTTCTACCCTGCTGGCTGCTTGCATCTTGGGGTCCGCTCGCAAAGGCGAAGTGGGACCACGCACGTGCAGACAGGCGGCAACTCCTCCAACGGGATTTTCTTATAAAAACGGGGATTAAGGGACAAGGCCCCTTTCATAAGCGGTACCATTTTGCTCCCAGCCCAACCCTCCCCAGGCTTTGCTGACCCTGAAGTCCTACGTCACTTTTGTTCGCGATGCAAATGTCGCTTAACACGTTCCCTTGCAGCAAGCAAGGGCTTCTAGAAGCCTCTTCCCAAACCAGTGACGACACCCTGACACGCGGCTATTCCCCTTCGGGTACCACCCTGGTGGTGAGGAGCCGGGGTTGCAAGAAGGAGGGCTCCTAAGTGGCTCAGACCCAGGAAAGACCCGAAAAACAGCAGCACAAGCATGGGGGTCTCCCATTTGGGCAGAAAACCCCATCAGTGAGATGGTGGTGGTGGTGGTGGGGGGGCAGGAGGGATGTTTCTGGTTTTGGCTCCGTTTCCACAGGCGCCCGGGTGCCCCCCACAGCCTGCAACGTCTATTTGTGACCTGCCAAGCCGGGATCCGGCCCGTGGGACTCCCCATGGTCCCACCAGCGGGAGAGAGGGCTCTGCTCCCCCGGGACCCCTCTCCCAGCACAGGCCAGCGGGCAGAAATGACCCCCAGTACAAGCACCGACATCTGACCAAAAGCACAAACACACCCCGAGCAGCAGTCGTCCTTTGAGTACAGCACAAAACATGTATCACGAAACGCGTGGCAATAAATAAACAGTTTCCCGTAATAATTCTGACTTTTCGACAGGGGAGCTTAAAAATGGGTATTTTAAAGAAGGGTGCCCTGATGGAACAGGATGTATTTGCAGTATTAGAGAATGAAGGGCGGACTGTATTTAAAAGCCTATTTGCCAGGCAAACACATCCTTGCTGAATCCAGCATTACTCTCCACCTCTTTGCTCACAAAACAGTAAAGCTAGAAAATTCCTGGTTGACACTTCATAGTGACCTCAGAAGCAATCTCAGCTATCCAAGCAGCAGGCATCCTCCTCTGTCTCATCCAGGTACCCACACCAAGCATGCGGGTAAGTACCGTAAGAAGAGAGACACACACACAAAAGCTAGAAGCTGACCTGTACGGTGTGTGATGTAGATACTCCCACCTATACTGGGAAAGCCACTGTGTCCAGACACTGTTTAAAACTCACTCATCTCATTCCCTGCATCTCCGCAGAGTATTACTTCATCTTACTCACATGTCTGAACCTTGCTTTACCCTTAGTGTTACACAGATGGACGTGCAAGCACAGCAAAAGGGAAATGCTCCTATTTTTTTTGTATTGTGGTAAGAATTTTGTGCCTGCAAGGGTTACAGGATTAGTGTTGATTCTCGGTTCTGTTAGCAAGTCCTCTTCAGCTCTAGAGGATTCAAAGCACATGCTGATACTCAACAGCAGGGAAAATATGAGCAGCACCCTGCTATGCTGGGAATGAAAAAAAAAAAAAAAGGGAAATTTTAAGAGAAGCACTCACATTGCATACAAAATCAACTAAGGATTCACCTTTAATGGCTGCTCTTGTGGTTTTTTAACTACTGAGGAAAAGGGTGTAATTTGCAAGTCAGGCTCAGCCAGCAAAGCACAGCCTTTTTTTGCCGCTTTTGACTCCAGCACAACCTATTTTTGCTTATCCTGGGTAGGGTTGCTAGGGCTGAGCAGCAGCGAGGAAACTGAGGGGAGCACAAGGGATTAAGAGTCTGTTGGAGCAGGAGAGAAACTGTGAAACATGGAGGAAAACACTTGTCCTTCTCCAGGCATCTCTGAAGATTTTATCAGTGGTGAAAGCAAGGGACTGCTGAACATACTGGTTACTTTGCAACTGGAGTGCAGGTCGATAGGCACCCACCATATTTCACAGTTTGTGTGTGAAACTAGGAGCCAAAAATTCCTACCGCCATCCTTGCCAGGTTGATCACTGGGCTTAGGGAAAATCAGTTCATCCCTTCCACACACCTCGTTCCCCCTTTTCATAAAAGTGCCATTTCTCCCGCTCGCAAGGCTGTTGAGGAAATTGCATTTTCTGAACTGCTCCACTGCACCCGTTTCGTTTTTAGCCATAAAATGCTTTTTCTCTCAACACTCTGAGACGGCCAACTACTGCAGTGGGTTGTCTGTGGAGGTACTGCCCTTAAAAAGTCACCCTCTGGCCGGTACGCATTTGCACTGGCTTTTGTCGAAGGCTCTTATTGGAACTGAACGGAGCTGGGTCCCTCACCCATCTGCTCCTTGCCATACCCATCCCTATAACTGGGCCAGGCATCACCCGGAGCAAACACCTGTATAGGAGGCCAGTGTTACTAGGACATTTGTGTCCTGCTTGTGGTTTCACTAATTTTAGCTCTTTGATACAGAACCTAGTCCCTGCTTTTCTTTGCCACACCTCCCTGAGTGTCAGTGCTCGGGTCTGTACGACCCCATGGAGTGGCTTAAAGGGGGCTTGGAGGCCACAACAGCAACTGATGGGCTTGGCACACCTCCGGCAGCATCTGCAGGGCCACCTCTGCCACCGCTTGCTCCTGTTTCTTGTTGGGGTTGCAGAGCCAAGGACATGCATGACCGGTGCTGGGCAGCATCCTAGCACCCTGTGCAGCCTTTGGTGGTGCCACCAGCCCCTGCCAGGGCAGCATGGGGCTAGCAAGGGGCTGCCACGCGTTGGAGAAGGTGTTAACACCGCTTGCCACCAGAGCCAGGGGACTCTGCCATTGCCTCCCCCTGACTCCGAGTTGCATGGCGCCGGGCAGAAGAAGAACAGGGCTGGTGAGACCTGAGTCCAGGTCCCAGCAGCACACCGGCACAGCCAGGATGACCTTCTCCTGGTGCCTGGACCATTAGTATGGAAGAGGCTTTGCTGACCTATTCCTGTGAGCCTACAACTTCTGCCGAGCACAGCAAAGCCCTGCCCTGGTGCCAGGCACAGAGGACGGGAGTGCGGGCAGGGGAGCCTCCTGACATCCCCGCATGGGCAGAAAAGTGAAGGCAATCACACCCTTTGCTTGAGGGATGTGCTCTCTTCTCTGCATCCCTGTTGAACACCCATTCCTGGTATTGGGTATTCTGCAGGTAGAAAAGCACAGTCTGTCCTTCCCGCAGCTCCTCAGCATCTCCCCGGCTAAATCAGGGCACTGTCAGCAAGGGAGCACGGCTGAACTTGCTCCACGGTGAACTAACACACTGAACCTGCTCCATTAGTCTCCTAGCCGTTTCAAAACTCTTCCACTAGTCCTGGTTTTGGAGCTGGAGACAGTCTCACAGCTGCAGGCATGGGTCCCTGTCCCAAAGCAGAGACCCAGGGATGTTCTGCGCTGCCAACATCACAGCGGGCAGCTCTTCCCACATCTCCCAGGGAAGACGCCAGGCAGGCACCTGGCTGTGAGGGCAGGGGGTGCCTCGCCAGCACCATCTCTCCAGAGGACAGCCAGGAAAACCCCCGTTTCCAAGCCCAGCAGCAGCTGAGAGAGGATGGCTGCAGGGTTGAGGACAGGCTCTGGCGCCTGCCAGCTCACCAGCCTCTGGGCATGGCTGGCACATGCACTGTCTAACGAATGGATGCTCTTCTCCTTTGGTTTCCTCCTTGCAATATGGCTTTAAGGATGGACTCGTAGCATCTGAAAAGGGTACCAAGGAAAAAGCTGGCAAGATGAGCTGTTTTGGGTTTGTTTGGTTGTTTTTTTGGTTTTGTTTTCTGTTTTTTTACTGTCAGAACTCTGTAAAAAAAATAATAAAGGCAACTGCTAAATAGAAAACACAGCACGAGGAGAAAGGTCTCTTTGAACCTCTCTGGTATGGCTATTAACCGTCAACCTGACATACCATTTGAAGGAAGAGATTTTCAAAGGCATGGAGGAGTCCTGTGGCTAGCAATAAAATTGGGCTGGCGCTCCTTGAAAATCTTGTCTCAGATCTTAACTGATCATTATTTCTAAGGTTGCATTTGTAATAACAGCTAAAATGCTTCTCTCTCTAACATCTTTTGAGGACATAATCTTTTTCTCTTATGCCCTAAAATTTTGTACTTAGGCACTGGAGGAATAAACCACCCTCAAAATGTAAAGATAGTCAAGCACTGGCAAAAACCACATGGGGAAATGGTTGAGTCTCCAACTATTAAATGCTTTTAAGAACAGGTTCAACACCCTCCTGTCAGGTATGTGCTAAGTATAGCTTAACCTGTCTTAGGGCAGAAAAACTCTCCAGCTGATGTCTCCAAGTCCCTTTTGGCCCTGTGACTCTGTGCCAAGTGTGACACACAGCCTAGATCTCACACTGCCGTGACCTGGGATGTGTTTAATATCCTGACTGGCTGCTCAGTTTTCTGCCTTGGCTTGCTGTTTGTCCAGGAACACACACAAGCTCTTCAGACATCCCATTAAGAGTCAGCTAACATCTTCCTCACAAAACATCAGAAGCCCGTCTACTTTTACAGTCCCCTTGAAAAAAAGCTGGGGAGCAGCAAAGCAAGAAGAACACAGAGAAATGTTCACAACAACACTTCAAAAGCTTCCACGGAAAGCTTTCCTTCAGACTCGTGTCGTCTTGAAAAACGTTGACCGAACTGTTGGCAAGTTGCTAAGGAGCAAGAAAAACCCACGCTGACAAGAATCACTACGTCTGGTTCCTGCCAATAGCTTGCACAGGTTCAAAGAGCAGCTGGTTTTTAAAATCTGCTACAAGTAGCCCAAAGAATTACCTGGTTGACATGAAACATGACGCTGCCTAAAAAAAAAGGAAAAAAAAAAAAAAGCAAACAAGGAAAAAAAAGTCAAACTAGGCGCCTGGGACATTTTAAACAGGCACTCAGAAACGTCGAGATGAAATGCCATCAGGAAATACCAACACTACTGCGACGATGAACTGCGAGGCTGCATTCCATGTAATACGACTGCCCGAAGCTGACCTCACGCACGGGGCTCCTCTCAGCCGGCTTACACTGCGCAATTAGTAGAACGACATCAAGAGCAATCAACCTACAAGGATTGAAAGGAAGCGAATAAACAGCGGCAGCACCGGTCTGCCGCGCTCCCCTACGGATGGCCGTGAATGAATGGGTCTGTTCACCATTTCTGCAGTGAACGGCTACTTCAGCAGCTCACTGACCTGCCCTCACCACAGAAACACAAGCAGAACACACAGAATTTGATCTATGGAGATGCTGGCCTTTCCTACAGGCTTGTCCGCACCCTGAATTATTCCCTCCCCCCCCCCCGCCTCCTTCTCCGTTTATAAATTTCAAATATAAAAGGTATGGGTGAAGAAAGACCATCTAGAGACACATTTCATTCAATTAAAGAAAGCCTGTGGCATCCTTCCTGGATTCCTATTTCTTGATGAAATCAACGCCCAGTAACAGTAATACGAGGATAAAAATGTCTTTGCATCAGCAAAAACTCACGCGCACAGGGACGGGAGACAACCACCACCACCACCACCACCACCACCACAGTATTCCAAGGAGACGGCCGGAGAATACAACAGCAAGTATCCAGAGCTGCTACAGCCCGCACCAAATCTTCAACCATAACAACCCCAAACCACAGAGAACTGCTCACTCGATGAAAGCTCTTGTCAGGCAGGAGGGCCTAGGACAGCTCTCAAACAGAAGCAGGCGGAAAGACACAGAAATTCAAAGCAGGGTTTCACCGACTGACCAGACGTGCAGAGCAACAGCCCTTCCTTCCATACGTGCATCCCGTAGGTGCAACTCTCACTGCAGCTTTCTGCCCCGGGGCGCCGAGGGGGTCTGTCCGCACCCTCGGGTGGGCATCCCCGTCCCATCCCTTGGGATGCAGTGGGGCTGCTGCACCACGCTTCCCGACGGGCAGGGCGCCTGCTCCGGCCGGAATGCAGCGATGCTTCACGTTAAGGTGGACCTGATCCTGCAGGGTTTCCCCCAGGCTGAGCACCTGGATTAGGTGAGGCTACAGTGGACAAGGTAACTGGAAAAGCCAGTAATTGCATCCATTCATCTGAAGGTTTCTGCAGTAATTACGCAAAAAGAAAATTCAACTGTCTGGGGACTCTTTTTCCCCCTCTAATAAAGAAATTTAGAAATGTGGGAAGAGTTTTATTTCGCAAGCTAAGGCTTAGCATGAGTTACCGCAGGTGCTGCCGGTCTAAAATGCAGCGCCGAAGGGGGGGTTGGTTTGGCTTTTTAAAAAACGCACGTGACTTCAAGGAACATTAGTTGCCTTAACAAGCCAAGCACTAAAAAATGAACCGGGCTAAAACCTCATAAACTGGGAATCTATTCTCAACAATAAACTGTTAGGAGAAAGAAATAATTTATTGTATTTCAAAAGCCTGCTGGGCTCCTGACACTGGCGCTGCCCGGGTCTTCCTATAAAAAGCCAGGGAACAAGAAGGGCCCCCGGAGCCCAGCTTTGTTGCTCCCCCTCCCTCAGTGGAGGAACCTATCTCCTTGTGCCTATCTTTTTGCAGAAGCTGCATTTGATGTGCAGCCAAAATTGGGGAAACCAGTTTTTAAAATACCACTAATTAAAAAAATTATATTATTCTCTGTGGGTTTTTCGGATGGTGCAGTAGCTCGGGAGGGTGTGGGACACTGCCCACCCTACTGAAAATCAGTGGCACGTTTTGCTACTGATGTCCATCAAGTTTTTAGCCACTCGAGCAAAGAGAGGAGAGGAAAAGCAAGATGACCGAACAGGAAGGTGAGAAATTTGTAAGCAATGTTTGACGTTCCCGACTTCCAGCAACTTGAGCAAAATCACACAGCAAAGACATTGTCTCTATCAATTAAAAATCACTTTCAGTTGGACAGTAGATATGACAAAAGTGACAAAACCCAACCAGTTCTTAATTTTAAACAGCTTTTATGCCCTTTCTATCTTGATGGCAACGTATTTCCAGTGGCTGAGATTTATGGGACGGTGGTTTGATGCCGAAAGCAGCTGCACATTCCAGACATGCCACCATGTCCCCACAAGCACCGCCAAATGCGACGGGCCCGTGCTGCCGAGGGGCTCCCATCTAGGTCTGAGGCAACGTGTGGCATCTAAAAAATTACATCCACCATTTTCTACTTTTTAAAGGATTCTCAAACTAAGTGTATTTGTGGTTTTATTAATCAAAACTAGTAAAAAAATTACTCATCCTGCGAAGCACTTGGAGTATTTTCCAAATGGCCTAAAAGCCCACAAATTTTTATTTCATTATTAAAGATGCTTTTAAATCCCTGCTGGTAACCCTTGACTGTCAATTACAGAACCACTTTGCCAAGGTGGAAGAACACATTTATTTTTCATCTAGGTTTTTTAAATGAGCTGCAGATTAACAGTTTGTGAATACGGAACTACTGCTTTATATTGACTCATGTATTATGGTGTTTTCAGGGTTCTCACACGTGAAACATCTTGTGTACAACTCACAGGCTAGTTACTTAAAAAATGCTTCTGTTTGAAAATGCTAAAATAAGGACCCAGCCCTAAAGGTAACATGCAGATTATTGTTCTTCTAACCACCCAGTGACCAAGGTATGTCAGGTACATTTTGCCATCTGGTAGACAGAGAAATCTGTGAAAAATAAATATTCTTTCCCCTCACTTGTTAATAAATAACCAAGTGCACAGCGTACAATGCTGTCAGACCTTGTGGCAGCAAACACCGTGTATTCCAGGCAGTTTTTGTATAAAAGCCATAAAAGACCAAATGTAACCTGTTGCTATGTGTGTGTAGACGTGACTGAGTAAAAATCTGCTTCACTTTTATAATGACTTTTTATGAACATCCTGTTTCTGCAGTTCACAGAGACAGATCCCAGCCTGAAGCAGGCACTGATCGCCCTGGGCCACCCCAGGGAGGTGATCCCAGAGGTGCTGGGGAACCGCTGGTTTCCCCTTTTACTGCCTTAAATCTACAGTTGGGGCTGCTGCACCCGACAGCGGACGGCACGATCGTACCCAGTGTCACTACGACTGACCTAGGAACCAGTGACCGTCTTCACATCCAGTTTTAAGTCACGAACGCGGAGTTGGAGAAAACCAACGAGCAGCAAATGCTGAGGAGAAGCAGCACAGCATGGGAGCCTCCTGCCCCAGCAACCCCCCAGCCTCCCTCCGGCAGGGGCACACGGTGCCGACGCCGACGTGTTGGACTCAGTGAATCAAAGGGGTTTAAAACGCAGCTTGTCCTGACTTTTAAACCGTAGGCTCTTTTGCTTCCCCCTCATGCAAGTCAGCACAATCCCACTGTGAACCCGTGCTGATCCCTGCCAAGAGCCTGGCTCCGAGGTCTGCAGTCGTACCTCTTGGATGTCACACATCTTAGGAGATCTTAGCGTTTGCATCTGGCATCCTTTAGCAACACTTCATCCCTAAGAGGTTCCCTTGCTGGTGTGGATTTCTGCTTGAGAATTGAGTAGTCGTCTTCATTTTAAAAGATCCCAGACCTGAATAAACTATATCCTAAATATGGTACACTACAGAGAGTCACTAGTAAAGATGCTTTGAAAAAACATGATGTACCGAGATGAAACAGTCACAGAGCAAATGCTTCCCTGCGTTACTTTCTGGGGTAAAACTATGCCTTGTGCCAGCCAAGCACAACCTATTTTTTTGAAATACAGCATGAAGAATTTTCTTAAGCACCGATTAAAATGATGATAAGCAATTGCTACTACTTAACGACGTACATGCAGGGAAGCGTTCGTTAGCAATACCTTTGCTATGTGCCGAATACATCTGTCATCTATAAGTGAAAGGGATGGTTTAAAACCTCAAGTAGCTCACGTAATGCTTCCGACTGCAAAGTTACCACAACAGTCACTGAAGTAAAACACAGCATCCATTTCAAGCCATAGACCAGAACTGCAATTTCACCTCTTTTTTTTTTTTAGACCAGTTGGCAAACCTCGCTCTTGAAATTGGAATCCGAAATTTTGAAGACAAGGATATAGTCCATCTGCTGCGATGGTAATTTCCCTGCCACCTTACCTCCATTATAAAACACTGCTCTCCAAAACAAAAGGAAACCCAGCTTTGTTGCAGAAACCTGTCAGATCTCTGCACACAATTTACGTAGCTGCTCTGGCTGAAGACACATTAGACCCCTCACTCTCAAACCATTGCCTACCAAAACTCAGAAATTCATGAAGATCTGACGCTACTGTCAAGTTGCCAGCCAGGTGTGTTTTGTTTGTTTGTTTGTTTGTTTTTTTAAAAAAAACCCAACGTATTTGAGCAGCTGTGGGCAAGAGAACCCAGCTGCATGGATTAAGTTGCTGTGATGTAGAAACACTTTGCTCACCTGAAGGGGAGAGGCCTGGAGGCTTGTGGGGAAAGAGCCTCCCTCTGCCAGAGCCCTGCTTCATGACAAATGCCACAGATGGGAGTCCTAGTAATGTTCACCCACAGAAAAGAATGGGTGTTTGCCCGAGCCAGATGGAATATCTCAGCCAGTATTACTGGACACCACCACCAAAAATAAATCTTAAACTACAGTCAGATTGGAACTATATGACTTCCAAATTCTCCTTAAATCCTGAAAGATGGTAAGATGTTTCAGTAAACCACAGTGATACCACAGCAACATTTAGAGGGACTCAATTAGAACAGAAATCCCATTACGTTAAACTTTCTGAGGTTGGTATCTGAGATACTAGACTTTGAAACTTTTGGCAACATGCTGCTGAGTTTTAAATCCTCCAGCAGCAATACCGTTTTAAGAATCTCACTCAAGAAAACACCCAGGAACCAAGATTTTTCATACTAGGAAAGCCTAAAAGGAAATCGTAACTCTAGGTGTTGACCGTGTATTAAGGGAACCCACCCAAACATTGGAAGGAACTGATGCTCAGATTGATGTGACTGGAGCCTGATGGTCTGCCACGACTGGGAAGCCTTTGGTGGGCCATGTATGTAACTTTAAGATGTACTCCAAATACTTCTTTTGGATCAGAAGGACATCTCCTGAGTGCTCAATTTTTTTCTTTCCTTCTTTTTTTTTTTTCTTAAACTGGATGTTGTTTGATGGCACCACCAGCCTTCTCTTAGTGTGCAAACTCTAATAAATGCACCTGACTCTCTCGATGTTACTTCTCCATATCCAAGCTCTAAGGTAACAAAAGTAATAAACAAAATGCTGCAGAATGGGTTAAACTGTTAGTTGTTCACACTCAGAAAATTACACTTCAGTGCAAACCCTGACACTCTAACTCAGCTGGTTTGATTTTTGGGTCTATTTCAACTAGTTCCTGTTGTTTCATGGGCTGACAAATAGGTTGAAGTGATGCTCTACGTGAAATAAAACTTTCTGTATCACTTTTATATGCTGGATTTTCAACTGGAGTTTCAGCTGGGGGTGAGACAGCTACATCTTGTGCTAGCTGACTTCTGCTGGAGATCTAATGTTATGTTCTCCTGTCAGAAAGTAACGAATGAAGCCTAGTTGAAATTTAGAGTAAATTTTAAATACAACTATATTAGATCTCAGTTTCTTACTGTTTCTGTGCCAAAAACAGTCCACAAAAAGAAGCTGACACTGGATAGATGGTAGGCGTTATATCTTACAGGTTTTATTTCTGAAAACAAAACAAAATAGAACTTTGCAGCAGATATAGGAATGCATCTCATATTTTCTTACAAGGTGTTAGTGTCCTATTGAAGAATTGACAGCTTCATGAGCTATAACATGATAATGGTATGCTCAAGTAGACTTTGTGTCTTGCTTAATGTTGTCACACGCTGTAAGGGAAAAAGAAGTGTTTGAAAGCAAGGTTAGCTGCATGTTAAAAAGCCCCGGGATGAAAGAACCCAACAAATGGTATCAAGGGGAGAATTTTGGAGCACCTGGCAGAAATGCGGTGCTTTAGCAGGACGATACCTTTCCGTCCCGTGTTTTTCCAAAACTATTAGTGGAAATTTCTTACCTGACAGGTATGAGAGTGTCAGTGTAATGCAATGCAGCTGCAAGAAGCAATGTGAGCGAGAGCTGGGTAACAAACCAGATCTAGATGCACCCAGAGTTAGCTGGATTCAGCATGTGTTTTGTTGGAAGAACTAAATGAAAGCAGATGAAAAAAGATGGGAGTTCAAGGAATGAAGATGTCTGTTTTAAGGTAATTCTGTAATCAAAAAACCAGAATAGTGACTTCAATGTCCCTGACTGGGCATACTATAATGAGAGAATATATATTTCACACAAGATTTCTTCCAGCTTTTTTTGCTCACTGAATGAGAGCTTTTCTCCCCTATCCCCACATATGACCTTTACGTGGCCTTCAATGCTGAAGCTCTTCCATTCCTGGTGCTTCTTTGCAAACATACTGATACATACCCCATAAAGGCAGTGCAAGATTGTGTACATTTCTTCTTCCCTGAGTAAATGGCACATAGTTTAAAAAAAAACCCCAAACCCCAAAGGCTTCCCTTCTGCTGCGTTTGACTCGGAGACAGGAGCTCTGCTCCCATGTGAAAAACTGGTGTCTATTGACTTCCACTACCAAGTCTGTACTGAGGTCTTCTGTGATCAGAAAAATACATTGCAATCAAGGAGGCTTCAGGCATCCAAGGGCAGGAAAAGACAAGATCCTCAACAGTCTAATGTTCAAGCCTCAAGAGGGTAAAATACATGGGCAGAAAACAGTCCTGGTTTAAGTAAGTTTCCAAAGTAGTGGGAACCTGTCAGTTCAAACATTGGTGACACTTGCTAATTATTTTGAAAAGAGAATCCATTTCTGAGTAAGTTCTCTTAGTGTCCAAAGACCGAAAACACAGCAAGGGGTTCTTCATCTGACATGACTTCTCATATGTTTGTGCGGACTATAAATGAGCTTCCCAATTGTGCAAAGACAACAAAATCCAGAAACACAAAGTGGATACCTGGAAAGCTCAGGAGAAAAGGCAAACTTTTCTCCTACAGTCCAATGGCACCGAGTCCTGGCTCTCCCTGTCCCACAACCTCCAGCTTTATGCCGATATAAATCCATTGCATTCTGGGGTGCTCGCATGGCTCTGCAGATCTTTCCAACAATGTCAACAGTGCTGAACCAGACTCAGAAGTTTTCAAAAATAGAAGTGAAGCTCCCATTAGAGATGTGTAAGCAAGAACAAATGGGCAGAAGTTCTTTGGAAAACATGCAACATTTTTGCAGTCATTGTGTAGAAGCTGAATGGATGATCTGACAGGAAAACTACAGCTCACAGCTCTGAGGATCCATCTCTGGGTTTTGGCATCTTCCGTTTTCAGGTGGAAAACGAGCTTGTTTCTTTTTAAGTATTAAAAAAGCCAACAAATTCTTACCATAGCTAAAAACAAATTCTGCAAATACTATTAACTCAGCCATATGTTAAAGTAAACAATCATTTGATAGTAAAGCAGGTGAAGTATCAAAGAAGTTCCGTTTGAATAGTATTTATTTGCAATCGTTAGGTTTAAATGGGAAACTGTTTACAGGCACACGCTAGATAACCAAAACAGAATGAACATAAAGAAATCTATTTGAAGGTCCTTTTCAAATATATCAAATATTTTATTAAATATTTCAGTTTCATTATCACAGTTTAATGTACTTTAGCATGTTATACACATGACTTAACATGTGCACTTAAAAATATCAAATTAGAAGATTTTGAAGAAAGTATGACATTCTAGAAATGTGCTTATTGACTTTCAACTACACACAGCTAAGAAGGCAGTAGCTCTGTTATACGACTGATGGAGATGAACTATTGTAAGGCATGTTTACACGAAGCTTTGGAGAGAATAAAGCCAAATACTGGGCCAAAATTCAGTGGAATTATGTGTGATAATAAAAGGAAGGATTGGGCCCTAGGAAGAAAGATCATAGCAAATCCATTGTGTTAAAACTGTCAACAGATACTGGTTATTAAAAGCAAGCACTGCTGAGAAAGAAGGTTTCCGTAGCATCCAGGTCAGCAGGAGCTGTGTTTTTTTTCAGGTGTGATTTTTGAAGATCACACCTTATGGTGTAATGTGAAGGAAAGAGACTGAAATCTAGCAAGAAAGTTGAAAAACTATCATCTGAGAAATCTCATGGTGTTTCATTGACCTAAGATGGGAACGTTTTTTACAAAGAACACGTTGCAAGTCACTGCAGTCCTCTGTGTGTGTGTGTGTATGCATATGTATACATACGTCCAGACACATGCACACATATGACTCTCTTGCTTTTGTCACCTTCAAAGCCCCAACCACTGATTAATGTGTAGCAGTGTGTGGGAGAAAATAAGGTTTCAGTTGCAGGGGGGGAAGGAGTAGACTAGACCATTACATTTTGGAAGCCTAGTTAGTTAGCCTGTACAGGTGTGTTTTTTTTCCAGTAGAGTACAGGGTGGGTCTGCTGGTATATCGTAACAGTTAAGATCCAGAAACTAAAATACAATTATTTGGAAGAACCCAATAAGTGTTACGCTATTTGCAGTCATTTTTAGAATTCTATGTCAATGAAGGCCCTAGGTCACAATGATGTGCCTCCCCCAGGAACACCACGCAAGCCCAAGCTTAACTCCAAGAGCATAGTGGTCCATAACTGGGGCTCCTGCATTGTCACAGTGCAAACAACAATGCTGCCCCATAAGTGAGGATGGTTTTCAGCATAAGCTTAGGTGTGTTGCCAAGTGGAGATCTCATGTCAAGTCTTCCTAGATTTCTGCCTTAGCAGAGTTAGTGGGGGAACATAAAGTATACATCCATCTCATAAACTTCTTCAAAGTTGTCAATTCAGTAGAAAATACTGCGTATATAAACGACTATAATAGTACTTAGGTGAGAGCATAAACCTCACTGTGCCTTTTTATTGGGGAATTCAGGGGAGGAGGCAAGTAACTCTTTCACAGACTAAACGCACTCTGTCATGGCGCTCAGTGTCCCGAAGCGCCTCCGCGTCCTGGCAGCTGTAGGTTAAAGTTCCACAGTATGTACAGGGTAAGGAGGATGCCACAAGTATTACAAAACATGGCAAAGACACCTAGGAGCTCTACAATCTACCAAACAAGCACGGCAAACAAACGGCATCTAATGGATAACTTATGGTATACAACACACAAGTTGCACAGTTACGTTTCCTTGCGAAATCAGGATTGCAAACGTAAACTCCAGAAGAAGTTCCAAGAGCAGCATTTGGCTTACTGCGTCACCTCTGGCAATAGCTGAAGTCCACCACCCCACGAGCACTGCATTTGCTGCTGTTATAAAACCCAATTTCACTGAACCAACTAGAGCTAGCGGGCCCATGTCCGGCAACCCATGTGGCTCTGGCAGAGGTTAAACAAAAATGCTCCAGCAACATAGTTTGGCTACCACTGTATATTCAGCCTTTACGTTCTCTGCATAATAGAAATGTTGCTCTTGCGAAGTAAAGCACACAGTGATATACAAATGGTATCAATGGCTGAAAAGATTACACGATCAAGCCTGAATGCAAATGGAAGCTAACGAAAGTAGTCTTTTAGGAGAGGTAGCCATATTAGACTCAGCATTCAAAAAAAGGGAGTGCACTCAAAGGGTCAACATACATTATAGTCTCTTGCAGACCCATCATGTTTTTGTTTTTTCCTACATTTTTTTTTTTTTTTCAGAATGTACACACCCAGGCGCACACGCACACATGCACAGGCACACACACACATATATATATACATCTATCTTTTTTCATAATTCCCCTTTGTTGCCATAACTTTGCCATACTGAGAACAAAGGTCAGCTTTCCTTTCATCCTCTCTTAGCTGTCCCACAACTACCAACTGTTGCCTTCAGTCTGCTCAGATTCCGTATAATAGCTGAACAGACAGTGGAAATTAAAACAGCTTCAATTTAATATCCTGTTCCAAGAGAAAGCATCCAAACTGCAAGGCATTCCCTTCTTCTGATGCAAGTTATGACTCTCTTGGGTTTCTACTTGATACAAACTGCAGAATGCTCTTCAGCCTTGTGCTACAAAAGGCAGCTTTCACCCAAATAATAAAGACCAAGCTGGAATTTAAACACCACAAGTTCACACGCTTCTACCAGTCCCTTGTTCCTGTGCTCCTTTCCAACAATGCTTATCACTTTAATTTCAAAAGTCACGCACCAATGCTATAAAATAAGACACCCAAACTACCAAGAAGTCTCTTGCTCATGACTTTGGGATACTGTATTAGTATAAAAGAGCAGTCATCTTAAATAAATATATTCTATTTCTGAAATCACAGCACATTCAAGGGGTAGTTACTGCCATAAGCAGAGCATTAAAGAAATTTCCATAGATGTTTTTTAGAATCACAGGATCATTTAAGATCATTGAGTTTTGATTGATTTGGTCTAATATCTGGAAAAATAACCTACTGTGGGGATAAGAATCTGCATCTCAAATGTTCTGCAGAACATTTTTCCCATATTTGTATACAGTACTAGGACAAGTAAGAAGACATTACAGTAATTTTCTCCCAGCTGCTTAGATCTGTAGCTTCGGCTACGACAATGTATTTAGTATACCTCAAAACTACATATGAAATATCAAGATCACTAAATAAATAAAAGCCAAGGAAAACTGGGACAGTACTGCATTTTACACTTGAGACAAGATTTCCCCCTCCCATGGATAACTCACAGAGGACGACTACGGTAAATGCTTTTCTTTTTTTTTAAAGAAAGATTTATACACAGGTTCAGATCCAGAAAATAATGTGAAATGCATAAATATCGATAGCTTTAACTAAGTTAAAATGGGTTCAGTAAAGTATGATACAACATATTCAGAATAAACAAAGCAGAAAAGCATCATATTTTGGTTTGCTTGAGATATACATAAGGTGCAACAATTTCTTCTCTAGAGGCATTTGTGGACAATGTGTTAACGGGTAACAGTGTTTGCTGGTATACTGAAGTACACACAATAGCAATAAGATCTTCCAAAATGAAAGCAGCTGAAATTAATAAAAATTAAAACAAAACAAACAAGGAAAAAACCCAACCCCAATACAGTAAGATATTGGTCTGAAATTTTTGTTGTGCTAACAGACTTTGTTACCTGAAAATACTGATACCCCTTCTAGTAGATTCAGGGAAAATTCTAGCTACTGAAATCAAGACATCACTCAGAGAACCAACAAAGGCAAATGCCTAGTGAACTATAAAGCTTTGCAGGATTTCTGCTACTCTCAGTGCCTAATCGCTTAAAAATTAAGCATATCTACAAAAAGGTTTATAAGTATCTGAAAACAGTCATATCCAGTAAACTGACCCAACCCTACCCCCTCTCTAAGGGAAAGTCAAGGAAAAGCAGATCAAGTAAGATATTAATTCATATAGAAAAAAGTAATTTTCTGTTTCTTTTAAAAAAGGTACCATTAATATACAGAAATATCTTCAGGAACAATATTGAAATTTAAATCGAGGAAGGATGGGGTGTTTTGACAAAAATATATCTACTCTAAAGGTTTCTAGAGAAATAAGTTAGTACCATTGTCAACGTGAACGGCCTGCACTGTAACATATTTGGATTTCAGCTAATTATAAAGTGGTCCAAAACTCCAACAGCCACCTTGATGTGACCCAACAGTTTTTAAGTTTTTCCTGTCTTGTTAAAATAACTTATAAAACTTTAATAAAATCTTATTAAAAACACTGCCATAGGCTGCAATGGCATTCTAGGGGCTCTTAGTCATATATTCACCTGAATTTTTAAAAAGCCTTTTCACTGACTCATTGGCTTGTAAATGTAGTTCTTTTGTTGTTGTTCCCTTCTTCCAACACATGCATCCTCGATGGTGCTGCTTCAGTGACACCTTCCCCAGCTACCTGCCTTTTGTCAGACCTTTAATCCTTCATTACAACCCGTGTGGTACGTTGTGTATTGTTTCCCGACACTGAACCAAGGACTTTCACTTTACTACAACAATGAAAGGCTAAACCTAGCAAGCATTAATAGAGTTACTGTCCATATGGCTATTACATCAAATTAGTTACAAAATAACCCCAAACCACATTATCAATTCAGTCAAGTATAAATAAGAATGCCTGATAGAATGATGTAAACTCGCATCATTTAAAGACTTAATTCAAAGAACTTCAAACTCAATCTAATACTATCAAAAGTTCAGCCGGTATGACGAAGACTAATAGAAAATTATTGCTGGAGTCCAATTTGGTAAATTGTTGTGCTACAATGCAAAAAGTAGGGAAACATCTTGTGCTATAGAAGAAGTACCCTGTTGAATTTGTAGCTTTAGATCAATTACTAGTGATCGTTTTGCATCTGTTGGTAGGAATCAATGCTTGGTTATACAATAGCGTAAGTCACGATAGCGGAGATAACAGGCCAAGTGATACACTTGGCCTGCTTTTGGGATGCATTTATGAGAGCAAAACACAAAAAATTCAACATAAGCAAAGACAGAAACTGGCAGATGGATCTGTTTGGTAGTCTGAATGCAGTCAAACGTTACTCTTCAGTTGTAGTTTATCTGTATACAGCTTGCCACTTTACCAACACAAACTGTAATTGGCCCTTTATGCAAACTCTGAAGCCAATTTGGACTGTGCATAGTAACCACAACAATGCCAGTGTCTGTAAAATGTAAAAGTTACGTGTATCGGTGTACATGTGTATCGAAAAGTCACGGTTTTAGATTTTTCAGAACGGTGAAATAATACTAAGGTCACTTTTGAAAAACACATTTGCAGTACTTTTTGTTTACAGGAAAGTTTCACCAAGTCGCTCAGATACCTATGCAAAAATAAAGGAACCTTCCAAGGCATGAAAGACATCAATTATCTGCAGTATTTTCTTTTCCATACACCACTCCTTTTTCTAATGCACATCATCCTGGTTATTCAAAGCTAAATTAAAAAGAAACAAACCCAAACATAGCCTGTCAGAATTTTCGCCAGTAAACTCTACCACTCTGGTGGCAAATATAAAAGTGCAGAACATCTGGACCACATGGCTGCCCAAACACCGCTAACAATGGTACATCTGTCCAGGCTGCCTTGAGTTCTCTGGAACAGGTTTTAAATTCATTCTACAATATAAACGTAGGCATAACCTATTAATATAAACCATCTTAGAACTTAAATCTTCATGTACAAAAATGACTAAGAATATCTAATAATAACTAGTGCAGTGCGTCAGTGTTTTTGTTGTTGGTTTTTTTTTTTTTTTCATTTTAATTTAGAATAACTAGGTATTATACGAAACTAGTTGCCGTACTCTCTGGTTGGTAAAAGAGATGCTGTGTGAGCTAACAGTAAAGGCAGCCTTTTTCACACCAACCACCTATTTACTGTTAAAAAGCCTTCAATAGAAAGCAAGCTCTGGGATCACTCCATTTCTGTTCATTAATAGACAATTAATATCACCCTCCTACATACTGGGATCCGATTTGAGGACCTGGCCCAAGTTGCTAACATCTGGCTTCCAGTGAATTCTGGGCCACTCAGAGCAAAAAACACTTGCTTGCAGTCTATAGTTTCCATCAAATGGACTGACTAGCTTCCCTTGGTAAAGACAAGGCTAGGATATTAGGTAAAGCACAATGTTTTACAATAAAGTGGAGCTTCACTGGTCAGCGCAGGAAATAAGCACTGGAGCCTGAGACATTTCATTTGGCTGTCCATCATGTGGGAGAGGTGTGGCCCTCTGACTTCTGCAAAAGAAGAAAAGAAAAGCCACCCATCATTATTTGGAGCGCGGGAGGCGCTTTTACCAGACCAGAAAGGATGGAAAGCGGCACGCGATGTGGTTTAACATCCGGTGTTACAGCACCAAAACTCCCTGCTGCTACAAATGCCCACATACTGCTGTCACACACTCTTTTCAGAGGTATTCCTGCAACAGTAACACAATAATTACCTGAGGACAACCTGCAACAGAATGCAAAGTCAGGCAAAACCAAGACACGATGGTATTTGACTACACAAAACAAAATGCCTGCCCGAAGAGTAAGCTGAGAGTGCACAAGTGCTGTTATTCTCTACGGGACTGGCTTCAGCCCTCAGCAGCAGAGGGCAGAGCTCACGCGTGGCAAAAGAAGGCAAACGCACACAGGCACAGATCGTATTAACGCAAGCCCGTAGTCAGCTTTTAAGCAATATGGAAATATATTCATCAGCAGACTTGCACATTGGGATTATTCCAAGTTTCATGACTTAACACTTCATCGGCCCAGCACAACATCTCTTTCATTACTACAGCTGTGTTAATTTACAAACGATCCCCTGGCACAAGGAATCATAAAAATAAACTGTGCCAGAATTATGTGCTGGAAATCAACATCCATCATTGTAGCAGATGGACTTGGGAGAGCTCCTTTGCAGCTTGCCTTTTAAAATACGTACACACAGCACGTCACCGCCTGTTATCTAATCTCACAAGTCAGGTTCTATTTTTGCTACCGTATGTGTCATTTGCAGCAGTGAAAATCTGGGGCCCGCTTCTTATTTACACAAGGGCCACTCTACCTCACCCTGGCACAGCCAAGACCCCAGCAGAAAGGGAGGTACCAACGTGCTTTGCAGAACCGGAGTGCCTTGAAGTGGCCTTGGCACAAAATGCAGCTCACGTTCACGGTGCTTAACCGGGGCTGGCACAGGGTACATACAGCTAAACAGAAGCCTTCAAATGAAAACCACGCTGCCACTTCCAGACAAGCTGTAATTACAGTTAAAAAGGAGTTTGGCTTCTGTGGCCCAAAGCTCTGTGAGATTATTTCGTAATTAAATTCAGACACTGAAGGAACACATCAAGCAAACCTCTAATGCTCTTCTTCTCGTTTCTGGCTATTTGCAAATAAAGAAGTGAGTTGCAAAAGATAACAAACAGCAGAGTAGAAAAGAGATAAGCATCTAGCCCATCAGATTTAGGTTTCTGTTTTGACTTCTGTTGGCCAAGACTGTGAGAGGCATGGCAAAGTTTCTAGTGGGAAAGAGTCCTCCTTTCTTGTCATTTCCACCAGCAGTGATTACAAGCTGGAATTTGCAACAGTTGCTGGACATTTGCCCGTTTGGTGTTTTCAGGCTTCATGGAAGGTGCTGCATTGTCCTAGCTGCACAATGACATGACAAAAGGCAGGAGTAAGAAGGAGAGACCCAAGCAGAAGGCTATGTAAAACATTAACTCATTTCAACAGGGACAAGAGGAGGACAAGAACTCTTAGAGGAGCAAAGAGGGAAAAACCACACCGAAGTGAATCCTGTTACTCTTGTGCAATTCTGGTCAGCGTTAATGGAAATCAATGAAACCACAAGGGTGTGAGAGAGAGCAGAGCTTAGTGCAGCACTTCCCCAAGTCTCGTGGCTTCTGACCACAGAAGACGACAGAAACAAGTTTAGGCTTTTGCTGTCTTGACAGCAGACACTTGTTCTACAATGCTGGGAGGAAAGGCCAGGCTGACTGCAGTGTGAAAACACTTCTCACCCAAAACAAGACAAGACCTTCTGCAGAGAAGAGCTAACAGGCTGAGCTGACTGACTGTTTCTTGTAGGGCACCTGAGATTCCAAAAAGCCTTTCAATGTTTGATGTGCAGCCTGAATGCACAGGATTGGGTTGGCCAATGACGGCTACAAGATCAACAGTAAACTGAGGTTTAAATGGTTTCATCAGCCACTGCCTTGTAGAACTTCTCAGGCAGCCAGCAATTTGTCAAATGCCATTTGCAGAGGCTGTGATGGTTTCAAACTGGCCCAGCACTTCCTCACTGACTTTCCACTGCAGGAAAGGATAAGGGTTTCATCCCCAATAAGCTGCAGCATCAAAGAACAACAGAGGATAATTAAGAGCCAAGGAAGACTTGCTGTCCTTGGTTTCCTCCCATCACAGGTCTAGCATGCAGGATCTGACCATGCTGAACTGATCCAACAGCCCTAAGTAACCTGCACATTCTCCACCTTCTCTGTGTGGATGGTCTACTCAGTAACTGGGAGGACCAACCCAAACTAATGTGGCTTTCCATCACCCAAAGTTCTTCTGCCCGTGCCATTCTGCAGATGCTTTGCCTCCTACACAGCAAAGCACAGGAGTAAAAATAACAAGTTAGCTTCCTTGAGCCACGTTCAGCATACAGCTGAAGTTTTCTGAAATTTCGACAGTCTTAGGCCACTGAAAAATACAAAACAGCATGCAATAGCTATTTAAATCTGCTATTATCTGACAAATGGCATCTGATAATTAGAAACCCTCAACCATTAGGATCTCAAGGAGCTTATGAACCTGTTTATATACAAAAATTGGCAGGCAAGCTTGCCAGGGAGGATCGTTTTACTCACTAACAAAATAGATTACACTGTCATTTAGCTGAAGACTTAACACTACTAAGCCAGTTGCGTAAAACAAACGTTCATAGAAAGCTGTAGAAGAGGAAACACAGGCCAAATTGAACAGTCTGCAATTCACATGCTTTCTAAACAAGCTGCCAGACACATACTATTCACTTAGACAACAAAGGGAAAAGAAAATCATACCTGTGTACATTTTCCATGGCTGCTACTTCTGCCAGAGCAGCTAAGCTAAAAAATGCAGACACCGCTGGCATATCTGATGTAATACTATGGTTTTCTTCCGTCTCTGCATTTCTGGAGCATTCACTGTTGCAATCTGTTTCTGCACTTGATGTTTTTTGAAGAGTACTTTGTGGCAGCTCTTTTGGCTTCTCCTCTGCAATAAAAGAAAGTTATGCTTGTAAATTTGGCAATTAAATTCACAGCAGCCCATCGATATACTGGCTAGTCTGGTGTTAACAGAATCTTCACCTTTAGGACTTTGATTTTGTAAGTGTAATCCAATTCATGCTGCAACCTCTTCTTACCCAAGCTACTGGCAGAAGCACAGTACTAAGTTTTATGAAGCAATTTACCAATTTTGCGCTATCTTTTAGGTCAAGCAAGAGAGCTTTTGTGTACATTTTAGATACAGGAGTCCTAAGAAATTATCTTAACTGCAGAGGACTCCTGCAAGGACTGTGGCATCGACTGTTATGTTATGGAATTAATTTATACATCCTGTAACTAGGCAAAATGTAATTTCTTTACAGGACTGGAAATAAATTATGAAAGGTAACCATTTTCCGTTTGTCTCTCCATCAGCTCTCAGTCCTTAAAACAGAAATATCCAGGAAGAGAAGACAGATTTAAGCATTCAACCAGAATAAGTTGGCCATTATGGACACACTGATTTCCCAGTTGATTGATACCTGTATTTTAAAGAATATTTTAAAGAATAGCTTTCTAAGCTATGAAAATAAGCTAACTGAAAAAAACTTCCCTGATAGGTTAGTTATACTCCACAACTTTCCCCAACCATTCAGTTTTAACAAAAGTTAAAGTCTTATTTTCTTACCCAGTGTCCCTCCTGCAGGTGACACTCGACCATCTGCTGTTCGGACAAGATGAGTGATCTTAGTTTTCCTTGCTTTCCTTTTCTGGCTGCCAACTAAAGGCTCGTGCATCATTGCCGGCTCCGGAGTGTTGAGGACAGATATAGAAAATTTATTCTTCCAGGGAGAGTCACTGGAATTTCTGTCTTCTGAGAATATGGCTGAAAGAGGATTTTTACATGCATTTTTACATGTAGAATAATTCAGCTACTATTTATGCTTGTTTACCATTTAGCATCTATCTGCATAAAGGTTTCCCTCATAGCTGCTCAGAGCATAACCCATGACAAGATATGATCCAAATGCTGCAGATGTTTGCAGGGAAATGGTAGCATCAGCTCCTAAACATATCCCGGAAGGTTCAACTTTCTAGTATTTGTAAAGAAATCCGTGAGATGGGCAGTAGCACTTCAGTGGGAGCAGGGTATCAAACAATCTGTATAAAACACTGCAACAGAAGATGCAATCAAGTAGCTAAGAGACAAAATGTATTTAAAGGAACAATAACGGCCCTCATTTAAGTTTATATTAGCTCAGAGGTGGACTTACAAGCAGAATTCAGGAATTCCTGACTAAGTCCCAGTCTTTCCTCTATAGTCACTCTACATCATCTCCTCTAAGCAGTTGTTTTTACAAAAAAACAAACCTTATAAAACACCCAAAAGGCAGCAAATGCAAAAGCTGAGCTGGATCACAGTTGAAGACAAGAATGCTAAAAAAAGAAAGCAAGCTCAGGATAAAATATCATGATGGAAATAATGCCTACATGAAGTCAGAGAGTGAGAAAGGAACAGTTCGAATCTTTCTCAACAGTTCCAATGTTGGCATTTCAAAGTAGACTTCTGCCCTGAACTGAAAAATGATCACAAACTTTCATTTGACTAAAGTCACTTTAATCTTGTTCATGAAGAAACTGGTCAGAGGGCTATCACGAAATGGATTTTAGCTTCCAAAGTATGAGATCAGTGTGTAGTCGTCAATTGTTTGTAGTGTCCATTGATTTAATAAGCCATACTGCTGATACCATACGGTATCACTAGTCCATAAATTCAATCTGTGACATCTTTTTTCCTCATGTGATAGAAGTATTATGAGGCTTACCCCATCTGCAATTACAGGCAGCAAAGGGAATGCCCAAGTCACTTTTTACAGATGCTTGTCTCATCTGCTTTGAAGCTGGGAGCACTCATGGGCACCTGCAACAAGTCCTTGGGAGTATTTTTTCCCAGGGCACTGCCATCCTGAATGATTACATATTTTTCCCTAATGCCTGCACCTCATCTCCCCTAATGAATTTTCAACTCATTATCTTCTTTACTACCCATCAGGTTACACCACATCTCTTTGCAACAGTCCTTTATATAAGTCACAGCTGCTACTGTGTCTACAGTTAGCTTTCTCTTCCCTACAATTTCTTTCAATCTTTATTCCTGTTTTAAAGATGCATTTAAGACCTGTTTGTTAACATTCTGGGTGGTCGGACCAGCAAAAACTGGATGCACAAAAACCCAAGCTGGAGTGCAAGCAATTGCTCTTTCAGAAGGGCTCAGCACTGAGCAAGACCAGCCTCCTACGCTGAGACAGGTCCTCTCACGCAGGAGCATCCAACCGCCTGAACTGTGCACAACAGCCAGGCAGCCTGCATGGACTTTGACCTTTTTCATTTTAGGGTGCATTTACTGTTTGTTTATTGTTTGTTTTGTATTTTATATGTATATATTGTTGCTTTATATTAGCATATTATTGTTGTTTTGATGATCTTCCTACTCAAAGGTATGGCTAATATAACCTCTATCTTTTGCTAGCTTCTGTAACTGTGTGAGGATGTGGACTGGTGAAGAGAATAGCTGTAATGCATCTTATCTTGTTAGCTGTTGAAGTGGGAAGGGACCTTTTACTGTTTTACGGTATAAGAATACAATCACATCTAGTACATATGTGTAAAAACATTTGGAAAAGTTCCAAACCTTTATTCGTTTATGTTCTTAATTCAGCTTCATATCTTCTCTTGTAAAACATTTTTGAACTTGTGCACGCTCTTTATTTTGAAAAAAAGCCCACAGCTTCAAATAGCTTTTCAGTGTTTAGCTATAGTTGCTAACCTTTCCAAAGCAGAGTTATGCTGTCTAACTTATTTTTTGTAAAGAGAGCAAGAGAAATCACAAGAGATCTGCCCCCTAACAGTCCTGTCAAGTAGTAGTGGCAATGACTGCAAATGTAACTTTCAAGTACCTCAACTGGGCTAATAGTGAGATGTTCAGATAAGCTTACTGCACTGACTGAGACCAAAATCTTAATTGGAATGTATAATTAAATGGGCAGCTTTCTCTCTAGATTTCTTATTTGGGAATTCATAAGCGTTGATTATGTATTAATGTAATGGTTTGGTTGTAGTCCAACACTATTTGTTAACCCTGATTTTGGGATTTGCTCTAATTAAATAGTACTTTGACAGTGCTGTTTAATTCTACTTTGATTGAGTTCATAATGGCTTTAATCTTAGTAATACAAGTCACATTAATGTTTTTACATTTAATAAAAATATTAAGACATGATTTCCAACAATTAACAACATATGACAGACAGAAACCTGATTTGATATATTTTTAATTAAATGTGTTGTATATTACAAGCCACGTCAGGTCATTAGAAATTAACATGATTGGTCAGTGAAGTAGACAGTTTCCTCTTATATTTGGTTTTTTCCTCATACTGTATGTGCCAAAAAGCTCAAGAAATTAAAGACAAGAAAAAACCGTGAAAGGTAAAATTAAAAGAGGCAACAGTTACTAAATGCATAAGGAGGAGTATATGATGTTGGTGTTTTAGACTAAGAAATAGCAGAACGTGGCTGACAAACTCAGGATGCAGTAAATATATTCCTTCTCCATGGTTTAAGGTTTTTCAATCCTTGAAATGAGACTTGAGAGTCCTCTATTTTTTTTCTGCCTCTAGCTCTGAAGTAAGCTCTTTATCACTTCATCATAACATTGCTACCATACAGTTTTGAAGAAGGAAGGACTACAGGTGAACAACAAGTGACTATTTTGTTATGTGGGGGTGGGTGGAGGGTGGATATTGAAAGGAAGAGCTTTTTTTCTTCTCTAGCAGTCTTAGTGGACATTGGGCTAAGAAACCATTTCATTGAATTATTTACAGATTATTATTCCAGTAGACATAAGACATCACTTGGAGGAAATCACATATAGGCTTCACTCCCCAGATCCTTTGTACTGGACTCCAGAAAGATAAAGGAGTCCATGCTTTAACATCTGTATAGCTAAGCTAGCTGCTAACTGGGGTCCTCCTGCACCTCCTTCAAGGGGAATAGCGCCCCATTGCTCCACCACTGCTATACCTGACAAAGGTATATCCATATGGTGCTCCAAACCAGGACTTGATTTTCCTGTGCAGAAAGGACAGGGCTAAAGAAATTTAATTCCCTGTAGTTTTATTTAATAATTTCTTTAAACCATTTCACATCCCTTCTGTTTCCACACAGTCCTGTGTTCCAGAGATGTCCTATGTAGAGCTCAGCTAATTTGCAGGAGAACACTGTCTAGAAATGAAACGAGGTTCTGCAGCTACTGTGTAGTCTTGCAAAGAGGGATCTGCATGGTTAGCTTTCTGTATGACAGTAGCACATGCAGAACTACAGGGCTATTTTTGAAAGCAGAGTTGAGCACATGATAGGAAGATGTGAGCCTTTTGGCAGCCTTACACCACAGTGACAAAAATGACTGAGAGAAAAATATCTAAGGCTCTATGCTGGATTGTTTCCCAAGCTAGATTTGTTAAAAGTTAGCGTGGACAGTTTACATGTACTCTGTGTGCCTGCAGAATAGGGTAAGTCTTATTTACCCCCATCTTTGTGAATAAGAAAAATGAAGTCAATTGGACTGATTCAGCACACCACAGAAAAGGACAAGCTTTTCAGACTGAACCCCAACAAGACACAGACAGACTTAAAAGAATTTCTTCAGCCATGTCTATCTGTTACAAGAGAGCGCTGTGGAAGTTTAACCCCATTTAGTGGAGAATGAATGCTTTGTGGGCCTAAGCATGGTGGTATCAAAAAGAAAGATGAGCTGTAATACTTTAATGGCCTTCATGAAGTTAAAAAGGGGAAGTCTAGGAAGGCCGAGAAAAGCTTCAAGTCACGAGTACCTGGGGAACCACTTCACCAAGGAATTGATGCCAAGCACACTCAGACCCATGCTCTGGTGGAAATTCCAGCTCTTCTGACAACGGGATGCTGCTGCAATACTGCTGGTGGGGCCAGGTGGCACACGACGATGTAAGCAAGGGCTGGGGACTAACCAGCAGAGGGACACCAGCTGACAAAGCAGCAAATGGTCAAGCCAGGTGTATGGAACAGCTGCCTGGATGGAAGCTCTGCTGCATGAGCTTGTGCTGACCCAGTCCTCTTCCAGGCTGGATGGATGCCACAGGCACAGTGGCACAGAGCTGCGGGCTCCCTCTGGGCTGCAGGTGCCACACAAAAGGGCTTTCTCAGCAGAAAAAAAATAAAAAAGGTCATTCTGCTGATTTTCTGCACTTTCTGTTCTTTCTCAGATGCATGTGCTAAGGCTGTACAGACTGATGTGCACGTGGGAGAGCTGATGGAGGATCAGTAGCAGGCAGTTAGCTCTACCAGCCACAGGAGATGAGGCTCCTTCACACATCAGCCAGCCCTGAGACTGGCATGTATGTTCATCTCCTCTTCTGATGCATGGGCCAGAATTTCATCTGGTCATTACAATAACCATGCAAGAGCCCTCAGGACAGCTCACTAAATGTACCTGCGAGGAGTCAACGGTTGCAAATTACTCCTTGTTATTTAAAGTAGTACTTTCCACCAGAAAGTGGTTGCAGAAAACAGTGTGGCAGAAAATAAATATCTCAGCAGAGTGCTGTTCAACCTCCCCAAACAAGGATGGGTCCAGCTGTGCTTCTGTCAGCCCTTCTAAGAAAGTGATACATCCTTTAACATAGTCAGTTGCATTGCTGTGTGCTTGGGGGGAGCAGGGGTTGTGTCATGTCCACCAGTATTTTACTAGGCTGTATTTCTAAACACCTTCAAACTCGTAAGACAGCGATTTGCACTGGTGATGCTGTGTAGGATGTTGGTCACATGAAGTCAAAATTCACTTAGGTACTCAAACCAGGGACAGACACAGAAAACATGATTCAAGTACATCAAAATTTGCTTTTACTGCACTTACTTTTCTCCCTTTTCTTCATTCAAAGCACAGATGCACACAGGCACACACACTTTCAAGATGACAAAACATGAATCCAGCATGACCTCTGCTGACAGCAACCCTTTCAAGTGTCTCCAGCTATAAGAATACTCAAGCTCCTTCCTCCAGCAAAATTTAACTCCATAAAAATCAAACCCACACATTACAGAGTTGTGACTCACTGCAAGTATAGACTAACCACAAAAAGGAGTTGAAATTTTCATTTAGTGCTTGGTTCACTAAATCCTTGTATACTTGAATGGAAATGAAGATGCTGGGATTCCCAGCTCGAATGCTGCAGAATATGGGACAGTGAAGTCAAAGAGTTTAGGGCCCTGCTACCTAGGAATTCATGATAGGATGGAGTTACATAGGTGGCACATGATGGTGCGGCTTTACGCCACCTGCCAAGGCCATACCCACGTTGCACTTTGCTGATCAATGCTTTGCTTTCAGTGTCCCTACATGGTACACTTAAAGAGTAGGCGCAAGACCCCAGATTTTTTTCCCCTTTTTAACTCAGAGAATATGCAGTTCCCCACCAATACATATATCCACTGTCTTTTCTTTGATGATTTCCACGTGGGCCATGTAAGGCTGGTAAGTTCCTCATGTCTTTGCTTCAGTCTTGGGAGGAACTTAGCAAACTGGCCCTACTCCAGCAAATGCACAGGCACATCTTTAATGTTTAGACATGATGACATTATTCACATGCTTAACTTCCAAGGACATGCTTCTGTGTTGTGCTGGAACAAAGCCAGGGTACTCAACACTTGCCAGGCTTGAATCTTTGATTATAGTGCACACTTCACTTTATATCAAAGCAGGCTGGATTCTTGTAATCAAATGGAGGTTTTGACATTTTGTTTAGCCACATTTTATATCTGCAGATTTGAAGATATTTATATTTTTTTGCTCTATCATGTATTAAATGTTTTCTGGTTCTTTTCCCACAGGAGAATTTACACACTTTTTTTTCTTACTAATTTGTCTACATGGTTTATTAATAATTCAGGAATAAAAATCTGAATGTCACCCAATAAAAGCTGTGTTAATGTATGATGCTTTTTTCACACCGGCATGGAAGCAAGATAGTTACTTCTCATAAGTAACTCCTACAACATGTTTGTTGTACAAATACAATGAAACAGAGCAAGTAATTTCAAAATGTTTGCACCACTGAATGCAGCAGAGCTGGCAGAACCTATGTGGGAAAATAGTGCATGCGCACCAAGAGGACAGAAAGCATAGCATCAGGGAAGGAGAGGAAATGGCATGACCAAGCCCTAGGGAAAGATATGAAGCATAAAAGTAGCTGGGGGACCTGGAGATGAGGATAGTACCTTTATAGATGGATATGGACTGAGAAAAAAAAAAAAAAAGGAAAAAATTCACAGAACTACCTAAGTAAGCAGAACCAGAGAGGCTCTTCCATACCACAAGTATGATATGGGAGAGAACTCCACCATGGAAGGGCTAAGGAATAGCCTGGGCATGTATCCGGATAGTGTGGACAACATGATTACAGCAGGAAAAAAAAAATTAACAATAATAATAATAAAAAAAAAATGGCCCAGGGAAGCAGGCTAAGCTGTAACGCTGTACTTCCCGTACACCTGAAAACGCCCCTCAGAGCTGTGAGTATGTAGGTATGCAGGACCGCAATGCTGTAACAAGAAAAAAAACTATGGAAAGCTTCCAGCTGGATAGCAGGCAGAGCAAGTCCAGGACAGAACTTAAAACATTGTCAAAGTTATTTTCATTCTGAGGCAAACAGAAAGCTAGTTAACATTTCTACAGAAGAAGGGTTAGTTTAGGTTAGTATTTCTGAGATCTGGTGGAGAAACAAGCTCTTAGACCCCGAGAAGCTGCAGTCTGCAAAGCTCTGGAGAGCAGGAAATCACAGGGAGAGGAGATAGGGACATAGATAAATGCTCGAGCAAAGGGATAAATAACGTGGGCTCTGATACAGAAGGGATGGAGATAAGAGCAACTAAAGGACAAAAGAGCTCTGAGCTGTGGAACATAAAGAGTTCAGGGCCAGCTGCAGAATTGCCCTTGCTTTGTCAGCTCTGCTGCATGGCGTCTGGAGCAGGGAAACTGTAATTAAGGGAGATGCCAATTAAAAACAAAACAGCACCATACTGAAATAAGGTAATATGATCAACTGGAGCCAGGAGCTAATGGAATCAAAGCAGACAGGGAAATAAGGGACAAAAGCAATCAAAGACTAGAGAGCTGAGCAGCCTCTGTCTAGAAGCATTTCTCTGAGACTGAATTGAGAGAGAAGGCAGTCCAAAACCTTAACTAAGTGATGCACCAGTACCTGTGTCCGGAACATTAAGCTTCTCCTTTCTGTGCTTACATTTGCTGACAATTTTGTAGAATAAGTTCTTTTTCTGAGACTGGAATGAACCTACAGACAACATTAATAATACATACTTTTAATTAGCAGTTTTAAAAAGAGAGTACAACAGTCACAGTATGTACTATACAACCTCCCCTTCAACTACTTACAGGATGCCATTTCATGGGGAAGCACAAAACCTGACCTTTTGCCAGAATGGACTGTGGAGGCTTTCAGCAGGCTGTACTTCAACCCATCAGCTCCAAATGCTTAAGTGCATACAAAGCATTTTGGAGAATGATGACCTTAGGAAAGCTTAGTCTTAGAACAAAACAAAGGGTTTGCTTGCTTGTTTAAATATATGCTGTCTTTTGAATGTGTTTGGAGTTTGGCTGGAATTGACTAAACTTTCCTCACAGCAGCCTGGATGGTGCTGTGTTTTAGACCAGTGACCAAAAGTGTTGGTAACACACCAGTTTTAGTTACTGCTGAACAGTGTTTACAGAGCATCAAGATCAACCTCTCTCACTCTGCCACTCCAGCAAGTAGGCTGAGGGTACGCAAGAGGTTGGAAGGGGACATAGCTGGGAGAGGTGACCCACACTGACCACGAACTATTTCAAACCATATAATGTTATACTCAGCATTAAAACTTGGGGTTGAAGTTTTTTGCAAAGTAGTCATTGTTGCTCAGGGACTGACTGGGCATAGTTTGCTGAGGGTGAGCGCTGGCTTTTGCATCACTTGTTTCCATACCTCCCCTCCCACCCCCTTCACTTATGAAACTCTTTAGCTTGACCCATATAGTTTCTTCCTTGCTTTTGCCCTTCCAATTCTCGCCCACATCCCAGTGGCAGAGTGAGCGAGTGACAGAGGGGGGACTTATCTACCAGCCAGGACCAACCCACCACAGGATGCAAGAGTTACCTTTGCCTTTTTGGTGACCAGAAATGAGTTTATACTAAATGCAGAAGTAAAAGTCCCCAGGAGAGGAGGGTGAAGTTATGCTCGGCTCATGGTACCATTCCTGCTATGATAGCAGAATCTTTACTAGTAGTAGTCAGAAGACATCTTATATGACATCAAACCACAACGTATGCCCCTAGCAGAGGTCATCAAGACGCTACCCTTTGTCTCACTAAAGGAGTAAACTGTGATCCCACAACACTACAGACATAACAGACCAAAGATGTAACAGATGCATAGTCTCTACACTGCAAAGCAAAAAAATTTATGGAGTTTAAAATCGTATATCTGAAGGTACAGCAGCCAAGCAAGTCTTTAGGCTACCTCAGACCAACCCAGCCCAGCCCAAACAGAAATGAGATGCACTGCAGGTGACAAGGCAGCTTATAGCCTAACAAGAAGGCGTCCTTCCCATCTGCAGCTGACTTGGGACAAGATTCTACCCACCACAAATACCAGCCTCCTCCACTCCTCATCCTTAAAAGGAATCGGAGGCACACACTGGCTACTGAGACACAACTGTCACCATGTATTAACACGTGGTCAAGGTAAGTCTACATCATGCATCTGTGATTTGCCATCACTGACTGATTATACGCAGTGACAGGAGGAGAAAAGTGCGTAGCACATGGAAGGATCTAGTCTTATGAGGGGAAAACCATTCATAGACACTAGGCTGGCTGAATAATACTACTGAAACCTAAAATCCAGCCAGAAACAGCCATAGAAATCCTGAGATTTTGTACACGTTGGCTTTGTGTCTCACTCTGCTTGTTTTTTACTACTGAAGAAACCAAAACTTTGGAAAAGATTAGTAAGGTCCCAAAAATCTAGAAGTCATACAACAAACCAAATAAAGTCCAAGTAAGACATCTTCTTAGGCAACATCAGCTTGAATCTGAACAGCTTCACAAGAACTTGTGTAGAAAACACCACAAAGTTCAACAGAAGAGGCCATATTCACTCAGACAGATTCAAGTGTTATTCTATAAATTTTACAATAGCTTCCTGAGTATCACAGAGCTGGATAAGCAGTTTAAAATCAGTGCAATAAAAACTCAAAACAAGGAATGGAAAAGCTCGTGCAGGTTGAGGGAAAACCTAACTGAAAAAATTGAGCTCTTCTGGAGACAAAGGTCAAACACTTCATCCACATCAACAGTAACAAGCCTTCCTACAACAGTTACAACAGAAGACAGAGGCATATTAACTAGATGATTCTTATGTAATTTTTATTATTTTTCTTTTTAAATTAGCAAATCAGTGATTTTGCAGGTGCTTGGAATAAGCAACATGTTACATTGCGTCACAGAAGTCTCCATTTCCGCAGCTGAACCTGCACCCTAGAGACCATTTCAATCAGTATCACAGACCATCAGCCAGTGCCAGCAACTGTAAGCAGAGTAACTCAGATGAAAAACTCACAAAAAGATCACAAGCATTGTGTAAAGAAGGAAACCCAATGTCTTTCATTTCTTTTTTACCATCCAAGGCACCTCTGTCATAAGCTCATATCTACAACATGTAGAGCACTCCAAGGCACATGCCACTTGCACGTAAAATTTTGTTCCCAAACGGAAAATCCAAGCTTCAGTGGGATGCTGCCAGAAGCTGCCTTTTCATAAGGAAACTTCCAATTTCCTACCCTTTTAGCTGTTTTTCCTGTAAGACAGTGCCCATTGACACTTGAATACCCCCTGGTCACGAATGGAGTGAAAGAGAAGATGGGCTGATAGCTAAATAGGTCACCATGTCATACTCAGACCTGAGAATATAACTTCTGATTCCATGAGAAACTTCATCCACACTCCTTGCCAGAACTACTTAGAGTGAACTACAGGATACACTCACTGTCCTCTGTGAAAAGCCAAATTACAGTCATTGTCACACACATACAAATTGTCTAGCAATTATACTGAATAGACTATCTAGTAGTTCTTTGAAAACAGCCACATCCCACCCAGCCTTCAGATTAAGGCCTAAAGCCAGCGAACTGCCAAATACAGGATCTTTACATGGTATTCAGGTACGAAAACCAGAGCTCTTCTTTTAATAGAAATTAACTGAACTAAACTAATACGGAGAAGGCAAAATATAGTCTGGACCGGGGAGGACGTCTGCATGTAGTAAAGGCTGAACAAGGGAGCCTTTCCTGAGACTGCGTGCTGGTTTTGGCTGGCATAAAGTTAATAACCCTTTTCAGGCTCTCACGAGCAGGTGCCACAGGGGCATAGTTCAGGCACACTCACCCACGCAGGGGTTTACAGGACAGCTGGCCGGGCTACACCTGTCTCATGGGGACAGCAGGCAAGTACTCCCAGACTTCCAACAAATACCACTTGTCAACATTCGATCCAGAGAAAATCCCTGACTGAAAGAAAACTAACTAACCGACCTAAAAGGCTTGCTGTTAGGCAGTGGACACTGGATGGGATTTCCTACAGAAAGCAGAATCCCCCACACTTTTAATGTTAGTTTACTTTCTACTGTTATACAGCCATTTGCAAGTGTGAAGTCCTTTTCTCCTGCTCACCTACTGGAAATATTCAACATGGCTCTTCCTTTCCCTAGCACTTCAGCAGTTGCCACAGGATTTAACCACCTGCTAATCCCTGGCTTGTCCGTTGTGCTCACTGAGGGTGGCAGGGATTTCCTCCTGGGAATACTGGCTACAGCCAACAGCAGCTGCTCACAGAAGCAGCAGGCAAGAAAATGAACCCACCATACATACGTCGTGAACCCTAACTGCATTTCCTCCACAGTTCTGGGCATACGGCCCCTCTGCTCCCACAAAGTTCCCTATTTTAAAGGGACTGGTCAAACAGAGAACGCTTCAACAGGATTGTAAGAAAAGCAGGACGAACAGATTTGTGCATTTCTACATCTCTCAGAAGGAAGATGCTGTGTTTTTAGGTCGTGATCTTTGGAACTCTACGGCGTGCGATCTCCAGGCATTTGAGTGCTTTGAACCGAGCCAAAAAGGACCCCCCCAAGCTAATATCGAGAGGAATGCCACAAAAAAGCATCTGTTTTAAGCTGATGCTTTAATTCTAGTCCTAGAGGCCACAGACACACACACAAAAAAGCGGACAATCCCTTCTCCCAAATAAAAGGACGATATGCATTCCTCTCCTTGCCTTCCCAAAACGAAAGCTTTGGTGAAGCGCTTGGTGTGTGAGTATTTCTTCACAGCACAAGGCAGAAATAATGACTATGCCTGTTGCTCATTTTTGCATAGGAGCGGATTAGTGACTCACTGCAGACTGCTGACTTCTGTGTGGTGGGATGTTTTGGCACATATGCCATTGAAAAGAAGGGGGGGGGGAAAAAAAAAAGAAATCAGTCACAGCTCCAGCAAATGTCGGAGTAAGCCATCTGCACAGATTCAGTATAGCTGTATTTTTCAGCCATTTTGTGACATTATTACTGTATACGAACACTCCCAGTTCAAAATGAATTTGCCAAAGCGTTATGGCTTGCTCAGTCCTGCTCTCACTGAAGAAAGACCCCCATTAATTTCAGTGGGAGTAGGATTTGGACAATTTGTAAAGCTCTGGGGAAAAAATTGCCTCTCATTTAAGAAAGTTAAAATTTTCCTCATACATGTGGATTTGAAACAGCTTTCATGTTACAGAGTTCTTCAGGTGGTTTTATATGAAAGGAACTGGCTGAAGAACTGGACGTTACAAGCACAATGGAAGGAGTCAGTGGGCACTGACCCACTCATTTTCCACTTCAGAGCAGAAAAACACCTTGACAACCCTGGCTGTTTGGGTTAGGTAGCAGATCAGGCCTTTTGCAGGTTAATGACATTTGACAGAAAAAAAAAAAAAAAAATCAATCTGGCATCATTTACTCCAAAATAAAACATATTAAGGCATACAGCAGTAGTTATGGGGGAAGGGGGAACCACCCCAAAACCAACAAAAACATTTATCTATTTTTATTCACCTAACATCCTGGGGAAGTTTTAGCACTCCAACCTATTTTGCAAATTTAAAATATTTATTTAGTAGGCACTGATATGTAGACTGCAAAAATTAAGTACTTATCCAAGAACTAAAAATGCCTGGGAAGTTTATGATCCTGCACATGCTCATTCAGAAGAAACATGGAACGATTTTGAAGAGTGTTTACTAAACCTACCCCTAGTAATTATAATCTGTTGTTTGGAAACATCCAGATGCCCCAACGACTAGTTGGCACTGTTTGTGCTGGACATCTCTTCTAATTACCTTGCAGACAGAGCAAAGCAGCAGAAACAACTCCACACGACACAGTAATGCAGAACACAGCAGAGCAAAGTTAAGGCTTCCTACATCCCAACACAGTCACACCCATAAGACTACACTGACCCTCCGTGGTTCATGCTCATCACATTGCAAGAATAAGATGCTACTTCATTTGAATTCTGATGGTGTAAAACAAAAAAAAAACCAAAACCACCATGGTAATTCAAAAAACAGAGAACCATTCCAAATGAATGCTCTGTAATTTTGCACAATATACCATTTTCATTTCCTGCAATACTTGCAAGAGCCTAGTGTGCAGACCTGTATGCTTAACACCTTCGGAGGGAGGTCAGTATTCTCTAACCATGTTTAAACTCGTCACAGTTCGCAGGCAAGCCAACAGCATGACAAGGCTGAATGGCCTGTCAATACACCACAAATTAAATTGAGGATTCAGCTTAATGAATGTTTGGCTCAGCTGGAACAGTTTCCCTACTAAGCTAGTAAGCTTGCTCGTGTGCAATTTGGTTCAGGTCATTTCAAATCCACTCATCCTAATTTTAAGCATCCTAACAAAATAAAATAAATTGAAATCAACCCATTGCCATGGAATATTTACTTTTTAGCAATCTTTCTCCTCCAAAAGAAAAAAAGGTTTGTTGGAAAGTTTTTCAGCTACCTCTGAGAGCTAAACTTCACTCTCCAGGGAGCTGGAATGACTGACACAAGCTGACAGCTTGCCCAGCTAACTTAAGCGAATTCAACATTCGTTGAAATTAGGAGCAGATATCACTAGTTCCATCTGGATTTAGTTCGGGGCTGTGGTTAGATGTTCACTACAGAAACAGCAGTGTCACCATCAGATATTCCTGCCCTGGGGCTGCTTGTTGCAACCCCACAGCTCAGTTGGTGGAAAAGTTCATGTGACTGTTTACCATCTGCTTCAGTGCAAAGTCAGCTGGCTTAGTTTAAAGAGCCCTTCTTGTCAGCTAGAGGCAAAGGCTCCACGGCCTCCTCCGCAGGGCTGTGCCAAAACTGCTTATATCAGGCTTGTAACCTGCCTGCAGTTATGTTTCTGACCTTCCCTCGAGACACAGCTGAATATATTCCAAAGCTTTTTAAGTGATGGAAACAAGGAAAAAAAAAATAAAAAAATCAAGCTCTTGTGTATGAACCTAGACAAAAGCAGACTGCAGTTCTGGGCTACTTGACTTGAGGTAGTCTTCTAGCGTGCCATTCCCAAACAACGTAGGGCCCGCAAAATTTTTAGACAAACAGACACTTGAACAGGTAAACACTGTAGAGAGAAATCCAAGGGGCTGCTATTACCACTTTAACTGCCACATCACAGTAGATGAAGAGATCTTATTCCCACCAGATGTTGCTTAATTAACCACTGTGTTATCATACTGTAAAGCAATTCACTCACGCTCATTGAAGAGATTGAAGACGGTCTGTCAAATACATACCATAAAAAAACATAATGAAAGGCAATTGAAGTCAGAACTCACTTGGTATTAGCACAAGTCTAATTTTGCAAAAGCGCCCGTTCCACATCTAATTATATAAAGACAAAAATCAATACCGAAATTGGCATGCACTAGAAAAGGCCAGCTGCTCAGTCCTGCATACTGTAACGTGATTATTTGTGAAGCATTCAAAAGGCATAGATCTAATCCCAGGTCACCTGGCTAAAATAGCCATATTAGATCTGAAAACCTGACATTCAGTGGAACTACCATAGTAGCAGAAAAGGAAACCAGCTCCACATTATGAACTGTGCATAATGAGGATTCTTTTGACCCTTTTATCTTGTAGGGTTACTGGTACATCATTCCTTCATTTTGTGATGCTTCTGTACTGCATGAAAGCATCAGTATTTCTGCCACAGTCTAAAAGCAGTTTTCCCTACCATATTCTCACTTTTCTACCACTTCTGTTTCACAGGTTGTTTGTATATGAAACAGCCAAATGTGTCATGAGTTTCTCCCTCCAAGAGCCTCAGCAAGGGAGTTGGGTATGGAATTGGTTTTCCTGATCTCTAACATTTTTTTTTTCCCCTCATCATGTCAGGACATTTTTTCTCCAAACTTATGACAGGAGTTAAAATCCTGAAAACAAATTTATGTTTCATTCAGACATCTCTGGTATCTTATGTTTTAATTCATAGATCCTAAAATTACAGTGAAATGCAAATCAGCATAAAACTACATAACCTTTTGATCATCTGCCATTTTTTCCCCATTTTCTCCTGGGAAAACCTGTCCAACTCACTTAGCTCACAAATATTCATGTCTTTGATAAATTTGCTTGCTATAAGGAATATATTTAATGCACAAACTCAGTTCTACTCAGCATGAAAATCAGGAGTCAAGAGTACAGCCTGAAAACTAACCCAGGTGAGAACCAACTAACTTCAGGGCTAGAAAAATGTTTTGACTTTACACTTTTCACATATAACAGTACAGTAAAAAAGTACAAATTCTTGAGCTTGTTGTAGCACTGTGTGGTAGCTTAAGAATATATTGCATGTGGTAATTTACCTTTGTTGGATTTTGGTTGTTCAGATGAGCCACTTCCAACCTTTCTCTTTTTCCTTGGAACAGCAGAATTTTTCCTGTCAAAGGTAATAGGACTGTATTGAGGGAGGCTGTTGAATTTCTTTTCAAATTCTTCTTCCAACTTTGCTAAGCTAAAGGGGAAACAAAACCAATCCAATTAACTGTAACTCCATTTCTGGAGGAAAAAAATGTATTGTTTAGGAACATGTGTGCGTAAATACGTGAGTATCTAGATAGAGATGGGGGAAAGAGATAAGCGCACACACAGTGTAAACATCAAACTCGTATATATTGGTTTAGTGATAGCTTTTTTGTCAGTTACGTTGATGGCTAGACTAGATGATCTTGAAGGTTCCTTCCAACCTAGAAGATTCTATGATATTAATCCAACTTTGGGATGAGAATGTACACTCCAGCTTCTGCACTTGTCACTCAATACAAATTAATTAATTAGTTGCATATATTAAAATTAGGGAGAAAAATAATAATAATAATAATAATAAAAAATCTATGTCACGCCGGTGACATTTAAGTTCTGCTGCACAGATTCATACAGGAGATTTGTCTGTTCTGTGAAGGGAATAAAGAAAAAGACAATAAAACCAATAAATAAACAAAACAATAAAAATAACTTCACATAAAAGTCCTTACACCAGAATGAAAACAACAACAATTCAAAACAGAAGAAAAATGTCTAACTATTCAGTCTTCTGGGGATGTTCTAAAACCTGATGCCTTGGGGTGCAAATTAGCTTTGTATTTGTTCTGAGGGATTCTGTTTCCTCCCCGCACATTTTATTTGTTGCAAGATGAAGAATGCAACTGGCTCATACTTTCCTGAAACCCAACTTCCCTCATACATAAGCCCAACCTGAATGATTGTAATTAGCTTTACCTACAGCCCAAGAAATCCACAGACATGGTATTGTTGTTCCTTACAGCCAGATGAAAATAAACCACTCGAACAGGATGGTATGGCATGGCATTTCTGGCTGTAACGACTATGCTGTCTTGCTTAAGCACTCGGTCCCAGCAAATTTTTGCAGCCAGGCAGGAGCATAAGAAGGAATTGTATTTTAATAAAAAGCAATGCATGCAGCCAGGCAGGTTATAAATAGCACCATCAATGATGGGGGAACAAAGTTTTCTCCTTGTCTTTAGTTCTCTTTGTTACGGAAAACCTGAACTTGACAAAAATTGGCCTGACTGTCGGAGGGACGGCCCATATACACTGGACACTTGGAAGTATCACAGGAAACACCAAGTTTCTCTCTGCTGCCTGAAGAAGCACTTCAGAAAAATTGTATTCCAAAAGCTTTGGTACACTGAATTATACTTCATTTTATCTCTGTAATCACTAAAAGCATTACTTCTTTTGGTAAGCAATCTTCCACCTTGAAATACAGACTTGGCTTTTAGGCAGAGTGCGTGCATGGGGCAGTGTGTGGGGTTTTTTGTTGTTGGTGTGTGTGTACATGTTTTGTTTTGTTTTTAAATCACAAAGATATCTGACATTAGTGGTGCTTGGTAATGCTACCTTTCTCTTCCATGTGGATGTTCCCTGACAACCACAAAACAAGCTGATTTTCTGCTCTGCCAGCTGTCATGCAATACCATGCTCTGCCCCAGCTCCTCTCCCACTGTGGCATAGGAGGGGCTTGCAGCCCTAATTAGGGATGACCTACCCTGAAAGCAGACGAGCTACCATCCTGGCTAGCGATTTATAGCTTGTGCAACATGGAGGCAGCAGAGAATGCTGCTATCGCTATATCAGCAATTAATTATTTAAAAAAAAATAAATAATATCATTCACACTGTCACAAATTTTCAGAGCATCTCACAAGCCTGGCTAAACACATGTAGCTGAGCTGAGGGTCTTCATGGCAGACAGCCTGGTCCTGACAAGAGAGACAGGCAAGCAGAGCACTGCTCAGCAAAGGAGTGGGCTGCAGATGGACAAAGCACACCTGACAGGGACTATGGGGGAAGTGAGGGGAACTACTGATGGAGAAGGTAAGAGGATATGGGGAGAAAGACGTAATTCCAAAGGAGTGAGGACTCTCCTCCCTACACACACACAAAATGAGGCTGAAAGGTGATGCTGAAGGGAGCAGAGTTAGGAGGAGCAAGTAGAGGTAAAACCAGCTCTTCAAGTAGCTAGAAGATCAGGTAGTACAGTGAACACGGATAATGGATACCTTCTCCAGCACTTACACTCCACAAATTATTGATTCTGCCTTTACAGAATTCACTTAGTAATATTCATTAATGACATGACTGGATCAAGAAGTAATATTGGCAAATATGTATTTTCCCCATCCAGCCACCTAATGATGGTAGAACAGTACGTGTTGAATGAGTTAATTATTTACATAATTTTCCTAGCTACTTTGAATACATCATTTTTAACTACAATTATTTTTATTTTTTTTTCTAGGAGATGCATTTTGTTTTTACATCATTAGGTGTGAAAAGTTTTCAATCTTTCAAGTTAAATTTAAAAAATATTTACAAAACTTATATACAATGCCCTAAAAACACAAAAAGTAATCCCTTAATTTTTCTTGACTATTCCAAGCAGTCAAGATTTGGAGATTTTCACCAATTTAATATCTTTACAGCAAAGTAAGCTGCAGCTAAATTTCACATAGACGAGGTTACAAAAAAGGCTACCGCCAGCCTGCACAAAAGAAACACATTACAATTTTAAGCATGAAGTGTGGAAAATCTACTTCTTTTTAATTCCTTTTCACCCTCTGAATTCAGATAAATGGAAGTCTTCAGGAATTTGCAAGTAAGTATGTATGACTAAGCAGATTTAACAACTATGCCTGCAGTTAAATAAATCTGTAATACTCTGACAAAAATTGTTATTCATATTCTAGATAAGTAATTGTGTTGCTTTTCCAAATTTTAACACATTTGTAATCATTAATTATTATTCTGACATATTTAATTTCTTCATGGTGTATATAAACAGTTTAAATATCTTGTCTCTACAAAGGAAAAATGATATATTTATCATAATTATTTGCCAATATTAGAACACTGTTTACTTTCCTCTGTAAGCAATCTCTCCAAGCAGGAAAAGAGATCTATTCTTTCTAGTCTAATTCTATTTATGATGATTGAACACCTACACAGCACTTTCAACACTGCTTGCAAAGTTCTCTGAAAATACAAGTAACCCTCTTCACTGCAGGTAAATATTGCGTGTGGTTTTTTTAGAAGTCAGCAAATAACGTCATTCAAATCTGTTTACAGTAGTGTAAACCAGGAAAGATCTCAAAGGAATTACTTCGGTATGTAAACAAAGTATCTAGAGCATGACTAAGCCCAGCGGGGTTTGTAATTTTCAGGAATTCTGTCTAATTGTAACTATTTGGGTGTTGGATGCAGTTCACTAGCTGCAATAAGGAAGATTGACTCTTAAGTTACCAGGCTGACCGAACTAAAACTTTGAACAGTGTTAAGCCGAAACTTACCCAAAACCAAACTCTTCCTTTGGCTTAGTCTTTTTCAGTTTTTTGTTCCCACTTGTGCCACATTGGGAAAAAGCCCAGTTTTCTTCAATCCAGCATCCTTCATGATCTGAGGAGTTGCCTTTTCCTGAGCTTCTTTTTCCTGGGATGAAGGCAGAAAATCGTTTCTCATCTTTAGAAAGATGTGCCAAAACAAAGTTGACTCAGAAAGAACTTGTGTACCCATTCAGTACTGCAACTTACGATGCGGTAGTTTTCATAGTATCTCTAAAGTCAGAATATCTCTCAATGCGTAAAGGAAGAGAAAGAGATGAATGATTTGCAGTAATAAACTTTCCTAAATTACAAACACCTTTTTCTGACTGTTCTAATTACATGTAGAAATCTAATAATCATAAAAATACATTTGAAGACATCTCACGGAAAGCTTCCAGAAATTATCTCAAATTTATCCTTCCACAAGGTGAAGGGTTCTTGCTCATCACCTGCAGCCAAACTAACAACCAAAGCAAAAGCACAACACACTTGCTTCTTGTAGTACTGAGAACTATGCTCAACCACAACAGTTGTTTATACATAAACAAGCAAATTCTTCAGGGTTACATACAACACAAGCCCTGCATACATCTCTCAGCAGGCTGACAAATTACCCGACAAAGCCTTCGATCCAAAAGCTAAATTTCAGATCATGAAAGACAAAAAGGGAGAGGTTAAGAGGTGGTGGGGTGCGTACTAACAGAGACAGCGGGACTCCAGAAGACCTGCCCTGGACCATGGAGTCTGCCCCCTCCACCTGCCTCCAGCATCTCAGGTGACCAGACACAGCACTCCAATCACACACTGCTCAAACTCCAGCTTAAACATGAACTTTTGCTTTTCCTCCCAACTCCAGGCTTTTGCGGTTCATGCTGTAAATGAGACACTCAAAGCCACCCACCTCTGTCCACATTAGCGCGCAGAGACGTGAGCATGCCCTCTGACACCAGAGTTTTATAAAGAGCACCTTTGCAAGATCTCTCCGATTTCCTGGAGCCACAGGTTTCTATCTTTTTAACACAGTCACTGTCCTCAGTTTTGACCTGTCCTGGTAAGCTTTGGGGTACCACCTCCTCTGTTGGGGTCAGTGGTTCCACTTTAATGTTATCAGAAGCCTCACATGGTACTTCCTTGCTGGCTGCAATACTAAGGAAATCGGGAGGCTTTGATTCTTTGGTGGTCTCCGGGGGTTTCTCCTTTGATGCCTTCTTCTCTTTCGATTTCACTTTTTTCTTTGGTGATTTTGTATCCAACACACTTCCCTTCACATTTGAGACAGGGCGGGGTTTTTTGTGGGGAGGTTCTGCAAGTCTCTCAGCCCCCCAGTCCCCCTTTGCAACAGCTTCAATTGTATACATTACACTTTCAATGTCCGACTCAGAGGACTGCCTCTTTTTACAAGATTTCTTGGGAGTGGATTTTTCATTTGTGTGCCGGTCCAACTTATTTTTTTTCTTTTTCTTCTTTATCTTTTCTGGCTTTAGCCCGAGGATATTCATGTCAGCCATTGAAAGCTCTGGAGAACAGCACATGTGATCCTTTGTGTTATCATGTCTCTCAAAAGGACTGCTCTCCATTGCAAGACTAGTAAAATCTCTGCATTTTGCAGTTTCTAATTCCTCAGCTTTTGTCTCATCCCAGTTTTGCATTTTCTCTATTTCTGATTGTTCCACTTTCACTTTACAGGAGTCTTTTATTGTTGTTTTCTCCATTTCTTCTAGTTCCATTTCTTCTGAAACTTCCCTTCCCACATCTTCTGATGCTTCCAATTTTGTTTTCCCAGGTTCTTTCACTTTTACTCCTTCTGAAGCAAGGCACATCTAAAACAAGTTTAAAAACAGTCCCATGAAACAAACATCAACTATTAACGTTACTTACCTATATTAACAGGAGCATTACACAGGGAATCCCTTTGGCATCTTAGTTCAGGAAAGCAAACTATGCTACAGGACAGTACTGAGAAACATGCTGAAGCTCTACTGATACTGATGCGAGGTGATGATGGCTAAGTGCTAGAATAAGGCTGGCAGGTTCTACTGCTCTAATAGAAAAAGACTCCAACTGATCTCAGTGGTGTTTCCGTGATCCTTTAAATGCCTTTTATATAACCTGGAAACCCACTGCTAGATTGATTTTCAGAATGGAACAATACAGTATCTCTAACTATTGACACAGTCAAGTTACTTGAAATCTCACACTCGTACCTCCTTCAACTCCTAAATGTTCCTGTACACAATTCTTTCCTCCATTTTCCAAATGGTCTGAAGATGGAGGGGAAAAAAGTTAATTGAATCTCAATAATTGAGACTATTTGCTTTTACTTGAACATGCAAAATGATTTGGAAGGTAATAAAAACGCCTTCCGAATCTTTCTTCTCGAATCACAGACTTATTTTGTAAAGAACTGCAAAGCAGCAGTCGTTGCCATGGTTATCTCCTCCTGGAGATAACATTAATGGAAACCAAAACCCTCATACTGTCTGAGGAACAGCAACATTCAAAAAAAAAAAAAAAAGAGCTGTAAAACAGTCCTAATCTGCCATGTTCCTGAAGCACTGACTTGGAAGATTCTCTCAGATTTGGATCACCTGTAAACTACACTGACACTGCTGCAGGGGATAGTCCTTCACAGCACCAAGCAGCTGCCCTTGGGAAAACATGGTTTCTTCTTCTTACTTTCCCTCTCGAAGCCTCCAAGCTTTATTTCCAGTGCTATTTTGTTTTTAAACCAAAAGTCAACCAAAGAGCCACCTGGAGCAAAACCAGATGGAAGAGGCTTGCTTTCAACCAGATGTCAGGAGCTTCCCTATCCCACAGCTCAGCCCACAGGCCACTTGGTCAGTACAGATGTACCTTCCAGATCATTGGGTCCTCTTTAAGTTAACTTTAGATTTCTCAAATTGGCAAGGCATTTTTTCCTTGCAATCTAAAAATACCCCTTACACCAATATATGTATGAGCATAACACCAGTGAGAGAAGGCTTTGAAAGTTTCCAAAATTCGTGCTGCACAGGGCAGAAACTCCTGATCTGGCTCAGGTCAAGCTAGGTTGAGCACTGGAAACGCTGGAGCTTGGGAAGCACAGTGTCTACCAGGATGCAGGTTAAATTATGCAGAGGAGAACCCCACAACTATGCTGAAGTGGATTCTTGGTACCAAGGTACTTCTGTGACTTCTTTATTGCACTACAATGTAAACAGCCTGGGATTTTCAAATACTAAAGATCAATCTTTTAAATACAACTTTTTGGACAATAATTATGTTTTGTCAATTAAACATACACACACCCCTTGCTAATGTTTGGCTTGGTTTTTTTTCACTATACCTTTGCTGCTTCTGCAGTAGCCTACAGTACAGAGGGCTACAGATGTGGCTACAAAAAAGTGAATTCTGTTTTGTGAGCTCTAAATAAACTTGCAATTCACAGTCTTTAAGACTGGGGAAGCTTGGAAAAAAGTTTAGAAACAAAAGAAATACACATTTCAGTAAGAGGCTATTGATTTTAAAATGTTCCCAGAAGGAGGATCTGAAGAGAGTGTAACAGCAGAGTTTCTATAGAAAATATTGACCTGTTTATTCCCCACTTCAAAAACAGTAGGTATGAAAAGCAAAAATTAATGAAAGCAACCAATGACCTTTAACAGGTATTTGTAACGGCAATGCCCTAACCTGAGTAACAGATTGGTCCAGCTCTCTCTCCCATTTCCTTGCACCCGCACCCCATCCTGCCCTGGCCAAACTAAACAGTCAAACTCCCAAACCTTAAAACAAGGAATTGAAACAATTTCAATGGTGACTGGAAAGTCCCTTTGCCACCAGGGTCTGGTACTTCTTCTCAGCTGCAGCACAGACTCTTAGAAACCTCCAAGTTGATGGCTATGTCTGGAGAAATCTTGACTTGTGGCATCCAAGCCACGGTAATTTATGCTTCTATAAGCAACGGTGTAATTAGAACCGTAGCACTGTTCTGACTTCCAGACTTCAGCAATCAACATCATTAACTTCTCCACCCCACTGCACCTGTGGTAATTAGTCACCAGTATTTTAATATTACCTCTGCCAGCTGAAACAATGCTGATGTTCCACACTGTTTTGTTAAATCAGAAGGACCTGAGCGGGATGTACTTGAAGAAATCTAAAGAAAAAATAGAGGGGGAGGAAAAAGAAAAACATTATTTTACCAGCACAATTCTTTTATGTTTATCACACAGCTTTTGAATGGATTATTTCCTCCCTCTTCCAAAATTCATTCATAACATTATATACTGAAAAAGAAGTGCAGACCTGTGTATACTGTTATAAATAAAACCCTGCTCCAGCATTGCTCCGGTGGATAATCCCACTGGACATTAAAAGCCTTCTCAAGATTTGGGGATCTTCTTGTCAGGACTTCCCTTTGAAAAGCAGGGTGAACTGAAGCACATGCTCTCTCACAAATAAACAGACTCCAGCAGCTCAGCACCAATCTACAATAGCGTGCAAGCCAGCTGGTGGTGTTTCTGAAGGCTTAGTTAGACAATTGATTGCAAAATGATTTCATTTGCATAGCTTAAGAAGGTGACTCCTGTCAGGCCATGGCACTGCCTGTTGGTTTCCCATAGGACTCTCATAAAAAAGATGCTATGAAATCAACGTCAAGTAGGAGCCCTTAACCCTTTACTACTCCTCAAGAGTATGGGAGGCTATCTGGCAAGTAGGCAGCTGTTTATTCTCCAGAATCTTTTTCCTGTATCAAGCCATGACCCTCTTCAATACTTTAGAGTGTTTTGTACCAGTTTTGAACTAGGTGCAAAGAAATTATCTTTTTCTAAACTAATTAAAAGCATCAGTCTGAGGATCGGCCATTAGTATGAAGAAGAAAACATTGTATTTTAAAGGACTTATTCCATATTCTCTGATCAGGCTTGCAAGTTTCCTATACTTGCTTCCTTAGAAAGAGGTGGAGTTCTTAGGGACTGAGGAACTAAAGTGTTTACAACCTTTTAGGTTCCCCTGCCTCCCAAAACTCAGATTTCATTGTTCTCAACCAACACAGACCCACAAAGTTGATTTTGCAGAAATCAACCCATCATTCCTGTAAAGTAAATAAACAAAAAAGATTAACAATGCTCTATCCCTATCTCTCCTGGCAGCCGCAGCCCTTCACAGCATCCCCCAAGACAAAGCATGCATTTGGGCACAGCAAGAGACCCAGCAGAGCACACCAGGAACAGCATCCCAGGCTTCAGACTGCAGGGTGGCTGCTCCAACCATTTTTAGAAACTTCGAAACTCTCAGAGTTTTTCAGTAAATGTCTTAACCCACTTCTGCATTTTATTTCATCACCATCTGTGAAATACTGTGAAACATCAAAAAGGAAGGTG